>LR812524.1:25381498-26046498 GCA_903798195.1 Danio kyathit | reverse complement strand
AGAACAGGAAAATATTGATAATTACATCAACTTAAAATGTGGCTAATTTAAAAGGTAAATATATCTGTCAATAAGTTTTAAACAAAATGTAACTTGTAGCAACCCAAAGAAATTCGGTTAACTCAATTTTTCCACACCAATGGACCACCTCCCCCACTGAACAAGCAAGGCAAGTTTTAGGGAGACTGTTTGGCACAAAGGCCATTTTAAGGTGAGATATCTGGGTTTTTATTTAATTTCCAAATCAATTTTCTCCATTCCACTAGAGTGTTGGCTATACTACTGGTAAATACAGTTGATGTCAGCAGTGTTTTTGACTATGAATGTAAAAACACATACGGTAAGCCAAGAAAGGGAATTTAATTTGAGCTGTAAGTAGGAAAATAATTTAATGCACAGACACACTTTTTTAACACAGATAGCATTCAAATTTTATTGCAAGCAGTTTGCTTTTTGACCAAAATTAGCAGATTTTCCTCTCTCTAAAATGATAGTATATATTTTTTTTTTATATACAGTATTGATTTATCCTGCATGTTTGTTTAGTTACACCTGCAGAGATAAATTTCTTCCTTCTGCTCCTATTGAAAGTCATAAATTACTGTTAAATTATCATTCACATGAATATCCTGGTATCATCCAGAATTACTTTTATCTGCTGGTTGCTGAGATTTACATACAAAGTTTGTGCAACTGTATTATAGTTTTCTAGGCTGATCTGTATTTTAGATACAAGTAGGCCCATATATAAAATGGGTTGCAAAATCTGGAAATTTGAAATCTCAACACAAATAGTGTTTTTAAAACATTACATGCTACACCATGGTCATTGTGAGTACTACACAAAGCAGTGCTCAGGCAGAGATGGCGTTTCTCCTGCCTGTCTGAAAGTCTGTGCTGACCAACTGGCCCCCCATCTTCACATAGATCTTCAACAGATCACTGGAGCTGTGCGAGGTCCCCAAAAAGCCCAAAATCACCAGACTTAATGATCACAGACTTGTTGCTCTCACATCTGTGGTCATGAAGTCATTTGAAGGTGCAGTAGGTGATCTGCCAGAATGCTAGCGTTAGCATAACAGCTTAGAAATTGATGTCCCTCCCTTGCCGTCCAAAGCCACTCCTCTTTAAGTCATGAACACGCAAACACTGATGACGATAGACAACCATATATAACACCAGATCATGTCATTCACCAGTTAGAAAATTCTATGGAAACACGCACTTTGTCCAGCATAGTTGTTGACAGGCCAGCGGGTGCAGGACTTATATTTCCTCAAAACTGGCATTGGGGTAAAGTTGGTTTTATATTCACACTTTCTGACTTTCTCCTTAATAATATAATTTCAGATAAGTATTGATCCCAAATTCTAAATGTTTCTGTAATGTTACACTGTGAGCATCTCACAGGTTGTTACAGTTCAAAAATGAACGAATGTGCGAATATAAATCAAACTTCACCTCAGTAGAGCTGGTTAGGTGGAAGAGCGCTATTTACTTATGTTTCGTTATTCAACTAAATAAAAATCAGTTCAGAAAAAAGGCGTGCTAAAGTCAGAAATATCCTGCCATTGATTTACATTTTACATTGTGAATTACTTTCATTTTCAATTTTTCTCACTGATCCTCGTACATCACTTGTTTTCATCTTCTTTTAGACTTGAACAACTAAATGAATGTATAGGTCTATTTAACTGACTATATTATCGATATCTGTAAAAGGTACTCTGTAAAGTCAATATTTTGCCAGGTGTTTTCAGTGGCTGAAACACACTTCCGTGCATATAAACCCATTAAAAAAAAAAGAAAACAATTTACATAAGCTTTGCGTGGCTAAAATAGTTTTAAAACATACCTGTCTAAAAGTAATACTTCAGCCATGGTGTCTTCCTTCAGATCGGTGTTTTGAACTGCATAATGTTATTTCCCTCCTGTGTGCAAAAGTAGTTCCAATTTTGCTTCAGGATTTAGGAATGTTTGGATTCTGCATTTTTGGCAAAAGCCCTTTCAAAAACAAATTTTCTTTTCCTGGATACTTTTAACCAGCACAACATAAAATGTTTCTGAAGACAATTAGCTACTGTACATTTAAGAAGCACCTTTCCCATCTCAAGTGGTAAACTCACATTGACTAGTCTTAGGGCGTACTCACACTATGCTATCCGAACCATGCCCAGGCCCGTTTCCCAGATCATTTGAGAAGTGTAAGTGCTCTGAATCGGGCTAAGGCATGGTTCACTTGGCCGGCCCTGGCCCGGTTGAAAGCGGTGTGCCAAAGCACGGTTCACTTGGATTTTGGCATGGTGCGCTTGTGTGTGAGTGCAAAACGTGCCTGAGCCCAAAACTGAAAGTGAGACGTGACTTTTAAGGGGCTGTTTGATATGGATTAATTAATCATTCGTACTGTTCAATGAACGCAACTGTCATAGTTTATTAAAGACGCAAACCCCTCACTGCACAACAGCTGCATGTTCAGCAAACCTCCTAATTCCTGCAGCACGAGGAGTTTATGATTGTTTATGAGCGTCAAAAGTGGCTGATCTGTTCGACAAAATATTTGACTGCGTGTCACCGCATGTCAAACGACTTAAATGATATAACTAAAGGAATCTCCACTGTGCTGAGCGAAATCGCTTACTGAACAGCGCATCATCGATGACGTAAGCGTGCCCAGGCCTGAATGTAATGTGAGTGTGGGCCGTCGGGGGAGACAGGAGGGGGGGACAAGCGTGCTTTGGCCCAGTTCAAGGCAACTGTACATAGTGTGAGTGCGCCCTTAGCCCACCTGAAGGACAACACTGGACCTTCGCTGGATCCTCTTCAGTTTGCATACAGAGCAAATAGGTCTGTGGATGATGCAGTCAACATGGGACTACATTATGTTCTGCAACACCTTGACAGACAAGGGAATTACGCAAGAATATTGTTTGTGCACTTCAGTACGGCCTTTAATACCATCATGCCTGACCTTCTCTCTGACAAACTGACTCAGCTCTCTGTACCCTCCTCCACCTGTCAGTGGATCACCAGCTAGTGAGGCTGGGTAAACTCAAATCTTAAACCCTAACAATCAGCACTGGCACCCCTCAGGGCTGTCTCTTCTTCCCACTCCTTTTCTTTGTGTATACAAAATGACTGCACCTCTACAGACTCCTCTGTCAAGCTCCTGAAGTCCGCTAGTGACACTACAGTTATCAGCCTCATCAAGGATGGAGACGAGTCTGCTTACAGACTGGTGGTTGAGCAGCTGGTGCAGTCACAACAACCTTGAGCTCAACACGCTCAAAAGAGGGGAGAAGATTGTGTACTTCAGGAAAAATCCACCTGCACTCCCCACACTCACCATCATGGACAGCACTGTGGCTGCAGCAGAGTCATTCAGGTTTCTTGGCACCTCCATCTCTCAAGCGAGAAACTCACATTGACTCTATTGTAAAAAAGGGCCAACATAGGCTGTATTTCCTCCACCAGCTGAGGAAGTTCAGCTTGCCACAGGAGCGGCTGAAACAGTTCTACTCTGCTACAGGTGTCTACATTATCTGAAACTCCTGGAAACAAATGCATCCCCACCTGCCACACTGAGCAGCCATGACTTGTACTGGAATGATGTCAACTTCCCTCTTTGTCTGATTAGCTAGAAGAGCAACTGTCAATCTCGACTACTGAACCCATGATGACACTGAATCCTGCCCATGATGAAATTCTAATTGCATCTTTTGGAAATGCAAGAGCAGAATGTGGGAAAAATAGCAAAGGTGAAAACCTGTTTGTCTAAACGGGTTTTCATTTTTATTCACGCTCATTCTCTTTCAATATGCGACCTCGTCATTTCTTAATCTGCACTTATTATTTTTTTATCGGCAACCAAAATACTTTAGGTGGGAATTTGATCCCATAAGCTCTATATTCGTGCGCTTACCGCCCGCCTATATTTCAAATAATAAACTTGAGCTCATGATAATAACGTCGTGCGGAATGACGGAATTACTTTTTAACAAGATGTTACATGTGCTGATGAAGATTAAAGATATAGATATAGGTTTGCACTGACTATATAGGCTATATTTTGTATTGTTTTTGAACCCAAAAAAGCCTAAATGTACGTTGTGTGGAATTCTTCTGTAATTGGCAACATTTAGGAGACTGTAAGGGTCTGTATGTATTTATATATGTTTTATTTATTTATTTTATATACTTGCAGATGTTACAGTTGGCTACTTCGAAATCATTGCATTGATAAGCTATAAAATTAATCATGCAGCTATTATCATATTCCGTTTATAGAAAGGTATAAATAGCAATTAACATTTATACACAAGTATTTATGTGTATAAAGCATCTGTTTTGTATATGATATGTAGAAGACCCGTACAGCTTTACATTGACATTTCTTTGAGCAAGAAATGTCTTGATGTCGACTGCAACTTTCTGTCGTACAACACTCCTACCAAAAGGGTAGCGTTTTTGGTAGTGGAGACACAAGTCTGATAAAGGTGACCCATACCATACCATACTAAACTGAACCGTACCACTCAGTGGAAATGAGGCTTAAGCGCATAGTGTGTCATTTGGAATGCAACTACAAATAATTTTGAGTGAATGCAGTAATAATTTTCACAACTTATTATTGTTTGTGCTCATGGACGTGCTCGTCTAAAATTGAATTGTGTTCAGGCACATTAGTAGCTAATAGAATCTACTGAAAAAGACTACACCACTGACAAACTGAAATCTGCTCTAATTTGAATGGCACAATATTCTTTTTTTTATACTTTACTAGTAATATGCATCTATGAGTGGCTTCACAATACACATAAACCTGTACAATATATATATATATATATAAAAAAAAAGAATTGCAGCTTTTTGCAGATTGTCTGCTTGCACACAGATCTGTTTCCTCTCTGGAGAAGCATTCTGTCTTTGTACTCGCAAATTCCACCATGTAAATATTAAATCTGCCATGCAACAGGCTTTTAAATAGAATGTGAGAGGAGTTAAGCTACAGTTGGATTTTTGATGCAGTGATACATTTTGCAGGATTCTTGCACAAACGTCTGAACAAAAAGCTTAAATGAAAAACACTTATTTGTTTCTTTAATTATTTTTGTAACAATATACAAATCCTTTTGGCATTCTTGCTTAATATAAGTGCTAGTTTCTCCAAAAACACAAATGAAAAAAGAAAATAAAAAAGTAAAACTTAAAAGGTAGTTCACTGATGTTTAGTTCTATGTATATGCCTCTGTACCTGTCTAAGTTCTGAATTAGATCCTCGTCCTATATCCAAGGCCACTTTCACTGGAGTTAAAGCAGGATGGAGCTTCAAAACCTGAACAAATCAGTGAAACAAACCATGGTCAGCTTCCCCATTTCCTTTTCAAATTTATTTTCATCTTCAAACACTTATTATTGCAAATAAATGGCTTACTGTCCTCTGATGAAGCTTCTGTTTGCTGTCAGTTTTTTTCAGTCGTTGAAGTGAATTAAACAGGTAAGCCAGCATTCCCCGATCAACATTCACACTGACAGAGATTACATGAGGAACTACAGACTTTCTTCCATCTCTGCACTGAAAATGATACAATCAGTTTTTTTTTCAACAGGAGTGGTAAAAATTATTTCTAGGAGGGAAAACCCCCTGTAAACTCATAGTCTTTGTAAATTCTTTAACATGCCATTTTACACTTTGTGGCTGAATTACCTGTGAATGATTTAACAATGTCTGAAATTTTTTAATTCTCTGACCTGTACTTTAACGCATGTTTCTTGGTGAGTCTTCAGTAGTTGTGTGTCTCCCAGGGTCCAAAGTGTCTCCAGGGTCTCTGATCCCCAAGGGAAATTATAGAGGACTTTAACACCATGAGATGCCCCCTCTTTCAAACTCTCATCGCCCACGTTGCACAGGCTGAAGTCAGATGGGCCTAAAGCAAACTATAGCAGGTGTTCAAGTCAGTCAATTTTTGCACAACACCAGCAGTCCTTAATGCTTCTAATATTTGCATAGTGGCTTTCAGGGGTCAGTGACAATATCTCAGAAAGCAGTGTGATAAATATGAAATCCACATATTTCATACTTGAAATATATGTAATGCATTACTTGTTGATTCTCATGCAGGTTAAGATACAATTTTTGCTAATTTTTAACAGATAAAAATATCTGACAAAATTGGTTCCTTTTACATTTTTTATGCTATTTTTATATTCCAGGTTTTAAATTGGCACAATGTGGAGATCACAAGAAGCAATGTAGAATAGTAAAATGATACATCATAACATGAAGGTGTCTTCTAAATATACATGCCCTTATTCTTTGAGATGTTTATGTGTTCAAAACACCACTTGACAGATAGGTCGATTCACTATTATTTTATTTAGATTATAATTTTAACAAACCAGTTTGTATTTTGGTTGCGAAAGCGTACCAGACCTTGAAGCACTTCACTACGCCTCAAATGTTATTCGTTGTACTATTGTACTAGTATTGTACTATTGGCTATTTATTTTGTAGATAACTGACTGACAAAAAATACATAAAAATTAAGATACAAATTATACCAAAAGAAATTCATTTAATAATTAAATTCACTTTATATATTTTCCAAAAAAGATATATGAAGTGTATATTTTTGTTTGTGCCCATCCACTACACAACTGTGCAGTGATGCTTTGTTATGCTCCATGGAAAATCAGTATTCAATTATTGCGCCAATCAATGCGCTACTATTTGTATCACAAACCTTAGTTATATGTTGGCTACATTTTTGTAAAATTCTTTATACAAAATGATTATATGCTATAGTAGCCTACACTTTTAATATTCAACATATATTCCCCTTGTCATTGTCTCTCACCACTGCAGCCACAGCATGCGCTAGTAAAGAACAGACCTACATTTGACCAGCCTTTTAGCAAAGCCTATATTGATATACTGATATTTCTGTGCCAGTTTGACACAGGCTATAATAACTGAGGGCAGTTTAATTAATTCAAAACACTCCGTCACCTGAACTGGAGCAACAGGAACAGGAGAAAATGAAAGCAGTGTTTTGTTACAATCAGCTACAGAACTGAAGAGCTTCTTGTGATGCAAAAGTACAAAATAAACACAATAATGAAAATTAAAACTTTAGAATTAGGAAACTAATTAGGAATTTATCATTCAAAAATTAAGCACAACCCTATCCTAAAACAACCAAAAAAATAATAATTGTGTATTAAATTTAAGATTCAGTAAGCTTCAAAACCACAGCTGCCCATCTCACTGCAGAATTAAATGTGCACCTCAACTATCCTATTTTCACCAAAACTGTTAGTCGGGAGCTCCACAGGGTCAATATACATGACCAGGCTGCTATAGCCAAATCTTTGGTCTCTCGTGCCAATGCCAAACGTCAGTTTCAATGGTGCCAGCAGCAAAAACGTTGGGCTGTTGACAATGTGAAACATGTACTGTTCTCTGATGAGTTCACCTTCACTGTTTTTCCCACATCCAGAAAAGTTAGTGTGGACAGGCCCCAAAGAAGTGTACCACCCAGACTGTTGCATGCCCATAATGAAGCATGGGGGTGGATTAGTGATGGTTTGATGCTGCAATATCATGGCATTCCTTAGGCCCAAAAATTGTATCCTGAAGACTGGTGGCTTTGATGAAAATCTAGAAGTTGATCAGAAGTCTCCCATGGTCTGCACAGTCACCAGATCCAAATATTACTGAGCCATTTTAGGGTGTTTTGGAGGAGCAAGTTTGGAAACATTTTCCTTTACCAGAATCACGTGACCTGGCCACTATTCTGCAAGAATGGCTCAAAATCCCTCTGGCCACTGTGCAGGATTTGTATCTGTCGAATTAAATCTGATGAATTAATGCTGTACTGGCCCTAAAAGGAGGCCCTACACTATACTAATGAATTATTGTGGGCTAAGACCAGGTGTTTCAGTTATATTGTCCAACCCCTGTATATTTTGACTTAATTAGGAATTAAAATATGTACTGTCATTTATTACGTAAATAAAAAAACTGGCCGGCACACTAAACTTTAATGTGATGAATTTGTCTATCTGAATAATAATAATATAAATAGACCTAATAGTGCTTGACTATTTTTTACGGTCTCACTTGTAAAAAGAGTTCATTTCTAAATTCACATATAACAATGTTTTGGCATTCTTTAGCATATATTCAATGGCTTCTTTTAGTCTTGACACTTTTATTGGTCATTTTGTGTTAGGAATAAGCTTGAAAATACTCTAAAAATCAAGTAAAATATTTTTCTCTTAAAGATGAAAGTTAATTCATCAAATTTTATTTAGTGTGAAGCACTAATGTTGTCAGAGTTACTTTAACACAATTTAATATATACTATAAAAATCAAATTTAACTTGACAGAAAAATGATAAAAGTGGTTAGCTTTACCTTCCTCCACCACTTCAGTCTGTGATGAACCCAGTAGTCCATCCACTGTGAAGACGTCCGAGGAGAACAGAACCAGACTAAAGATGATTCAGTGACCTCAGAAGAACTGTTAAAAAAAAAAAAAAAAAGGGGGGGGGGGGGGGGGGGGGGGGGGGGGTTGACAAGGGGGGAAGAGTAAATTTTATAAAGCAAAAAGCTTGAAGTTTGTCTATAATTTCAGTAGTCAATGCATAAAAAAGCCTATTCACAAATTTTGGTCCTTTTGAAGGAACACTCAACTTTTTTTGAAAATCTCTGATTTCTTAAATGTGCAAAGCCACTATTACAAAAACAAAATTCTTCAACCCCAAAATCAGAAAAAGTTGGGACAATATGGGAAATACAAATAAAAAAGATACCAGTCATTTCTAAACTTAGTTTGACTTGCATTTCATTTCAGACAAATATTTCATTCCAACAAACATTATTTAATGTGTTTTCAAAATAAACACGTATTCCATTTTTGGCTCTTGCAACACATTTAAAAAAGTTGGGGCAGGAGCAGTTTTGGGCAAGTAATCAGGTAAATTGGATAAATAATGTAGTGATTTGAAACAGGTGATGTCAACAGGTGATTGTAATTATGATTTGGTGCAAAAGCAGCATCCAAGAAAGGTTTAGTCCTTTAGTCCAAAGATAAGCAGAGGATTGCCAGTTTGCCAACAAATACGTGAGAAAATTATTGAAATGTTTTAAAAACAATGTTCCTCAGAGAAAGATAAGAAGACATTTGGATATTTCACCTTCAACAGTACATAACAATTAAAAGATTCAAGCAATCTGAAGGAATTTCAGTGCGTTTTTTTTTCTCATCTAAAAGCGATATCACCACATGGGCTCAAGACTACTTTGGCAAACCATTGTCAAGTACCACAATACATAGTTACATCTACAAATGCCAGTTAAAACTGTACTGTGTCCAAGCACCACTTCTGCACCACTTCTTGACTTCTCTGGGCATGGAGGCATCTGGGACAAACCATCACACAGTGAAAATGTGTACTGTGATCAGATGAATCAGTATTTCAGGCATTTTTTGGGAAAAACCAAAAAGGAAAAAAGCTCCGGACCAAAGAAGAAAAGGATCATCCAGACTATTACTGGCAACAAATCCAAAAGCCAGGGTCTGTGATGGTATGGGGTTGTGTCAGTGCCCTTGGCAAAAGGTAACTTGTACTTCTGTGATGGCACCATCAATTCAATAGAGATTTTGGAGCACAATATGCTGCCTTCTTTTCCAGGGATGCCCATTTATATTTCAAGAAGACAATACAAAAACTACATTCTGCACACATTACAAAGTACTGGCTATGGAGGAAGAGAATACAGGTACATGACTGGCCTGCCTGCAGTGCCTACATGTTTCCAATAGAGAATACAGTTGAAACCAGAAGTCATACACTCTAAAGGAACATAACCATTTTTTAAAAAAATGTTTGACGGTAAATCATACTAAACGTTTACTATTTTAGGTCCGTTAGGGATTACCTAAATGATTTAATGAGAGAATTTCTTTTTTGAGAATTTTTTATTAATTTCTAGACAGTCAAAAGTTTACATTTCCTTGTTTGTTTTTTTAAGCTTTGCTTTTAAACTGTATAACTTTGGTCAAATGTTTTGGGTATCCTTCCACAAGCTTATCACAATAATTTGCAGGAATTTTGGCCCATTCCTCCTGACAGAATTGGTGTAACTGAGTCAGATTTGTAGGCTCTCTTGCTCACACAAGGTTTTTCAACTCTGCCCACAAATTTTCTATAGGATTGAGATAAGAGCTTTGTGATGGCCACTCCAAAACATTCACTCTGTTGTCCTTAAAGCACATTTTAACTAATTTGGCAGTATGCTTAGGGTCAGGGTCTGTTTGGGAGACCCATTTGTGGCCAAGTTTTAATTTCCTGGCTGATGTCTTGAGATGTTGCTTCAGTATTTCTACATAATGTTCTTTCTTCATGATGCCATCAATGCTGTGAAGTGGACCAGTCCCTCCTGAAGCAAAACAGCCCCACAACATGATGCTGCCCCCATACCTCATAGTTGAGATGGTGTTCTTAAGCTTGTAAGATTTCCCCTTTGTCCTCCAAATGTAACACTGGGCATTATGGTCAAACAGTTCAATCTTAGTTCCATCAGACCACAGGACATGTCGCCAAAAATTATTATTTTTCCCAGTGTAATTTAGCAAATTGTAATGTGGCTCTTTTGTTGATTCTGGCTTGTTGATTTTTCCATGTTGTCACACAAGGAAGCAGTGTGTTTGAGGTTTTCCTTAAATACTATTCTACAGTTGTGCCTCCGATTAACTCAAATGTTGTCACTTAGCCAATCAGAAACTTCTAAAACATTGACACCATCATCTGAGCTTTTTCAGAGGCATAATAATCTTATTGTATGTAAACTTGACTTTCAAGAAAAGTTATAACAATTTCTCAAAAAATATCTCTCTCATTATTCTGCTATTACGCATAACAGAAACAAATTTGATAGTCCTAACTTACCTAAAAGAGAAAAAGTTTAGTTACATTAACATCTGACTCTTTTTTTTTTTTAAATGGTTATGTGCCTTTTTATACAGTGTATGTAAACTTCTGGTTTCAACTATATGTGTGGAACATTTCGAAGCACAAAATGTGACAACAACCACCCTGTACTTTTGCCCATTTTAAGACTTGTTTGCAGGATGAATGGGACAAAATTACACCTAAAACACTTCATCACTTGGTGTCTTCAGTCCCTAAATCTTTTTTAAGTATATTTAAAAAAGAATGGCAACATTACAAAGTGGTAATGCTCTACTGTTCCAACTTTTTTGAAATGTTTTGGAAAAACCGAATCGGTGTTCATTTTTGGAAAAAAATAAAAAATAAATCGTGAAAAACACATTAAATAATGTTTGTTGTATTGTCTGCTATGAAATAGAAGTCAAAGCAAATGTAGAAATTAACAACTTTTTTATTTGAGTTTCCATACTGTTCCAACCTTTTCTGATTTGGGGTTGCAATAATATATTCATGCCTTATGTTATTTACATGACAGCATGCAGTTTCTGTCTCTACTGTTGAGTGCTTGGATGTTTATGTATTTCTGTGTGTAACTGAACATAACCAGTGTCTATGCTTAACATCCCATCAGTTGGCACTAAAGTTAGAGAAGATTTCACATTAAAAAAACGAAAGTGTAAGTAATGTGTAAATAAGTGGGATTTGTGCACTGCATTTTCCCCATCCAAATGCACAAACACAGTAGCGAGAGCCTAACACCATAAACACAAACCCAAACCCAAAAACTGAGTCACTCTTTGTAAACTCAGCTCATGTCCAGTCAATTACGCGTCCTTATTTCCCGTGTGCTAACAGTGCGAGTGCACGAGGTCCATTATCCGTGTTTGAACTAAAATTCCCTTAAGCTTTTGTTAATCACTGAAACTCAAGATGCAAAAAAAAGAACATTCGCTGAATATTTGACAAGTGCTTCAACATTCTGAACCTGTGAAAATTACGCTGTGCAACCTAAGTCTTAAAGAGCATTCGATCAGTTATGCCTTAGAATGCAAACATTTGAGAAATTATGTTGTCTGTAGCTTTCTTAGGGCTGGATTTTTGATTGCGATCTCTGTTTTTATTATTAATAAAATCCCTGATATCATGACTGAACAGTTGTTGTAACTTTAATAATGTTTAACCTTTATTTATTTGATGTTATTATTTGTAATATTATGGCATTAAATTGCCATGGTATAAAACTATTTAAAGCACATGTGTCAAACTCAGTTGCTGGAGGGCCGCAGCTCTGCCCAGTTTAGTTCCAACCCTAATTAAACACACCTTATCAAACTAATTGAGTTCTTCAGGCTTGTTGGAAACTTACAGGTAAGTGTGTTGAAGCAGGGTTGAAACTAAACTGTGCAGGGCAGCGGCCCACCAGGAACTGAATTTGACACATGTGCTTTTAAAAGTTTTATTTTGATTTAAAGCATAAATTATGTACATTGTGATAATCAATAAAATAATTGACAACTATGATTGATGTCATAATCCTGCAGCCCTACATTCAGCCAATTTCTTGTTCTGGCAGGGTCACTTTTAGCTTAGCATAATTAACTGAATCGAATTGGACCATTAGTATTTTGTAAAAAATAAAAAATTATAATAATAATAGTTTTTCTATTTAAGGCTTGAATCTTTTGTAGCTACAAGACAATGAAAAGTTAATATTTTCTAGGCCAATATTTAATGGAACTATAATATTAATAAGTGTAATAGTCAAGAAACTCTGTTGCCGTACCATGCCTACACCAGGTGGACCCTTGCATACTGATCACTATGCTGAGGTGTTCATTTTTATATAAACTATGAACAAAAAATAAAATTATATAATTATTAATTATATAATTATTATAGGATATTGGATACTTATAAAAGTCAACATAGGCACCTTGTCAGAGTCTTAACGAGAGAATTACAGATATTATTAAATTATCCCGTTTAAAAATAATCTACTAATCCAACATTTTCAATAGGCTACAATAAGGATTTAACGCTTGTGTTCTTTCATTTTCTCCACACACCTCACCGCATGTTGAGGTGAGTGTATTGAATAAGTAATTAGACTGCCACAGAAATATCAGGCTTTGCTGAAAGTCTGGTTATTTTACAAGTTATTTTACCAGAGGGATAAAAGTGGTATTCAAGAATTTATAATAAATAATTATTGTATTAAGATTGAAAAAGCCTAATCTTGACAACAATCCTATCAATGTTGGAATGTAGAATGACCTTAAATAATGTAGTTGACGACAAGCATAAAGCGTTTATTGATTGTGTCTGTCAAATGTAGGTCTAGAGCAGTGGTTCTCAGTTCCGGTCCTCGTGACCCCCCGCCCTGCACATTTTGTATGTTTTTCTTACTTAACACACCTGGTTCAGATCATCCACTCGTTAACGGGGAGATCCTTGTGTGTCAAATAAGAGAGGCATAGAAAATGGGCAGGACGGGGAGTCACGAGGACCAGAATTGAGAACCCAGGGTCTAGAGGACTGTTTACACCTGGCCACTTCATTTGTTTTTTCTGATCAGTTATAATTCCTACTTTTAGGATATGTCCCTAAAACTTTTAAACTAGCTAGTCATCAAGCCTCTTATTAAAAAAAACACAGCTTGATCCTAAAGAATTAGTAAATTCTATCAAAGATACTAGAAAAAGTCATATCTGCTCATTAGTGTTCCATCCTACACAGAAACAATATTTATAAAAACATCCAATCTGAATTTAGAGCATTTCATGGGACAGAAACAGCACTCCTGAAAGTTAAAAATGACCTGCTCCTATTGTCCAGTCGTGGTCACATTTCTCTCTTAGTGTTGGACTGGTTATTAATAGTGGAGAGCATGAGACTAATTCATGAGACTAATATGTATTTGTGTGTGTGTGTGTATGTATGTATGTGTGTGTGTGTGTGTGTGTGTGTGTGTGTGTGTGTGTGTGTGTGTATATATATATATATATATATATATATATATATATATATATATATATATATACACAGTATATATAGTTGAAGTCAGAATGTTTAGCCCACCTGAATTATTAGCCCCCCCTATATATATATATTAGGGGTGTCAAAATTAATTGTTTCTTCGGTGCACCGCGATGCAGACGCGGACAATTCGATATCGGTTCAGTAATACTATAGCGAGGGAGGCGAGCGCGAGTATTTACAACGCTCCAACTACTTAAAAACTCAGAAACTGTGTACAATTTCACTGCGTGTGTGTTTGCAGGACAGTGTTTTCACTGACACTTACAGCAGAAGCCCCTATTTCACCACGATTAAGAATGAAAGTAAACTCCTTTCTCTCTCTCTCTCACTGTGGCCCATGAGTGCATCTGTCAAGAGCGCCAGTGTGTAAGAGCCAATCGCAGCCCTTTCTGTTGAGCGCGTGACCAATCAAAGGCGTGTAAGAAAGAACTTGGTAGACAAGGGCTGTTTCTCAATTCCAAGAACGCAGAGAACGAACTTGCGTTCTTGTGGAGACCGGTCTTGCCAGGTGTCCTCTGAAGAACAAACTCGGGAGACCACGAGAACAGAGAACGCATCCTGTGAGAAATGAGATGCTGCGTTCTTCCTGATGGTCACATGACCTTCACGTGTTTTAAATGGAAAATGATTTAAACATTACAGCACTCATACAACAATTTATTGTTTTTTCCCTTTTCAAAATATTTACTCTGCATAAAAACATTATAAAAATACGTTGCACAATATAAAAAAACTGATTTTAATATGAATTTCAGCAAACAAACACTCTTAATATGTTTATTCCTTTATTAAGATGTCCATGGTAATGTTTATATTCACCGTTTCATTTAGAAAAGCTCCTGAGGTAAATAAGTGATATCTCTGAACTTTAATAATAAATCTAAATAAAGTGCTGCACTTCCCACCTCCAGTCGCAATGATTTCTGGGACTTCTAGAGCGAGATCGGTGCTCAAGTCTGCATCGGTGCGTCCTCGATATCAAGAACACATCCGGGAAGTTTCACGCGTCCTCTGTTCTTGCGGTCTTGAGTATTGGAACTGAACTTTGGCAGCTGATGATGACGTTACACGAGAACACGAGGACGTAAGACCGCTGAAGAACGCATATTGAGAAACAGCCAAGGCTCAGAAAGCGAGCAGTATATTTATATTTGTTTATTTGCTAGAAATGCTCGTGTTGTTTAAAGGCACAGTTCATATATCTGACTGCTTGTATTAAAGGACAAAATTGTTTTACAAATAGTATATAAATATATTTATAAATTTTAATACAAGAATTGCTGTGCTGTGAAGACTGAGTATGGAAAGAATCGTCAATGCACCGTGATGCACCGAGATATAGAATTGAATGGCATGATAATCCTAACCGAACCGAACCGTGAGACCAGTGTAGGTTCACACCTCTAATATATATATATATATATATATATATATATATATATATATACACAGTTGAAGTCAGAATTATTAGCCCCCCTGTTTATTTTTTTCCCCAATTTATGTTTAACGGAGAGAACATTTTTTCAATACATTTCTAAACATAATAGTTTTAATAACTTGTTTCTAATAACTGATTTATTTTATCTTTGCCATGATGACAGTAATTATTATTTTACTAGATGTTTTTCAAGACACTTGTATACAGCTTAAAGTGACATTTAAAGGCTTAATTAGGTTAACTAGGCAGGTTAGGGTAATTCGGCAAGTTATTGTATGACGGTGGTTTGTTCTGTAGACTATCAAAACAAAATATAGCTTAAAGGGGCTAATAATTTTGTCCTAAAAAATGTTTTTAAAAAAAATTAAAACTGCTTTTATTCTAGCTGAAATAAAACAAATAAGACATTCAGACATACTGTGAAAACTTCCTTGCTCTGTTAAACATCATTTGGGAAATATTTAAAAAAGAAAAAAAAAATCAAAGTGGGGCTAATAATTCTGACTTCAACTGTGTATGTATATATATATATATATATATATATATATATACATTTATTTTTGCATTAAATTTTTTTGCATTTATATTTGTAAAGATGTCGAAAGCACATGGCGTAAAAGCATTAAGGCCGTGTTCGAACCCACTTTCACTATTTTAAGAATGGAAAAATACGCTCTGTGCCCTGGTGCATGGTCTAACAGCATTATGCTTATTCTCTTAATGAGTTACGGGTGTGTTTTGAGTAAAACATGCGTTAAACCAATCAGAGTCTCATCTCCAATTCCCTTTAAGAATCAGTTGCGTCGCACCATTATGCATTTGCTATTTACATGGTGGACTATGTAAGTTGAAAGACTGAATGCGTCACTAGCGAGAAAACAGTTAAACAGACCATCTGCTTGAGGATAAAGAATGAGAGCCTCCTCCATTCGGCCTCTTTGCTTTCTCTTTACTTTACTTTTATTCTTTACTTTCGTGGATAACGAAACGATGTTGTATGCACTCCACTGAAAACATCTGAATAGTAGCAAGCATATTTGGCAGGAGAGCTGTACGAGAATTGGAGAATGGTGGACTTTGTCTTTCATCAGTTGAGTTCGTTACCATTCAGACCCATCGCCTATACGTGCTGTAGGTACAGAAATTCTTTGTTTTTTAAATGTTAGATTTAAATGTTACTTTTTCCAAAACAAAAGTGGAACATTCCTTTATTTAATTTTTTTTTAATGAAAATTGCACCCTTCCTCTAAAGTGTAGTGATTGAAAGTTGACAAAACCACGTCATATGTCCATTGGCTGTTTACGTTTTCCCTTCGTTTCTTAAGCCACAACAACACCCCACCCCCTCTACCACTCACTGCAGTGCCTTTGAGAACCACTAAAGTAAATTAATTACTTTTTTGTACTATTTCAGTGATTAATTAAAATAACATAACTGGTCAAATGAAAAAAAGAAAGGAAAAGAAAGTCTCACTCACCAATCAGATGAATGTCCTAGCTGATTATCAAAGTTATGGCACAATCCTGTCTCCGCCAATCCAAAGGGCAATGTCTTATTCACAAGCTCTAATGCCTGAATATACTGCTGCAAGGCACCTAGAAACACAAACAAATACAAAATTTAAAAAATCCAAATAACCAGACACATTGTCCCGTAATAAAACTGTAATAAAGAAATAGAGAGGACTAGGGGACATTCTAAAACATGGCTTAACATTAAAAAAAAAAAGCTTAAGGTGGCTTAATGTACCTAAACATTAACCAGAGAAACCCAAATTTCTGTCAAACTTTACTTGTAATTACCACTAAATACTGTAAAAACAAGGAGCCCTAATTCCATAGATAAAGAGAACAATATCAAATATAAAAAAAATATATTTTATTCCCCATCGAAGATCGATTATAAGAAAAAAGCGTACAAGTTTGGTGAACTCTGACCTGCAAAAACGCATCACTTGACTGCATGAGACCAATCGAGGATAAGAACATGACCTCTCTAGACAGAAATTTAAAATATGGAGCAATCACTTGCCTTTTTAATGTCTAATCATCTTGTTTAATCCCGCCCCTTTTCGACAGAATTTCACAAGCTCTAACTCTAGTTTGACCGCAGCTTTACTTTTACATTACAGTTTTTCTCAATTGATAAAACATTAAAACCCATTGGCTGAAATAAGTTTTCAGTTGCCTGACCTCGTTTAGCTTATTGTGCAGTCTGATGTCAATACCCTAAACCACGGGTGTCCAAACTCTGTCCTGGAGGGCCGGTGTCCTGCATATTTTAGTTCCAACCCCAATTAAACACACCTGAACCAGCAAATCAAGCTCTTTCTAGGTATACAAAAACTTCCAGACAGGTGTGTTGATGGAAGTTGGAGCTAAGCTATGCAGGACACCGGCCCTCCAGGACCGAGTTTGGACACCCCTGCCTTAAACCATTTCACATGGTTAAACACAATGTGCAGATCTTACTTAAGACTTTTCAGCAAAACTCTAAACACTCTAATGCATGTCATGCATGCTGGTAAACACGTAGTAAAAATCAAATACAAATAGAGAAAAAAATGTCATTGATTAAACACAACCTCTCAAAATTGAAGTCACATTTTTTAAATGATGTGACACAACTGATATAAGCAAACAGGTTGTTTGAAGGTGGGAAGGAGAGTGTCTAAGCATGGTTAGAAGAATCAATGTGAGAGGATGAGTGCAATGGGCAGCTTATGAACTTGTACCAACCCTCCATACTTGACTTTCCTCAGTCCGACAGAGTAGTTTTATGAAAAGTGTATGATAGACAACCCTACACCAGAGTAGATCTCCTGCAAGTCATTTAGCATGTGGTGCTATAGGTGAGAAATCATGTCATAACAATCATGATAAGGCACATAAGTAGCTTCTTCCCCCATTCCTTCAGGAGAGACATTGTGTGATGTCAACAAAGTGTTCTGGCCTGACTCAGCCCAAAGACATAAAGCAAATTGATCACTTTAATTGATTTCCACCTTTAATTTTTTGTCTCTTTTCGTATTGTATACTGTAGTACAGTGCATTGTAGGCTGCATGTTGTACAATGAACAAATTGTATGACCCTGAACAATGAGAAAAAAAACACTTCTCCCTGAGAACTGTTTTGAACAATGTGTTTTCTTTTTTGTGTTGTTTTGCTTACTGACTGCTTGATAGCGTATATTTTTTGATTACTTTGTTTATTATTTAAGAGCAGTGCTTGATTTTGAACCGAGGTAAAACTGTTTTGAGGAAAAAGTTTCATTTTGCAAGAGAAGTCAGAGGTTTTGTTAATAGTGCTTGAAGATGAGTTTTTGTGTTTAATGGTGTAAGAAAATGGAACAAGGGTTCAGAAATTGTGTTTTAGAAATCAAGAAAACCTGTAAAACTAACTACTATCAAAAGAACAAGCCCTGATTCTGTAGATAAATTAAACAATTTCACATTACTTTTTTATTCTTTTGGCAGCAGAATACATATGTGTGTGTGTATATATATGTGTGTGTGTTTATATATAAGGCAGCGGCAATATTAGTAATATTCAATATTATATTGAAAAAGTCAAGGTTTTAAAACCGGCAAAATTTTCTGTAATACCGCTCATAAGGTATGTGTAAGATTTTTTTGAGGACAACAGTATCTTCAGCAGAATGTTTTTTTATCAAAGATGCCGTTTTAAATTGTAAACAAATCTATGTTTTTGAAACTAATGAAGACAGCAGAAGTCAATGATTCATTTGAATTATTTAGCCTGACACATTTATTGCTCCAAAATATTATAAATCTTTCAAAAAAATAAAATATATTGGGATCAAGAGAAAAAAGTTTTAGTTTTTAGTTTATATAATCAAAGAATATAATCTAGAGCAGTAATCACAATACCGTGATATTTTTCTCCAAGGTTATGGTACTGTCAGAATCTTATACCGGCCCATGTCTAATATATATATATATATATATATATATATATATATATATATATATATATATATATATTCTGCTGTCAAAAGAAGGCACTTGTATGCATACTGTTGACATTACCCCCAACAACATCATAGGGGAGAATGCTCACTTCAGCTGTGGAAACATGGCTCATTCTTTTGATAGCAGTAATTACACGTAAATTTTGATAGAAATGTGTTAAGGTACATTAAGCCAAGTTAAGCTTTTCTTCTAATAAAGGACTTCAATAGGATCCATTAAATTAGGGCTCATTCGTTTTACAGCAATTAGTTTGACAGAAATTTGTGTTTCTCTGGTTGACGTTTAGGTACATTTAGCCATGTTAAGCGTTTAGAAATGTCTAGGACCAGTCTCAAATCACCTTGCAAGAGACTCGTTCGAACAGACAAGCTGTCTTTAAGATGTTTTTGTATCTTTTGAGATATTTCTTCTTTGGATATGTTGTCCTTGCTGAGGATTTCTTGAAAACTCTTTAAGTTAACAATCCTGCCAGGTTCCTCAGGTATTCTACTTTGCATTGAATTACTGATCCCAAACACGTATGCTCTTGAACGTATTGCCGAAGTCCACTGGTCAACAATGTTTTTCTTCAGTTCAGTTCCTAAAGGCCCATATGTACATGTTCTTGTGTTGAACGCTTCGGAAGAAATATAATAACGCTCAGAGCAAAGTCGCATCAAAAGTCTAGTTTGGTCCAAACTGTCATCATGAGCACTGCACTTTGATATTTTCCGCTGATACTGAGGGAGACTTTCGCGCCAACGCTGAAGACAGCTTCTGGTGGATTTAAAGAACATTTCCCAAAGTGTACAATAGCTTGTAGCTGGTAGGTCGCATATAAAGACAGCAAATTCGCATATTCTCCGGTTTAAGCGTTAAAGTTTCTACAACATTCCACATTAAATACAGATGTTGTTAATAATACAACGTTTTAAATTAACGTTACTGAACAATAGCGTCCGGTTTAAATCTACTGGGATTCAGTATTGCTATATAACTTAGCCGTTTCCAAACTCATGCGTGTGTTTCTTCTTCGATCTTTTTCTTTTTTCTTCTTCTTCTTCTTCTGTGATATTTATTGGCAGCTTGCAAACTGTGTGCATTACCGCCACCAGCTGGACTGAGATGTGATCTTTAGGGATATTTATAAAGAGTATGCAAAAACCTCTAAATGCCATCTGAAATTTTCCTCTAAAATGAGCATTTTTATCAGGCGCCTGTGTGTATGTTCAGTAATATCACTTTTATGACAAAGAATAAGCCATTTTCCCGTTTTTAAAGTGAAATATCTCAACATAAACAAAGGAGGTTGAGAAAATGTTTTATTTTTTATGGAAATTTCAGATGGCACTTAGAGGTTTTTGCATCTAAACTCTTCATATATATATATATATATATATATATATATATATATATATATATATATATATATATATATATATATATATATATATATATAGGGTGATCACAACTTTGAAAATCTGTATTGAATATAAGAAACATGATGGAACCTTTGGTAATCAATGTGTAGAGTATTTAACAGTCTTTTCCAGTAGAAAACAAGTTAATAGATGTTCAATATGACCCCCTTTTTCTTCTAGAGAAAGTCTTATTTGTTTGATTTTGGGTAGAATAAAAGCAGTTTATAATTTTTTAAAAACCATATTACGGTCAAATTTATTAGCCCCTTTATTGTGCTGTAGCCTATGCTTCCTTTTTATTTCTTTTCTTTTTTCCACATGTGAAATTGTCTGAATGCTACCTATTATGTTCAAATGATGTTATATCTCTACAACGAATATTTAAAAAAAAAAGACTGCAAACACACATAAACTTGTTAGTTTTTTTTTGGAAAGTGTAACAAATTGAAACAAATATATATTAAGGACCCGGGTGTAACTGATTTAGGCTATGTCGCATAATAAAACTGAAAGTATCTTGAGTTTGTGTTAGCCACTAGTTTTATTTAAGTAAAAAAAAATCCATCCCATTGGTTGAGGGTAGAATCTGGGACAATGAAAGTGGAACTGCTAAATGCAAGAGCGAAGAAGTGTGTTTTGGTCTTGCGGTTGGTCATAGTTCCTCCACTTTTCTATGAGTGGACCGTAGATAGACGCATTGCAATAACAGACCAAACTGGCAAATGGACCATGTTTTTATTAGATGGTTTTAGATAAGACGTTGTAATCACATTAAATGCTGTGGGAAATGTTTTATAATTTCAAGAAGTATTGCAGTTTGGGATGGAGGAATTGTAACGATTGATGACTAACATCCATTATTAAAATCTTTATAGTTTGAAATAATGCAATCATTTGTTTTTGTTTACATTATCAATTAACTCTGATGACCAACACTATCATTAAAATCTTAATAGTTTAAAAGAATGCAATCATTTGTTTTAATTACAATATTGTGTTTAAAATCATCAACCATTATTACCTATTATTATTTAAAACATTTAGCGTATTTAACAGAAACCGTTGGATAAAACTGTAGAACCGCCCCTGCTATGTAACATTAGCTTTTAACTGTACGACTCAATACGACTCTTTCTAATCTATGATACGACTCCCCCGCCATCAAACATTAGCTTTTAGCCAGACGCGAAATCTAGTCCCGTTCATCAAACATTCCAGGTAGAGTTTTACGATTAAAGTATTATATTATTATGACAGTATTAAGATTAAATTTATAGTCTAGTACTGCAACCTTTTCACTATTTTGTCACCGTGTTCGTGTTCTCTTGTCAAAACAGCTTGTTTGAACAATGTGGAGTGAGATGACCCAGTGGCCTAATGGATAAGGCATCAGCCTCCGGAGCTGGGGATTGTGGGTTCGAGTCCCATCTGGGTCGGTTTCTTATCCGGTGATTTTTTCACAATGGTTTATAAGAACAAACATATTCTATTAATCTGCCGCTGTTAAATTCGTAGCAGAATCTGTGTTGTTCAAACAACTGACCGTGTTACGTTTCATGCACTCGTTTTCTTATGTTGACTAACTCGGCTATGGCAAGCCAAATTCGCTTAAACTGCACTTGTCATAATTGCATTTTTACTAGTTAGAATTTCGTTTTTTACAACCGTTTACTAGTAGGCTACTTAAAGGGTCCGTGTATCATCCGTTCATTTGATTATTCCTTTTATTCTGGAAAACGAAACATCAGAAAAACAGTCAGTATTTTGTTTTTCTGTTTATTCTGTTGGCACAAAAAAACGAAAATTCATCTGTTATTCTGCTTATTAACTTAAAACGGAAAATTAAAACAAACACAAAACAAAAACGAAATAATGAGTCAAAAAACTGTGCATTTATTCGTTAATTCGTTTGATCAAAAAAACGAACACAACGTGTGGGCGTGCATGAAAACGCCCCCTATTCTGCCGATTGGTCAATAGCCTGTCGTCCTCTGCTGCTAGGGATGCGTTGCCAATTGCCATAACGTTGTCTCCTAAGTGTGCCGCGAAGACCAACGCCACGAGGTTTTAATGAAAGTTTAGCTATAGATTGCTGGTTTTATTCTCTACCTTAGATATATATTATTTTAAGCGTAGCCTGTTTAAACTGAGCGTAGCCTACAGTATAGCGCAGGTCGATGCGTTATCATTCGTTCTCCGCTGCTTGGTATCTAAGTCTGCGCAACTAAATAAAACATTATAGCAAATATATTTATGGAATAATTTCTGTACATCACGTTATAGGAGTTCCGCAGATGAAAGATATGTTCCTTTAAATATTAGTCAGGTAAAAATAGCCTATTGAAAGGAAGGAATTTAATGCAATGTATATGGTGTAGGCCTATTTATTTAGGCTACTGTGTATTTCCATACACCAAAAGCGCCTTTTTAATCAATGTTTTGTTTGCTTTTGCTGTTTAGAACAGCATGAGCTTTTAATTGTCATTTATAAGAGAGTTACAAAGCATAAGGCTATTCTTAACTTTAGATGAGCTCACAAAACTATGAATAAAGCATCTATTAACATACAGATTAACAGCCTGAAAAATAAGATCTATAAATGTTCATTTGAATAGTTTAATTGGTTGTCATTTTAGTTGCCTTAACCAATCATGCTAATGCAGTCTAATCATTTATGTATTATGAACATTGTGAACATATATTCCATCATTTATTCCCTACCTGCTGCTCCCCTTCTGTGGAATTTTATTATTTGAGATTATTGTATAAAATAAAAGTGAAACTAGTGTTTAAGTGAATTGAGGGTTTGAACTTTGCTTGGTTATTGTGGCTTAAAATAAACTAATTATTTTTGTCCAGTAAAGAAGTAAAGAAGTTTTGTGTTTAGAATACTGCCCGTTTTGTGGGGTGGTTTATATCAAATATAAAAAGATAATGAATGCCCCAGCAAATTATAAGGTTTATTATGCAATTTTAATGATTAGAAAGCAATAGATTTAATAAATATAAGGTTGCATATATTATTATTAAGAATAAAATATGTTTATTATTAGTTTTTTTTTACATTTGTGTTTTTATTGGTGTCGCTATTCGTCATGGCATGGGTTACGATACACACTCATGTCCAGTAGATGGCAGGAATTCACTTTTCAAGTGGTTTTGCCTGTCACCAATAAACAGGCTAATGCACCAAAATGCTGGATGCCAGCCACCATAAAATATAAGTAGTTATTAAACAGAAAAAAGCAGTGTCCAGAGGATCTGATAGTCTGATATATATATATATATATATATATATATATATATATATATATATATATATATATATATATATATATATATATAGCTGGTTTGTGGTGGTTAGCTTGACCAACGTTTTTATGCTGAATGTTTTATGCTGATGCGGTGGCGTAGTAGGTTGTGCTGTCACCTCACAGCAAGAAGGTCAGTGGTTCGAACCTCGGCTGGGTCAGTTGGCATTTATGTGTGGAGTTTGCATGTTCTCCCTGTGTTCGCGTGGGTTTCTTTCGGGTGCTCCGGTTTGCCCCACAGTCCAAACACATGTGGGACAGGTGAATTGGGTAAGCTAAAATTGTCCATAGAGTGAATGAGTGTGTGGATGTTCCCAGAGATGGGTTGTGGCTGGAAGGGCATCCGCTGCGTAAAATCGTGCTGGATAAGTTGGCGGTTCATTCCGCTGTGGCGACCCCGCAAGGGACAAAGCCGACAAGAAAATGAATGAATGAATGAATATATAAATAGCTGGTTTGTGGTGGTTAGCTTGACCAACGTGCATTGTTTTTGTTTTTGTTTTTGTATATGCTGAATGTTTAACAATCAAAATGATACTATAATCTTGTAACTATGACATCCACATCGTAAAAAAACATAGGAAAAGTATAATAATTATAATAATAAAAAACAATAACAAGAAGGGTATATGATACAATAATATTTACAATAGACAGGAGAAGTTTACTTGTTTGAGCATATTCTATAGTTCTGGTTGCTTATGTTATCGATTTTATTAAAAGTAATTAAAACTCAGCATTGTAATATTTTTCATAACTGTATTGGTGTGTAAACGAGCACAGTTCATCCATCAGGAAAGTTAATCGAAATAAAAATACATTAAAAGAAAATAGCATAAATAAAATGCATAATCTATTAACCTAACTATAGAAGTTGATAATTAATTTGATCTGGAAATTAAATTTTGTCTATTTTTGTTATTTATTTGTCACTATAGCAGAGATTCTTAAGCACAGTACTGTATATTGGCTTTGACTGCTTTGACTCTATCCACTCCAGTCCAGTAGGTGGTGCAAATACAATTTCTAAGATGATTTGCCAACAGCAATTAATTAAAGAAGAGTAACTCTGTTCGCGGGTAACATCAGCGTGTACTGGACTCCGATGGTACATTTCGCAACGGAATGGAGCATTTATCATCGTTATCTTTTGTGCTCTTTACCTCAGCTAAAAGAGTCACATTGAGGGAGGAGAACATGATGGTGGAGAATATTTCTAAAATTTTCCAGGTAGGTCGGTGAACCCACATAGCTGACATAAGAACACCACTTTATCGGTTTATTTTAGGCCGTTTAACGTTACACGACGTTTTCGTACTAAAACAGGAAACTTTTATGCATTTATTTGTTCATTTACACGACAACGGTGTTTTTAAAACTGAAAATGTATATATCTGTAAACGTTACAAAGTTACAAAGTTTTTGAAAACGCATAAACCAATATATGAAAACATGACGTCCTGCGCATGCAAGGCATGCGTTCAGGGTTGTGTAGATCAAAGCAAAGAATATACTGGTGCATCGCACATTTAACAAAACGTGACGAGCCGCTGACTGACGGTATGTCGTCACTTTGAGGCTATGGTTCTCTAAAAAACAAAAATACTACATAATAAAATTTATTGAAGGAGCTTATTTAGTTATTTTTAGGTTGGGGAATCTAAAATCAGTCGTTTGATTGTAGTTTTCTTTTACTAGTATGTGCCAAAAAAAAAAAAAAAGAATAACCAAGAGAATTGTTTATTTAGTTTATTTCAATTCTTTTTTTTTTTTTTCAAAAAGTGAAACTTGTTATATTAGTTAACTACACACAAAGTGAAATATTTTAAGCATTTTTTCAATTGTAATAATTATGGATTAAAGATAAAAAAAAAACAAATCCAGTATTTCACAAAATTAGAATATTTCGACAAAGTTTATTATTTTACTTGTATTTATCTAAAGATTAAAGAGTACTTTTTTTTTTATAGGTAAGCACCCAGAGCCTGTACCTCACAGATGATGCAAATGTGGCACTGTTTCCAAGGTCAGATGGCTACTTTAGCATATTAGATCTCAGAGACAAAGCCCACTATGAGGTCCATGGGTGTCCTACCAGTACAAATGACAACGCTGCTGCCTCTGGACCAACTCCATCCACAAGCAGCCAGTTTCGTTTCTCAAGGCCTTGTACCTCTGCGAGTCCCTCACTGCCACCCAGGGCCCAATCTCTGAAATACTTCAACAAGTAAGATTTTAAATTATTGTCCATGGCTATAGGATATTTTTTCTTACATGTACACAATGTTCATTGTTGTGCAAAACTCTAAATGAAGCTGTTATTAATCCTAGGACTGTCAGCCTGGGGGAGTTTCAAAATGGGAAACTTGACACCAGCAGAATGGTGGTGATTAAATTTACAGAGCAAGAGGCCACTGTACCAGTTTTGACTGCAAAAGTCAAAGATGCCCTAGGAAACAAATGACCCAGTCGTTTTGACAGACCACAATGCAGTTGAGATACTAGACTCTGAAGGAACAAGAGGTGGTTCAGTTTTAAAAAAAATTCACCTTTATATACCATGCAATCAAGTTTACAGATTTTTTTTGTTTTCTTTTTTCATGCATTCACATGTCAAGTCTCACAAATAACTTGTATACATGCATACATTCTGTGTACTCATTTAGGTTCCTTTTACTGGAAGCAGAACTCAAGAAAAATCGTGGCTGTACGGGAGGCAGATTTTCAAGCTATGAAACAGAAAAGGCGGAGAATCTCGTAAGTCAGTTTGTCAGTGACTTGGTAATTCTTCCTTAATTTACCTCCAGTCATCAGTGCTGTAAAGATTAGCCTTAAATAAACACAGCTGATTGACTGAAAGGCATGTTTTTATTAGTGTTTTATTTGCTACTATACCAAATGCAGTCTTATTTCAAGTGGTAATCACTGCAGAGCCACATGGGCAGAGCTGAGCTCCATTCAGCAAGGGGGAGCTTGAGCTCCAGTTCCTTTTTTTTTAAAGTGAGAATTTACAATCACAGTACATTCTAAAGAAAATTTAAAAAGCATTTTAAAAAAGAAAACAAACAAACAGAAAAGGTTTATACATCACATTAATACAGTTTATACATTAAAGAAAAAGATTATATAATGTACAAATTTCAGTTGTTTTTAAAGCCTTTATATATATATATATATATATATATATATATATATATAAATAAATAAATTCTTGTGAGGTTATCGGAATACAATATTTACTTAAGAACTCGAAATAAGAAAGTAAATGACCATTGTTATTAAAAAGTTGAGAAACTAAGCAAGTATTGTTTTTAAACCAATTAGGAAAAAATATAGATTTATTTTTATAACAAATATGGTTATTCCAGATATAATACCTATGGGACTGAAGTCGTGTTTATATATTAGATGCCATACCAATAATTCTTGCTTATGGAAATTGGATAATTTAATAAGAAGTTTAGAAATATTATAATTACATACTAACAAAAAAGGGAGGCCACCAACTTTAGAGAAAATATACTTGGGAATCGCATTCCAAAGGGAATCAGGATAATTCAAAAACTGCCTCAACCAATTTATCTTGAAAGTATTATTCATAGAAAAAAAAAATCAAGAAAGTTTAGCCCCTCATAATCATAATCATGGTTTTCGCTACATTCATTCTTTCATGGCGGGCCGCCACACCAAAATTCATCCCGCCACGGCTATATTACAGCTTCCCATTCAAAACATTCTGTCATTGTTGTTGTTGTTTTAATAGCGGGTTATAATCGCACCAAAACGTATTAAAAGGTAAGTGAATTATAACAGCGCAAACTTTTCTTTAACCGTAGTAGTGCTGTGCGTATTTGTTTAACCCTTTACGGTGACATGCTGGCTGACTGACAGGTGCGTGAGACGTGAGACCAGCAAACACGGCGTAGCTTTCAGTTAAGATGAACACAGTTTCCATAATTATACTGTATAGATAAAGGTCTATGGTTCTGCATACAATGACTTTATCTGGCTGGAGTTTATAGCGGTTTCACTTTACCTCAGGACTGTTCAGCTACTTCAGCTGTTTCACTTTACTTCAGGACGCATTAATGCCGCTCTGTAGGTCTATCGGAGACATTCATAAATATTCCTAGCAAATCTAATAAATGTTGGAGATGTACTCGTCCCATAAACGCACTAAATCGCACTTGAGCAGCGTATATTTCAGGGTGTGAAGTTGTGCACGAACAGGAAATAAGCGCAAGCAGAGATTTGCATGCTTGTATTGCATAAATGCTATCTCGACGTGTTATACTGCGCTCACAACATGTGTCATTGAAATAACACCCATAGGTAGTTGGTACATCTGTGTAAAAGTTCTGCCACCACAGCTGGAAAAAATCCTAGAGGAAACACTGATAACTGTTTATAATAACAGATTTTTTGATATAGTGTCTTCTGTTTTACCAAAGAAAGTCAAAAAGTATCAACCTCAGCACAGAAAGACTTGATCACAAACAATGAGAGAGCAGGATATGTTACTCTCGAAATACCCTCAGCTTTGGCAAGGAGTGCCCTCCCTCTTAAAGATAAGTCCCTTTGGAGCCAGAAATTATTTATTTATTTTTTTTTTTGGCAATTACTGAATAAAAATTTTATTTACCTCTAATATTGTCATCTTTGTAAATAGTTATTCCTAAGTAGCATACTTGAGATTTAACAGGGATATTAAAAAGAGGAGAGGCCGAGCAGGACTTTATAGCAAGCAGCTTGCATTTATCTAAATTTAAAGTTAAGCCAGAAGATTTTGAAAACATTTTAATAGAATTAATAGCATGAGGGATCTGTGATTCATCCTTCAGAAAGAGTGGTGTCGTCTGCTAATTGGCTTATGAAAAAATCTTTATCAGCTGAATTAATACCTTGTAGACCACTGTTCAGCAAATAAAAGGTAAGAAGTTGAGATGCTATTACAAAAAGGTAAGGTGAGACTGGACAACCCTGAAGAACTCCTCTAAAAACTTCAAATCTAGGCGACGTACCACATTTAAGAATAATGGAGCAGGTAGCATTTTTATATAAAGTGCGAATGAACTTACAAAAGAATTCACAAAAGTTAAACTTGTGCAATGATTGTAAAATAAAATTGTGCTCAAGAGAATCAAAAGCTTTATAAAAATAAAAAAAGAATAAAACTCTCCTCAACTAATTCTGCATAATCTAACAAATCTAAGATGAGACGAATATTATTAGAAATGTGTGTTTTAGGGATAAAACCTGTCTGTGTTTCATCTAAGGTTGTGCCCAGCACACTTAAACCTATTGGCCAATATTAATGCTAATATTTTGTAGTCACAATTTAAGAGACAAATTGGATGCCAGTGATCTATAAAAAGTATGTCTTTCTTTGGTTTGGGAATTAAAGTGAGTAAGCCTTGTGATAATGTCGAAGGGAGTGCATCAAATTCAAGGCTTTCTAAAAACATTTCAAGTAAAAAAAAAAGGTGCTAAATCTTGAGCAAACATTTTGTAAAATTCGGCCGTCAGCCCATCAGTACCTGGGGATTTGTTATTTTTAAGGGCTTCAATAGACTCCATTATTTCAGCAACAGTTATGTTTCTATCTCATTTTTCTTTCTCATTTATAGATAAAGTCTTAATCCCCTTTAAAGATTGAAAAAACAACTGTGCTGAATCATCACAATATTTAGATTTATAAAGATTAGTATAGAAATTTGCACAAAAGGTAGCAATTTGTTTAGGGTCGGAAGGCTCGGTTTCATTAATATTCAAGGAATTAATAGTTACATTTCTAGAATTATACTTTTCCATCCAAAAGAAGTAAGCTGTACTTTGCTCACCATGCTCAAGCCATCTTCTTCTAGATTAGGTAAAAGAGCCTTCTGCTCTGTATTTATATATTAAGTCTAACTTAGTTTGCAATTCAGCAAGTTCTTGAAATTCTGCTTCTGATAGACCATCCTGAACTTTGTTATGAAAAGATATTATTTTATAAACAATAGCCTCCTCTTCTTGCTTTTTAAGTTTAGCTAGTTGAGTGCCAAATTTCTTAGCACATTTGCCAATTTCATGTTTAGGAACTTCCCAGTTCAATCCATATTTGTTTTCTTTTTTCGCTTTGAGCCAGTAGTATTTAATTAAAAATTAAATTTTTATCTTTCATTGATCATGTCTAAGCAATGAGGAGTTAAGCTTCCAATAAGATGCTCTGGGGCCTGAGAATATATTGTCTGATGAAAGAGGGGACTGAAGAAGAATGGCCTTATGATCAGTTAGAGGAGAGGGAAGAATGCTAATAGGAGCTCCAGCTCCTCCTTAAATATATATATATATATTTAAAATTATATTTCTGTTTCACAGACGCAGAGATGAGGAAGGAGAACTGGATACTGTGTTGGAGAAAGTTGAAGAGGTTGTCTTGGCTGCTCAGGGTTTATCTGAGGTAACCACTGCCATCCAGGAACTGTCTGACCTGGTCCATCGAAACAGGAAGACCACACTGATCTTTTCTGGAGAACAATCTCAAAATGTGAGGGATTTCTTCACTTGTCTGGTGTGCAGAGGTCGGTATGGAATAAAAAAATAAAGCCTTTATGCACACAGCACTGTATAAAACATTGTTACCATATAACTTTGACTTTTTTTTCATTAGTTGAAATGTTTAGCGTTAATCTGAAAAGTCCTTGATTAAATATTTATATTTCATAATATCCATCAGCCTGAGATCAGCTCCACACAATGCTGCTAGATGTCACTAACTCATGTAATCCTCTCATTTTAGCATCCATCCATGAAATAAAATTTGTAGATGCAGAATTTTGCAGTTATCTAATAAACTCTTTACTCCAATGTATTAAGCTACTAGTCAGTCAATAATTTTAATTGTTTCAAGTCATTAATGCGTTTAAATGCCTTAAAATAGTTTAAATCCACTTCAGTTTGCAGATAGTGTTGCATAGTGTTTGGCTGTAGCAATGATTAAATTTAAATAAAGATAGAGGTTGATGTTACCCTGTAAAATGTGCACTCAGCTTCGTGGATTTTTTATAATATAATATACATTAAACGCATTCCAATATTCAATAATTCAATATAGCATAATTATGAACATACAGAATATTGATATTATGGGCACATCAAAATACTGTGAGTATTATATTTAAAATCTATAGGCCTTTTTTTTTTCATTTAACTCAATAAGTTTCAAATTATTATCATTAGAAAATGTTACTAAAGGCAACGTTATGACAACTATAAAAGCATTTATTAAGCTTAGTTGATGCATCTTATTTCTTGGATGATAGGTAACTTCCTATGCCTAGTAACACATTAAAATAAAACATTGTAATTTATTAAATTACCTAAAATATTTATAAGATTTTTGTTAAATCTAACATAGCTATGATATGGCTATTTCTCACTGTTGATTTTAATTCATTAACTATCGTTAACAGTGTTACCTATTATAGGCTACTTTGTCATCCTTTTGATTGTTTTGATTTAACATGTTTATTTACTTTTGAACACGTATATTCAATAAAGCAATACACTAAGTATTTTGGAATATTACATTTGTTAAAGTAATCTTTTTTGATAGCTAAGGTCAATATCGTGTTAATACCATATATCATGATTAAAGCTTCTGTAATTTAACTGTAACAGGAAAATTTGATAACAGCAGAAGCCTAATATCCACAGAGCACTTGTGGTAGTGAAATTCAAAAGCACCAACAAAGTCGGAAAATACAGAAATACACATTTATATGGAACAATCACTTTCCTGATTTATGTTTGTGCTTGGAGATGCTGGAGACACAAAAAAATCCACTACCGCTGAACTTTTCTCAAACCATTTTATGCAACTACTGCTTTAATAAAATATCTTGTCTTGTATTGCAGTTTTAGACCTGAAATATTTTTTCTCCCCATCAGAATTCATGGAAGATCCAGTTTTTACTGTTTGCTGTGAAAGCTTGGTTGGTTGCAGATCCTGCACCACATTGTGGCTGCAAAATTCCACACAATGCTTGAAGTGCAGAGCAGAAGATTTTTCTGCAAACATTCACAGGGTTACTGGGTTTAATGAGCAAGTAGTCAATACTCTTAGAGGATTGGTACATGACTGAATGTTGAGTGTTAAGGAATAAGACTAGATGTTTTGTTGTAAACTCAGAGAAGTTTAATAAGAGTTAAAAAAAAAAAACTTGTTTAAAAATGTTGTTTAACATTGCTTTGTTTCTGTAAGCTTGTTCTCCGCATTGATATTTGTTTCAATGTTTAAGCAGTCGTTGTATTAACAGTGATTGTTTAGATTGTTAGGATTTTACCGATGTGGACTCTTTCACTGTTTCTTAAATATACTGTCTCAAATACATTTTTCCCCATGACAGTCTTGTGTATGTGTATTAAATCATCAAAGGGGATCTTTAAACATTTATTAACTGTTTTATTAGTAACAAGATACATTTAATCGTTTAAAACATTTACTTGTACCCTAGTACAGACTTGACTTCATAATAATTTGAGTCCATATTTACAGAATCCTTACTTAAACAGAAGTGCTACAATTTGCTTTCCATTACAGCAAGGACATCTTTCGATTCATGAAGGTGTTCCACATGACGCAGGGTATATGAAATTAGGAAAACCTCTTAGTTGTATCAATCAGGTAAATTAAAGCCTCTTTGAATGGGACATAGTTGTAATTGACAGCACTGTCAAAAAGAACTGCAAGGTCGGGGTAATGATGTACAAAGTCCTGTTCTGCTCTCACTTTGTCTATCTCAGACAGAAAGGGGTCACTTCCAAAAGTAGAGATTCTGGTGAGAGATGATCCCATGTCGCTGTCATACATGTCAGCTGCTACTCTGGCATCTGGTAGAAGATCTGCTGTAAGTTTTCTTGGTGTTCCAGTTCTGGCCAGCTGATTTGGTATCCCTTTCCCTGTGTCAATATAAACAAGTATTGTGCTTGGAAACTATCTGGGTTGATCCTACTATGACCATCTGTAAAAAAAAAAATAAAAATAACTCAAGCTGGGATAATAGAATAACATACCTGGGATCCTGTGAGCATTCCATGATTGCACAAATCTATCCATTCCAATCTGGCACACCTGGCTAGTAAGATTTGATATGCAGAACCTTGTAAGGCTGTCCTCCATATCAATTGCTTCCTGATCTTGAAGCTGTATCAGGGCCTCTTTTAGTGGGTAATTTATCCGGTTGTTGATTTCAGGCCACATTCTTTCCACAGTATGATTCTATAGTAGTTGTAATTAAAGAAGGTTGGAACAGGGTTGTACACACTTGGAAACTAGAGAAACAATTATTTAAAAAGAGTAATAGCATGTGTCTGATGGACGAAAGAGAAAAGAATCAGATGCAAAACATATTTACATGAACCTCAAAGTTTTACTTGCTGAATAATTTGCCTAGTATAACTTAAGACAGTGTATGCATAGGTTTACGGCTTGCAGACTTGTAACCTTACCCTTGTTGACTGCGTTTGTAGGTACGATGCTCTCTGCTGATTGTGTCTATATTCTGACAACCTCTCTTGCATGTACAAACAGAGGTAAAACTCTTTACCATGATCCACACGAAGCTGATCCCACATTCCATAATGTGTTACTGCAGGTCTACATAAAACAATCATGATTTTTTTTCCCCAATTGACAATTAGAATATATATATTTTCAACTTGATATAGAACCTAATGTAAAAAAAAATACCTGTACACAGCATCATAAATGGCTAGATTGTTTTTGATGCACATTATTGCATATGAAACAATCTTCTTACTGTATCCATCCACAGCAATTACGTGGGTCACTCCGAACATGACCAATTTTTCATTTTGATCCAAATGTAACTTGTGTCCCATGTATTCTGCATTGTATGGGATTGGGTTAAAGTTACGGGAACCCTTTACAAGGCAAGAAATGTATGAATAATTTTGGTCAGATAGATGTGCAGATGTATGAATCAAACATGTAATTATTTTTTTTTTTTTACTTCACGGCGTTCTGCATGGTAAGGGGCATGAGCTGCTTTCAGAACACGTCCTATTCGAGGTTCCCCTGCGCGAATCCCAGTTGATGACAGAAAGCCTTTCATCATTTTTCGGCCATACGTTGATCCTGTCTGCGCACACACACACACACACACACACACACACAAGCTAACGTTAGAGTAGGCCCATACGGTAATCTGAAAGGCCATGGCCATATATTAATACATGTAAATTTATAGACAATATATTTGAAGGTGTATAATTGAAATGTTTGAAAAGAGTATATGTCAATAGTCATTTTTTGCAATATTTTGAAATATGTTACTAATATATATTTTCGTGTATTAGATTTCTGTACTGGGCTATGATTAAAAAAATTATTGCTTTGTCACTGTTCATTCATACCTGTTGTATTGCTCGAGAGACAGCAATTTCAAGGTCCGAATCAGTGCAATGTGCCTTTCTCCGCAGTTTATATTTGGCAAGCTGTCTCCGGATACTGGCCTCAGAGCTTCCCCGCTCGACACCCATTTCACGCAGCCTTTCAGAAATATTTTGATAGGTCACTCCATTCGTAAACATATCATAGATTACTGGCATGTATAAATCGAGTGAGGCCATTATGGATCTCGTACAAGAAATGATGTCAGATTCATTGCGCATGCGTAAAGCGACAAGAAAACAAACGTAAAATAGCCATTATTTCGTTTAGGTTTTCCATTTGTTTTATCATGTTGCGTTTAAAAAAATTATAATAATTATATATATATATATATATATATATATATATATATATATATATATATATATATATATATATATATATATATATATTTTTTTTTTTTTTTTTTTTTTTTTTTTAAATAATATGGCATTTAATAAATAGTTTTCAGCTAAAATTGTCAACTTTAATTGTGAGCTGGCTGTAAAATAGATTAAAATTTTATGTTCATTTAATGTATGCTCTGCCTGCTTCTCTGATGGATAATACAAAATAAATTTCACAAACATACAATTTCTTACGAATCAGGTTATTGCAAAGCTTATGAAATAGAATGCGATTAACAGTGGTATTACATCTGTTAAATAATAAAAATCATAATTGCAAGATTATGGTATTGTATCATTTGGATTGTTAAACATTCAGCATAAAACATTCATTCATTCATTTTCTTTTCGGCTTTTAGTCCCTTTATTAATCTGGGGTCGCCACAGCGGAATGAACCGCTAATTTATCCAGCATATGTTTTACGCAGCGGATACCCTTCCAGCTGCAACACATCTCTGGGAAACATCCATACACACTCATTCACTCTATGGACAATTTTAGCTTACCCAATTCACCTGTCCCACATGTGTTTGGACTGTGGGGGAAACCGGAGCACCCGAAAGAAACCCACGCGAACACAGGGAGAACATGCAAACTCCACACATAAATGCCAACTGACCCAGCCGAGGTTCGAACCACTGACCTTCTTGCTGTGAGGTGACAGCACAACCTACTACGCCACCGCATCAGCATAAAACATTCAGCATAAAAACGTTGGTCAAGCTAACCACCACAAACCAGCTATATATATATATATATATATATATATATATATATATATATATATATATATATATATATATATATATATATATATATATCAGACTATCAGATCCTCTGGACACTGCTTTTTTCTGTTTAATAACTACTTATATTTTTATGGTGGCTGGCATCCAGCATTTTGGTGCATTAGCCTGTTTATTGGTGACAGGCAAAACCACTTGAAAAGTGAATTCCTGCCATCTACTGGACATGAGTGTGTATCGTAACCCATGCCATGACGAATAGCGACACCAATAAAAACACAAATGTAAAAAAAAACTAATAATAAACATATTTTATTCTTAATAATAATATATGCAACCTTATATTTATTAAATCTATTGCTTTCTAATCATTAAAATTGCATAATAAACCTTATAATTTGCTGGGGCATTCATTATCTTTTTATATTTGATATAAACCACCCCACAAAACGGGCAGTATTCTAAACACAAAACTTCTTTACTTCTTTACTTCTTTACTGGACAAAATAATTAGTTTATTTTAAGCCACAATAACCAAGCAAAGTTCAAACCCTCAATTCACTTAAACACTAGTTTCACTTTTATTTTATACAATAATCTCAAATAATAAAATTCCACAGAAGGGGAGCAGCAGGTAGGGAATAAATGATGGAATATATGTTCACAATGTTCATAATACATAAATGATTAGACTGCATTAGCATGATTGGTTAAGGCAACTAAAATGACAACCAATTAAACTATTCAAATGAACATTTATAGATCTTATTTTTCAGGCTGTTAATCTGTATGTTAATAGATGCTTTATTCATAGTTTTGTGAGCTCATCTAAAGTTAAGAATAGCCTTATGCTTTGTAACTCTCTTATAAATGACAATTAAAAGCGCATGCTGTTCTAAACAGCAAAAGCAAACAAAACATTGATTAAAAAGGCGCTTTTGGTGTATGGAAATACACAGTAGCCTAAATAAATAGGCCTACACCATATACATTGCATTAAATTCCTTCCTTTCAATAGGCTATTTTTTACCTGACTAATATTTAAAGGAACATATCTTTCATCTGCGGAACTCCTATAACGTGATGTACAGAAATTATTCCATAAATATATTTGCTATAATGTTTTATTTAGTTGCGCAGACTTAGATACCAAGCAGCGGAGAACGAATGATAACGCATCGACCTGCGCTATACTGTAGGCTACGCTCAGTTTAAACAGGCTACGCTTAAAATAATATATATCTAAGGTAGAGAATAAAACCAGCAATCTATAACTAAACTTTCATTAAAACCTCGTGGCGTTAGTCTTCGCGGCACACTTAGGAGACAACGTTATGGCAATTGGCAACGCATCCCTAGCAGCAGAGGACGACAGGCTATTGACCAATCGGCAGAATAGGGGGCGTTTTCATGCACGCCCACACGTTGTGTTCGTTTTTTTGATCAAACGAATTAACGAATAAATGCACAGTTTTTTTGACTCATTATTTCGTTTTTGTTTTGTGTTTGTTTTAATTTCCGTTTAAGTTAATAAGCAGAATAACAGATGAATTTTCGTTTTTTTGTGCCTACAGAATAAACAGAAAAACAAAATACTGACTGTTTTTCTGATGTTTCGTTTTCCAGAATAAAAGGAATAATCAAATGAACGGATGATACACGGACCTTAAAGTACAGCTTTTAACTCTTTAACAATATTGTTAAATAAATACAAACTTGACATTTCAAAATGCTGGACACTTTTTTAATTATCTGAGAATTTACCTGATTCAAAATAACTAATTTGACCAAAAAGTTTTCTGTCCAGCAGATATGAAAGGTAATAATTTTTTTCACATCATGTACAACAAACACATACACACAAACGGCACACACACAGGGGTTGGACAATGAAACTGAAACACTGGTGTTGGAGGTTTCACACCTAATTTGAGTGACCTGGTGACCATTCTTCTTTGATTGCACATTTCACCAGCAAGACCAGTGTGTGAAGGTTTAATTAGCTAAGTAATAGCACAGTTTTGCTTAAAATATTGCAATGCACACACCATTGTGGTTGACGTTCCAGAGTTCAAAAGAAGACAAATTGTTGGTGTGTGTCTTGCTGGCACACCATGTCAGCGCACCAACAACATTGCATAGTAACACTTGAGTAATTAGTAAAAGGATGAATTTCACTAGTAATTTAAGATAAATGTATTTCTTAACTTCATTTTATTTTGATCCCTCATTAATAGAACTCAGCTCATAATAACTAAAACAGTTTTTTCCAACTGCACAAAATCTTTTCTTGTCACAATTTCTGAAACATCTCCCTCAAAATAGGACATAGCATAGGGATGAGCTCTTCCAAACGGAACGTAGTGACACTCATAGGGAATTAAGCTCACGTGAAAACAGAAGATGGCTACTATGGAATAATAAATGTATTGCAGTTAAAAACAAGACATTGTTTGACACGGACTGGATGGAAAAAAAGGGATTTGGTCAGTACCCCAATTAATTGATAGCAATAAAGGTATTATTTCATATGAAAATTTTTGAACTAAATATAATATAATTTCTAACCGAGTACAATTTGAATCTATTATTAAAGCCATTCCTATTGCCTTTGTCTGTCTAATAAAAGAAATAATTTCTTATTCTACCCTTGTAACCCCAACTGTTAATTCTCAATCCTGTGTTAATTGAAAGCTGTGATTTCAAAGGAAGGAAATTTTCAAACAAAAATATTAGAAATCTATTTAACAACATTATATATCCTCTAGCGATTTATAGAAACTCAATTTCACATATTCTCTAAAGATACCATGCACATACTTAGAACTAAATATTTAAAGTTTCCTCTGTCTCCAAAACTAAAGAAGTTTATTTTTAAATTTTAAGTGGGATATATCCGTCAAGTGAATATTTAAGAATTAGATTCGGATTTGAGTCTAATAAATGGATGTTTTGTGATAATATTGAAACAACAGATCATTTGTTTTTTTTTTCACTGTATGTTTGTGGATGTATTATGGTCAGATGTTTATGACTGACTTTACCCAAATATTCCACACCTCAGGGTCTTTAATGTGAATTTCATCATTTATGGACTTGTAATGGATGTCAGGAAGATGTCTTTCTAATCAATAACATCATGCTTGGAAAATTTTACATAGCCTACATAGGCCTAAATCAAAATATTTAAAGATGAAACCAATGTTTTGTGCTTTTTATAATGAGATTCCTTCTTATATAAAATCCCTTAAGATAATGAAAACAAAAAGTGCAATTAATCTTCTGTCTTTGACAGAAAAGTATAAATTACAGGAAAACCCCTAGTCCTTTTTTATTTTTTATATTTAATTATGTATTATTTTACTTATAATTATTTTATGTAACATATTATTTGTTCTGGGCTGCATGGTGGTGCAGTGGGTAGCACGTTAGCTTCACAGCAAGAAGGTTGCTGGTTCAAGCCTCGTCTGGGTCAGTTGGTGTTTCTGTGTGGAGTTTGTATGTTATCCTCGTATTCGCGTGGGTTTCCTCCGGGTGCTCCGGTTTCCCCCACAAGTCCAAAAAACATGTGGTATAGGTGAATTGGGTAGGCTAAAATTGTCCGTAGTGTTTGTGTGTGAATGAGTGTGTATGGATGTTTCTCAGTGATGGGAATGGGTTGCAGCTGAAAGGGCATCCTCTGTGTACAACATATGCTGGATAAGTTGGTTGTTCATTCCACTGTGGCGACCCCAGATTAATAAAGGGACTTAGCTGAAAAGAAAATGAATGAATTATTTGTTCTTTATTTGCACCTGATTCTTTTTTGTAATGTAAAGTTGTACTAAAAAAGAAGGAATGAAAACAGAAGATGGCAGTAATGTAACATAGGGACACAAAGTGCCGTACTCCGAAGAAGAAGAAGTAGTAGTCTCATCTCGCGATAGAAACAACTCGAGGGTAGAAGAAACATGGCAACGCTGTATGAGGAATACACGCTGTGTGGAGTTGGACCGGACAAAAATTCGTCCAGTTCAGGAATTCTGGGTATTGAATTGGGAAAAGATGTCGACCATATAATTGTCACTAACTCTTCGAGAGCAGTTACAGTTTACAAGGTAAATGAGTAACAAAAACGATTGCACGCGGTGATGGGGAAATTCCAGCGTGTAAACTAACGTTATATTGACCAAACACAAACAAGTACATAGCATTATCATTTGGAATCTAATGCTAATTTTCAACTATCTAAAACATGTTTAGTTGGAGATTTAGTAGTTGTTTGTGTAATTGTATAAATTGACAAGTGTTCTGATGATTAGGTGTCTGATCAGAAGCCTACGGGCAGCTGGACAGTGAAACAGGGACAGATGATCACCTGCCCCGCTGTGTTTAACACAAAGTCCCAGGAATATGTGGTTGTTACAGATAATAAGGTAAGGTGATGTAATATTTGTCATAAGAATGCTCCAAGTTCATGTATTGTAAACTTTAGCATTTTTTTTAGGTTATCAGAGTTTGGAAAGAAGACGATGTCAATATGGAGAAGGCGTTTAAGGCCACGGTATGGAATGATATTTCATAAGGTTTTATTTGTTCAGTGCACGTTATGTGGTTAAATTTCAATAATTTTTTTCTGACTTAAATCATTGAACCTGTTTTTATAGGAACATTTTTGATCAATGTAAACATTACAACCATACAAAATACAAAAGCTTGAAAACTTGAGAAGGACAATGCAAAAAAAAAAAAAAAACATTAAGAGTTTTCATTTTAGTTACAGATTTTCTATTATGTTATAGAACTATAAGGCATTTTTTCTTAATTTTTAAAGACAAAGTAATTACAGATTTTTTTTGTGTGAAATACTTTTCATAAATTCATTATTCAAAATTATTTCTCTACAATAATAGTGTAATAATAGTAATAGTAAGTGTAAATTTGTTTCATTATTAACAAATGAATTAACTTTTGTCTTTGTTAAAATAGGTAAATCTTCAAATTTAGGAAATAACCAGTAGTGCAAATTTTCCCTAAAACAAACATTTACAATCATAAAAAAAGTTGTTCTGTAGTTTCAGATTGAACTGAAAAAGCTGCACAGATGCAGATGTTATAATCTATCTATAAGTAATAATCTATCTATAAACACACACATGTCTTTTGTTTCTGCTCCATGCTGCTTTGTGGGTTAAAGATAGAGCTAAAACAGGCAGGAGCTTGGGGTGTGACGGAATCTTGTGTGCAGTACAGACTAGGGTTGGGCCGATAGACGATGCCATCGTCCATTTCCGATGGCCGATAGGCATCACGATGCTGAGCCGGCATCGAGATCCATCGCGCCGCTCCCGTCGCAAACCCGCTCGTGTAAAATACACACTCAGGCCCCGTATACACTAATACAGCTTACTTTTAAAATGGCATTTTAGAACAAAAATGACCCACGTCCACACTGGCGTTTCATCTAGCATTTCTGAACAGCCCTCCGTCCACTGAAAACGCACATCACGTGACCACACACACACACACACACACACACACACACACACACACACACACACACACACACACACACACACACACACAGCCACACACACACACAGCCACAGACACACACTGTCATGCGCTCGCCTGAGAACAGTGTACGTCGGACAGTTTATCAAGGATGATAGTGGATCGGACCTCACTATAGTTGTTAAACGTGATATTTAATTAATCTTGTCTCTATCCAGCGCTATCCAGCTCCTGTCCGCTGTTCATTTTCACTGTGTTCCACGACTCCCCAACCCTCTTCACTTTCGTCTGCGACACCTCAGCGCCGCTCACTTTTGTCCGCGAGCAACATCCGCGCCGCTCACTTTCGTCTGCGACACCCCACCGCCATCCACTGCACCAAACAAATGACTAACACGGATCACTCTGCCTACTCATGCCAGAGTCCTGCGGAAAAAATGATTGACGGGTGGTAATTTGTGTTTAACTTATCTTTATTTATTTATGATTTGGTTATGGGTAAAACAAAGACCAGGGCCCTGTTTCAGAAAGGAGGTTAAGTGAAAACTCAGAGTATTTTAACCCTGAAATGAGAGAAACTCAGGGTTTTCCGTTTCAAAATGGCAGGTTTGTCAAACTGGAGAAAGCAGAATAAATCAAGCCTGTTTCTGAAAGAGTGGTAACTTTAACTCGGAGTCAGTTACCGTGGTAACTTACTCTGTGAAACTAACCTGGTCAGGAGCAGGTTTTATTCTCTAAACTCTGAGTTTCTGTCGGTCTCCTCTCCTTTTTTTAAAGATGAAACCGCATTTCTCGCCTTATAGCCTTACGTTTTCACCCACCTATTTTAATGCTCATTTTGGATATGTGCATAAAAAATCGGTTGATGGAATCGCCAATATGCACAGAACTTTTGAAAATAGGCATAAAAAACATATGCGCATAACTGAGTAGGATAAACTTTTTATTCGATAAGAAAAGATGCGCATAAACTATGGAAACACTTTTACTGAACTAATTATACGCATTAAAAAAGGTTTGTTATAAGAGAATGATGAAAATGTGTGTGAATAGACAAAACAGCAGGCTGAGCACACTGTAAAACATCTGAAATGTTATTTTGGTCATTCTAAAATCCCTTAACCGTTTCAGTATTATTATAATATTAATGACCTCCAGAGAATCTGGAGCATGTCAAGAATGTCTGTTCTCCGCGTCTCATGGCTTTAAATGCTACGACGTGTTAAGTGTGCATCAGCATTGTCTTCTGAGGCGCAAGTCATTTATTAAATAAAGAACAGATTTACGCAGCTTCTTCTACCGCAGTAAATTCTTCTTTTACTGTTGATGTTTGGCAGCTAATCAGGAAGTGATGACTTTGTTCTCTTTGATTCGTTGGATGGAAACGCTGCTTTATTCACATATCTTTTATGCGGTATTCCAGTTTTGTACATAAATTTAATTCGCATTTTTGGATGGAAACATAGCTATTGCCTACATTTCAGGCACACAAACAACAAAGTTATGTACGAGAATGGCTTGTCCTTTTTTTAATAATTAATTAGCTTAAATTTACTGACTTTCGACAGGGACATGTACTAACTAGATTAATGGGATTATTACTCGTTCTAAAAACTATTTTTTAGTTCTGCTTACATTCTAAATGTTATATCAACCTCTACCACTCGATCAATAAAAAAGTCAGACACACAAGTGCACTTTTAAATCTATTAAAACATATCATCTTAAATTAAACTTTCCACTGAACATTAAGCTAAGGTTACATGCATTCTTGTTTTGTCAAATTTGTTGTAGAAACTATGCAGTAGCCTATTTTATGCAATTTAATGCCGTATACATCTGAAATTACTTAAAAATTACGGCTAATTCCCCTTTTTTTTAAGTGAAAATTTAATAAACGTCACACATTACATTACTTTTTTAAATATACTTAAATATTTAAATACTTTAAATGTAAACTTATGCATTAACTTGAGCAGCTATGTTTTTCCATGCTAACTGTCTCTATTTAGCCGATGCAGTGGTGTTGCTTTTTTAAATATATGGTCATATTTGCTATAACTTTGCATGAGCACATCAAGTTTAGCTGGAGAACTGCGCTCCATTGATAATGCCTTTTTATAGTTGCAGCGTGCACGCTTAACTCTGAGTTGGTCTACTCAAAGTTGATTGACCCAACCTAAATCAGCTATTCTGAAACCGAAACCGAGTTTTTAATCTCTTGGTAAATCAACTCAGAGTTCAAGTTTAAACTTCGAGTTGGTTGAACCTCCTTACTGAAACAGGCCCCAGGTAGTTGAAACGGTAGGCTACAAATAATTAATTTGTTATGAATTAATTAATTCACCTTTGCCTATGAAGACGATGCCATCGTTCATCGCGATGTTTCACATTAGACATCGTACGATGCTAAATTGGTGAACATCGCCCAACCCTAATACAGACATGTAAACACTGTAATCAAACTATTCAAAAATTCTGTTGTAGGTAGCCCAGCTTTCACAGTACAGTTATAAAGGTAATGTTAAGAGAAAGACATTATACATGCAGATCTTCGCTCATCGGAGAAGTGGTAGAAAGTAAACAAAAGAAACGCGAGACTGGAAACACACTCCAGATGTGACTAGGAATGTCAGATTTGTCAACTTGTAATCGGATTGATCAAATTGCATCTTAATAATGTTAACGGGTATGAACAGCTAGCACATGATCTCTGTCTGCCTGTCGGCCCTCTCACTGCTGATTCAGTGAAGGGACTAGAATATCTAACATGTCAAAACTGACGAAAATTCAGAGAAATATTGTGATGCAAAGATGAAAACTAGTATAAACTAAGGCCTACCTTGGCAAATGACCATGGACTTGCGCGTCGTGTGATCCTTCGCTTCCATGTCATGTATGAAAATCCTTTACATATGGCAAGCCGTTGATTATCCCTTACGTGTATAAATATATTAATATATTAGTGATGTATTAGTTTTCATATATATATATATATATATATATATATATATATATATATATATATATAAGTTGAATAAAAGACTTTTCCATTCATATATTATTTACATAATGACTCAAAATCAGTAGATGGCTATCTTTTTCTCTAATCAGAATCAAACAGATCTTTGAAATTTCTGTTCTAAAATGAAATAGAGTTCTGTTTGATCCTCTGCTTTCAGCTCGTTTGAATGGTGAAATGACTGAATATTTTAGGATATGCGTGTATAAGATTATCCTCAGATCAAATGCGATCAAAAATATTTTTCCTTCAGAGAGATCGCGCTTTATCCGCCACTGTTAACAAATATAGGATGGCATTTTGCACCTGTAAACTTCAGTGAAATGTGATCTGTGGAATTGGTGGATCTGCTTCTATAAACATGAGAAATTTACTGTCTGTCTACTGCGCTTTGTGTAGAAACTGTAAAGTGTTTGGAGTGCATGCATTTGTTAGAAAGAAATATACTCATATTTAGGAACAGTCAGGGTATTATATGTGTGAATTATTTCAACAAAGTTATTAAATTGCAAAAATTAAAAATGGTCAATGTATATATAATACATACAATTCTTTATTCTTTCATGCATACATATTTATTTGTTAAATAAACCTAAATTACCTAATTATAACTAAAGCTACTTTACTAGAATGAAGTCTCGATCCTGACTCTTACCTGCTTTATACAAATACAATGCATCTACAGGAGCCCTGTTTAGTCAAAATATATTATTAACATTCAATTACATTTTAGTTTCGTCCAGTGTTTGAAGTGGAAATAGAAAACTGGGAGTGGTAAAGGTACACTGATTGATGCGCTAGTCACGATGAAATCCATATCTGATGAAAACTCTGTATCTCTCCAAAAATTATGACAGGTGATCTGTCTGATGAAGTAAACAATTTGCTAAACTTCTCCACACAAGCATCAGTTTGTTTTAAATTGAATTATTGCTTTCACATGCGTTGATTTTGTTATTACATATAGAATAACATATATCAACCCAATGTTATGACGCGCTGTTACAAACACCAACATCAGCCCTTAGTAGTTTGTAATACTTAGATTTGTGTACAGTCGCTGGAGTGTTTTAATTTAAATAGCTTTACATTTTTGAGAAGTCTCTGTGTCTGCTGGCTGACGGCTCTCGAGATCGCGAGACACACGGTCACACTGCCTGTGTTTACTTCAGACAGAAACAGCTCATTCATAAAATCAGTCTCACATCTTATAAGACAATATCACCTACTTGAATGTTTTAAAATCGCTTTAATTTTGTTTAATCTAGACAACAGAAAAAAAAAAACAGAAACTGAAACCCAAGATAAACAGCAAGTGATACTCTTATTTCTTATCCTGTTGCCACCCCCCCCCCCCCCCCCCCCCCCCCCCCCCTTGTGGACACTTCATACTGGACTGTCACATTCCAGATACTTTTTTAATGACATTTTTTTTATAGGAAAACTGTTTTTATTATTACTCCAAATAAATATAGTAATAATCTGCAACATATAACACATCTTTTGACCAAATTTGGGGATTTAATGAGCAAGTTAAAATTTAGCAAAGGATGTGATTTGCTTTGCTTCTGTCATTAGAATGACTATATCTGAGGAATCAAATGCATTGCATTAGGCTATGCTTTCATTATTGTTTTATAAAGCATTGGCCTATTTGTTGTAGCTATATAGGTGCTTATTTTTATTTTTTTATTATTTGGTTTAATTCTCTTTTCCAAAATCTCATTAAGTTATAGAGTCTTTATGCAGGGGTGATGAAATATAATTGGCTAAACCGGCATTGAGTGGGTTAAAGCGATCAAAAGCTGACATTTTTATTTAAAGCAGAATATCTGACTTTAGCATTGTTTTTCAGATAAACAAAAATGTTCAATTAGCATGTTTCTGAAATATATACAAATGTATCAAGGTATTTTTTATGCTCTAGAAGAGTCAAAAATGTACATACAGCACCTTCAAATCAAATGTATTAGGTGAAGGTGATTTCGAAACCATGTTTGGCTTTTAAACGCAATCTAAATTGTATTTTCCTCACTCTTTTCAGGTTTCATCTGATGTTCTCAGAGTGATGGCAACTTCTGACTCTGAGCCTGTTGTGCTGTTTAGTTGTGGGGCTGTCATGTTCTTGGACTCAATGCTTGCTTCACCACAACAACCCATAGAAGGCGTTTTAACAGAGGAAGAGTTCATCAGGTTCGAACATACAAGATTATTTCATCACTTTTGTCCTGAAAACATATTGGTAAACCTATCATTTAATATTGAATTAGCTAAATGCTATTTCTTAAATGTAATAGTTCCCAAAAATAATAAAACCATTGATTGATTTACTGCTCCCTCAGGCAGCCTAAGTTGACTCTTACTAAAATATTAAAGTTGATGCCTAGATGAAATTGTGGGACTTGATTCACAGTGCAAGTCAACAGTGATCATCAATCTCCAGGAATGCAGAGTTGATGCAAATGACTTATGGGTGGGCACTGTCTGTACGAACATGACACAGTGTTATGTTGTGCCATGATATTGATTTTGCTATAACATGGATATGGTATCGATATGAATATTTTTAACAATAATCTTTCTTGTGACCAATTCTGATATTGATACCGATAATCAATACTTCAATTTTGATATCACCCAGGAGAAAAAAAGCTTATATTTTAGCAGATCTGCCCAAGTTTACACTACAGAATTTTAGATTTGCAAGTAAGCTCACCGACAGATTGGGCTGTTATTGTGGGAAAATCAGGATGTGAAATTGGCACTTGACATTCCTTGTGTGAACTACTAAACAAGCAAAAAACAGAAATGTGCGCACATCTAAAAAATCTCGGAGGCAGGTGCTCGATCAAAAATAAACACTGTAGCAAAAGATCAAAAGAAAATCGGCACACTGCCACTTTAGCTCTCAAAAGTCTTTAATATCACTCACACAACGTTTCTACCGACATGGTCTTCATCAGGTAAAACAATACAAATGGGAATCCTCAAGAAATAGTGAACAGCTCTACACATTAAACCTGCAGTCAATCATCACAATCAGCCAACAAGCCCATGAACAGACACATTTACATACAAGAATATACATATGACCAGGGCTTGACATTAACTTTTTTGATTACCAGCCACTGTGGCTAGTAGTTTTCCAACATTACTAGCCACTCACCATTTTCACTAGCCACAATTTTATTGTTGGGAAAATATATTTTTTATGCATAAATTTAACTTTGGCATGCTAAAATGACTTAACTTAGACTTTGTGTTATGTCCGCATGCATCCTCATTCATTTAACTTTTTTTGTGTGTATGACCCTGCCCAATGTGCATGAGTAAATGGGCTGTGGTTTTACTGTTTCGCATTGCAATTCGTTTTTATTTCACAGGGCTTTTCAGAGCTCAACACTGAGGATTTACCAAATTTATCTCTGACCACACCAAAAATAAATAAATTATTATTTCTTGGCCACAAATGTTAAATATGTCAAAACATGCAAAATATAGCTGTATACATGCTCTTTTTATTAAACAAAACCTTTCTTTTAAAAAAACAATTACATTTAAAAAAAAAATTATTGCCATGTATCTAAAACTATGCACAGTAGCCTATCTGTCCAGGCTAACGGTCTCTCAGATCACTAGTTAACTACACATACATGGGGAGCTAATCTCCTATTAAAGCATTGTTATTGTAAAAATGATAATTAAACCATATTAACAAAAATAACTGTAAGCAAAAGAGTGATAATGAAGGATGATCACGTGCACATGGGTAAAGTTAGGCCCATAATCTGTTCTGTTCAAAGAATAGTTTCAACAAATCGGCAACCGCTGCTGCTTACAAAAAGACATATCTTAGAAACATCCAGAGCTTTTGGAGGCAGCAGGACTGTGTGTGCACGAGCATCACTTTTTGTCCAGTCTATTTGAAAAAGAATCGATCGCAGCAGTTGCGTTTCCTCTAGGCACGGTTGCTTTGTGCCAGGAAACGGGAGCACGCATGCCTTTTAAAACAGCCGCGCGCATCACATCACCTGAACGCTATTTTTGTCGGTCATGCTGCTTCTCGATTGATAAGATGACATTTGCACACAAATTGGGCCATCTTTGTTGTTGAACCTTGCCTTTAAGATAACTATAATTTAAAAATGATCTCCAACCAGCCAAAGTGGCTAGTGAGAGTGTCTGTCTAACCCGCCACGGCTGAAATCTACCCACATTTGGCAGGTTGGCAGGTGTTAATGTAAAGCCCTGCATATGACAATATGAGATACACTACTAAACAACACATCAAAGTAGGGCATAGTAAGATAAAATTGGTATCGATATTTATTGACCGAACACCATTGTCAATATCGATTAAAAAAAAGATTCGGTATGAAGTTTCGTTATGATAGTTTTATAAAAATGTGGCTGCTGAGCGCTCACCTTGAAAGTTTGTTAATCCTAATGGAGGCGCGACTAGTTAAAAACATCTTAACTTTTCCGAATGCCGCGAAGGGTCCGCGATTCATTTAAGTAAAATGAACCAATCTACTTCATACTTTGTATGGAATATATACATTTCAGTAATAATGGCAGACTAATCACCCAAACGCTGCAGTGCTTTTTTTAAAACTTTTTTTCATAAACTTGCATCGGTGCTGCAGCAATAATTTGTCCATTTGTCATTCTTTGAGAAAATGCTTGATGGTCGCCTAATTACGGAAGACTGCAGGGGAGCATTGTAAATGGTCAAGGAAACCACGCGCTCGCGCTTGTCACTTCAGGTCAGAATAACAACACACATGAAAATGAGTGCCGTATAGCAGCAGTGAGAAAACAGAGTAGCTTTTTGGTTTCTTTTCTTGTGCATCCCAGCCACTAGCTCAACATTTGTAAGATTTTTTAGCATAGGGGTAATCTAGTCATTCAACTTCAGAATTTGTAATGTTGCAGTATGTATTTGAAAAATTATGGTTAGCTCTTTTCAGATTTGATTATCATAATTTGTTTTCTTTACAGAGTTTGAGGTTTACTGTGTAATTTGTATCCACATCTTACAGATGTTGATCTACCTTAAAGTTTGATTTGATTGTTCAGTGTTTACGCAGAGTCTCTTTAACACTGTTTATTATAAAGAGATCAGATATTTTGTTTAAATATTTTTGTTTTTGACTATTAAAGTTGATGATTGGAGGCAGGATTGGATTTGAACCGCACATCAAGTGCTTTGCACACACCTGGAAACCCAGGCTGGCTTCTGTGTTGAGCATGTCACTTGGTTGCCTTGACGGGGGTGACAAAACTGTTTTTTTTTTTTGTTCAAACCTCCAAACAGAGGACATCTGCAGCCAGACAAAATAACCATGTGATGGAATAGATGGAATTTTGCTATATTTCAAATTAAATATAAAAAGACTATTTTCTATTTATATATCAGCAAAATATTTAGCAGTGTTTGCATGTCCTGTACTGCATAGAATGAATTAAAATAGAAGTAAAATAACATTCATTACAAGTGTATATTTTTTTTTACCTAAATAGTTTTGCGTTTTGTGATTTAGTTGAATAAACGACTATTTTTCATTCATATATTTCATTATTGAAGATCATTTAATTTAAAAAAAATCTCTTATTCTTTAAATCCCAATCTCATCTCATGGAGTAAGCGTCTCGTCACACTCCTATACAATAGCATATGAAATTGACAGCTGTTAGCTGAACCATGCAATCGATCTGTTGATGGATCAGCTGTTGATGCAGTTTTCAAAAGCTCACTTTAACACTTTCAAAGAGATTTCAAATGCCGTGTCAGTGATGTCATCACACAAGCAGCCAATGGTCTTTTTCACATTTAATTGGCCAGGGTTTGGGGACAGGTTCGTGTTTTGCGTGACACTTATTGTTAGGGATGCAACGATTTCACTATTAACTGTGCTTTAATTTGTCATGGTTTATTAATCATAAAGGCTTCTCAACACCATGTTTCTGTTCCACGGAACGAAACTGCTGCAACTAAACAAAATTATGCCAACTGTGCACTAGTTCTGAGTTTATACACCTAGGCTAATATGCCACCGGCTTATATAATACTTCTTTTCAGCACACGTTTGTTATTTCTAATGGAGGCATGCGGCTTGCGTGTGCATACAGGGAGTGCAGAATTAATAGTCAAGTTGTATTTTTGAGGATTAATTTTATTATTGAACAACAACCATGTTCTCAATAAACCCAAAAAACTCATTAATATCAAAGCTGAATATTTTTGGAAGTAGTTTTTAGTTTGTTTTTAGTTTTAGCTATTTTAGGAGGATATCTGTGTGTGCAGGTGACTATTAATGTGCATAATTATTAGGCAACTTAACAAAAAACAAATTAACCCATTTCAATTATTTATTTTCACCAGTGAAACCAATATAACATCTCAACATTCACAAATATACATTTCTGACATTCAAAAACAAAACAAAAACAAATCAGTGACCAATATAGCCACCTCTTTGCAAGGACACTCAAAAGCCTGCCATCCATGGATTCTGTCAGTGTTTTGATCTGTTCACCATCAACATTGCATGCAGCAGCAACCACAGCCTCCCAGACACTGTTCAGAGAGGTGTAATGTTTTCCCTCCTTGTAAATCTCACATTTGACGATGGACCACAGGTTCTCTATGGGGTTCAGATCAGGTGAACAAGGAGGCCATGTCATTAGTTTTTCTTCTTTTAGACCCTTTCTTGCCAGGCCACGCTGTGGAGTATTTGGACGCGTGTGATGGAGCATTGTCCTGCATGAAAATCATGTTTTTCTTGAAGGATGCAGACTTCTTCCTGTACCACTGCTTGAAGAAGGTGTCTTCCAGAAACTGGCAGTAGGACTGGGAGTTGAGCTTGACTCCATCCTCAACCCGAAAAGGGCCCACAAGCTCATCTTTGATGATACCAGCCCAAACCAGTACTCCACCTTCACCTTGCTGGTGTCTGAGTCGGACTGGAGCTCTCTGCCCATTACCGATCCAGCCACGGGCCCATCAAGACTCACTCTCATTTCATCAGTCCATAAAACCTTAGAAAAATCAGTCTTGAGATATTTCTTGGCCCAGTCTTGACGTTTCAGCTTGCGTGTCTTGTTTAGTGGTGGTCGTTTTTCAGCCTTTCTTACCTTGACCATGTCTCTGAGTATTGCACACCTTGTGCTTTTGGGCACTCCAGTGATGTTGCAGCTCTGAAATATGGCAAAACTGGTGGCATCTTGGCAGCTGCGCGCTTGACTTTTCTCAGTTCATGGGCAGTTATTTTGCGCCTTGGTTTTTCCACACGCTTCTTGCGACCCTGTTGACTATTTTGAATGAAACGCTTGATTGTTCGATGATCACGCTTCAGAAGCTTGGCAATTTTAAGAGTGCTGCATCCCTCTGCAAGATATCTCACTATTTTTGACTTTTCGGAGCCTGTCGTCCTTTTTTTGACCCATTTTGCCAAAGGAAAAGAAGTTGCCTAATAATTATGCACACCTGATATAGGGTGTTGATGTCATTAGACCACACCCCTTCTCATTACAGAGATGCACACCACCTAATATGCTTAATTGGTAGTAGGCTTTCGAGCCTATACGGCTTGGAGTAAGACAACATGCATAAAGAGGATGATTTTGTCAAAATATTCATTTGCCTAATAATTCTGCACTCCCTGTATATATACAGTGAGGGAAATAAGTATTTAATCACACTGTGATTTTTCAAGATCTCCTACTTAGAAATCATGGAGGGGTCTGGAATTTTCAGTATAGGTGCAATTCCACTGTGAGAGACAGAATCTAAAAATAAAAATGCAGAAATCACATTGTATGACTTTAACAATTTATTTGTGAAATTGCGAATACATGACTATAATCGCCTTGCAATTTTAAATATTATTGTATTTTTTCCTTTAGGAAGGACAGTCTATTTCAATTCATGCTAAAGATGCGTGGTGCTGAAGTCCGAAAGTGCCGGTCATGTTGATGTGAACAGCTGAAGTTGTCATTATTTTTAGTTTATTTATTATTAATGATGATGATTAAAAATAATAATGCTATTCGTTTTATTCAATAATGTAATTAAAACATGTAATATATCTACATTAATACGAAACAAGCTAAATATCGTCTTTAGAGTCGTCATAGGTCTCAGCTCTTTGCTTGATTTGACTGTCACCTGCCATTTCAGTCGATCTAAAAAGCAGGAATTATTATCTGACTGTAATGGGCTTATGAAGGAACAATGTAACGGGGCTCTATTACATTTAACATTTTCTTAAAACCAGAAATTTCCACTACCGATTAAGGTCTTATATCCACAGCTATAAATGTACCGATCGCCTTGGTGATTTGTTTTGCCCTGTTCGAATCTGTAGAAATCGCCTGTCTGAATGCTGGCGATTGTTGCATGTAGTGCGCCTGTTTCTAGTTTTCGTCTATTTCCAGTTAGTGATTCCGTGATGTCAGTGTAAATGAGTTGACATGTTCAAATATTACACCTAAAATAGCTTACTGTCATAGCAGATGTCATTGTTTTTTTTTATCCACCCCTCTCTTGCCATCACCCTCATAACTTACAGAGAAACCAAAGTGCTCCCAAACGCCAGACCCGCTGTTGGCTATAGGAGGATTACATTAATGTTAGCCATTTAGCGAGCTAGTGCAGTATGTGCCTGACTGGAGTGGTGTTTGGAGGTGGGCGGAGAAGGCAGCATGTTGCCTGTCACATCATTTGGGATGCCCTGTTGAGCGTTGTTGCACTGAAAACATTATATTCTGTACACTCATTCTTTTATCTTTTTAGATATTTGTCCGAATCGTTCGGTTTGTAATGCGTACCGAACCGAAAGCCTCGTACCGAACGGTTCAATACGAATACGCGTATCGTTACACCCTTAATATATATATATATATATATATATATATATATATATATATATATATATATATATATATATATATATATATATATATATATATATATATATATATATATATATATATATATATATATATATATATATATATATATATATTTATATTTATATTTGTTGGTCAGTTGTCTACTAGATCAAATAGAAGAACGAATAACATTTGAGGTCTGCTCAGGTCAAAACAAGTCTGCTATATGCGACAAAACACGAACTCGTTTGTCAAATAAAATAATAATTTATAAAATAATAATAAAATAATAATCTAGCCTAAATAAAATTTAAGTAAAATATTCAAAGGAGCCTATATTAAGCTGTTTTCCCTGTTAATGAAAAAAATCATCTTTTGTGCCAGTCAGTTACAATTTAATTAATTAGCAGAACAGGCGTTTACAAAGTATTCCCAGATTACCTCTGAAGAACAAACTCTATTGGAAGCGTGAGAGAACTCAGCAACTTGTTGTGAGAATGAGGATGTCATTTATAAAAATGAGGATGTCAAAAATATAAAACTTACATTTAAAAAAAACGAACACAAACTCCAAATATTTCTCTAAATGATTCTGATCTAAAAACATCAACTTCAGGTCAGACCCAGGGTCAAAGATTTTGGTAAGCTATTGGACAAGGGCAGGGCTACAGCCTGTCCGCTCTGGTCAAGGCCGGGCTAGGGCTTAGATTTAAGCCCGGGAGATTTAATACCTGGGAGTCATGGATATTGATTTTGCATCTATTTACTTGCATTATATGAATCTCCAAGAACTACAAACTACAATTGCATTTAAAAAGCTTCTATGTTCTGCTGAAAAAAGTCTAGTACATTTTGTATAACCTCAGCCTGAGCAAATTAGCAGCAAATTTCCATATATTGGTTAACCGTTCCTTTAGGTTTTGATTTAACTTAAACTGTTTATTTAGATGTAAGATGTTGTGTTTTCTGTTCTACAGGTGGAGTACTGTTGTTAAGGCAGAACACCAGCTTGTTGTGTTGTTTTGCACGGAAAAGGTTCTGTCTTTTTAAATCTGTTTATTTTTCTTCTATCAGTGCATGAAGAGAACCTGTGAATCAGCTCTGATAAATTGTGTGTTTCAGAGAGGAGAGCACTACCTGTATGCTCAAAGATTTAACCCCAACACTGTTGTGAAGCATAGATTTGAGACTGAGCCTGGTCCCTTCGCTCCTGTCAGTTTCTCTGCCACATGCAGGGGTAGTAATATACATCTGCAGTACTTGTGTAAGTTTCTTCATCATCTGATTATAATGACCAGGGTTTGAAATTGAAATGACTTTGTTTTTTAGTTTAGCTTTTTATTTTGCACAAAATAAAATATTTGCTCCTGCATTTTCAGAAATAGTTCTTACATGCAGATTAATCATTTTGACATTATACAAGTTAACAGTGCCATCTCACAGAGCTCTACTAAGCCCACTATGTTTTAGGTATGTCCTGTACTAGGGATGCACCAATACCATTTTTTTCGAACCGATCCGATCTCGATACCAAAATTCTGAATATTGATCGATATCGATCCGATCCCGATACTGTGCTGTTTTTTTGTCCCCAACGCTTTTTGCGTTGAGACTGATAGGTGCATCTTTTGCATGATTTACTAATGTTTTGCCGTTGGGCGCTATGTGCGCTCGAGCGGAAAAAGCGTGTTAATTACAGTTATTAATAGTTCTTATATAATATAATTTTTTAATAGCCTACATAGACTAATCTACGAATCAAACAAATCTAAAGTTTTTTTTTTTTGCATAATGGACCTCGCACCAAACTGAGGCTTTCATTTTACATGTATGCAAATAATGCAATATCATATGTAAACAACAAAATTGTTATATGCTATGTAGTAGCCAATACTTTACAAAAAGTCAACTTAGAGCCTTTAGGTTGATTGTCTTTCATTACATGCAGCGCGCGCACATGAACCTCGAATGAAACAGAGGAAATAGCCTAAGTCATAATCGTAATTAAAGACATAATCTTTAAACTAATGAATTCTATTAAACATGTTGACATGAGATGTGTAATATTTAACATTAATTAATTAACATTAATTAAATGCATATTTTCCATGGAGCGATCTATTTGAGGTAGCCTGATATTTTTATTTGATGGAAGAAAAAAAACATGATTGGACAAACAGCCTGCCGGTTCTTAAAAAGTCAGTTCTTTCATTTTGTAATTTAAATTTGTCATTTAGGGGAAAGATCTAGAGCAGGATTTATTTTATTATTTTTGTTTAGTTTATTCTGTTTTTCTATGCTGCTAAAAACACAGCAGGTGAAGATGCTATATTATGTTCTGTATGCTGTTTGCATGTTAAATAAATAAGTATTTTAAAATGCAATATTTAATGTGTCACACAAAATATAGGCACGTCAATTTTTTTTTTTTAATATTTTAATATTAATCTGTTATCTGTTAACATTCGGTTAACGAGCCAAAATTAACCGAAATGAGCAGTTTCTATAGCTCTGGTGCTAAACTGAAATCATCTTCTTTAGTAAAAAATAACAGACCTATAGGTAGCCTATACATGACAGACGGCACAATCTACAACATGCTTGCTGTGAACTAGGCTACATTATTTGAGCATTCGTTGTGATATTGTCCTTTCCTTTTTAATATTAAGGTTTTTCTTTGAAATCTGCAATAGGCTATTGACATCGTTGGTAAAATAATCAGCCTTTTATTAAATTTATTAAATATATTAAATTAAAGCCTGATATTTTCTAGCAGGTTTGATGCAGATTAAACTTAACCGTCTGATGCCAGTTTTACTTAATAATTCCTCTCCAAATCTCGCCGTGAGTGAGACGGAGAAAGTTCAAAACAAGGTCCGCTTATATGCTTCAGCGCCAAAACACAAACTGGTCTGTTAAATAAAATATTAATATATAAAATTACAGTGAAATATTGACAGTTTCAGAATAGCCTATATTAGGCTAAATAATTTTTCTGTTAATAACAATTCATATTGCGCCCGTCAGTTTCACCTTTAATTTATTTAATAAACTACTTTGACCACAATGGGCCAGGCTTTAAAACTATTCGCAGCACTTAAAAATAAACTCAATCTGAAGGATGGCAGAACAAACTCATTGTAAGAATAATCTTATCCGCTGGCATGTGAATGAAAGCGCTTGATGCATCGGAGACAGCGCACAACGCTCCGGTATCTGCAGACATTTGCAAAACAGCAGCTCAAATGGAAGAAATAAGTGCGTTAAGGATCTGTCCAATGCATTATTGAGGCTTTTCTAATTAAACATTTCAGGATTTGGCCTACTTTGTGTGTGAAGAGCAGGTAATAACCGTCTCCACTTCAGTATTGCGAATGCGATCTGATCTAACACACACAGCAGCGCAAACATGATGAAATGAACTCCTGCTGCAGGTCAAAATGAACCCATTCAATGCAAAACTAAATGCATTTCTCCACTAATTATTTAAACTAACAGGAACAAATAGTCTCAGAGAAAGTTTTTCCTGTTGTCAAATGCGACAAGCAGACTGAATTGTGAATGAATGGAGAATGATTGACAGGCGCAGCGGTGGGAAGGGCTGAACTGAACATGAATTAAAACACTTTAATATTCATCTATACTTCACATTAAACTGTAGAATGGCTTCAGAACATTCCGGATATAGTGGGCCTTCATGACAACGTTCTAGTGCTTATAAATAGGCTTCATAGATTAGTTGGCTTATAAACACAGACTACAGTGCACGCACAAGATCGAATTTGGATAGGTTCCAGCTGGCCGATACCCGATCCAGCAAAAATATGCGATATCGAACCGATATCCGATCCAAGTATCCGCATCGGTGCATCCCTATCCTGTACTAACTATTGCACTATTGCAGTAATGTCATTTAAGCACATTAATGTCAATATAAGGGTCCTTCGCTCAGTTTGATTTAAAACATTTTTTTTGTACAGAATACGGTTTAATTTACCTTTTGTTGTGAAAGAACCGAGATATTACAGTTGTTTGTTTTGTGTGGGCTAGTATAAATATATGAATTTATAAAAATATGTAATGAAGATTTAATAGGATCTATCCCTCTTCCTAATGTTCATTCATGACTTATCGTTAACTTGCAATTTAAATCTGTTTACAATAAATTCCTGCCCTCATGCTTTTATTGGTGAGGTCGCTCTTTAATTGGCCAGTTATCAAATTCATGCCACAACTGAGAATAGGGCAAGTTCAGTTGTAAACAAGCAGTTGCTTAGAAATGAGCTTGACCAATCAGGATCTGGAGCTCTTTTAGAGTGACTATCGATTGCATCCACTGATGTATATATAATTTTAGGTCAGTGGTCACATCCTTTACCAACTAAAATAAATGTTTTAAAATTTTAATAAAAATCTAATTCAGTCAAACAAACTATTTAAACCAAAGAGCTTAGAATGATCAAGAGGCGACACTCAATAGAACGTTCCATTGCACAGCAGTGCCCAGCAACAGCCCCGGATTCCGCCATTTTGGAGTAAAAGCGGTCGGCTGTCCATTGGATCTTATTGCTGTCGCGATGGCAAGCATCTGCTTTGTTTTATTTATTTATTTAAAAAGCGCATTAAAGCTGAGATACAACCTGAACAATACAACACTTACTATCACAATCATCAGCACTTTTAATAGTTTATTTTTAGGGGTGTCAAAATTAATAATTTCTTCGGTGCAACGCGATGCAGATGGGGACAGATTCGGTTCAGTCATAGATTATAACCGGTTATTATGCACTGATGTCATACTGACATAGAATACTATGGTGAAGGAGGCGAGGGTGAGTAAATAAAACACTCCTACTACTAAAAAAGCAGATAATTGTGCATGTGTGAGTGTGCTGGACAGTCTTTCACTGACACTGAGGAATGGTAAAGCACAAGCCGCTATTTCACTAGGGAGAAATGCTGTAAAACTCCCATCTCTGCTCCCATCCCATTTTTTTTTTGAGCAGGTAAAATTAAAGGTACAGTTCATATATCTGATGCTTGTATTAAAGGACAAAAGTGTATTACAAGTAATATATTAATATAAACATATTTATAGATTTTTCTTGTGTTGTAGTTGTAAAGAAAAAAATCTAATTATGTATGGAAAGCATTGTCAATGCACCGTGATGCACCGAGATATCGAATTGAACCGAATCGATGGCATAATAATCGTAACCGAACCGTGAGACCAGTGTAGGTTCACACCCCTATTTATTTTACAGACTTATAATATGCTGTTGTTCTATTGGAATGTTCATTCCAAAATGGCCACCGCGCCATCTAGTGGCTGTTTCCTAAATCGCACTAGAGTGTCGCCTCTTGGTGATTCTATGCCCTTTGTTTAAACTAAGTGCTCACTCTAGTCTGATACAGAGTAGTGATGTCTACTCTGCACCAGTAAATTTAAAACATTTAAAGAAGAGTATAAAGGTAAAAATACGGTGATGTGTGTTACAGAGAATGAGTATTTGCTAGAGGTTTACATGACCACATTCATGTTCTGCACTCTTATATGAACCACTACAAATTAAAAAACATGACACCATGGAGCCATTTTGTACAACATCAATAGGGAACGCAGGTTAAATATTGTGCATTAGCAATTAGATAAGAATAATTTTCCTTTTTCAAATAACCAGTTTTTACCATGGACTTACTACTGCTGTATATTTACTGACTGAACTGACAACTTTCGCTCTTGCTACTCTCAACTTAAGCAATTGTCAAGCATGCATTTCTAAGAGACAAAACTTGTCATTATTATGTCCAGCACTGCCAAATTAGGTGCTGGTGCTGCTATCTGTTGAACCTGGTGGCAGCACGCTCAAATGTTAACATAGGGCCCTGATGACAATTTTGTACTAATAGAGATGAAATTGCATCACATCTTTTCAGATATGAGTGGCAGTATATATGAAAGTGTGTTACCACTCAGAAGTTCAGTTTCTGAAGCTGAAGCTGTCCAGGCTCTACCCCGCTCTTTGTGTCTCAGTTTACCTCTGGGGGATCAAGAGCTGACGTCTGGTGCTGCTGTTGTGCTTGATGAGGCTCATGCTGCTGTTGTTGGATTTCCTCACCCCTCTGCTGGAGCTGACAAAGGTGACTCTTGTTATTACCAATATATTGTCTTTTTAATCCTCTGTATCTTGATTAACCAATGTGAAAGCTGACCTTATTGGGTATTTTGGTCAATGTAAAAACAAGAGCTCAGTCAGTATGTGCATATTTATTGGCGAGTTTCATATGTTTTTGTTAAACAAATGTTTTTGTTAGGAAAAGTATCAACAGTAACTTGCAATTGCAAAAACACTTGTTTGCTTTTAGATTTGCAACTGCTACTACCCGTTTTATTTTCACGGTGGTAATTACACTGCACATCATGTATACATCTGTAAAAATCTACATTTTAAATTGCCAATTTTTAGCTGCAAAGTAGCCAAGCAACATCGCTCTACAATATTGTCCAACAACACTGCTTAAAAAATGCCCTGTGTCATCACCTGGACACAAAACTTAACTGTACGGCTGTTAAGAACAACAGCTGCTATACTTGTTCATATACTCTAAAACACAGGGGTCAAACTCAATTTCTGGAGGACCGCAGCTCTGCATAGTGTAGCTTTTAACCCTAATTAAACATTATCAAACAAATTGAGCCCTTCTGGCTGGTTTTAAACCAGGGTTTCTTAAACTCTTTGCTGGATTTCCGGTGTTCAGCAGATTTGAGCTTATCCTTGCAGGTGTGTTAATAGAAGTTGGTTTCTAGAAAGCCTAGTAAGAGCTTGATTAGCTAGCCCAGGGGTCCGTTCTTCGTACTTCGCTTAAATGAACTAAGATGATTTGGCAGATCCTGGATCTTTTGATCTTGATAACTGATCTCTGGCTAATTTGGTTCTTCAAACAAGTTCGCAGATCAGATTAAAATGTCTAGATAAACTGACCTGAGATCGCTGCGTGTGTTAAGGACAGATCTATATATCTTAAAAATCATGATCAGCAATGCAAGGACTGGCTGACGGCACAGCAGCGTAATGACATCTGATTAATATTTAATTATCTATTTGAGCAAAATTACATAAAATTCGTAGTAAACTGTTTAAATATGGTACACAATAACTTTCCACATTTGTTGTGAGCTGCAGGCTTTACACTTTCATGTATCAAGAATATTTAGCAATTTATTTAGTTTTACATTTAGTATTTTTTATTGTAGTAGCCTTGGTTACTTAAGCGTGAGCATAATAACTAGCTGTTTAAATGAATTCTGCATCAAAAAAGCATATTGATATTGGTAAAGGTGTCTGCAATTTTTGCGAAGCATCAAATCACTGTCGTATTAGCCATCAAAGCATGTGCATGACTGCATAAATTATCATTTCTTTAAAAAAAAAGCAGTTGAATATTGTGCATGTCTATTATCATAGACAAATTGTACTAAAACTGGGTCTGTAACTTTAAATAGTACGTGTTTGTATCTAAAAAGTCCATATTAACAAATGTTCTCTTTCTCTCTCTCTCTCTTTCTCTCTCTCTCTCTCTTTCTATTTGTTTATTTATTTATAATTTCATTATTTAATGCATAAAGTAGGCTAGCTTGAAATGGAACAGTTAATTAAGATTTTTTTTTTGTAAGTTATAAAAATTGCATCAGTAGCCTGGGTTTCTTTTGTCTATTGGTCACATTTCAATTAGGTTTCATTAGTTAATGTATTTTGCTAACATGACCTCATATTGAACAATACTTGTACAGCATTTTAGTTTAACATGCATTATTAAAATCCAAATTCATGCTTGTCAACATTAATGCACTGTGGGTTGACATGAAGTAATAATGAACAACTTTATTTCCCTTAACTAAGGTTAACAATCATGAACAAATAGTGTAATAAATGTATTGTTCATTGTTTGTTCGTGTTAGTAAATGCATTAACTAGCATTAACTAATACAACCTTATTGTAGTGTAACCAGTCCGTTTGTGATCAGATTGATGAAAACGAACCTATATATATCTATATATATCTATCTCCCTTTGATTTTGCGTAGTGTAGACCGGCCTAACATAATGTGAAATTGATTGTTTACGAACCAAAAGAAAGATATGTCCTGTTAAACTGTACAGTTCTGTACAATTCTGAGGTAAGAAATTAATGTCTTATAAATAGTTTATTTTACAAAATGAACTTAAACCTACTAATTATTTTAAGAATCCAGAGTTTTAAACATGGTGCACTTTTAGATTTAAACGTCAGCTAAATGTTTTCATTGAGCTGTTACAAACTGTATGGAGGGTCATTTTTAAAAACCCATACTAGGGGCTCTTTAATATTCATTTAGATAATGAAAAAGATGCATTAAAGGGCACCTAGGTTACCTCTTTTTCCAGATTTATTATAAGTCTTTTGTGTCCCTAAAATGTGTCCGTAAAGTTTCAGGTCAAAACACCCATCAGATTATTTATTATAGCTTTCATTAGTTTGTATTTTATAGCTCTCAACAGCTTTTTGCTGTTTTTGTGTACTGGGCCTTTAAGGCTAGTCTTCCCCACCCATCGTTCCCACGTGCCTGTCAGCGTGCCTCAGTCTCCGCCCTCGGCTGCCTCAGACAACTGACAGACATAAAGGAAGCTGATCTCACGTAACGTTTGTGAGAAATACTACAGTAAGAACTTTTCTAATGATTATTTGATGCATTTGTTGTGGAGCTGCATCGATGAGTCACACACAATGTCGTTACAAAGTTCACGCACACAAATAGACACACACACAGCGCGGACACACACACACACACACACACACACACACACATACAGCGCGAGCATTTAGCTTTGCACTGTCTTTGCACGCAAATGTGATACAGGAAAAGGATACAGGTTAATATCCACTGCTGTATGGATATCTGTTACGTTAATGTACAAAATAAACCTGATTTAACGTTCACAAACCGGGATTGAAGCGTCTTCTATTATAATTGTACTGACATGCGGCTGTGGTGATGAAAAGCTAAAGTAAATTGCTGTAATTTATTACAAGCAAGCACTGTTTTAAAAGATTTTAAACTTGTAAAACCCACTCATGATCACATTTGATGATGATTAATGATCCTAGCAAACTGAACAGACCTTTTATTTATGGTTGCTTTGGGCACTTCCTGTCTTGTTGATATGATTATAAACGTTACTACGGAGACATGTTAATACGCAGCTGTCAATCAATTCGGTGGACAGGGGGGCCGCACTCCTACGTCAAGTTGCGGTCGGTCTCAAAACAGCTCCAATTGGTCCACCGTTTTTATGTTGTTAAATTGAAAAAAAAAAAAAAAAGGACTGGGTGTGTTTGTCACCCCAATATGACAGTCTATACACTATACCTACACATATGTCTGTCCAAACATAGAAAGTAGATTTTTCACCATAGGTGTCCTTTAAGTCTGGCCCTTCTAGACATGCCTCTTTTGGAGTGAAACAGCATGTCTTGGAACCTACTCATCAGCATGATCATACCTTAAACTAGGGCTGGGCGGTTTTTTCGTTTTTTTTTTTTTTTTTTTCGATTAATTCGAATTTACGTTTTAAGACGATTTTATTTTTTACAAAATCGAAGAATCGTGGTTTTTTTAATAAAAATATTAAAGCCGCTTTTCCACTATCGTGCCAAACCGTTCTAAATTGTTAGACAACCGTGCTGAATTGTGCTGATTCTGTGTGTTGACGTCGCGGCTCTGTTGATGTGCTGCCACAGCTGGTAGCGGAAGCGCGCCAGGGCGGACCGGCCATTGGGAACACCAGGACATTTTCCCGCTAGAGCAACACCAGCCCCGCAGTCAGCCAGCCAGCTTCGCGAATGTTTCCATGCACGTCGTGAAGGACGGTTACGGCGTGTTGTAAATGTCGGTCACCGCAGAAAGTCAAATCTTTCTTTAATTTGGACTTTTGCTTGAATTACGGAGTGGCACAGTAGCTGTCAAGGTACTGTATGAATTAAATCATAACCCATATATGCACCAATAAACAAGTAAAATGAATGAATGAATAAAATAAATATGGATTCTTAAATGTCGGCAGTTTTTACTCCAAAAAATATCAATACGTATCGACAAATGTTTTATAAAAATAAATTAAGCAATTTCCAACATTTCAGCTATAGGCCATTATACGATTCAGTTAAATATAAGATAGACCTTTAAATATATATAGATATGTAACAGGTTTCTGTGGGTTTTTTTTTTTTTCACGGTGATCTTTAATATACACTGGGTGGTGGAGCTACGCACAAATATTTTCTAAAACGTCAAGCAGATATTTGTCTATAGCTCGTTAGTTATTTATGAAGACAAAAAATAATTAAAATAACAAAAATAAAACTATAAAATTACAAAGATAAAAAGAGCAGCATTCTGCTAAATATACTCCTTTATATCCTGATATGCTGTGTGTTGTTTCATTTGTTTTTTTATATTTAACCTTGATGCATTCGTTATTTAATATTTAAATACAAAATCGTTTAAATGGTTATATTTTACCATCAAAATGTAGTATATTTTATATCATTACCAATTTTTGATATAAAACCGCTGTTATTTTATTGATTGTTATGAAATAATTTAAGTGCTATATTTTTTATTAGTGAAAGTGCCCGCTCACTTTGATTTCTGCCATGCCACTAATACAGATAAACTATTGTTGCATTATCATTGTTTATTTTTCTGTTATGTACAGAGATTTGAATATTTATTTGCCCTCCAATCCTTTTTAATCTTCAAGTTACATTTTGGTCATTTTCTCTCCAAATAAAATTTGCCCAAAGCTGCACAACATATGACCTGCTGTGACTTCTATTGTAGCTATGTTTAGCATCCCTATATGAGAGAGTGCCATAACCGCGTTTAGTCAAACTATTGCTTTTCTTTTACAAGTGAGCATGAAAAAAACTAGTTTCAGCATTTATTTAAATTTAAATGAACAAGGTAAGCTGGTAAGGTAGTTACACAGTAAAAAAAAATTAATAAAAAAATAAATAAAAAATCGAAATCGTGAATCGGTCAAACTTTATGAAAAAATCGAGATTTTGTTTTTTGCCATATCGCCCAGCCCTACCTTAAGCCTAACATTATCATGTGGTAATAGAAAGTTACCTTTTGCCTGTTAACAGCATATTTCTGTAGTGCACATGCAATACAGTTTTTTCATTTATGACATATTTACATACTTTTTTTTTAATTTACATTATATCATCATCAGTCAAGTGTTTAAAATAACTTTTTTCTCTTTTTTTGTCTCGTGACCAGACGTGGTTTTGCATCATAGAATGAATAAGACATTATACTTGAATGAAACTGAAATAACATTTACAGTGTGTGATCAACAGTATTTCAGTGGTCTTGAACTTTGCTGCTGGGGACAGACTGCAAAATTTGTCAACCTGCTTTTGCACATTTGCTTGTGTATTTTATATGATCCTAAACGAGCTTAATTAGCTGCTTAATTTATATGACCTCTCTCTGGCTAGTGTCTTTCAGACAACATGGACATTATTGGCCCATTCCCACTGAGGGGTATGGTGCTGTATGTGAACTGTACTGTACCACTTTTTGGGTACCTTTTGCAAAGGTACCAGAGCTCAAACAAACCTTGTCATCGTCTTTTGACCAACAGCCACATTCCAAGAAGAACAGAATCTGCTCTGTGTCGTATTGTTTCCAAGGTCATCTAAAATGCGTGGAAAGTGCAAGTGGTTTCACTTTTTCTCTCTACTCTATTTGCTTGCACCCGCTGCACGTCTATAATAATGATAATAACCTGCGCGTGATTATTTAAGTCCAGCTTCTCACATTCCACAACAAGCACGAGAGTGAAGCACGGAAAAACAAACTAGCAAATGATTCTTTCAGCAACCCAAAACATGAATAAACTGCAATGTTTAATTATCATTGCCTTTTGGACTATTATGAACTCGAAATAACAGTTACTTTTTAACAATAGGTTACATGTGCTGGTGAAGAATAAAAATACAGATGAGGGGTTTGCACAGTAGGCTAGATGTTTCATATTTTTTTTTTTACCCAAATAAGGCCTAAATGTTCGTTTGGGATTGCGGAGACTGTTAAGAGTCTGAATGCGTTTCTGTGTTTTACTTATTTTTATGTAATTGCAGATGTTACAGTAGGCTATTTCACATCATCATTGATCTGCAGCTATAATCAAATGCTGTTCATGGAATGTTAAGTTAGTAGTTAGCATTGATATACAAGTATGTGTGAATAAAGCATCTGTTTTGTGAGAAGTGGTTCTCATATGAAATGTGAATGCTCCGTACAGCTTTACTTTTACATTTCTTTGAAGCCTTGACTGCAGCTTTCTGTTATACACTACACCTTTCAAAGGGGTACAATTTCTTTCAGTGGATACACAAGCCTGATAAAGGTGACCCATACCTTACTGCACTGAACTGTTACTACGCTCTGTGTAAACAATAAGTAAAAAGTTATGCTGAGAGATTCTTTTGAACCTTGTACCATAAACTTTAGAGGCCTTAACCAAGTTGAAAGAAGTCTTCCTTTCACGTGCTATATTTAATTGTTGCTTACTAATGAGATTAATATCAATGTAACAAACCTTAGAACAACCCCTCTTTCTCTCTTTTTTTTTTTTTTTTAATGTAAATAGTTTTTATTCAGTATATTTTTTTTTTTTCCTTTTTTTTTTTTTTTTCCTTTGGAACATGTTTATTTAAGGTTATGAAAATAATGTACAATGTGCTTTTACAGACATAATCAAAAGCAAGTTTTACAAAAAAACATGCAATCCGTTAGAGAAATTATAGTAATCCTTAAAAATAAGAATATAAGCAAATAAGTCAATAGATAGATGGAGGTAAGAAAAAAAGAAAGAAAAAAAAGGGAAACATCATACCATCTGTAAGTATTAATATTGGTGACCAATTAGTCACAAAGTCTCTGGAAAGGCACATAAAATAAAATATATATTTGCCACATTACAGCACTTTCCTATAATATAGACATGTCATTTGAAAAAAAAAGAAGAACATTAGAACAAAACAAAAGGGACAAAAAAAAAAAAACAGTAACAACAAAAATAACAAACAACAAATGACCATTCCCTGTGAGCCTCTGACAACCTTTCTCTAAAAAGAAACCTAATTGACACGCAGAACTATTTCTCTCATGTGTAAGGGCAGATGATCTATAAAAGGAGACCCCCCTTTCTCTTTTATGACCATGTGCTATTGGTGTGATAATCATTATGCTGTTGTCATTTGTAGATTATCTTTGCATCTGGAACAAACATTTCCAAACTCTTCAGGCTTGTAAAGAATTGGCAGGAACAATCTACAGTCAGGTGTGGTTATAACTTATCACCATTATTGTTATGCTTATTACACTTCTACAAATCCTGAAAATATTTTTTTATTTGTGTATTTTATTAAAATACTTTTTTTGTGAGGAAAAAAACATTTCTTCTGAATACAGATCTGGTGTTATTCTGGAAAGCTGTACATTCCTCATGGAAAGATACTATCAGTAATTTCGTTTGAGTGCCAAAAGTCATCTCTCGCGGCTGCCATGGGAAAACTGAAGCAGACAAATCAAAGTGGTAAAGATTTGAAATTTAATTTGAAATATGAAACATCTGTCCTAATCTTTTCTTCAGAGTATATAAAGCGAGGCTAAAATATAAAATTAACCCCTTTTCCTTATCTTCAGAATCCAAATCATACACCCTCTTGTCTTCCTGGACGGGTCTGCCACATAATGACAGGACGAATGCAGCAAAAGTCAAGAGCAGAATGTCAACCAGAAATGTAAGACACTTCATTGTTAGTTTTCCCTACAGATGTTTATGCATCAATGTGGTTTCATGCCAGTTGTACTCACATAAATCGTAAAAGTATATAAATCTGCATAAGTTTTCATAGCAGTCTTGGATATGCAGTAGTGTGAAAGTGTTTGACCCTTATATATCACCAATTCTGCGATTGTATGACAAGAAAGCCATCCACAATATATCAGGATTTTTCTATTCAAAGGTAAAAGGAGAAAAAACTGCAAAAAGTTATGATGCATTTCTTTTATTAACAAAGCATGTTTTATAGAATTGTAACAATGTAAAACAAAAGCTCAGCTATCAAACAAGCTTAAAAATACTGATGTGCAGAGAACAGTTTGTAATAGGAAAGGGCACATCTCTAAATTAGTCATAGCAGAAGCATCTCGATCTTGTGGAATATAAATTTAAGAAAAAACTGTCAAAATAGCAATATATTGATTTCTAGTTTTCTGTAAACTTAAGACACTTATTACAACTTATTTTATAGAAACATGGAAACATTTCATGCTTAGCCCTGGTTTATTTTTAATGCAAAATCATGAATTCCAACTAGATTAATATTTTTCTTCAAGAAGAGTAACTGATCAGAATGTTCAGTGAGGTTAGCACAGACTCCTTTGAGCACTTACGTCTGCTTAAGTGAACATTGTAGCAGGAGCTACATCTTTGTCTATGTAAGTATCACAGATTGGGCACCTGTACAGTCATACCAACCAATAGTCCATAAAAATAATTTATTCATTTATATTGTATAATAACTACTAGTCAGTTTAGACAGTCGTAAGGATTCAGGAGACGAGAAATACACAGTTTGGAAGTTAGGTTAATGGTGTACTCTCTATTTAATACAATTTGACTATAATAATTTACATACTACAGTTACTTGATGCTTTTTTTTGCAGGCTTCAAACGTCAAGTCTCCGCTGACAGTAGAGCAACTTATAGACCACATTAAGGTATTTTTACATGTAGTGTTTTTTTGTGGGTGTTTGTAGTGAGGTGGGGGGGGGAGAGGGGGGGGGGGGGGGCATAATTCAAGGTTAAGCCATGGTCACACTGCACTTTTCACCCAATTAATAATAATAAATATAACAATGACTTAGTCCGCTTGTCTGAGCAGACTTTTTAATTGTTTATTTATTTAGAATTATTTTTTTGTTTATTTATTCAAAGTAAATGAATAGTTTAAAAGTTTTATTAAACTCTAATAAGCTTTTTGCACGGATCTTTTACCATTAAAGTGACAGTTTCTGTGAGGCAAAACAAACAATGCAACGTGGGTATAAAATTATTTAATGACTAGTCTAACATATAATGGACAAACGTACAAAACATAACAACAAGAACACAGATAATAAAGAGTTTAGATAAAGTATGCCAAATCTCACTCAGTTCCACACGACTAATAAGAATCACCAAGTATTGATAAACACCTTAAAGGGCACAGCTTAAAACGCATATAAAGAAATACTTGCATTCCTTTCTCTTGTGTTGTGCGAGTTTTTTCTGATGCTTGGAAGATGGAGTCTTTTAAGAAGTCCTTTTGTCGTTTGCGTGGAGTTTGTGGCGCAGATCGTAGGATACGCGAGGTGTGATCTTTAACGGAGTTTATACTTGCCGGAAAAAAAGAAACGTGTACTTAGGTGAGTCATGCGGGTACAGAAATGGGGTCTTCCCTGGTGGTATTCTGCCGGAGACCTTCTGCCCAGATTTTGGGGTGTAGATAGATTTTAACTATTGGTCAAGTCACACCCATTCTCTACTGATTGACTGTCTCTGGGCCGCTTCTATGCATAATGAGAATCCCCGAAGGAACAAATAAAACTTTAACCAAGAGTATTAAAGAATGTAAGCCATAGAAGTTGTTATCATGCATTTTGCATTATGTGTTGTGAAATGAAAGGAGAAGTGCAGCGATATAAAGCATGACACTTTAAACACACATTAAGCAGGATCTATGCATTTCTACATTATATAACACCAAAAAAAGGTCTATTGGTGCATACATATAATATTGAACAGAACATATAGATTGCAAACAAACACATTATGTACATTTTAGGAGTGAGTTTTGGGTTCTATGAGTCCATTTCAATAGTTAGGATAGTCGTCTTTCTGGCGCTGATAGCAATAAAAGTGTTTGAACAAAAGCACTCCAGGTTGATGTATTTTGGCTTGGGAAGAAAAATCAAAGTATTGCATACAACCTCAATGCTACACACAACAATAGTGCAGATGCAATTATGTATTAATATGATAGGCGAGTAGAGGGAAGTTTGACTCCATTCTGACCTGCGATTTCCTGTCACATAAATGTGTCAGATTGTTTTTTTTTTTAATGTTGCATCATCTTGTTTTATCCAATCTCTTTTTGTAGCACCATCTGACAGAATTTCACATGGTCAAACTCTAGTGTGACCATAGCTTAAATTGACATCAAATGGTTCAAATGCAAGCGCCTAATTGTGCCGTTGTTTAAGGATTGCTGTATATAATTAGTATTTGAAACAGCATAACCCATGGATTCCATTCTTTAGTTTGTGATGACCCAATTTACTTATTTGCTAGACTGCTGTGGTAGAGGATGTGCAGTCAGCCGTGGGTGAGTTTATTCATCAGACTCCTCAGATTGACCTTCAGCTTGCAGCAGGGAAAGTGGCAATGGAGCTAGTGTCAAGATGCCAGACAGATGACAGTTTCTACCCTCAGCGTGTATTTTTACAACTGCTGGACACCCGTTATCTCTGCTACAGGTTTGAATATACAGTCAGCTCTGTGATCACATTTATCTACCAGGTACTCCAATGTATATCTGTATTCATTCATTCGTTTTGTTTGTTTGTTTTTGTATATGTAGTGTTTGCCCAGAATTGTTGTCCCTGGCCATGGTAAAGAGAGATTTTCAACTCTGTCAGATTGCTTTCCAAATTTTTCCAGACATTCCTGAAGCTGTTACCTGTGCTTATCTCAAAACCATTCTGAGGTGAGTCTTCCACTCACTTCTTGTTAACATTTGTTGCTTTGCACATTTAAAAACTAAGCCACCATAACCCTTAGGGGTGTAATGATGTTCAACCTGAACCAAAAAAAAGATGTACACCTCATACAGTTTGAACATAGCAAACCGAGGTTCCTCCCATCTGTTAATGTGATGCACTGATTGATTGATTGATTGATTGATTGATTGATTGATTTTTAGTTTACCCAGATCAGCTGACTGCACTAAACAGACAAGTGAAGCCCATGTATAAAGTTTAAATATTGTGGTCAAGTCAAAAGTGAATCTAATGTTCCGTAACATTGCAAGTGCCACAGCACAAGCCCTGCCTTCTTGGCAAACTAAACAAAATTGAACTGTGCCGTCGACCCAATAACATAAACCATCTTGAACCGTGGCATTGTTGTATCATTACACTCCTAATAGCCCAGTAACACAAAGCGTTTATTTTTTTTGCACAAATGTCTTTTAAAGTTTAAAAAAAAAAAAAAAAAAAACTTTTGTTTGACTATAGTACTCCAGACTCTGAGATGGAGACTCTAAGCCTTGACAGAGAGAGCTTAAGCTTCATGAAAGAAATGAGTCGAGCTCAAAGTCAAATGGAGGAAGTTGAGCAGCAGAATGGTGTCTCTTGCAGCAAGCGGCAGAGGGATTCCTTATCCATGGATATGAAGTTTCCTGTAGGAATACACAAGGGTGTCCTTCTGTATCCTTTGTTTACTTGTTTATATTAAAAGTGTATGCTTTTTTTCTGTTGAGTTTCATTTGCTTTTCTGGTCTCATGTTTTCTTTAACCTGTTAAATAGAAATGATGTTCTGCAGACAGCATACAGTGACAAGCCTCTGCTGCTACATCTAAAAGATCTCACAGTTTTGCAGGTCATGGTGAGTATCTGACAAATACATCTCGATTTTTATCTTCCAAATGATTGTTTGGTGGTAGGTAGTGTTAATTTTTTTCAGCGTAGTGTTTTTCCATTGTGATAAGGTGTGAGGGTAAAATGTGGAAAGAGAAGAGGGACTGCATTTAAAAGGGGCTTCCATTACAGTTGAAGACAATTTGCACACTGGCTATAGACCTTTTTCTTCGTTGCTGCATGGAGGGCGCCATAGTGACCAGCGCCTTCCGGTAGGCTGCTTAGAACTTTTGTTAAAAATTGTCATCAGCTAGAACAGCGTAAATATTGGGTGTAAATACTGTTTTCAGTGGCTTACGGAGTGTCTTTGTGATGCAAAACTTTAATTTTGAAGAAAAGACGTGTGTTAAAGTCGCTATGCTTCTGTCAGATGAGGTTCAAGTGTGAGAGAAAATTCTCCTAATTTAGTGTCTGCTGCTAGATCAGATGCTAAAATATAGCGTCAGTGTTCCCGACCTGTCAGTTGTTTTAATGTACTCCGCGGCTCTTCAATGCAAACACACACACACACACACACACACACACACACACACACACACACACACACACACACACACACACACACACACACACACACACACACAAACAATACCTCACTGCATTATAAAGAGCAAACCATATCACAAGCATGAAACTAACAGGTATGTAAGCCATGCAATTTCCTAAAATTACCAATAAAAGTACGTTACTGATATTATTCTGGCTGACTTGCATGTTGTGACAGTGGGACAGTACGGTAGGCTACGTGTGTGTCAAACATTTTGGTGAATTACATTTGTTTGGGTTGGTTATATGTTGGAAAGAAAGAAAATGTTCACTTTAGCGATGATGAGGCTTCATTAAAATGGCACAAGATGCATTCTGACAATGAGTGAAAATACCTCAAAGCAGTTGTTTTCCATCCCATTAGATCGCATTTGAAAAAATAATCAGTCCAGGAGGTGGCGCTGATCGACAACAGTATTAGCTCAAAGACGTTAAAGCAAGTAAAATAGATTAAAACTGTCATTTCAAAGCTGTCCAAATGTGACAGTTTATACGCATCAGCTGCCGACCGGAAGTTCTTAGCATTCTCTTTGCGCATACACGCAAAGCATAATGGATAATTTTGCGTTCTGAGGTGGAGAGCAATGCTGAAAAACAGTTGTTTCAGCAGTTCTGAGAGCTGTGTGGAAGTGGAGGCCTTGTTCTCAACAGAATACCTCAACTTGCACAGTGACCACGAATGGATGACCTTGCAGGAGAGTGAATCTGATGCTGCTCACACCAGACACGGCGTGAATAAATCACACTTTGCACGTAAATGGTTTCGTGAACATTTTGAGTTTACTTGCTTCATTTGCACGTCAAATTCGCTTCGTTTGCATGTCAAATTCACTTAAATTGCGCGTGAAAATCACTTCACCACAGACACTGATTTGCATCACGGGCAGGGCTTCTGTCTGCTTGCCAACTTTAATTTTGTCGCAAAACGGCTGACATGGATTTTATTGAGAGAAGCTGCGCTTTGTGCTGTAAAAGGCTGAAAAGCAACTTAAGTTCTCCAATTTTATGAGGAGATCTGCAAAGGCACCTGCTGTGAGAGGGGGCGAGCATGGTGCAGAGGACTCATTGCAAAGTCTTGAGCAGGTTGCAGGCCACAATTCTGCCAGAGTGGGCATCCAGGTCAGCAATCTCTTGGCAACCAGCAGAGTAGTTTGTTTATTGTATCCTACGCTATTTATGTCCTTTTTGTTTAGCTCTTGTAAATTTTCACACCCTTTTTATACTGTAAATAATAATTTTTTCAACCCGTCTTGTAGATATTGCAATTTTTTTTAATCCTTGACTTAATAGTTTTTCTATTATTTTTATTTTGCTCAAGTTTCAATTTGTGTCCTAGTTTTAAAGATAAATGGGGCCTGTCTCCAAAAGGAATCCCTGTCTCGTGGCTGCCTTCTCATTGGGATAACAAAAAAACTTGAATGAAAAAAAAAATAAAATGTACAAATGTTTGCCATATGTATTCTACTTATTGTAGTCTATAAAAGTTTTAAACTACAATTATAAATTATGATTTACTATGTTTTGTACAAAGTAACATTAAAACTTACATTTATACAATTAAATCCAAATAATAAAAATATAACACTTTATAGAAAAACTATTTACATGCAGGAATAAAAAGGATCTTGCTTGGAAGAGGTAAGAGTGAGGGACAAAGTTCAGAAGAGTAGAAAGGACAAAAAGTGTGGTTCATTCCCTGCAGAGATTGCAGTCTCTATTTAAAAAAAAAACAAAAAACTATTGTTTGGGCTCCAGTGATTCCAAATTAAGCAGAACACTGCTGCTGAGGCAGCAACCTCTGCATGGAAGGAACCAGACTCAAGAGGAAGAGCTCATCCTCTGAGCGTGGTGGTGGTGCCGGATAGTTCTGGAGTGCCTCCAGAGGCTGCTGCTCCACCTCTGATGGCTGCTCCCTCTGCCTCCTTTGAGTAGGGCTGGGTATCGTTTGGGGTTATTCTAATACCAGTGCTAAATCAATACTTTTAAAACTGTAACAGTGCCTGAATCGATACTTTTGAGCCACAAAATTATGAAATTATGGTGGAAAAACCTTTTATTTGACACAAATTTTATCATTTTAATTGAACATCATAATTAAAGTTTAAAGTATACATCAATTCATATTTTATATATTTAAATATTGCATTAATATATTTCTTTTGATCATTTGTTTGTTAGCATGAATACAAGATTTGCATTATGCAATTAACATTACTTAAGTTTACTACTAACCTGTGGAAAGGCTGTCATCAAATCAGTAAACTCCAGGGTTGGGGCTTTAGTGGCCACTGAGTAGACACCGATTTTAATATGATTAAGACAGTACTCTGATTAAGAGTCTACCATGTAAACAGCTATTTTTGATGACCTTGATCTGACTAAAATCATAATTGAACTAAATTAAAATTGAATTAAAACATGTGGAGTATGCCTATTTTAGTGGCATTATTGAAGAGCAGTACAGACATGTAAACGCCTTAGTCAAACTATTACCGTCAAGTAGGACTTTTCACCGCATTTGGCAACAGGATATTTCATACATGGCTGTTTGGCACTTTTCTGTGCACCTGGATCCCCGGCTCACTGCCATGTAAAGGCAGCTCTGTCATGAAAATATTGGTAACTTTACAATACAGGTCCACTAAAATGCATTAATGCTTAACAAATGTGCATGCACTCATAAGTTAATGTAACTCATGAAGATCTTAACCATTTTTGAATGATTACTGCATGAGCAACAAATGAACATAATATAATAACATAACATATATTATAAATTATATAAAAATGTATTCATTTCTCAATAACATGTATGATGTAAATTCACATTAATTGCCACAATACTCATAGTTATGTACTATAACTTCTTGTTGTCTCCTTTACTTAATTTTTAGCTAATGATTTGGAAAGGTATCATTATGTTAGAGATTTAATACATTTAACTATTACCAATTTATAGGGTTGTAATTTATTAATTGTATAGAATCTTTATTTGTTGCTCATGCAGTAGTTGTTACTAAATGCTTTAGCTTTTTCTCATGATTATATGTGCACTGCTTAAGCATTATTTAATTTTATATATTATAGGACCCTTAAGTGTTACCAAAATATAAAACAGTCACACATTATGCACATTACATCTGTCAGAGAGAAATTAATTTAGACTTTTTAATCCTAAACAACAAATATATGCCCTGTTGTGTTACTTTACTGGCAAACATACACTGACCCTGCTGCTGACCCACTTTCTCTGTGTCCTTTCACCTCACCTTCAAATATGTGTCCCTCAAACTCTTCCATTTCTATTCACTTCCTCTGAATAAACGTCTACCCATTAGTGTGAAAGTAGTTGAAAAATAACATTATGGTCAATAAACTCAATTAGCTGGCTTTTGCTAGCAGTCTCAATATGTAATATACATGTATGTATATTGAGTAGAGTGTTTTTTTTTTTATTATTATTTACCAGATTTTCTGACCTTTTTACTCACTTTCTTCCAAGCAAGATTCTTTTTATTCCTGTTTCGACAAAAAACCAACTCAAGCAATTTGTATGTGAAATGTGCAAAACTCTGAATTTGCATCGCGCAAACTCTCAATTCGCACTGCAGGATGTCTATTCGCATCTTTGCATTGACTTAAGATGTAAATCACTCATGCTTGATGCTTCATTTGCATCTGGTGTGAACCCACCGTGAGAGGAAAAGCACAGTTCAATGCACACTCAGTGTGTTGAAGCAGTACCCTCTTGTTGAGCACTGAACTACAGCTCAAAAGTACCAGTACTAATAAAATGAGAAATCATATCATTTTGAGTCAAGGTATCGCAATACCATTTTAGTATTGGTATATTGTGCAACACTACTTTAAATAGAATAAAATTAAATAAAAAGTACATTCACAAAACTGTATCTTATAAAACGCACCAGTTCATGGGCACAAATCTAAAATTTGTTTCAAAAATCTATTTTGCAGTCAAATACATGCAGCCAAAAAAAAATGACATCGGGACTGATTAGATATTATTGTACTTTATTTGGATTGGATGATATTATAAATTTATAAAAACTTTTTATCATTTAGAAAAACTACTAAAAGGTTGGCACTAAGCTGAAGGAAAGTGAAAGCAAAAAACTTAATCCTTGCTAAAAAGAGTTGAGTGGACTATTTTAAGGATTTTAAACAATTGAATTAATTGAAACCGTTCAAATTATGGACTGACCAGCAGTTTGTCAGAATAAAAGGTATACCAAATAACTGGAAAACACCTGTGTTTTTTCAATTTGTATTTTGTGGGTTGATGCGGACGGAAGAGCACTCACCAAGTTAGTGGAGCCATATAGCAGAGGTCTGTGGTGCTGTCCCAAGATTGAAGGAAAAGTGCAGAGTATAGGTTGATTTAAATACTATTTAGATGGCTATTAAACTGCTAAACATTTGAACTGATAAAATGGATCTTGGAAATTGCAGACTAACTTTCAAATATGTGTATAAACAATATATTTTTTAACTTTATTATTCTTAAAGCACACACACACACACACACCTCTTCATTCCTTTATTCAAACTTTATTACAGAAGTTTAGTTTAATAAAAAACATTCCGTAGCAAATAATAATACAACAATAACGTTGTCTCCAATGCTCTGATTGATAGCATGTACTACTGACCTCTATGTTTGATAAACCCACAATAATCTAGTTGGAAGCATTATTTCGGGAGATAAATGTATAAATGAGATTCTGTAGCAATGCTTTAAAAGGGATCACAAACATTTCACTTGCAGTATACCACCTAGGTCTCCTTAATAAATTTCTCAAAGCATCATTATAAGCAACGTGAAGCTTCTTTTAAGCTAGATGCTCTATAGTTAAACCACAAATGAGCAGTGTAAAGTACAGTATGCTTTGAACAATGATACTTTCACCTTATCTGTACAGAAGCTAAATTTGCGTCAAAGTATGTTAGTCTGTATATACATCATACAATGTGGTTTTTTAATATCATCATCATCAGTCAAGAGCTCAGTAATAAAATGACCAAAATATTTTACTTTTGTACACCGTATGTGTACTTTTGTACATATGCCAATCATATGCTAAAATTATCAATAATCACTTTACAGACAGAAGAGAGACACTGAGCCTGTGGCAAGCCATTCAGTACTTCACTTACTAAAAGTCCCTGACACAGGCCTGATGGTGACCCATTCCTCCAGGACGACTCAATGACTTTTATTCATGGTTTGAAATGCAGAATGACACACTTGCACAAAAACTACTCTCACCTCCCAATGACCAGGTGTTCTGTCTGTCTCCAGCCGATGTGAGGAAGACCCTATATAGGATTAACCCATGCAAGTATGCAGGTCCTGACAACATACGTGGTCATGTACTGAAAGACTGTTGCACATCTGACAGATATTTTAACAAATATCGTCAACATCTCACTAAAACAGGCAGTCATCCTTACATGTCTGAAGTCTACAACAAAAATACTAGTACCAAAAAAATCACCTGTGTCCTGCACAGCACTGACTCATCATGATGATGTGCTTTGAGAGGTTAGTCATGCACAATACCAAGACCAGACTTCCCAACACAATCAATCCGCTCCAGTTAGCATATTGTCCAAACGATTGTCCATCTGCTCTACAGATGATGCCGTTTTCCTCACGCTCCACCTGGCTTTTACCCACCTACAAAATAAAGACTCCTGTTTTAGAATGCTGTTCATCGACTTTAGTTCAGCATTCAAGACAATAATTCCACAAAAGCTCATTAATGAACTTAACCTGCTGATTTTTAACACCTCCCTCTCCAACATGATCCTGGACTTTCTAACTGTAAGACCTCAGTCAGTCTGTCAGTAGTGCTCACTCCTTGAGCACTACCACACTGAGCACAGGTACCCCACAAGCCTTTGTGCTCAGCACACGACTATTACACGGTTGATTCATGATTGCTCTGTCATCTTCAGCTCCAACCACATCATCAAGTTTGATGACGACACAACAGTGGTAGGTCTTATCAGCAACAACTATGAAATGCACAACAGAGAGAAAGTGGCACAGCTGGCTGAATAGTGTGGCCCAACAGCCCATTTCTCAAAGTGGGAAATACAAAGGAATATGTGATGGATTTCAGGAGAAACTCTGTTGACCACCCAACACTGACCATCAACAGCTTGAATGTGGAGAGTCGGCAGCACTAAATTCCATGAGGTGCACATGACACCTCTCACCTGGACTAACTACTAACATCATGTCTCTCTGCAAGAAGGCACATTGCCTACACTTTCCACTTGAACCATATCCACATGAACCATTGAACCATATCACTGTCTGGTATGGGACTGTTTAGCGGACAGTGAACCCAGATCAGAAGACCGTTTGTGCCCCTCTCTCCTCCACTAAGGACATTTTCTTTTTTTGTCAGTATTGTAAAAGAGTCCACCCATCCATTCCACAGTTTTTTCCAGCTCTTTCCATCAGGAAGAAGATTCCAGAGTATTAAACGCCCCTCAATAAAACTATTCAATTGCTTTGTTCCACAAGCTGTTAGAGCTCTCAATTTTAATCCTCTTCCCAACATTCATTTTCCTCCCCATTATACCACACACACCGCATGGAAACCTCAAAACATTATGCAAGTTTGAGTGTGCCTCATATAGGTAGGTGAGCTTGACTTGTAGAAAACACATTTATCTCTCTATGCACTAGACGCTGTTATAATCACTTCATATCTCTAGAAAAACATTTAGCATTTTTGAGTACTTCACACAGGTAAGTTTGACAAAACCACCTGTAAAAACTCTCAATACTTTTCCTAAACTCCATCTTACAAGGACTCAAGGTAAACAATGTTCACTTGTGAATGTACCAAAAATCACGTTGCATTACTTAGTTTTTCCAACCTAAAATACCCCCTAAAATACTTTTGCACAGTATCTTGCACAATATTGTTTCTGTTTCACATAAAGTATTTGTATATTCTGTCTTAGGTTATGTGTATAGGTAACTTTTTCTAGTGTACGTATAGTTAGATTACCACTCCATTATATTAGTATGTAGAGGTTTTAAAATTGCTCCTGCATCCAGTGTTGTTTATTTATCACCCAGTCTGATGGACCTTTTATTTAATGAATTTATTTATTTATTTATTTTTTGTTATGGCTTACTTGATTCCCCTTGCAGAGGTTGTAGCATCATCAACCGCTAAAACTAAGCCCTGTGGTCACACCCAAGTTTCACTCTTTTGAATTGTTGGTTCTGAATGTCTCCAAACCAATTTCTACTGCTAATACTACTATTTATAGACCTCCTAAGTCAAATGAAGCTTTCCTCTCAGAATTTGCTGTCCATGCTGTGCCTAAACTTTGAGAAAATGCTTATCCTTGGGGACTTTAACATTTAGATTGACAAAAATAGACATTGGAATAACAAATGGACTTTATCTTTATTTGAGTGTTTTTTTTATCAATACCTACCTCTGTAGTCATAGGGTTGTCTGATCATTCGGTCATTCTTTTTAATATGGACCTGCCATTTACAAAAATGCCATCTAAACATACTATAAATTATTTATAGAATAATTGGATGGAAATCAGTTGATCCACTTAAGTCCTCTCTAAGCTGTCTCTCCATTTCACTCTTTTGAGTAAAAGGTTTCTTTTCCTTAAACTCTGCTCTTTTCTCCGCTTTGGACTCATGCACCTCGATCTGTGAAAATGAACCAATCTTGGCCATTTCCACAACAGCATGTGAAATTGATTGTCAATTAGTGTTGCTTCCTAAGTGGGCAGGTTGATTTCACATAAATGCAATTGACTTGGAGTTACATTGTGTTTAAGTGTTCCCTTTATTTTTTGAGCAGTGTAGATTAACGGTTTTATTTTTTACACAATGACTACTGCAGTGCTTTACTTAAAGACATTTTTAAAATGCTCCTACAATTCTGACAGGGACCAAAACGATTGAATGCATCACTCCAGTTTTGGGAAGTCTACTTTGGCTACCTGTTAGTTTTCGTGTTGATTTTGAAGTCCTTATGTTTACATGTAAGGCTTTGCATGGTGCTCTATGGGTGACCAGGCTTTTTCTTCACTTACTCCAACTCGGGAACTCACTCTTCTATAGTATTAGGCATACACTTGCCAATTTGTAAGGTGTATTTTTTTGTGTATTTTTTATTGGTTTTATATTTGCAATGTGTCTGACTTGTTTTATTTTTTATATAATTTTTATCCTCTGCATATAATTTTTTTCCTGCTATTCTTGTATTTAAGTTAAACTTTGAGAATTAAGTGTAAAGGTGCTATATAAAAATAAATTAATATCTGTGATTGATTGTTTTTGTAGCACTGTGGTCCTTTGAGACATGACATTTTGTTCCACTGTGTGCACACATGATAAAGCTCTACTTGATACAAGCTTCAAATTTGCTTTTGAAAAACATAAATCGTGTTTGTTTTCATGACTATTTAATATGCATGTGCTTTTTGTTTTTTAGGTCTTTTTACAGTATCTGCATTTCCTTTATCTTAAATATTCCCAAGATGTCCACAAACAAATCAGAGTTCTGCGCATCCCAAGTATTGCTCAGGTTAGTCAACAAATAATTTTAAACCGTTATTATTCAGTTTGCATCTGACTAAATGTTTTTTTTTTTGTAATTATTATTTTAAGATTATAGACTGGGCTTCCCTGATACTTGATGCTCATTTCACAGTTTTGGCTGTGGCACCAGAAGCCAAAAGTTTAGTGTCTAATCTTCATAAGTTCACTAGATCACAGGTGAGGCATTTGTTTTATTACCATTGAGAAATGATAATTTGTGTGTGTGTGTGTGTGTGTGTGTGTGTGTGTGTGTGTGTGTGTGTGTGTGTGTGTGTGTGTGCGTGCGCGTGCGTGCGCAGGGCTGTCCCTGTCTAGATTTTCCTAGTCGCCCATTATCACCTGATTATGATATTATTAAATAGGGTATATACACAAACTTTTAATTTTCAATAAGCAAGCTTAGGGCTGGACTATAATTCGATATCAATATATATCGCGATAGATTTTATTTCAATAACGGTGATATGATTTTTAAACCCATTTCCAGTATTTCGATATAAATTTGCATATATATTTTTTATTTTTATTTTTTTATATTATTATTTATATAAGATCTTATACATTGTATCACTTGTCACTGAATGAAGTTCAGTGCTCAGCCGTCAGAAAGAGCGGGATGTCACTTGCGTGATGACGTACATCACAGACACGCTGCCAGCACTCTGCACTGCAGTTGGTTAAGCTCCGTCGCAAAATGTTTTAGCTACAAAATGAGAGCCCTGATGTGAATAAACAAGCTTCCACAAGTAAGAATGCAGATGAAATAGTTGATAAGAGAGGAAAGACTAATGCAGTGGTGTGGAATTGTTTCGGCTTTTTAAGTTCAGATAAACTTGTAGTTTCTGTGATCTGCAAAATGTGCCGGAGAGTGGTGCCGACTAGCAGCGGGAACACATCAAATCTGTTCCACCATTGCAGCTACTCCTGATAAAACATACTGAGAGTCAGAAGATGAGGCATCAAAAAAGTTTAAGCCAACCTGTCGCCTCAATCAACACCATCTACCTCCGCCATGTAGGATTTAAATCAAACTTCGCTTATCAAGACGTGCATATACACCTATAAATTACTCTCATATAAACCTATACTATTGAATTTTCAAATAAGGTATGCAACTTGCGCATATAGCCTACATATAAACTTGATGCATGCATACACGCACATACACACGCACATGCATTTAAACTTGATCCTTGCATATACACCCGCATTAACACACGCACATACATATAAACCCGATCCTTGCATGTACTCCAGCTTAACACACACACATATATATATATATAAACCCCCACGAAATGTCTATATATATATATATATATATATATATATATATATATATATATATATATATATATATATATATATATATATATATATAAGCTGAGTCTGAGAGATTTATTTATTTGATAGTTTATTTTACATTTCTTGTTTGTAAAGGCTAAATATAAATAAAAAGTGAACATTAATTTTTTTGTACTGTTATAAAAAAAGTTATAAGAGCCTGGAAGTATTATAGACTTCGCAAATTCAGTTTGCAAACATTTGTAGGAATAGACATCCATTGTGTGCGTTCTTGGCATTTTTTTCCTGTCTTTTTAATATTGTCCATATCAATATCGGAATTATATCGTATCGACCAAAATTACGAAATAAATTGTGATATACATTTTTTCCATATCATCCAGCCCTAGGTCAGCTCAAGCGCTTCTAGTGAATTTTATCCCATTACAAAATGACAGCATTTAAGATCTGATTTTGGCCCGTGTACATATGTATAATTGGTTTTCTCGTTTTTGTTTTTTTAAAATGAAAAAATTATCAACTGCTCGTTCGTACCAAATTTGAACCTTCTCTCGAACATAAATATTTGGTTCTCATCATATTGGCCGTCATCATCAACTGTTTCTTAGGTTTGCAACGTTCCCTTTTAATAAGTAGAACATTTATAGATTTTTGAAATATTATGATAATTATTTTGGTAGTGTCACTGATGCACAAGGTTTTCCTCTGTATTTGTTTGTCTTATGTAATTTATTAATACAATAGTGTTTATTTTTGGGTTATTATTCTGAAAAGCAGGATATACTGGCAAGTTAAAAGCTGTTTTGGTGATAAGAAGTACTCTTTTTGAGATGCCATTTTGCAAAACATTGTTACATGTACCAGATATGAATTAAGAACTTTTTTTTTACAAAAATAAGAGAAAGCAACAGGCAGCACGCCCAACCTATGGGTAATTTTAATAGCCATTATAACATAAAATAGGAAGTGCTCTCTGTTAAGAACAGATAAAACACCCTGAAATAACACTTGGCATAATAACGCCAGAGAGATTAAGAGTATTTTTACAGTATTTTATGTACATCAATCAAAATGTCAATTTGCTTTTGATGAGGTTTAGATTTTTCCCCAGACTCCAATTTAAGCTTTAAATATAACGTTATTGTTAGTCATTTAGTCAGCATTATATAGGCTGATAACAATTTAATAGGTGGCTTCTATAGCATTATTGTGCTGCATAAGTGGTAAAGTATCTGCATCTAAAGTTGAATTAGACAATAAATACATTTACATAACAGTTAAAGCCGCGAAATTTTAATGGGATTCAAACAAAACATTCTTATCACAGAGGTGATTGACAAAATGATAGTTGTATTTTGAAAATGCCAGCAGGTGGCATCAAGTGATTTATTTAATGATTCGTTTGAATCAATGATTCGTTCAGTAAGATCTGCTACTGAATGGACTGAATCCAGTTGTTTGCGAATGACATAACATCACCAACTAAATTTTACTCAAATATAACGTTATTCAGCTTATTTAATTTATGGCTGTTGCATATACATTAGGGCTACACTGAGTCTGCTGGTCACAGTTTTACCATGGATTATGAGAACTGGTCAGCAAAATAAAACTGATAACATGCTAAAATTAAGTATGATATAAAATATTATTTTTAAGGCAAGCACAGGTTGCCGAATGAATGCCTAGACACAAGTCCATAAATTGAGATTTTATTCCACTTCATAAACGGAGGAACAGCTGATGATGGCACGTTTGACGTTTGGTCGACCAGTCAGCTGAGAGGGAGCATGTGTGTATATAGTTTTTCTTGTTTAATCCACTTGGCTAAAATCTCATTATAAAAACAATTGAGCTCTATATGCAAAGGGTATTTAAAAGAATATACAAAAGAATATTGGGTATAACTAGCCAAGAAACATAGCCTTCTCTGCTCTTCAAACACCCATGCAAGTAAACAAATATAGACCTAGTGTTAAAAGTTTAAATATTAAAACATCAGTTATTTACTCTTGCAGTGCAAAAAGGAAGAAAGCGGTGTCCATTACTTGGCATGTTAAAGCAGGCAATGTTTCGCTGACAATTTGAGTATCCCAGTTTGAGAATTAAATCACGAAGTTTTACTGACAAGCTTTTTTCAATGCTTTTCAGTGGATAAATGGGCTATGGTGTGGCAACTGCCATATTCTGTCTTTAGGAAACGGCGCCCCTTATCCATGCACAAGCTCAATGCTCTGTCCATGGTTCCTGTATGGACTGCTCTGTTACAACCTTCTTTTAAGTTTAGGGTTTTGTTCAGTGGTGTAACAAAAGACTAAATTTGGTGGTTAATAATGTTAAAAAATCGAACTAAAAATATAAACATGGAGAACACACTTCAATCCTCAGCCCCAGAGTGAAGTCAGCTTAATGTTAACTAAAATAAACAGCAGACTTTATTTAATAAAAATATATGAACTTTAACAGAAACTGAATGTGAAACTGAGTATAGCCTTAAACCACAAACAAAAAGCAGTTTTAGAGAATTAGCTTACCTGAAACTGAAATCAAATATGAAAATTAACAGCAAACGCTTCCCTGAGCAAGCTTCCTCGCTTTTTCATAAATAGAAAATAAGGCATTCACAACTTGGAAACAAATCTTAAATGAAATGCACAAAGTAATAAACACCACTAAGGTAACACTAAATGTAGGCTTAATGCTGTAAGTTACTCAAGCGGGTTAACTTTTATGCCTCATTCACACTAGCAGCGACTTTGTAGCTGCTTGTGGCTTTGGGTGGCGATCTGCTGCAAATGCAGGTGTGTGTAGGTCTACAGCACAGAGAATACAACTGGTCTCTGAGGAAGCTGAGAGAGGATCACATGAGCTCTAGTTGTGCTCCTATTGGCTGTCACTCAAGAAAGTTGCTCTTTATTTGCATAAAGATGAAGGATTCTCAACTTTGTCGCGTTGCTTGACACAGCCACCTGGTCGCCAATAGTCGCTGTCACTTGCGTAGAAGGAGGTCGCCAAAAGTCGCTCACACTCTGTTGAAATGAACAGTCGCTTGTCGTAGAAAACAACTTTACATTCAAGTAAAGCTAATTAACATGATAGCAGGATAGAGAGGGAGAAAGAGGGTGAAGCACAACACAATGTGGCCTACACATTGTTACAAAATTTATTTGGGCTGTAACAGGTGGTGACCAGAGACCACTACTCAGTGCCTATGCTTTCTGGCTGGTGTTTTGGTCACTTTTGAATGCTGGCCATGCTTTTACTCTGGTGGTAGCATGAGATGGAGTGTACAACCCATACTGCGTTACAAATAATTTGCAAGCAGCAATTATCTAGGCCAAGCTGCGCAGCAGCCACATCATAAACAAGCTACAGAGCAACTGGAAATTTCTATAACTTTTTGGCTGCATAGACTGAGCCAAATTTGGTGGAAATTGGGCTAACTATCTATGGAGAGTTCAAAACAGCAGGTTTTCTAATTCAAGATAGTGGACAGGAAGTAGTGTCAATTAGGAAATAAAGTATATCAATGTTCTCTGTATGATCCAAGGAATCTGCAAGACCAGTCTCATGACAATGGACAAAACTATTCAAAAGTCATTTGATAAAATGTTTATGATTCCTATTGATAAAATTTAATGGTTTGTCAATTTTACCCAGAAGGTGATGCAAACTGATGTAGTTTGATCAACATCAGGTCTAGATCATGCACATTAAGTTTGATTTCAATACTTAAAACCATTGCAGTGATTCAGCCTGTAATGTCATCTGGCAGCATTACATCAAGTTTACGCATATGCTACATGACAATAGTTTTGTCTATCGACATGAATTCCATAACTTCTGGTCTACATGGTCTGAAGATGATCTGTCAAATTTGGTGAAGATTGGACCAATGGTCTAGGATGAGTTAAAAAAAAAGAATGATTTAAACAAAATCAAAATGGCAGACAGGAAGTTTATGGTATAGTTGGTATATTTGTTGTCAGCATCACCCAAGGAATAATTTGAGACCAATTTCATCAAAATAAGCATTTGCAGTCAAAAGTTATTGCCAAATTTGCAAGTTTGATTGATAATGGCTAATGAATATCTTGTAATTTGTGTCCTATAGATGGCGCTGCCACCAAATTTTTAAGGTTGGCTCAGTGTGAGGTGACAATGACAGACCTAAAATTTTATTTAATTATCTTTAACTATCGCAGAAATACAGCCTCAGGTGTAGTTTGGCATCATGTCATCACATTTGTCAGTGCAGTAAAAAAAAAAAAGGCTATATTCTACCTACTACCAATTAAGCATATTAGGTGATGTGCATCTCTGTAATGAGAAGGGGTGTGGTCTAATGACTTCAACACCCTATATCAGGTGTGCATAATTATTAGGCAACTTCCTTTGGCAAAATTGTTCAAAAGAAGGACTTGACAGGCTCCGAAAAGTCAAAAATAGTGAGATATCTTGCAGAGGGATGCAGCACTCTTAAAATTGCCAAGCTTCTGAAGCGTGATCATCAAACAATCAAGCGTTTCATTCAAAATAGTCAACAGGGTCGCAAGAAGCGTGTAGAAAAACCAAGGCGCAAAATAACTGCCCACGAACTGAGAAAAGTCAAGCCTGCAGCTGCCAAGATGCCACTTGCCACCAGTTTTGCTATATTTCAGAGCTGCAACATCACTGGAGTGCCCAAAAGCACAAGGTGTGCAATACTCAGAGACATGGCCAAGGTAAGAAAGGCTGAAAAACCACCACCACTGAACAAGACACACAAGCTGAAACGTCAAGACTGGGCCAAGAAATACTCAAGACTTCTTCTCAAGACTTTTTCTAAAGTTTCATGGACTGATGAAATGAGAGTGAGTCTTGATGGGCCAGTGGCTGGATCGATAAAGGGCAGAGAGCTCCACTCCGACTCAGATACCAGCAAGGTGGAGGTGGAGTACTGGTTTGGGCTGGTATCATCAAAGAGCTTGTGGGGCCTTTTCGGGTTGAGGATGGAGTCAAGCTCAACTCCCAGTCCTACTGCCAGTTTCTGGAAGACACCTTCAAGCAGTGGCACAGGAAGAAGTCTGCATCCTTCAAGAAAAACATGATTTTCATGCAGGACTAGGGATGCAACGATTATAGATTTTGGTTGTACGATTATAGTCTGAGAAATAATCACGGTTTCACGGTTATCACGGTTATTATGCATTCATTAATTTCAAACACCACTAGCTTAGAAAATAAAATGAAAACTCCTTATATTTTTAAGTGTTATTTTTTGCTGCTCAGTAACCAATTAATACAGCACATAATAATATTAGAAACAAACAATAGTACATTTCTTTCTTTGTGCTTAAAAAAAAGTGAATGTTTTTGACATTTAAACAGATAATTTTACACTGTAAATAAATGACAGAACAATGAATAAATAAATTAAAATAAATTAAAAAACAGTATTTGTCTAATGCAGAGCTTGAAATGAACTTTTTTACCTGGTAGCACCGGTGCTTACAACTTAAAAAAAAATGTAGGAGCACCAGAAAAAATGTAGGAGCACCCACCAAAAATTTATGAGCACCACTGCAAATTGTATATTAACAGATTTATTGTATTTGAAAACAACATCAATAGGACTAACAAAAACCAGAAACAACTATCTAACTAATTCTGTGATGACTTATTGATATTTGTGCAACAATTCCAAAATGAATGTCTAATAATTATAAAATATTAATGATGACTATGATGACAATAATACTAACAAAGAATTACATTTCTCATTATCATGCTGCCTTGAATGTGCTTGAATGTGAGTTATCTGCTATAAAAAGCCCTACTGTTACTTTATGAAAAATAAATCTATGGTTTGCATTAAATAAAAATTAAGCATTGCCGTAAGAAATGTTTATTTTGCACTATTGTTTTATATGCATGACAATTTAATAAACAGAAATAATGGACAAAATAAAATAAGAAAAGTCTCACGTCTGCACCTCTTTAAAAGTTTTGGTTTCGGTTTGGTCGTTTTAAATGCTCAGTCTCGTTATAACCTGATCTTCATTTCTCTCTGTTTGTGGAGTAAAGCAAGCGAGTCAGCTGACCCAATATATAAGTGGGGCAGAGCAGGATTCTCATTTAAACTTGGTAAAGGCGAGCTTTTTGGAGACAGTGTTAGATTTTCTCGACGCAACGCATCGAGATTCAGGCCATTAAACAGCTAATCCACTCCGAGTCTTACAGCACTCTCTCCAAAATCACTCGATTGATCTCGGCTGGCGGATCAACATTCACCACATCTTATCTTCAGCCGTTTGCAGTTCCCGCGGCCACAAAAGCCCCCTGTCATCTCAACGAGGTGCGTCTGAAAAGCGTGAGCGCGTTGCGTCGCATGTCCCTCAATTGGTAATAACGAACGTGCACAGGCTTGCCTTAGTCAGCCTCAGTCATAGTTAATCTAGTGTGCGTGGTTATTAGTCTCATTGTACAAACTAGCGCACAGTTTGCATAACTGTTTAGTTGCTGCAGTTTTGTTTCGTGCAGAAACGCGGTGTTGAGAAACCTTTACGATTAATTAACCGTGAAGTATTAAAGCGCGGTTAATAGTGAAACCGGTTAATCGTTGCATCCCTATGCAGGACAATGCTCCATCACACGCGTCCAAGTACTCCACAGCGTGGCTGGCAAGAAAGGGTCTAAAAGAAGAAAAACTAATGACATGGCCTCCTTGTTCACCTGATCTGAACCCCATAGAGAACCTGTGGTCTATCAAATGTGAGATTTACAAGGAGGGAAAACAGTACACCCCTCTGAACAGTGTCTGGGAGGCTGTGGTTGCTGCTGCATGCAATGCTGATGGTAAACAGATCAAAACACTGACAGAATCCATGGATGGCAGGCTTTTGAGTGTCCTTGCAAAGAAAGGTGGCTATATTGGTCACTGATTTGTTTTTGTTTTGTTTTTGAATGTCAGAAATGTATATTTGTGAATGTTGAGATGTTATATTGGTTTCACTGGTGAAAATAAATAATTGAAATGGGTATATATTTGTTTTTTTGATAAGTTGCCTAATAATTATTCACAGTAATAGTCACCTGCACACACAGATATCCTCCTAAAATAGCTAAAACCAAAAACAAACTAAAAACTACTTCCAAAAATATTCAGCTTTGACATTAATGAGTTTTTGGGTTCATTGAGAACATGGTTGTTGTTCAATAATAAAATTAATCCTCAAAAATACAACTTGCCTAATAATTCTGCACTCCCTGTATGCTTTAGCCAAGAACTTTATTTTATTTGCGTTCCTCGACCAATGCTATGTTTCAGTTTCTTACTGTGTGGTAGTTTCAAAATGCAAAGTTAAATTAAAGGTATATTAAGAGCAGATCGAATGAACTAATGTGCGATTAATCTCAAGTTACATAGCTCATGATCACGTGAATAATCGCAATTTTAAATGTTTTAATTGATTGACAGCCCTAGTGTGTGTGTGTGTGTGTGTGTGTGTGTGTGTGTGTGTGTGTGTGTGTGTGTGTGTGTGTGTGTGTGTGTGTGTGTGTACATATATATATATGTATGTATGGTATGTATGTATGTATGCATGTATGTATAACAAAGTTTCTTGCAACCCTTTTCAGGTAAAACTGTATGCTGAACTAGGCAAAATTGAGGGAAGTCTTCAATCACTCAAAAAGCCTAAATCAACTGAACATTCTGGCGTGTACTCCATAGAAGTAATCGAGCTCTTTTAGATGACCTGCACAGTTTGAATAAAATATTTACTGTCCTCCATTTTTCACTTTTTATTTTCCTGTTTTTGAAAGTAGTCTTTTTTTTTATTATCCAAAATTGTGAAATAAAGCTTTTGTGCAGAAGCCTCTACTACAATGTTTTACATATGTTTGCTTTTGAGTCTTGTCCTGTCACCTAATGAAGTTTGGTTTCCTTGCTACTGTCACCTTGCCATCTTTGGGTTACTTGGTGTTTCAAAGTATCCTTAAATGTTGACAAATCAAAATTAAACTATGAAACCCAACATTGCTGTCTTCTTTGGTACTGCTTATTGCTGAACAGCAGCGTTTCCCCTACCATTACATAAGGGGGTGTGCCCTGCCACCCTTGAAAGTGGAGTCATTTTTATTTTTCATATATAACACCAAATCACAACAGAAATCATTTGTCTCCTTTCCTACAGAACAGGTCTATAATTTGTTATTTTATTAAGGCAAGGCAAGTTTATTTATATAGCACATTTCATACACTGTGGCAATTCAAAGTGCTTTAAGTAAACAGGATTAAAAGAGATAAGTATAATAGTGCGATCTGTCAGATGTAGCACAGTACTCATTCAGTGAAGGCACAGCTAAACAGATGTGTTTTCAGTCGTGATTTGGATGTGCCTAATGTTGGAGCACATCTGATCATTTTTGGAAGCTGATTCCAGCAACGAGGGCCGTAGTAGCTGAAAGCCGATTCACCCTGCTTTGACTGAACTCTTGGCATTTTTAGTTTATATGATCCTAAAATCTGAGTGATCTGTTAGGTTTGTATTGAAGGATTCGGATTTCTACCATCCCATCCGGTCTCATCCATCTCAGCGTGGATGTTTATCCTTTCCTCATCATCTTATTTCTCATTATTTTCATTAAAGATAATTCATTGCTTATTTGAACGACTATTTAACTTTGCATTGATTTCAATCAATGAAAAAGTTAAATACACTGCTTTATGTAAGAATATTTAGTGCATTGCCTGTCTCTTTGAAACTTCAGGAGCCACCAAACTAGGTCAGAGGTCACAGAGACCTTGAGTGGAAATGAACGGCTGAGGACTTGAAACAATATTGTTCTATTGTTTCTATTGTTATTTCTATGAGTTAATTCTATCTAAAATGTCTTAAGTGATTTTGCTGTTTTTACGGTTAATTCTTTTAAAGTAACTTTACTTTTTATTCAAGATAGACTTGGTGTAGTGAGAATTTAACTGTCTAAATGCAGATTATACCGGTTTTTAACCAGTTTTGATAAAGACGGCTGAGAAGTACACTCAGCCTTGGATAAGAAACAGATTGTACTTTAAGTGTGTGTGCTCTATTTGATTGTAGATACTTTTAACAGGTCTGGAGTCAGCTCTAAACAGTCTAGTGGATGTCTGATGTCTGAAGTCTATCTGTGTTTTAACCAATCAGGTTAGAACACCTATATGTATGACGCAGATAATGACGTTATGTGAGAGTATAATTGTTATTGATTTGTGATTGTAAGCAGAGCGGCCTAGGAACTCATTGCGAGAGTTGAAGCTGGCTTCTGCTGATGAAACTGCAAACTATCTTCAGTAAACTTTATTTATTTATTTAAATCTCTGACTCCAGCTCTTCTTCATCTGACAGACTGGTCATTCTTTGGGTTAAAACTGTAAATACCCCTACAGTATTTAGTGAGCATATCTGTACTTTATTACGGTCCTAGGCCATTTAGTGACTTATAGACAATTAATAATACTTTAAAATCTATTCTGAATGTAACTGGGAGCCAGTGTAAAGACCTGAGGACAGGTGTGATGTGCTCTGATTTCCTGGTTCTGGTCAGAATCCTGGCCGCAGTGTTCTGGTTGAGCTGTAACTGTCTGACTGTCTTTTTGGGAAGGCCAGTGAGGAGGCCATTACAGTAATCCACCCTGCTGCTGATAAAAGCATGAACAAGTCCTCACTGGAAACAAAGCATCTGATTCTTGCAATGTTTTTGAGATGGTAGTATGTGGATTTACTAACTGCTTTGACATGACTATTGAAACTCAGATCTGACTCCAGAATCACACAAAGTTTCTTGACCTTATTTTTTGTTGTTTGACCCTTAGAGCCAAGGTACACATTCACCTTGAGAACCTCATCTCTGTTCCCAAACGCAATGACTTCAGTTTTCTCTTTGTTTAACTGAAGAAAGTTTTGCCACATCCAACTGTTCATTTCATCAATGCATTGGCAGAGGGTGTCAATGGGGGTGTAGTCATTAGGCAGCAAGGCCAAGTAGATCTGAGTGTCATCAGCATAGCTGTGGTAGGAGATTTGGTTTCTTTTCTCATTATTTGGCTCAAAGGAAGCATATAACAATTGAACAGGAGAGGCGCCAGAATCGAGCCTTGTTGTGAGTCTCTCTTCCGTTGCAAACAGTACGAGCATTATTTAGGTTGCTGTTTATAAGGCTTGAAAAGCAAGTCTGCCTAGCAGTGTTTAGTTCCACATTAAAAGCATGAAGACTATTTATAGATATTATATTGGACTACTAGTTTCGTCTTCCTCATACGCTCAGCTTTACTTTTTATCATTTGAACGGCTGTTGATTTTCTCCAGGGCCCTTTTTGCCTCCCAGTCCTTTTCCTGATTTTAACTGGAGCAATGTCATCTATGACATTCTTAACTTTAGAGTTAAACAAATCAAGGCGAGAATCAAAGGAGTCTGCAGATATACATGGTGCTAGCGATATGGCCTTCATAAACTGCTCACTAGTGTTCTCATTTATACATCTCTTTCTGACAGGAACAGATCTGTCTTCAATAGCTGGAGTGATCAATATATCAAAGAAAATACAGAAATGATCAGATAGTGCAACATCCTTAACAACAGTCGATAAAATGTGTAAACCCTTAGTTATACAGGGAGTGCAGAATTATTAGGCAAGTTGTATTTTTGAGGATTAATTTTATTATTGAACAACAACCATGTTCTCTTTGAATCCAAAAAACTCATTAATATCAAAGCTGAATATTTTTGGAAGTAGTTTTTAGTTTGTTTTTAGTTTTAGCTATTTTAGGAGGATATCTGTGTGTGCAGGTGACTATTACTGTGAATAATTATTAGGCAACTTAACAAAAAGCTAATTTATACCCATTTCAATTATTTATTTTCACCAGTGAAACCAATATAACATCTCAACATTCACAAATAAATCAAATCAAATCACTTTTATTGTCACATCATCAGCAGCACGTGTGCTATGATCCTCAGCGATGTGTACTCCAAGAAACTTGAAAGTGCTGACTCTCTCCACTGGTGTCCCGTTGATGGTGATGGGAGTGTGTTCTTTCGTCTCTCTCCTGAAATCCACCACCAGCTCCTTGGTTTTGCTGATGTTGAGTGAGAGGTGGTTTTCCTGACACCACTGCGTCAGAGCGTGCACCTGCTCTCTGTAGGCCGTCTCATCATTATCGGTGATTAGGCCCACCACCGTTGTGTCATCAGCAAATTTAACGATGACATTGGAGCTGTGTTTGGATGTACAGTCATGTGTGTACAGGGAGTACAGGAGTGGGCTGAGAACACAGCCCTGTGGAGCACCAGTGTTGAGGATCAGTGTGGATGAGGTGATGTTGTTCATTCTGACCACCTGGCATCTGCTTGACAGGAAGTCCAGGATCCAGTTGCAAAGAGAGCTGTGTAGGCCCAGAGCCTGGAGCTTCACCACCAGCTTGGCAGGCACTATGGTGTTGAATGCTGAGCTGTAGTCCACAAACAGCATTCTCACATATGTGTTTTTATTTTCCAGGTGAGACAGAGCAGTGTGCAAGGTGAAAGCAATTGCATCATCGGTGGAGCGGTTGTTTCTGTATGCAAATTGCAGAGGGTCTGTGTTAGGGGGCAGTACAGAGCAGATGTGGTTTTTAATCAGCTTCTCAAAGCACTTGCTGAAGATGGGTGTCAGTGCAACCGGGCGCCAGTCATTCAAGCATGTGGTTTTAGCTGATTTCAGTATTGGCACAATAGTAGCTGTCTTAAAGCATGTAGGAACCAGAGAGTGAGAGGTTAAAGATGTCCGTGAAAACCCCCGCTAGCTGGTGTGCGCATGCTTTAAGTACATGTCCAGGGATGCCATCTGGGCCTGTAGCTTTTCGGACGTTCACGCGACGGAAAGATCTCGTTACATCCGCTACAGAAACAGAGAGTGTGCTGGCGGTTTCTGTGTCGGCCGCGGGAGCGCGCTGTGTGTGTGCGCTGTTCTGGGCTTCAAAGCGGGCGTAGAACGAGTTGAGCTCGTCCGGGAGAGACGCAGCAATGTTCATAGTGGCGGATTTGTTACTTTTAAAGTCCGTGATGTAATTAAGTCCCTGCCACATGCTCCTTGCGTTATTGGTGTTAAATTGACCCTCTACCTTGTCTTTGTATTGACGTTTTGCTGCTTTGATCGTTTTCCTGAGGTTGTAGTTTGCTTGTTTTAGTTCCTCAGCATTTCTGGATTTATAGGCTGAAGTTCGCACTGATAGGGCTGATCGAACTTTGCAATTGATCCATGGTTTTTGGTTAGGGTAGATATGGACAGTTTTTGTTGGGACCACGTCTTCTATGCACTTTCTGATATAGCACGTAACGGTGACTGAGTACACTTCGATGTCGTCATCAGAAGCTGCCTGGAACATCTCCCAGTCAACGTCATCAAAACAGTCTTGAAGTATAGAATCCTATTGGTCTGACCAGCTCTGAAACGTCCTGAGGGTGGGTGGTTCCCGTTTCAGTTTCTGCCTGTAAGCAGGCAAGAGCAGAACAGAAGAGTGATCTGATTTGCCAAATGGTGGGCGGGGGAGGGATTTGTAAGCATCCTGGAAAGGAGAGTAGCAATGGTCCAAAATACGATCACCACGCGTGTTTGTGGTGATATGTTGAAAGTATTTTGGAGCGATTTTCCTGAGATTGGCGTTTGTTAAAGTCCCCTGTAACAATAAACGCTGCCTCCGGGTGTGCGGTTTACTGCTCGTTTATGCTCCCATACAGTTCCCTGAGCGCCTGCTCTGTGTTGGCTTGAGGAGGGATGTAGACAGCCGTAATTATCACTGATGTGAATTCCCTTGGTAGCCAGTATGGTCGACATCGAAGCTTATGGTATTCCACATCAGGAGAACAAAATGATCTGAGTGTATGTTTCTCTCATCACACCATAAGTTGTTAATAAAGAAACAAACACCTCCTCTTTTGCTTTTCCCTGTGAGTTCCTTCGTTCTATCCGCGCGGTGCACGGAGAACCCCGAAAGTTCAGCAGCTGTGTCTGGTACCTCAGAGGATAGCCAGGTTTCTGTAAGACAGATAATGCAGCAGTTGCTTGTTTCCCGTTGGAAGGAAATGCATGCCCGTAGCTCGCAAAGTTTGTTGTCCAGTGACTGAACGTTAGCCAGCAGAATGGTGGGGAGCGGGGGTCGAAATCCACGGCGTCTTAGTCTGACCAGGATGCCGGCTCTCTTTCCTCTTTTCCGGCTGCGTTTGCGTCGTCGCCTCGGTTGTGTGGCCCAGACAAAGGGCTCTGTTGTTGTGTTTGTAAACAGAGCGTCGTTGAAAAACTCAAAGTCCGGTCTTCGGTGTGCGACGAGGGAGACAATTTCCCGAAGTGTGTGTCTGTCGTAGGCAATAAGAGTGTGTACATCCAGCACAAAAAACAACAAAAATACAAGTAAAACATACAAAACACAACGAAGTTTGCTGGGAGCTCGCAACACGGCGGCCATGCTCGGCGCCATCTTGTGATGCCATATACATATTGTGACGAAATATACATTTCTGACATTCAAAAACAAAACGAAAACAAATCAGTGACCAATATAGCCACCTTTATTTGCAAGGACACTCAAAACCCTGCCATCCATGGATTCTGTCAGTGTTTGGATCTGTTCACCATTAACATTGCGTGCAGCAGCAACCACAGCCTCCCAGACACTGTTCAGAGAGGTGTACTGTTTTCCCTCCTTGTAAATCTCACATTTGATGATAGACCACAGGTTCTCTATGGGGTTCAGATCAGGTGAACAAGGACGCCATGTCATTAGTTTTTCTTCTTTTAGACCCTTTCTTGCCAGCCATGCTGTGGAGTACTTGGACGAGTGTGATGGAGCATTGTCCTGCATGAAAATCATGTTTTTTCATGTACCACTGCTTGAAGGTGTCTTCCAGAAACTGGCAGTAGGACTGGGAGTTGAGCTTGACTCCATCCTCAACCCAAACAGGCCCCACAAGCTCATCTTTGATAATACCAGCCCAAACCAGTACTCCACCTCCACCTTGCTGGCATCTGAGTCGGACTGGAGCTCTCTGCCCTTTACCGATCCAGCCACGGGCCCATCAAGACTCACTCTCATTTCATCAGTCCATAAAACCTTAGAAAAATCAGTCTTCAGATATTTCTTGGCCCAGTCTTGACATTTCAGCTTGTGTGTCTTGTTCAGTGGTGGTCGTTTTTCAGCCTTTCTTACCTTGGCCATGTCTCTGAGTATTGCACACCTTGTGCTTTTGGGCATTCCAGTGATGTTGCAGCTCTGAAATATGGCAAAACTGGTGGCAAGTGGCATATTGGCAGCTGCAGGCTTGACTTTTCTCAGTTCATGGGCAGTTATTTTGTGCCTTGGTTTTTCCACACGCTTCTTGCGGCCCTGTTGACTATTTTGAATGAAACGCTTGATTGTTCAATGATCACGCTTCAGAAGCTTGGCAATTTTAAGAGTGCTGCATCCCTCTGCAAGAGATATCACTATTTTGACTTTTCGGAGCCTGTCAAGTCCTTCTTTTGACCCATATTGCCAAAGGAAAGGAAGTTGCCTAATAATTATGCACACCTGATATAGGGTGTTGATGTCATTAGACCACACCCCTTCTCATTACTTTCGAGCCTATACAGCTTGGAGTAAGACAACATGCATAAAGAGGATGATGTGGTCAAAATACTCATTTGCCTAATAATTCTGCACTCCCTGTAAGTAGATCAAGAGTGTGTCCACGATTGTGTGTGGGTCCTTGAACATGCTGAGTCAGATCAAAAGGGTTAAAAACAGTCATAAGTTCTTTTACAGCATTGATTCCTGGATTATCAATGTAAATATTAAAATGCCCAGCAATAGTAAAATAGTCAAATTCAGAGGTTACTATTGATAACAGCTCTGTAAAATCATCAATAAAAGTTGGAGAATATTTTGGAGGTCTGTAGGTAATGATCAGTAAAATGCGTGGAGCACCTTTTAGTGCTATACTCAGATATTCAAAGGACAAATCGTCACCAAATGACACTTGTTTACATTCATAGCCAAGTTTCATTTAAAAGCATAAAATCAAGGCAATTTGTGTTGATAAAATCATTGATTAATAGTGATTTATTGTTAAGTGATTGGATGTTTAAAAGTGCTAGCGTAACAGTTTTAGCTGTTTTCCCTACAGTAGTTTCAGATTTACATTTAATAGACACCAGATTTGAATGATTTGCTATGCCGCTTGAAGAAATCTTTGGTTTTCTGTCACGTAATACAACACATATCTGCATAGAGAAAGCTACAGGCAAACTGGGTTCTTGCTTGTTCTGTAAACACTTGATAAAGATACTGTTATCTAATCAGGCCCCCGACACACATCACTGTGAGCTGTTGTGTTCACCAGCTGAAGATGGGGCGTTGTTTGGGCCCTGGTGGTGTGGCAAAAGTCATAGGGCTCTTACAGGTGGGCTCAGAGGTGGTTGTGGGGCAGGCCGCTTTTTGGTTGATAACTGGGGATAGAGTGTGAAAGTTTAGTTCCAGTATACACCAGTTCCTACATCTTTTTTGAAAAATCCAAGAGAGGCGAGCAGGGTGATAATGAGAGTGTGTCTGGTGACAGGCTGTAGGTCTGGAGATTCTGGCTGCTGAAATATATTTTCCTGAGGATCATTGTTGAGTGACGAGACTTGATGCTGTTCTGATGCGTCACAGTCTGTCTGTGTTGAGCAGAGGGCAAGCGGCAGTGTCTCTATCAACAGTGGTTGTTTTGGCTGCATAGCGTTATCACTGTCCTTGTGTGATGCATCAGCCCCAAGTCCACTCGGTAGCTGATTTAAGGTCCTGTGGTCATTCAGACATTTGCTAGGTGTGTGTGTGCCATTAGGGTTGAGTTCAGTGGCATACACAGCCAATGGATGATGAAGGGAGAAATGGATGAAGGTCGTCTGATGTAAACAGTTGTCTTTGGTTCCAGAAAAGTTTGAAGTTGTCAATAATATTCAGACCTTTCCTGTTACATGTTTTCTGCAGCCATACATTTAGGCCAAGAAGCCGTGAAAACATATTTGTCCCTCTTGCGGGGAGTGGTCCACTGATGAACGACTGAATCTTCAAGCTTTCAACTGTTTCCAAGTGCTCACAGAAATCTTTCTTGAGCAGTTCTGACTGTTCCTTCCGAATATTATTCCTCCCCACATGGATGATAATCCGTTTTGCAGTCTTGTGTTTTTCAGAATTTCCTCAAACTCTTCTTTGTTTACATCAGAAATTGTTGCATGAGGGAAGCAGTATGTCTTTGTAGCTCTGCTCCTAAAATTCCTGATTATTGGATCTCCTACAACTAGTGTTCTTATCTCAGGTGCAATCGGAGCAGAATGCCGCTGTCTAGTTGGCCTTGAGCCTCTATTTTATGCAGAATTAGCTGCTGAGTCATGCAATCTCTGTCTGACTGCATTTGGGGATTCTTCACCCATATTACCCAAAACTTCATATCCGTTCTGAAGCTGTATTTGAGGCCGAGCTGTATTTGGGGTAGAGGACGCTAATGCAGCAGTGTATGATCTGACCCCGCAAGTACTCTTTGCACCTTGTTTATGCCATTGGTTAAACTCATTTTCAATAGTTTCATTCTGTTTTCTGTGCTCAAAACAGTAGCTGGAGTAGATTTATGAGACTCACCGTCTGTATGCTGAGAGGGTTCACAATGAAGCGGTCCTGTGTGATCCACCAGTTCTGGTCGAATCGCAAGTAACTTTGTATTAAGAACTGCAATCTTTTGTGGAAGTTTGTGGCAGTTTGTGCAGCAATGAGATTCTGAATTAATCCGATCCAGAGGCATTTTCACAGCCGTGTTTTCCCGTCTCAGGAATGTAAGCAGCTGGTAGCAGGAGGATTGTTTGGTCGATAACTCCGCTCTTGTTAGTAAAGCTATATTCCAGAAAGTTTGAAGATTCGATGTAGCTTCTCAAGCTGTGGCATTTGAGCACTTTAGTATCAAATTTAGCTTGGTAGCATTGATAATTGTAGCATTCGACATGTCAGTTTTAGAAGAATCAGGCATTTCACTAGAACTATTACTAGGTGACAAACCTGAATCTCTAGTCTGTAACAGACTGTCCCTAATGGTCTCACCAATTTGCCTTATCAAGTCACAAAGTCAAGAAAATCAAGTCACAAAGTTTTTTTTTTTATTATTTTATATTTTTAAATGTCCAAACTAGTCACTGAAGAATTGTTCCGGTCATGCAGATCAATGAAGGCGACATCAACCAGTTCCTGTAATAGTCTTCACCCTTGCAGCATCTCCGGTGGTCAACAATCAGCAAACCAAAGGATGGGTTATGGCACTAATCTGTAATGGATGTGCGTTGTGTTGGTTGGTGTTAATAAGAAAAGAATTCATACAGCGATGTAGTTTTATTTGAATTTAATTCTTGTATCACTCCCTCTGTATCAAAAAGCATATGCAACAGACATCCGGCCAATAAACCTTCACAGCACTGCATTGTCTGTTGATCACTACACAATTTTTAAACTCTCATTAGCTCAATTTTTTAAAGGAAAATACAGAAATGCTACATAAACCTTCTCAAAAATAAATATAAAATGTCAACCCTATTTAAATGAATCCCTAAATCAACATTTTACATGTAACATACAATTTATGTATGTAACTAAAAAAAAAAAATAAATAAAATAGACAAGTACAGAATTTAATTTGAATTAGCCATTGTGCTCACTAAACTTAACTTATATTACGGGTTTCACACTCAAGTGAAATCAAAATATGTTTTCCTCACAATAAGGATTCAATATTTACCCTTGTTGAAAACACTGAATAATCTAAACATCCATATTTATGTAATAATATCTGTTTTATAAGAGGAGCTGAAAAACGTACCTGTTTGTTGGACACCATCTCACAAAGTGAGCGTGCACCAGAAACATGATAAGGTGTCAGGCCCCCCATCTTCAGCCATGCCCACCGTCTAGATTAATCTGGGTTCTAATCCCCAACACCTGTGAGCAGCCTGATTAGCACCTACATATTCTTATGTTTTTCTGTTTTTTCTTATTTACATTTATATATGTCCACCTGAAGGATATAATTATAAACATTTATTCATTATAAAGAAAAAGGAGGCTTTGCTAAAATATATTTTCTATTTTTAATAACTCCTTTGAAGTAGTAGTGCTGCATATATAAGGTGTACAATGCAAATAATAATTCTTAATCTAAATGTATACTAGCTAGTGAATATAGACCAAGGCATCACACAGACTTGGTGTGTACTGTTTAAAATACTGCTACTAATAATAATGATCAGTGTCCCAGTTTTTAACTAAATTATAACTCGGTTGTTTTTTGTACGCATTGTGGAGAGAAAAACTTTTTTTCTGTGTTGTGATCTTTCAGCCATGTTTTTTGCACCTAGGTGTCTGCTGTCTGGGCCCACTGGCTGCTCTTTATTTAATTTTTTAGTTTATAATTTATTGTCCCCAATGGGGAAATTTTGTGTTGGACTCTAGGCCCACATTTGCATACACTGAACAGAAACAGACATCAACACAAACCGTTAATCATTAGCAAATATTACATATTTAGAGACCCCCCTCATGATTGTGAAGCGCTTTGGATGTATAGCCACACATGATAAATGCGCTATATAAATACACACATTACATTGTATATAAAAGTCTAATTGATGTAGGTAAAAAAGATTTCTTAAAATGATTATATCTGCACACAAACAGCCTGTATTGACCAGAACATTCAAAGTTGGAATTATTAAAAAGAAAAAAAGCATTAAGGTAATCTCTCTTAGGTGTAATTTGCTTTCAAAGTATTTTTACAGTTCAGTTTTAGCGATCTTCATGTTTACAATTGTGCTCCCTTCGCAGTGCACTTTGAAAACATTGATATCATTTTGAACACAGCCTCATGGCGAAAGCTATAGGTGACCTATTATTTAAAAGCGGAATTTATGTTACGTCGCCAAAGCTTGTGAAAATAAAAAAAACATAGCATACGTTAATTCTTTTATTTTATAGTGGGTTTTTTATTAAGTATCTGTACTGTATATGACATGGGCCTGTTGGTTAGAACTTTCTGCTGTGGTTTGCATGTATCAAATTGTAAAAGTAAACTTTAAAAAAAACAATATCCTACTTAATAATAATAATCATCATTAATTTTATTATATTATTAAAGTAAATATATTTATAATAAATAGCCTCATTATTTATTTATTTATACGGTTTACATATTATATTAGAATAGTGTTTCCCAGAGATGGGTTGCGGCTGGAAGGGCATCCGCTGCGTAAAATCATGCTGGATAAGTTGGTGGTTGATTCCGCTGTGGCGACCCCAGATTAATAAAGTGACTAAGCCGACAAGAAAATGAATCAATGAATTAGAATAGTGTTAGCTTTTGTAAGTGATTTTATGTTTTAGTATAGAATATGTAATGTTCAACTTCTCAATAATATTAGTAAAACAAACACAGGTCCTAAATGTGCCATTTACAATGAATATGGAAAACGAGTGCATGTTTTTACCAAAACTAATATTGGATTTTATTTTAAATGCGTGTTTATGTAAAACAATATAATTTGCACAAAGAAATTATGGGGTTCTTCTCTAAAGAAGTTGTTACTCCACCCCGTTTAGAGTATCATTATAGGCGTTTTACACTATAACTAACGTGGTTCAAGCGATGGATCTGCGACAGAGAAACTAGGGGTTTTGGGAAACACTCGTCACTACATCAATCTCTTCCCAAATGATGCATCGTACTATGATAGTTCAGTCGCGAGTTACGTCGTTGTTTGGGAAACGCACCCCTGGGGGGGTATTCTAGAAAGCAGTTTATGTGACATACCCGGGTAAGTTTAAGAGTAAATAAGTAGATAACCTCAGCTTTTGGTTTCCTTAAGCAGAGGTAACTGTTGGGGTATGTTATGTAGCCATAGCATCTTACTCTCTGAAGATAACCTCCGGAGGAGGTTTTGTTCCAGAGTTTGTCTGTTTACTGAGCATTGCATGCTCTTTTGGTGAGAATTTTGATGGACGTAGAGGCACAGATATTCATTGTGAAAGGGTTATAGGTTTTTTTCATTTCCAAACGAATATTTGAATGAGCGTTGTCATTTTTCAAAAGAATTGTTAATGTATTTAACAAACCTTTTGAAATCAAACATGACAAACTGCAGGTCTGCACTTACAATTGAAAACATTCAGTGCAGCTCTTTGTTTTTTTGTCAGGGCATTTTACTGTGCAATGTGGCAATAGCGTGTAGAACCATCCATACAGTGTGCCTGGCACTGAACTGTTTTATACACTTTTATACAGTTCCTTGGCCATAAACCACTGAGTATCATTAAACAGACGTTTTAGAGTGCAGCAATAGCGTAGTGGTCAGTGCGCTGACCACTCTTTTCAGCTTAGTCCCTTTATTAATCCGGGGCCGCCACAGCGGAATGTACCGCCAACTTATCCAGCACATTTTTACGCAGCGGATGCCCTTCCAACCGCAACCCATCTCTGGGAAACATCCACACACACTCATTCACACTCATACACTACTGACAATTTAGCCTACCCAATTCACCTGTACCGCATGTTTTTGGACTGGGGGGGAAACCGGAGCACCCAGAGGAAACCCACGCTAACGCAGGGAGAACATGCAAACTGCACATAGAAACGCCAACTGACCCAGCCGAGTCTCGAACCAGCGACCTTCTTGCTGTGAGGCGACAGCACTACCTACTGCACCACTGTGTTGCGCGAGTTTGAATGTTGTGGAGAAATTCATTTTTCTCTTCTCTCTCTCTGCATCCCTCACATTTTTCTGTAGCCTATATATAATATATATAAGTGACAGCTTTGTCTTTTCTAGGAAAATATATCCATATTTTAAGATGTAGTTGTTCATATGTATACATCTATTCACACTGCACACACACACTTGATACATTTTTTAATATGATTTTTTCAGGGTTTCTAAGTGCTAATGGGTCCATTAATGGCAGACTCTTTTAACCCTCAGGGGTCTGAGGTGATTTTAGGGCCCCTGAGATGTTTTGACATGCCCTGACATTTGTGCTAATTTCAGCTACTTATTACATGGTATTGGCCAACATGTATTTTATTTGTATTCAGCACAAACTGTGCTACAACAATATGTGACAATTATTGATGTACATGCTTTTGTTTTTTAGAAAAAAAATATTATGCGTGGTTAGTAGGATTTGGAGAAAAAAATTTAGCTGAAATAAGGTCCAAAAAAACACACTGAATGTGCTTGAGCAAGACTTTTGAGTAACCAGTCTGGTAGGCTAGAATATTTACTTCACAATTCTGTAAAAATTATTTTATTCTCTCATTCAAAGGAAACATTACAAAGATTTACATTTTGTTAAGTTTGTTTGGCTCATCTCAGCTCTATGCGTGAGTGACAATGGTCATGAATAATTCACACCTGGAGAGACAAAAGACACTTCCCCCATTCACCCATCAAGGACATTGTAAAGCAATGTCCATTTGGAAAAGCTAGCCCAAACTAAATGCTTGTTACATTTAGTAAACATTTTGTATGTTGTAATTTTTTCAATAATTTTCTTGAATTTTATTGTATTATCTTTCAATTTCTGAATATATTTGGTGACTAAAATATTATTTTAATAAATATATCTGTTTAATAAATCTGTTTGCATCAAAATACATTGCCTATATTCACTGAGAAATAAAGGGAAATATTTGAAATGGTATAAAACGTTTTTGCAAAACTGTTGTAATAAAAACGTTCTTGTGCGTTAATCCAGCATTTAATAATAATTTCTGAATGACTCTGGCATAATGACCAAACACAAGAATAATCAAAATAATATTTTAAGACCTTTTATATATATTTTGGCCAAATAGTTGCAGCCTTAGTTAACTTTTTCCAAATTTGAACAGGTTCAACTACGGTAAAATAAATAAAAATTAATTTAATAACAAGTATAACATGCGTCACGTTCTAGCCAGCGTGCTGTGGGCGTGTGGGCAGCCTACATCATTGTTTGTATTAATGGCGGATGTGGGAAGAGCCGGCGTGATGCACGCTCTGCCGGGAGAATTGTATGGATTACCTAGCGAGACAACATTTGCTTTCAAAATAAGTTGGAAAGTTCACCCTCCAAGCTTTATGCAGGTATGTCTGTCGTGTGTATGTCTCATGTATTTGTGAAGATTCCGCTGTTTTTTTTCTGACCTCAGTTTACATGTCGTGCGAGTCTCACGTGGACTATTGTAATAACAAAGCCTCGTGGGCGTGGTCGCATTAAAAACAATGAGCTTCGATAGAGAAGCTAGACATAGCGTTGGTTTCATACTGATTACTTTATCAAGCAATATTTGTTTTCAACACGCACCGCTGCATTTAAAAGTAGACACTTCAAGCTTTCTATAGATATATGTCTCATGTCTGTGTGTTTAGTTTTCGCGGAGTTTCAGTGCATTTTACTGACGTGTTTGTAAAAACAGTTCACGGAGAGAGAAAAGAGAAAATGCCTTCACTGTTTATTTTCCTTATTTTGCAAAAGCACACACTTTTGTTGTTATTGTGAGTGTACACAAAAAAAAACTAGACACCTAACAGATTCGATTGATGTATTGCTCATATCTGTACGATCAAAACTGAAAGTGTAATTTAAGTTTTTTTGGGAGTTTTCGTGTGAAAACACGTCAAAACGCGTATACGAGGGCTTCGATCCCTGGGGGTTAAAGCTCCTTCAGTCATTAAAGGACACTGATAATATGAAATCTGTCCATAGTATAAATGTGCAGGTAGCAACTTAATTTTCTGTCCTTAATCTTTTGGTGTTACAACCATTCAACTCATTACTGCTTCCACTAACTAGCTCATATGTGATGACCCCACCTTCATCATTATGTTGAGGCTAAATGGCCAGGGTCTGTACATGATACCAGAATTTTCAGGAAGTCTTCATCATGACACACGTTTCAACAGGATACATTTTGCTTTACACAATGTTTTTTTTTTTACTATATTTGTATTATACACTTCAATCATTACAGGGAACTACATTGGTTACTTGCTAGAGGATACCCTTTTCTGCCTTATATGATGACACCCTACCTGCACTCAGCCTGACCCAGAGGAACCCTCGCTGACCCAAGCAGACCAAAGACATTGAAGAGTTCTAAGAGATATGATTTGTCAAAAATATGTTTAATTAAATAGTTTGGTCTAAAGCACTGTTCATTTCTTTATTTCCTGAAATAAAATGAATGTTTTTTTTTTACTTTGCTTTATACGCACACCTTTTAACATGTATCATTTTTTTCCCTAAACATTCTCACCTTAAGGTGATGCTCATGTGACTTTATTTGTCTTTATAATCGGCCTTAATTCCTCGTATGCCAGCATTAAAACCTCCAACTCCGTAAAGTGCGTTGCCCTTTTTTCTCACCGTGACATTCTATGGTGACTCGTGAATTTGGCGATTTACTGAAAATGCCTTCAGGTATGCACCGCATTAACCCGCGGTTATATTCAGGAGGTTGATTTAACTATGTCTTATCAGCTGTTTTGGAACAGACATACTCACGGTAAACAAGTTTTGGATTAACCCCCAAGAACTCATACTTGCAAAACAAACTGTGCAAGGGGTCAGCTAATATTTTAATAGCTTCGTCCTGAACTGATTGCTTATAGAGAGATTGTAAGGATCAATATTCCTTTTTCTCTATGATTCTCATGGCCGTCTTCACCAGCCCTCAAAGCTTAGCTTTAGATTGAACTGTAATGTTTTCGTACCACACAGTAAGTCCATGACGTATTATGCTTTCAATCACAACTTTGTTAAATAAAAATATAACTTTTTGCTGTACCCCAAAAACTCTCAATCTCTGTAAAAAATGCAAATGCCGCTACACACAAGAACAAATACTGTCTACATGTGGACCCTAGGTAAGCAAACTTACCTTAGACACACACACAGATAGAAAGATCTATGTGAACACCCAGATATTTATAAGAGCACACTTGTTTAATGGGCTCTGCGTCAATAACCACAGGTGAATGATTTCCTTTACTTCAGATCAAAGATCATTTCCTCAGTTTTGTTGATATTAATAAGAAGATAGTTTGAAGTGCACCATTTCACAAACCTTTCAACTTCTAAAAGGTAGACTGAGGGGTTAATGTGTTCATACAAAAGGCTAAGTACTGCTGTGTAATACTGTGCTGAGTATTTTACTATATGATTACTGGAATTATCACTTACACAGTGTGAAGAAGTGAGACTTCTCCCCTCCGTCTCTGACGGCCGCACCGACACACACACACACACACACATATATCACTTACTTTCATTCCTTCCTCCTCCGTCAGCTGTGTAATGATGAGTGCACGCGTCAGTTCACCAGCATACAGTCATCCCTCCACAGTTTCATCTCTCTCTCCCCTTCAGTCTCACACGAAGCATACATTTACGCACACACATTGTCTTCGTGTTAATGTTTGTTTGTCTAGAGGCGGTTCGGACTTCAGCGCGAGACCGGCCAAGCCGAGTGAAGGGATGGCGCGCGCTTATTACATCAGAGGCCGCGCCATGGTGGTTCGCGCACTGAAAGTCCGACCGTACCATTTGTGTTGTCTGGGGGTACAACCGGCGTTGTTGTTGTTTGTCCTGCTTTACAGGAAAAGACGTTAATGGTTGTATGTATTTCATGTTATATGTATTTATGTGTCTGTTAAGCAGATGGGAACATTTAATGTTTAAAGTGTTGCCACTTAAGGCAAGTTTAAAGAGGGTATATTTTCTATACATACCTGAATGGCTTGTGCCAATCGATGGGCGGAGTCTGGTGTATAAAAAGGGACACCAGACTCCAGCTCGAGGTCAGTTTACGTGGCGAGCAAGCGTGCTGTGGCAGAGCCGTGAGCAAATTTTCTCAGTAAGTGGATACGTTATACAGTGGTTACGTTTTTGATTTTTTTTTTTGTGTTGTATATACCCGTCTTTAAATTTTATTTTGTTGCTTTGATACTTTGTATTTTTTTTGTATATATATTTTTGTACATTTTTGGGATTTTTATGGACACTGTACATATATATTTTTTGCACTGGAATTTATCCTCCACATTCTTGTAAATAAATCCCACCGTTTTTACACTTCCGGGTCAGGCCATTTTGTTTGGATTTTTGCCATTGTTTTTTTTTGGGGTTTACTTGTGGTGTCAGGCCTCCCACGCCTCCTAGTGGGCCCCCTCTGGGTTCACAACATCGCAGTTAGTGTCAGAAGCGGCGGCCACCCGGAAGAGAATGATGAGGAGGAGAAGGCTGGGTCTACGATCCGCAGTGAAGGACGCAGCTTGGCGTAGACTGTCATCTGGTGGAGAAGAGGCAGCTACGGAGCGTCCCAGCACCAGTGAGCCTTCTACCGAGTCCAGTGAGGGCATGGCGAGTATGATGAGGGATTTCCTCAAGGTGCAGCAAACAAGAGAAGAGCTGTTTCTTCGTGAGCTGCGGGGACTGCGAGAGTCAATACGCTCAACGGAGTTGACAACGCCATCGCCCAGTAGAGTATCCACAGGGGAGACTTCACCCCCACCTTCCCCACCACCACCCGCAGTTTCATCACTCCGAGTCCAGCGAACGAGTCGTCCAGAAACGCCGTTACCACCCTTAAAGGCAGATGACGACATCGAGAATTATCTGAGGCGATTCGAACACCTAGCCCGAACGTGGCAGTGGCCTCGGGAGGAGTGGAGCTGTCGGTTGGTGCCATTACTGACTGGTCGAGCGCTGGAGGCATATCTTGCAATGGATGAGGTCAGTGCTGATGATTATGTACAATTAAAAGACTCTCTTCTGCAGAAATACAACGTGTCTGCAGAAACCTACCGTCAGCGCTTCAGAGCGTCTACATCACCAGAAGGAGAGTCACCGACGGAAACATATCATCGCCTGAAACACCTGTATCAGCGCTGGGTTCGACCAGATCTTCACTCTAAGGATGAGATCGGTGAGCTGATTATCATGGAGCAACTGGTGAGGGTTATGGACCCAGATACCAGGACATGGGTCAAAGAACATGAGCCGGACTCAGGACTGGTAGCATCACGATTGGCTCAGCAGTATGCTAACGCTCATTGCTCCGGTCTGCGCACGCAACCTGCAAAAGGTAGAGCACGACACAATTTACAAAATACTGACATCCAGCATTCACATGGACTTGAGACTGAGAAAACACATACACTGATCTGTTATGCGTGTCAACAACAAGGACACAAAGCATCAGTATGCCCTGCTAGAAAATCAAAATTAACTGGGTTTTGTTATGCACCAAGAGAGGGCGACGCTAACAGTGACTGTGATGTGAATGAGAATGCTAAAATGTTGAATATTGTGGTTAATGGTCGTGAGCTGAAAGCACTACTTGACACTGGAAGTTCTATTTCCTTGATAAAATCATGCTATGTGAACAAGGTTGACTATGCTAACACCACTAATGTACAATGCATACATGGGGATATACGAAGTTATCCTAGAGCTGAGGTACTTGTGGGAATACATGATGAAATGTACATGTTAAATGTAGCTGTGGTCACTAATTTACCCGCTGATATGGTTTTGGGTCGAGATCTTCCTGTGTTGAATGAGCTGTGCTATTTTTCTACCAAGCAGAGCTATGCAGGTTTAAATGACAATGAAAATGTGTTTGCTGTAGTAACACGTGCCCAAACAAAAGCTGGTTTGCAGCCACTGCCAGACTTTGATGATAGTCTGCTGCAGGGTGCAAACAAGGGCGAAAGGAAAACACGACAGCAGAAAAGACTGTTAAAAAGGCTAGGGTCTCCAGTTCAGAAACCTAATGTGAATGGTCTAGAGGCAGAAAACTGGAAGATTCCTGATAACATTTCTGAACTACAGAGAAATGATGATTCTTTAAAAAAAACTGTTTGTGAGAGCTGAAAAACCTGATAACATCAATTTGAATGATGAACATTTTGTTGTCATTGACAATGTTTTATATGTGCAAGTAGGAGATGTGAAACGTTTGGTTGTACCCATGTCTGTTCGTCCCCTTGTGTTACATCTTGCACACACACTTCCATGGGCAGGACATTTAGCATTCCAGAAAACATACACCCGCATCAGTACACGTTTCTATTGGCCAACCATGTACACTGATGTCCAGACACATTGCAACACATGCAACATCTGTCAGACAACCAGTGCGGTTCGTCATAGAGACAAAGCACCATTACATCCACTCCCCATTATTTCAACCCCTTTGCGCCGTATTGCCATGGATGTAGTGGGACCACTGGAGAGAAGTAGTGCTGGACATTGCTACATACTTGTCATTTGTGATTACGCCACTCGTTACCCCGAGGCATTCCCACTTCGCACAGTCACCACCTCTAAAGTTGTTCAAGCTCTCTCTGCATTGTTTTCCAGAGTAGGAATCTCGGACGAGATCATCACCGATCAAGGTACTAACTTCATGTCACGTGTGATAAAAATATTCCACCAGCAGCTGGGCATCAAGGCACTGAGAACATCACCATACCATCCTCAGACAGAGGGGCTGGTGGAACGTTTCAACGCGACATTGAAGAACATGCTGAGGAAGTTTGTGTCGGATACAGGACGAGACTGGGACAAATGGTTGCCATTCTTGCTGTTTGCATACAGGGAGGTACCACAAGCATCAACAGGTTTCTCACCATTCGAACTGATGTATGGCTGGCCAGTCCAGGGACCGCTGGATATTCTGAAAAAAGCATGGACGAGACCTTCTGGAGAAGTGGAAGACAGCAGCATCGTCAGCTTCATCTTAAAGATGAGAGACAGACTGGAAACCTACAGGGAGGAGGCTGTGAAAAACCTCAAAGAAGCACAAGCAAAGCAGAAGACATGGTATGATCAAAGAAGTGGTCTTCGCCAGTTCCAGCCAGGACAAAAGGTACTGTTACTTTTACCCACGTCCACCAATAAACTTCTGGCAAAATGGCAGGGGCCATACGAGGTGACAAAGAAGATGGGGCCAGTCACTTATGAGATTCTCCATCCAGAAAAGAAGAAAAGTCGACAGGTTTACCACATCAACCTGCTGAAGGAGTGGAGAGAGACGAAGAAGGAAGCAGAGAAAGTATTAATGGTGAGAGAGGTGAAGGAGGATGATGACGACCATACTGAGGAAATGGTTACACCGAGACAAGCTCCTGAGCTAAAGCTGGATCACCTGGAGGAGGGCAAGAAACATGAGTTAAAGGAGGTACTCAATGCTTACCCGTCACTGTTCCAGGAGAGGCCAGGAAGAACGGAGGTAACCCAGCACACCATCCACCTGACAGACACAACACCATCAAGACAACGACCATACCGTGTTCCTGAAAAACTGTTAAAGCCATTGAAGGAGGAACTAGAAACCATGAAGCAACTGGGAGTTATCGAACCATCGGAGTGGAGCAGTCCTATAGTCATCATCCCTAAGAAGGATAGATCTTTAAGGATCTGTGTGGACTTCAGGAAGCTTAATGCTCAATCCAGGTTCGATGCTTACCCCATGCCGAGGATCGATGATTTGCTGGAGAGAATAGGGCAGGCCCGCTACATAACCACACTGGATCTGTGCAAGGGTTACTGGCAGGTGCCCCTCCATCCTTCATCGAAGCACCTCACTGCCTTCAGAACACCTCTTGGCCTATATCAGTTTACGGTACTTCCGTTTGGGTTACATGGGGCACCTGCAACATTCCAGCGCCTCATGGACTGTGTTCTCCAGGGCTGTGAAAGTTTTGCGTCTGCTTACCTAGACGACGTGGTGATATTCAGTCACGTGGGTGGACCATCTGCAGCACATAAAACAGGCCCTGGAGAAAATTCAAGCAGTGGGTCTGTCCTTAAATGTGAATAAGTGCAAGTGGGGACAGAAAGAAACCAACTACCTGGGGTACAGACTGGGCAATGGTGGACTCAGACCACAGGTGGACAAGGTAGAAGCAATTCGGAGGAGCCAAAAACCTAGGACCAAAAAGGAGGTACGTTCCTTCCTAGGATTGATGGGCTGGTACCGACGCTTCATCCCCGACTTCGCATCGACAGCAGCACCCCTAACAGATTTACTCGCTAAAGGAATGAAGAATCCAGTCATTTGGACTGATGCCTGTGAACAGGCGTGGACTGCATTGAAGGAGAAATTATGTACACATCCTGTGTTGAAGAGCCCTGATTTCTCTCAAAGATTTATGGTGCGAGTGGACGCATCGGATAGAGGGATAGGTGCGGTACTAGCCCAAGAACCAGCTGGACAAGAGCAGCCTGTGGTATTCCTGAGTCGGAAGCTGTTGCCCAGGGAGACTCGATACTCTACCATAGAGAAGGAGTGTCTAGCAATAAAGTGGTCCCTGGAATCCCTCCGTTACTACCTCCTGGGGCGGGAGTTTGACTTGGAAACGGACCATCGAGCACTTACATGGATTAACTCCATGAAAGATACTAACGCCAGAGTGACTCGGTGGTACCTGACATTACAGCCTTTCCAGTTCAAGATAAGTCATTGCCCTGGGAGGAAAAATTTAGTAGCCGACTTCCTGTCCAGGTTCCCGGACAGTACGCGGCTTGGAGAGGGGAAGGATAATGTGAAGAAGTGAGACTTCTCCCCTCCGTCTCTGACGGCCGCACCGACACACAAACACACATATATCACTTACTTTCATTCCTTCCTCCTCCGTCAGCTGTGTAATGACGAGTGCACGCGTCAGTTCACCAGCATACAGTCATCCCTCCACAGTTTCATCTCTCCTCTTCAGTCTCACACGAAGCATACATTTACGCACACACATTGTCTTCGTGTTAATGTTTGTTTGTCTAGAGGCGGTTCGGACTTCAGCGCGAGACCGGCCAAGCCGAGTGAAGGGATGGCGCGCGCTTATTACATCAGAGGCCGCGCCATGATGGTTCGCGCGCTGAAAGTCCGACCGTACCATTTGTGTTGTCTGGGGGTACAACCGGCGTTGTTGTTGTTTGTCCTGCTTTACAGGAAAAGACGTTAATGGTTGTATGTATTTCATGTTATATGTATTTATGTGTCTGTTAAGCAGACGGGAACATTTAATGTTTAAAGTGTTGCCACTTAAGGCAAGTTTAAAGAGGGTATAATTCTATACATACCTGAATGGCTTGTGCCAATCGATGGGCGGAGTCTGGTGTATAAAAAGAGACACCAGACTCCAGCTCGAGGTCAGTTTACCTGGCGAGCGAGCGTGCTGTGGCAGAGCCAAGAGCAAATTTTCTCAGTAAGTGGATACGTTATACAGTGGTTACGTTTTTGATAATTTTTTTTGGTGTTGTATATACCCGCCTTTAAATTTTATTTTGTTGCTTTGATACTTTGTATTTTTTTTGTATATATATTTTTGTACATTTTTGGGATTTTTATGGACACTGTACATATATATTTTTTGCACTGGAATTTATCCTCCACATTCTTGTAAATAAATCCCACCTTTTTTACACTTCCGGGTCAGGCCATTTTGTTTGGATTTTTGCCATTGTTTTTTTTTTTTTGGGTTTACTTGTGGTGTCAGGCCTCCCACGCCTCCTAGTGGGCCCCTTCTGGGTTCACAACATCGCACACAGTCATTTGTAAACAGTTGAAAAACAAAATTGGGGAGCTAACACAGCCTTGGGGAACAACTGTGCTTGTCCTTCTGATGTCTGATAAGCTGTTATTAATTCTGACCTGCTGCCTTCATTAGTTAAAAACAAGTAGTACCTTTTAATTAAAAGGGGATTTACACTCATCTGCCCCATTTTTTTGATCAGACTGTGGGGTTTAATTGTTTCACAGGCTGAACTGAAATCAACAAATAATAGAAATGCATAGGCCTTTGGACTTTTTAGGTGTTTCAAGAGTTCACACTAAGCTGATGATTGAATATAAAGCTTGTTTGGTATGCTGTCCCGGGAGAGAGCCCTGAGCTCATAAGATTCTCGAGCCCGGGGCTCTCTCCCATTGCAAGGCGAGAGGGGAGTTTGAGCTCAGGTAGATCTCGAGAACTCCCCTGTCATAGTGGCTGAAGGGCAGATAGTTTCTCTTTAAAGAGATAAGTACTAGTTAGGAGCAAGTCTATGGTGTTGATTTGGATTAGTCAATAAACTTGGGTTGCATGTTTTTAATCGGTGGGAGGAAACTGGGGAACCCGGGGGAAACCCATGTGAGCACGGGGAGAACATGCAAACTCCACACAGAAACGTTTGTTGGTTTGGTAAAGCCTGGAGCCAGAGACGTTCTTGCTGTGAGGCAACAGTGCTAAGCACTGGGCCACGGTGTCACCCATCTAGGAAGGAGGAGGAGTAGGGGTGGAAGGAGGGATTCTTCAAAGCAAAGATAGCTGTGATACGTAACCCAGGGTATTTATAGTAGCTTAGGAATCGTCTGATTTGCGTCTTCGTAGACGCAATGCAAGGATGGTAGAGGTGGGCATTCATCCCCCCATAGGAGGGCAGATGGATAAAGAACTGAAGATATGGGGCGTGGCTTGTCTGGTGTACCTGGAAATACCTCTTGAAGACTGAGTAGGTGAAGTGATATTGAGGTGCAAATGTATCTACAACAAAGTTGTGGCAGAGATGTTTTTTTTTTTTTTTTATAAACACCAACTGCCAACATCAAACCCTGAACTTAAAAAACTATGTCACCACAGTGTGAATGTTTACTTTAATCCATGAATAAATAACATTCAGTTTAAAATCCTAATGTGATTAAATTCACAAGCATATCTGGCCCAGTTCATTCTCAAAGTCAAAGTCCATTTTTAACCTGACAAGAGAGAGGGCGGTACCATCTCAAGTTTTTTAGAGCTCATTGGATGGTGACACTTCTCTTTTCAGCTATTGGCTCAAAGGAGTGTCAATCAAAAAGGGCTGCGGCCATTTGCTGACCAGGATCACTAGAGTTATGACTGGAGGCGCTACTGAACGCAATCCAGTGAGTAGTTTAGATGATAACAATTAATTTCATGAATGTTTATCAACGTATTAATATGCTGTAGACTAAAGTTTTGCAGATTGGATTCCCATGCAGATGAATTACTTCATGCTATTAAAATTAAATGGATCTGTGGACAGGCGGGAGGCTTGAGAGGTGAGTTCCTGGAGTTTGGCAGAGTTTTGTGGAGTTTGTAGACTGTGATCTTGCTAGAGAATTGGGTTGAAGACACAGCGGATGCGTTGTGTGAGGCACTTTAAAGTGGAAGGTTTTGATGTTGCTGTTGAAATTGTTGTTGAAGTTATAGTTGGAGAGTAGTTGTTTTTTGAAGTAGTAGTAGTAGTTGTTGTTGTAGCAGTAGCAGCAGCAGCAGCAGCAATAAGAGTAGCAGCTGATGCAGAGCAGAGCTGTCTTTAAAGCAAAGTTAGCGGTGATACGTAACCCAGGGTATTTATAGCAGCTTAGGAATAGTCTGATAGGTGCATTGTGAATTGGATAATGCGGGTCCAGCCGCTAGCAATCGTAAGCATGTGATCCTCTTGAAATTAGTTTATAACTAAACTCCACTTAATTACAGCATTAGTTATGATGTTAATAGCATACTACGACCTTGTCTGTAATCAAATTGGAGTGGATCTAAAACTGGTTTTACCTCTGTCTTCAGTAAAGGATCCATATACTTTTCAAAACACTTCATAATACATGATGTCAGAGCTATTGGTTTTAAGTCATTATTCTTCACTGGACATGCTATCTTTGCCAAGGGGATAATAGGAGATTGGAAGTGTCAGGAACAATTTGACAGTCTACAGAACGTTGGAAAACAGGGCACCAGGCATATGTAAGCTCCTCGGCACAGGATTTTAAAAAGAGCAGCTGAAATGCCATCAGGATCTGTAGACTTCTTAGTATTAATGTGCTTAAAAAGTGAACAAACCTTCTGAGAATCAATTAACAATTGTCCTCACTTAAAACAGTCTCTGGAAAGTGCCCATCTTCCTGAGTATGATTTTGTAAATCAAATCGAAGATAAAAATCATTCAGTTCATTTGCCTTCTCACAGTCATTGGTGGTGCACAGGTATCTACGACTTGGGTTCACGTTCATCATTACTTTAATAGTATCCTACAGCTTTTGTGATTTTCTTATGCCTTTTCTTGGCTCCTCTTAGCATGCAAGTGAGTTCTTTTTGTACAAATCTTGAAGTTGTTTCTTTAAAGGGCACCTATGGTGAAAAATCTACTTTTCAAGCTGTTTAGACAAACATATGTGTAAGTATAGTGTATAGACTGATTGTGGTGATATTAGCACACTCAGTCCTTTTTTTTTTAATTTAACAACATAAAAATGGTGGACCAATCGGAACGGTTTTGAGATGGACCGCAACTTTACGTAGGAGTGCTGTAGCTACCTGCCGGTTATTAAAACAGTCCACGCTTCCCAAATACTGATGTCCATGCGTTTAATTTATTGAACACCGTGAAAACTAAAGGATAAACAAACAAACCAAATATTTTACACAAACACAACCCAAAGGACATAAAAATAAACAAATAATATACAATGTTGTTTACCGTGTTGGCCTGATAACCAGCAGTAGAATAAGCAGGAGCATTTTACTGGTGCTCGTATTGAGATCTCACTATATTGTCCACACAAACTCTTGCAGGTTATATTAATCAAGACAGATCATGTGACCTCCAACTCAAGCCAACCGGAAACAAGAAAATTTATAACATAAACCAATACATTTCCAAATAATGAAATACAAAAACAATAAACAACCAAAAATACATGCTGACCGATCAGCGTCAGCTACAAGTGCGGTACCCCCGCCCACCAACATTGATTGACAGGTGCGTATTACCATATGCTCAGTATGTTTTCACGTCCCCTATTTTCAGCGTGTGAGTCAAAGCGACGTCACCAAAGAAACACCCTTGCTCTATTTTAAGATGTAAGGCTCATTGGAGTCAACATTCACCACGTTATCACTCTCCTCGCCGCCAGTGTTTGTGAGTTTGGTGGGTTTGCATACATGTTTACTTTTCATTGCGTCTTCCTTAAACTTCAGCGGTTTGCATTTCCCGCGGTCACAGAAGCTCCCTGTCACCTTAACTAGGTGCAGCTGGAAAGTGCGAGCGGATTGCCTCACGTGCGCGTCCTTCCATTGGAAATAACGAACTAACAACGCGCAGCGCCATGCATTTCGCTGTGTCGTGGATGAAAGAGAGTACCGGGAGAGAGGGGGTGCGTGTCGCGGATGAAAGTGAGGACCGGGGGGGTTCGCTCACTATTCTGCCTTACTATTCATTTTAAATAACATGCGAATGTGCGCGTCTGGTGTGCCGTGTCGTGGCTCAGAGCGGCGCATCCGGTATATGGCGCCCTTTCGTTATAGCCTCAAGCAGGTCGTACACCAGAAGCCCCGCTCGGCGACACGCAACAGCATGCATTTCTGAATTCTAAACATAAGTTTCTATCGGGACACACACCGGCGCCGCAAGTCTTGGTGCACAAGCTCGGAGCTTTAAATTAGCACACAATTGGCTGTAAAACTATACTAAGACACAAATGATTTTGTAGTCTCTGCTTGGTCTGTGCCCGAGTCGTACATGTACAGCTGAATGGTTCTCCTCTCACTCATGTTGCTTCTCTCTGTCTGTTGCCATAGGGAGCTCTTGGCTCCGCCCCCTTGTTAAGTTGGGCGGGAAGTCGAAACTAAAAACAGCGAACTGTGTGCACGCCCCCAAAATGGCACTTTTTAACACATTATAATAAAAAAATCTGAATTGTGTTTTGAACTGAACCTAAACTGGCCCACTAATATTACATCTTAAAAAAAGAGTTAAAATAGGTGCCCTTTAATATACATTCTTTGTATTCTGTTTTTGAATGTTTCTGTTAAGGACTTTTATTTTGGTGTTGTGTCCTCTGAGGAGGAGGGTAATATGCGTATATGTGTGTGTGTGTGTGTGAAGAGCAGGTAGAGTATGATGGGCTAGGAGACTCGTGTCGATCTCCTCCCCAGTTCTTGGAGTTTTGCTCAAAAAAATAGTCGTCTGTATTTACATTTACCCACTGGCAGCCAAAATCCACTAATATGAAGCTTGTATGCACTCTGACTACTATATTGTTGATAAGCTGTGCTGGGCATTTAACTCTGTCTCGCGCTGAAGGCTGTCAGTGTCGACCAATCGCAACAGGCTGTCATGGGTCCAATCAGCGCAGATTAGCTTTGCGCTAAGGAAGGGTTTGGGAACAAATGAATCGCTGAATGATTCATATGGGATCCGCTGGGATAATTAGGTAAAAATAAATGCATATTATAAGACCATGAAAGTGTTCTTTGACCTTGCATGCATATCAGCCTACTGTTGGAGACCCTTAAAACCAAAATATGACCCTATTTAATGTAAAATAGGGGCTCTTTAATGCATTCTTTTATTTCTTTAGTAATATATGGTTTGTTGTTATGAAAGACAGTTATTTGTTTCTTGTCCAGGACATTATCAACACAAAACTTAATATACTCTCTCGTTGTGTCAGTAACCTCATGAATATCGCCTTCCTGTAAAATTTCACAGTCTGTGCTCAAAAAGCACCCTTTAAGTGTCTTTACACTGTACTCAGACCACACTGATATAGTCTTAACCTCTGGTTTCCTGCTTTTAAAAACAGTTTTATAAGTTGGGATCAAGTGAATCATATTATGGTCAGCATTGGACAACGGAGGCTTTGCCTTTGCGATGTAAGCATTTTGCACATTTCCATAACACTTGTCCTAAGTCCTCTTAGCCTGTGTTTTGCATTTCACATACTTAAAAAGACTGGCAACATGAGCTCTAATTTGCAGTGATTAAAGTCACCCATAATAAGAACTAAAGCACATGGTGTTCTTTGTAACTGATTCTGGACACAATCAGCTGTTTGTGCAGCCAATCTCATGGCATTTCCATCCGATGGAATATATACGCTGCACATAAAATAATGTTCCCAAACTCCCTTGGTAAATACATAGGTCTTAAAGACAATTATATTAACTCCAGGTCAGGGTTACATACCTTGTCCCGCACAGGAATATACCATTCCTCCTAAATATAAACACCAGCCGCCTCCTCTGCTTTTGCCAGACGTGTCCGTTCTATCTAGCCGCCCAAAGGAAAAACCGTCCAGTTCAAACAACGAAAAGGGAATACTGTTTTGCAGCCAAGTTTCTGTTAGCACCATAATGCTGGCTTCACTGTACTCGTAACACACCCGGGCCTTAATTCAAAGCTCATCCAGTTTCTGTTTTAAGTATGTAGATGTAGATTATACGGGCTTTTAACCAGTTTTGATAAATACGGCTGAATGTTCACTCAGCCTTGGGTAAGAAACAGATTGTACTTTAAGTGTGTGTGTTCTATTTGATTGTGGATCCGTTTCACAGGTCTGGAATCAGCTCTAAACAGTCTACTGGATGTCTGACGTTTATATGCTTAAAGGGCACCTATGGTGAAAAATCTACTTTTCAAGCTGTTTGGACAGACATATGTGTAGGTATAGTGTATATACTGTCATATTGATTCAATTCAATTCAATTCATCTTTATTTGTATAGCGCTTATACAATGTAGATTGTGTCAAAGCAGCTTCACATGGAAGATTATAGTGATATAAACACACCCAGTCCTTTTTTTCCATTTAACAACATAAAAACGGTAGACCAATTGGAGCGGTTTTCAGACCGATCGCAACTTGACGTAGGAGTGCGGTCCACCCACACACCGAAATGATTGACAGCTGCGTATTAACATGTCTCCGTAGTAACTGGTATAATCATATCAACATGACAGGATGTGCGCAAAGCAACCATACATAAAAGATCTGTTCAGTTTGCTAGGATCATTAATCATCATCAAATGTGATCAAGAGTGAGTTTTACAAGTTTAAAATGTTTTAAAACAGTGCATGTTTGTAATGAATTACAGCGATTTACCTTAGCTTTACTTCATCACCACAGCCGCATGTCAGTACAATTATAATAGAAGACACTTCATTCCCGGTTTGTGGACGTTAAATCGGGTTTATTTTGTACATTAACATAACAGATATCCATACAGCGGTATTAACCTGAATCCTGTCACATTTGCGTGCAAAAACAGTGCAAAGCTAAACAAGTGCGCTGTCTGTGTGTGTGTACGCACTGTGTGTGTATGCGTGAACTTTGTAACAACATTGTGTGTGACTCATCGTTTCAACTCCCCAACAAATGCATCAAATACTCTTTGTTAAAGCTCTTACTGTAGTATATCTCACAAATGTTACGTGAGATCTTCTTCCTGAGGGCGGAGATTGAAGCACGCTGACAGGCACCTGGGAACAGTGGGCGGGGAGGACTAGCCTTGAAGGCGCAGTACAAGAAAACACCAACAAGATGTTAAAAGCTATAAAACAGAAACTTCAGAAAGCTATAATAAATAATCTGATGGGTGTTTTGAGCTGAAACTTGACACATTCTGGCGACACAAAAGATTTATATTAAATCTGGAAAAAGTGGTAACCTAGGTGCCCTTTAAGATATTGTTCAGAATTGTACGCACGCACCCACGTGGAAATTTTTCTAGTCTATCTGTGTTTTAACAAAGCAGGTTAGAACACCTATATGTATGACGCAGTTAATGACATTATTTGAGAGTATAATTGATGTTGATTGATGATTGTAAGACAGATTGGCCTAGGAACTCATTGCGAGTGTTGAAGCTGGCTTCTGCTCCTAAAAATGCAAACTATCTTCAGTAAACAATCAGCAATTCTTACTGTTTTAACTTTAAATGCTTAAAATTATTCAACAAATTTTAAATAATAAAACAAACAAACAAACAAACAAACAAACACAGTAAGTGTAGCAAAGCAGCACCTGAGCCCGGGTCGCCAGCAGAGCAGCACCACCGGAAGTATTAAGTAGTTGACTCTACTTAGTCCTACTTACTCCAGGGCTAAATGCACCAGCAGTGCATATGTAAAAGCGTAGCCTATTGTGACATGAAGTGACACTAAGTTACAACTTTCCCTCTACTAAATGATTTTGTGTTGCACCATTTAGTTCTCAACATTACTCAATGTTCCAACTAATTATTTGCGGATGCCTCTGCCCATGTAAAACATAGAAAAGAGATGACAGCAAAATTAGATTACATTGGTGATCTCATGCCAATAAGGGAAGACCACCAATTTTCTGTTCCTTCATCTCCTACTGCTCAGACTTTTTTTTAATGTCCTGCCAAATCTCACATTTTAGTTTCATTTGCTTTCAAGAAGTGTGTTTTGTGGTATTTTCTATACATTAATTAAAAAGAAGTTTTCTTCATGACAGATTTATCTACCTGATCATTGTGTGAAGTTTAGCACTGGTCTGCGAATAACTTGCCAAACATCTTAAGGAGAAACACATGCTTTTGCCACAGAAAGGAACTTTCATTTTAATATATGCCCTAAGGGATAGCAGTGCAGAGGCTATTTAAATGCCAAGATCATACGCCAAATTATGGGGTTCTGCTGGGCCCTTAGAATCATCCTAATCAAATCATTCTGGATTCTAATTGAATCGCCCTGGCTCTAATTGAATCGTGCTGTATGTACATTCCCAGAATATAATCAGAACTGCAAAAGACCTGCTGAGAGGCTGTTCTCTGTTTGTCAGTAATGAGAGTTTCATCCCAGCTGGGAGAACTCTGGACGTGGAGATGTCATCTGTGAACAGACCCTTGATTTGCACTGATTACTTGTCCTCTCCAGCTGTGAGCATGAATATTCACCAACACTTTTGTTTCCTCCTGTCATGAGGTTGCTTAACATTCAGCTGCCTTTGCATGCTACAATTAACAACTGCACATCTATAACAGCCTTCATGGTAATTATATTTATGTGTAAGTAATTACAACAAAAGATTTTTTTTATTATATCAATAAAAAACAAAAATAGCCTAATAAGTTTAAACTATTTGTCTAGTTTTAAGATATATAAGAGAACAAACTTAGATAAGAAGAGAAATTGTTAACAGTAAACTCTTTTTTGGACATGAAATGAACAAACGACATTTCCAGCACATCTCAATATACAGCTGTTATTCATTCATTCATTTTCTTTGCGGCTTAGTCCCTTTTTTTAATCAGGGGTTGCCACAGCGGAATGAACCGCCACCGTTTTACGATATGATGCCCCACAGCATTTATTTAAAAATGAAATCAATTATGGCACTCAATAATGTCTAAGATCATTTTTGTAACGAGTTTAACAAGTTTTTCCACTATGTACAATAATTATACATTTGTCAATGAAACAAATTTGTCCATTAGGACCAAATGCTGAATTGTACACTTGTCACACTCTAAAATTTTATATTTATTTGGGTAAGAGCGCATTAGAAAATAAATAAATTGAATTTGTATATTAAATAGAGCATGAAATTGTGAATACATTTTATTGTGAGATGAGAAATTTTATATATTTTTTCAAGGAAATATGTGTGGTGATGGAAATGACAGGGTGGTGGTAGAAATGACAGCGAGTTATGAAAATGACAATGAATCAATATTAATGTAGAGAAACAGTAGATATTTATTGAAAAAAAAAAACTTAAATTCACACTTATTTAACTTAATTTACAAAACTATTTAATTCAATTCATCTTTATTTGTATAGCGTTTATACAATGTAGATTGTGTCAAAGCAGCTTCACATGGAAGATTATGGTGAATTGAAACAGTGTCAGTTCAGTTTTCAGAGATTAAGTTCAGTTCAGTTTAGCTCAGTTCAGTGTGGGTTAATAATCACTACTGAGAGTCCAAACACTGAAGAGCAATTCCATCGATGCGCAGCTCTACAGATCCCGAACCATGCAAGCCAGTGGCGAGGAAAAAACTTTACCAATTGGCGAAAGTGAAGATTTAAAAACCCTTGAGAGAAACCCTTGAATCATCTCGTCGCTGGTCTTGGATCGCATCAGTGGCACTGCATAGTCTGTGGGCCTCGAGATGAGTACCCCCAGGTGGAAATACAGGATAAGGAGAATAATTAGCTTAGCTGCTGTTCATAGTGTATATAAACAAGAAGCAAAATCCCGTGTGGGGCACATCATGCGTCATACCGCTATGTAATGCACTGAGTGTATGATTTGCTAAAAAAATAGGTCGTTAATCAAGTTTTGAAGAGTGAGAGTCTGTCTGAGCCTCGAACATTATCAGGAAGGCTATTCCAGAGTTTAGGGGTCATAAGTGAGAAGGCTCGACCTTCTTTACTCGATTTTGCTATTCTAGGTACTACCAGAAACCCTGAGTTTTGACATCGTAAAGAGCGGGTTGGGTTGTAGCGAGACAGGAGGTTGGTTAGATAAACAGGAGCTAGATTATTTAAAGCTTTATAGGTAAGACGCAATATTTTTTATTCAATACGAAACTTAACAGGCAGCCAGTGTAAGGAGGATAAAATTGGGGTGATATGATCATATTTTCTAGACTTGGTAAGAACTCTGGCAGCTGCATTTTGCACTAACTGAAGTTTGTTAATAGAGGATGCTGGTCAGCCAGCAAACAGAGCATTACAGTAGTCTAGCCTAGAAGTCATGAAAGCATGGACTAGCTTTTCTCAATCTGATATGGAAAGCATACTTTGCAATTTAGCAATATTTCTTAGATGAAAGAAGGCAGTTTTTGTGACATGGGATATATGATTTTCGAAAGTTAAGTTGCTGTCTAATAAGACACCCAGGTCTTTTATAGTAGAGCTAACGCTAACTGTTGTCTGTTTTGTCTGAGTTTAAGAGAAGAAAATTGTTTGTCATCCAGTCTTTAACTTCTTTAATACACTCAGTTAGCTTAGACAGTTCAGACATCTCATTAGGTTTAGTTGAAATGTATAATTGAGTATCGTCTGCATAGCAGTGAAAGCTGATCCTGTGTTTTCTAATAATGTCTCCCAGGGGAAGCATGTATATTGTAAACAGCAAAGGGCATAAAACTGATCCTTGAGGGACCCCGTACTTTACTGGCCTTACTTGTGAAAGCTGTCCATTAATACAAACTGGTAACGATCAGCTAAGTATGACTTAAACCATTGAAGGGCTTGACCTTGGACACCTGTAGAATTTAAGCGGTCTATGAGAATATTGTGGTCAATGGTGTCAAATGCGGCGCTAAGATCGAGTAGAACTAATAGCGAGATGCACCCTTGGTCAGCAGTAAATCGTTGGTTATTTTTACTAGTGCGGTTTCTGTACTGTGATGAGGCCTGAAACCTGAATGAAACACTTCAAAAATATTGTTTGTCTGCAGAAAGGAGCATAATTGGGTAGAAACAACTTTTTCTAGTATTTTAGACATAAATGGAAGATTTGAAATAGGCCTATAGTTAGCTAAGTTGCTCGGGTCCAGTTGTGGTTTCTTAATAATAGGTTTAATAACAGCTAGCTTGCAAGGATTTGGAACATGGCCTAAATATAAAGAAGAGTTGATTACATTAAGGAGAGGTTCTCCTATAACAGGTAGCAATTCTTTCAGTGATTTTGTTGGAATTGGATCTAACATACATGTCGCTGGTTTGGAGCTATTAATAACTTTATCTAGCTGATCCTGTTCTATTATTTTGAAGCATTGTAGGTTATTTTGTTTCAGTGGAAAATTTACTGGATCAAGAGTATAAGGTGGTGCGGAAAGTTTAGCATCTTCTATTTTCTGTCTAAAGCGTTCTATTTTATCACTGAAAAAATTCATGAAGTCATCACTACTGATTTGCAGTGGGACATTTTGTTCCAAAGATGATCGATTATTTGTTAGTTTAGCAATGGTGCTAAATAAAAATCTAGGATTGTTATTATTATTTTCAATCAGTTTGCAAAGGTGCTCGGCCCTGGCAGATTTAAGAGCCCTCCTATAGCTGGACATACTGTCTTTGTACGCAATTCTAAAAACCTCTAAGTTAGTTTTTTTCCATTTACGTTCCAGAGCACGGGTTGCTGTTTTGAGAGATTATTGTACCATGGTGTAGTTTTATTCTCTAGCCTTTTTTAATTTGATTGGTGCCACCGTATTTAGTGTGCTAGTAAAGATGGCATCCATTCTGCTGGTTACAACATCAAGGTCATTTGCGTTTGTATTTCGAAATAAAGAAAGATCAGGTAAGTTATTTATGAATTCATCCTTGGTGGACGGAACGATAGTCCTACCAGGGCGGTATATTGGTGCAGATCTGATCATTTCAGATAAACGCAGCTTATATAGCAAGAGGTAGTGGTCCGTAACATCATCAATTTGTGGTATAATGTCTACATCAAAGACCTCAATTCCGTAAGACAATATTAGATCTAATGTATGCTTTAAGAGATGGGTTGTACCAACAGCATTTTGTTTTATCCCAAGTGAATGTAGTAGACCCATAAAGGCGAGCCCTAGTGTATCATTGGAGTCATATACGTAGATGTTAAAGTCTCCTACAATTAGTATTTTATCAGTTTTAACTAGTAAGTCAGAAATAAAATCAGAAAACTCTTTTAGAAAATTGACATAGGGTCCTGGGGGTCTATATATGTTGATTATAGCGAGAGATAACATAGGTTTTTGCATAATATCCGGTAACATAACATTAAGAGCTAATACCTCAAAGGAGTTAAACATAAGTCCATTTCTCTGATTAACATTAAGAAAATCACTAAAGATTGATGCAACTCCACCACCATGACCATTTTGACGAGCCTCATGCTTATATAAGAAAACTGGAGGAGTTGCTTCATTTAAGCTAATATAGTAATTTTGTTTCAGCCAGGTTTCAGTGAGACAGAGTGCATTTAGATTGTTATCTGTTATTATTTCATTTATGATAAGTGTTTTAGGTGCTAGTGACCTGATGTTTAGGAGACCAAGCTTTACGAAGTTTGTATTTTCACTTTTTATTGAATTTTCAGCTTTTATTCTTAACAGATTTTTTCTAGAGCACATAGTACGTTTAAGTCTCGATGAGGCTCCTGAAGTCCCTCTTCAGGATCTCCGGCTGGCGGAGCCCGGTGTCGTTTGTCCCCACATGGAGGACTATGACACCGAGGCTCTCGCCAGTGCTCAGGATACTCGGAATCAGACAGCATTCTACACCTGCACTGTGGAGAGCATCCTCACTGGCTGCATCACCACCTGGTACGGAAACAGCACCAGCAGCAATCGCAAAGGTCTACATAGGATCGTGCGAACTGCTGGACGCGTAGTAGGAGGTGAGCTTCCCTCCCTCCAGGACATCTATACCAGGAGGTGCATGAGGAAACCATCAAGATGTAGCATGCACTGCACTTTAACAAATCCATACTTAAAACACTACCTACGTATCGCTGTCAACATTGCCAATTTTACATTGTCCTGTTTTTATGAGTATGTTGTTGTATTTTGCACTGTCTGTATTTCGCACTGTCTGTATTTTGCACTGTCGTTGTATTTACACTGTCTGTATTTTGCACTGTCTGGAGCCAGCACCTAAGCTTTTCACTCATCATAGCACACGTGCTGCTGATGATGTGACAATAAAAGTGATTTGATTTTATTTGAATCTGTGTAGAAATATTCTTAACTCGAGCACCAGGAAAGCAAAATGTGCGTACTTTATTACCTGAAGTGGAAGCAGGACGGACGTGGTGGACGATGGAGTCACCAATGATAGCCACATCATGACCCGTCTCGCGGAGAGGGGCGAAGCGGTTCTCTGTGGAGATCTCGAACGCGGGAGGAGGAGACTCTTTGCCCCGGGGCTTCCTGAGCACCCTGCTGTGGTAGCCGGGTGTCGGCATGAACGACCCCTGGGCGAACCGCGTCCTAGGTGCGCTGGGCCTGGACAGAGGAACACGTGGGGTTGAGGTAGATGGAGTCTCACGGCTGTATTGTGCACTTACCTCAGATGAGCGTGCTGCAGCGCGGGGCACACCGAGCAAGGCCCTTTGTGCCCTGAGCTCCGCTCGCTTCACCCTCAGAAGGTGAATGCGTTCTTCCAGCCATTCCAGTTCGATGTCCAGCGCCTCCATCGATGTCTCTCCTGCACACAAGGACAGACACAAGCGACATCAAACAGGGTAACGACCAAAGCCAGTAAGTGAGAAAATTAGGTAATGAAAGCAGTTGGTAGCTTTAGCTGACTAGCGGTGCTAGCAGGCTAAAGCTACAAACAACAGGCGGATGCTCGAGAGACAGAGCATTTTAAAGTAGATTTATTTGTATAAAGTGTTATATGTTGTATAAAATGTATTTAGGGTTGCGAATCTATGCAACAGAGAGAGCTACAACACGCAGCGCGGCTAGCGTAGTAACGGCAGTGACGTCACTCGAGCATGCGCATATGGACTAGCCCTATGCGCATATTTAGCATTACCACACATTGGTTTGCATGTGTAGTGCTGAGATTGATCCAAAGAAATTATTTGTCTAACAGATGAACAGTAACAGCCCATACTGTGAATAACTTATTATTATTTAAATATTATTTAAATTAGTTTTAAAATAAAAGTATTACACATCTACAGGGGTTGAACAATGAAAATGAAAGGTCTGGTTTTAGAGCACAATAATTAATTAGTATGGTGTAATATGTCACCATATTACATAATGTTGTGTGCATTGCAATATTTTAGCAAAACTGTGCTAGTACTCTGCTAATTAAACCTTCACACTGGTCAGGCTGGTCAAATTTAGCCCTAAAACCTCCAACACTAAATTTCAGTTTAATTGTCCAACCCCTATACTCAAGTTCAAGTTGCTTTATTGGCATGACATTCAATACAGTGTTGCCAAAGCACATCAGATATGTAATATATTAAAATCATCAAATAATAATAAAAAAATAAAATAAAATAAATAAATAAATAAGAAATGAATGACAAAAAAAAAAAAAAAAGATAATACATTTGATAAATATAACAATTATAATAACAATAATAAAAAGTCTAGATTATTTAAATAAGACGCATGAATTTACATTAACCATTTCTTATGGTGTGTAGGGTGTATACATATTTTGCAGCTAGTCTAGATGTCAAATCATTCTCTGAGTACATGGTAAAGTTTTTCTGAGTCATTTAATTTAAAAAATGAATTAGTCAATGTTTCAAATTGGGGGAAAAATGTTTCTCTAGTTTTGGTGTATTTGGGGCAGAACAGGAGGAAGTGCGTCTCATCCTCTATTTGGTTCATGTCACACTGTTTACATATTCTCTGTTCTTTAGGAGCCCAGGATTTTTATGTCTGCCCTTTTCTATTTCTAGGTCATGATCACAGAGGCGATATTTAGAAAGAATGTGTTTTTCTTTGAATTGTTTTAATGATAAATAATTAGCCATCTGTGTGGTTCTGTTTAGGGCCGAATAACATTGAAGTTTATTTTGGAGGTTGAATTCAGTTTTTAGTTTTTCATCATAATTATATTTTAATGTTTTGTCAATGTGTTTGTGAAGGTTTTCTTTGGGGACGGGTTTAGTTTGAGTTTTCTTCAGTAGTTCAGATAAGAACGTGTTTAGAGGATGAGACACTGTAGGTTTTTCATTGGCCAGAAGGGCTTTATATTGCACAGACTGGGGGTCAGACTGATGCAGGTGCAGCCAGAACTGAACAGCTCGTTTCTGAATCTCCAAGTTCAGTGGGTATAAACCCAGTTCAGCCCTGCAGGCAATGTTAGAGGTGTTTCTGTGGATATGTAATATATTTTTAGCAAATTCTAATTGTGTTCGTTCAATTAAACTTTTATTCCAATTTTCAAATTTTAATACAGGTCCCCAAATTTCACTCCCATATAGTAAGATTGGTTTGATAATAGCGTGATATAATTTAATCCATGTTTTAGTTGGTATTTGTAATTGGCCAAAGCGTGATTTTATAGAATAGAATGCTCTGCGAGCCCTCTCGCTCAGGGTCTTAACAGCAAGACTGAAGACCCCAGAGGCGGAGATCTGGATGCCCAGGTAAGAGTAACTACTACAATGCTCTAGAGTTTCTCCTCTGTATGTGAACTGATATTTGTGTCCCTGAGATCTGGCCTTCTTCTGGAACACCATGACTTTGGTCTTGTCCAGGTTGACCGTCAGTGCCCATTCCTCACAGTACTGCTCCAGTAGAGTCAGGCTGTGTTGGAGACCCTCTGCTGTGGGAGACAGCAGCACCAGGTCATCCGCATACAACAGGCACTTTACTTGAGAGTCAAGCAGAGTGAGGCCGGGGATGCAGTCGGAGCCGTCCAGAATGTCTGCCAGATCATTAATGTAGATGTTAAACAGGGTTGGGCTCAGGCTGCATCCCTGTCGCACCCCTCGACCCTGCTGGACAAACTCAGTTCTCATATTTCCAACTTTTATAGCGCATTTACTTTTCTTATACATGGCTTCTATAATGCTATATGCTTTTCCACCAATGCCAATTTGCAACAATTTATATAATAGTCCGTCATGCTAAATAGAATCGAAAGCTTTTTTAAAATCAACAAAACAAGAGAAAATTTTTCTTTGTTTGTCTTTTATGTTTTTATTTATTAACGTATGAAGGGAGTAGATATGGTCAGATGTCCGTTGTTTTGGTAAAAAGCCAATTTGTGATTTGTTTAGGATGTTCTTTTTTGTGATGAATGTCACTACCCGGTTGTTAATAATATTGCAAAAGAGTTTTGCTAAGTTGTTGCCAACACAGATGCCACGGTAATTATTGGGGTTGAATTTATCTCCGTTTTTATAAATAGGTGTGATCAGTCCTTCAGACCACGTCTCAGGGATGTCACCAGAGGATAGGATCAGGTTGAATAGTTTGGCTAGAGCCGGAATTATGTCAGGGCTGCTGAGTTTTAGCATTTCATTACTGATGTTGTCCTGTCCACAAGCCTTCTTCAGTTTCAGATGTTTAATGTGTTCTGATATTTCTGTAGTTGATATAAATGTGTCTAATGGGCTTTGGTAATCTTTAATTGTCTTCTTTAAATCTTCTAGTCTTCTCTTGGTTTTGATTTGGGGCTGGTTGAGTTCTGGCTTTTGATATAAATTTTTAAAATAATTCTTCCAGACCGTGCCACATTGCAGTGATGTTTCCGGTTGGGGTCTTTCAAATTTTTTAAAGAGATTCCAAAAATGGTTTTGGTCTATTGATTCGTTAATTTCATCAATTTTATCTTCATAATATTGATTTCTTTTTTTGCAAATCAACTTTTTATAATTTTTCAGACATTGTGAATATGCAAGTCTTAGTGTTTGATCAGCTGGTTCTTTATGCTTTTTGTTGGCAATCTGTCGAAGGTCTTTTCTGAGATTTTTGCATTCATTATCAAACCAAATGTACTTTATAATTTTTTGTTTGTTTTTTCCAAATTTGAGTTGTCGCTTGATGTTAGATATAGTAGCCAAAGTTTGAAATATGTTATTAAGATTGGATGTTGCAGAGTTTATTCCATTAGTATCTGGAGTGTAATTTGTGGACATAAAGAGATTTATCATTTTGTGTATTGTAGAGCTGCACATGTTTTCTCTAAATGTTTCTGCATCAGACTGACTCCAGCTGAGTTTGGGTTTTAAAGGGAACAGTTTTCCTTGATTAAGGGGAGGAACATTGAGCTGATTACATGACTGCTTCAGGTAGAGGACTGTTTGGCAATGGTCAGAAAAGGGGCATTGAGGTATAACTGTAAAGGCATTAATAAAATGTGGATCAATGTCTGTCATTGAATAATCAACTACACTTGCTCCTAATTTGGAGCAATATGTAGGTCTGCCAAAAGAATCTCCTTTGGTTCTACCATTTATAATATATAAACCTAGACTTTTGCAAAGTTTAAGTAATTGTTTCCCGTTTATATTAATGATATTATCACAACTGGTTCTCGGAGTAATGACAGATGATGAATAAGACATTATGTCTCCAGATATGTGATCATTATCTACAGTATTTATATAATCAATTTCTCTTCCAGTCCTTGCGTTTATGTCTCCACATATGAGAGTGTGTCCTCATTCATTTATTTTCTTTCGGCTAAGTCCCTTTGTTTATCATGGTTCACCACAGTAGAATGAACCGCCAACTTTTTTAGCATATGTTTTACATATCTAATAAGCTCCCACAGGAAGCAGTGTGGTGGAAATGACATTTCTACAGTTTATTGTGAAAGATTAAAGACAGCTTTACCGACTGAATTTATACTAACATTGCATGTATTTTTTTATGAAAATGAAAAAAGGCAGTATTGTTATAGTATTGCTATAGGCTCCGTAAACATGATGGTCATATTATGCAGCTACTTTGCAATAATACTCTTATTTACCTTAATTTTGTTTGATTTATAAAAACACCCTTGAAGGTACAGCATGTTTGGAAATGACGTAAAAAAAATTATATTACCTTATCAAGCAATATTTACCTTGATTTTTCTTCATGTGTTGTTGATGAAAAATTTAATTCCCTCCATCTTGAACATGTTCCCTGATGTCACTATTCATCTTTATAGAAACCACCTAAACAATTTATCATACACTTTCTAAACTTTTCTAAAGGGACAGTGTTGTGGTGGAAAGACGCAGATACTGTGTGACAGCTATATTTTGTACAGTATAAAAATGAATACTGATAATAGTCTCAAATTAAATACTATAAATATTTAAATTATTTCACCTGTACTTAATTAAAATGCATTAAAAGTAACCAGATAAATAATATTTTAAAATTAAATTTTCATTGTTGAAGTTTAAAAGTCTGGATGTGCAACAAAAAGAAAACATAAGAAAAAAAAATAAGAGATTACATTTAAAAATAAAATAGAAAGGTAGCATTTTTAATTAAGTTTTATTGTTTAACAAAGAAACGAATTTGAACAAAAGTATATATTTTTGCATATATGACCAAAGGACATAAAAGTGGCCGTAGTCTAAGAATTACCAAAAAATGTCTTGTCAAATTGACAATAACTTACTGGGAGCAATTATCCAGCAGTGTTTCAGACCACATTAAGATTACTGTAAAACTAACTGTATTAGTAATTAGCATACAGTAAAATTTTCAACAGCATTTTACTGTATTTTTACCTTGTTAAAGTACAGTATAATAGTACATTATTAAGGTGCTTAAAGCGTTACAAAAAAAGATAAAAATGAGACAATAAAAATACAATACATGATAAAAGAAAACAAAATCAAATCAAAAACCTTAGTCAATAACATAATCATGATAAGCAATTTTGAAGCGGTGGGTTTTCAACAGTTTCTTGAAAATGCTTCATGTGGGAGCACTTCGAACATTTAAAGAAAGTGCATTCCATAGCCTCAGAGCAATTTAATTCAATTCATCTTTATTTCTATAGCGCTTTTACAATGTAGATGGTGTCAAAGCAGCTTAACATAGAAGATTATAGTAAATTGAAAGTGTCAGTCCAGTTTTCAGAGTTTTAAGTTCAGTTTAGTTCAGTTCAGTGTAGTTTAATTTTCACTGCTGAAACTCCAAACTGAAGAGCAAATCCATCGATGCACAGCTCCACAAGTCCCGAACCATGCAAGCCAGTGGCGACAGCGATGAGGAGCAAACTTTACCAATTGACAAATGTGAAGGAAAAAAAACCTTGAGAGAAACCAGGCTCAGTTGGGCACAACAATTTTTCCTCTGGCCAAACTTCTTCTGCAGAGCTGCAGTCTAGGCGCCGGAGGTTGAAGAACGCTGGACGTCCATCGTGAAGAAGCTGCAGGTGGGAGAGGTCACTGGCTGGTGTACAGGCTGGCCCTTCAGGATCAATGAGAACTCGTCTGTCACTGTGGTTCTACAGAAATCAGTCTCAGGCCCCGTTTACACTAACGCGTTTTCGTTTTGAAACAGCGTTTTAGATCAAAAACGATCTGCGTCCATACTAGCGTTTCATCTAGCGTTTCTAAACATATCTCCGTCCACACTACTTCACCAAAAACGTATATCACGTGACTATTCGTGCACTCTGGGCATGCACGTTAAAGTATAAACAGGAAGCATGTGTCTCGTTCGGCATTTGGTTATTGTTAGACAACAAACGCTGGTTGAACGATGAACGCGAGCGATTAGCGAGTGCTCGAACAATAGCTTGCCTCTTGCGAATATATGCAGCTGCTGTAGTAAAAAAGGCAGAGTTGAACTGCACAATGATGCCTAAAACAGACAATAGTGCAAACAACGCTCCCATTTCTGTGTCATTGTTGTTGTTTACAGTGAAGGCTGGTCTGCCGTCTTCCGGTAGCGTTATAGTCATGTGATAGGGGCTTGACAAATAAGGGAAGGATACGCAATGACCCAAAAGCCCCAATCAGGTAGCGAATCTCAGGAGCCACGCCTCCGTTTTCAGATGTCTCCGTTTCCCCCCATCCACACTGAGATGGAGCAGCAGCGTTTTAGAATGAAAACGACCTCTCCAGCATTTCCAAAACGCTCCGTTTTCGGGGCTTGAAAACTCCGGCGTAGTGTGGACGGATGGCGTAACCGTAGCAAAACTTATGCGTTTTTAAACGAAAACGCATTCGTGTAAACGAGGCCTCATGCTCTCCACTCCTCCATGTCCACCACAGCAGCTGCTCAAGATACTGCCTGGTCCAGGATTATGGAAACCTCGGAAATAAAATAAAAAAAGTCTAACATAAGCGCAGATGCCGTTCAAATTATGTCTTTTGAGAAGTGTTCCCGGTTCCGGTTGCTCTAAATAATGCAGACTAACAATACTTTAGAGGATTTAGATTTTAAAAGCATTTGTATTTTATGTGTATGCTAATGCAAAGAGATGTGTCCTAAATCTAGTTTTAAACTGACAGAGTGTGTCTGCATCCCGAACTGTGCTAGGAAGGCTGTTCCAGAGTTTAGATGCCAGATATGAGAAAGATCTACCGCCTACAGTTGATTTTGGTATTTTGGGAATAATCAATTGTCCAGATTTAATTGAGCGTAGTGGACACGAGGGGCTATAATACACCAGGAGCTCCCTCAGATTAGATTAGATTCAACTTTATTGTCATTACTCATGTACAAATACAAGGCAACAAAATGCAGTTTAGTGCAATAGAAGCAAGTGCAGGATACAGGTATAAGTTATAAAGTGCAGTTATAGAAAAACTATGGTGATATTTACAGATGGATGTACTATGAACATTATATACAGGTTGTATTAGCTATGAACAGAGATTTACAATAGATGAATATATGTACAGGTTGCTATTAATAATCAGAAGTTTGCAAATAGATAAACATAATTACAAATGTATATGTACAGTGGGTATGTACAGTTCAAATAAATGAATCAGTGCAATGAATATGTGCAATTTTTAAATGTGCAAATGTAAAATAGTGCAGTGATTGTGAGGAGTATAAGTTATGAGGAGAGTGGGCGGTGTATTAGGAGGGGCAGAGTTCAAAAGGAAGACAGCTCTAGGGGAAAAGCTGTTCCTTAGGCCCCGTTTACACTAATACGTTTTAGTTTTAAACTGCATAAGTTTTGCTACGGTTATGCTATCCATCCACCCTATGCCAGTGTTTTCAAGCCCCCAAAACGGAGCGTTTTGAAAACGCTAAAGAGGCCGTTTTCATTCTAAAACGCTGCTGCTCCGTGTCAGTGTGGATGGTGGAAAACGGAGACATCTGAAAATGAAGGCGGGGCTGCAGACATTCGCCTATCTGATTGGGGCTTTTTCCTCGGTATTAAGTAGCCTTCACACAGTTCAGTCTTACATCCTCTCCTTGTAAGTTCAGACTTCGCATCACCTTGGCCATGCTGTTTCACTATCTTAACAATAAAATGAAAACATGACATAAGGAACTGCCTATTTTCATTTTGAAAATAGCAACTTAAGAGACATCAAAAATGTTGAGGCGTCATGTAGCTGCATAATATGACCATCATCTTTATGGAGCCTATAACAATACTGCCTCCTTTCATTTTCATAAAAAAAAATGAAACATACCCTGTCTCTTTCATTGAATATCAGTTTTAATAATTAATAATGACCATTATAAAACGCACAGTAAGTTTATACAATAGAGGAAATAAAGGCAAGCAATCAATCAGATGTGCAGAATCGGTGTCCCCGGTTACATTAATTGATATATTAACCTAACTTATCTTTGTGCTCAGCCAAAGCACGTTCCCTAAGAACAAGTAATAGATTCAAAAGACCAAAGTCGGGAAATATGTAGTTAGATATAGACAACAAGATGAATTAAATATCACGTTTAACTATAGTGAGATTAGATCCAGCGGGAGATCCTTGATGAACAGTCTGACGTGCACAGCTCTCATATGGGTATGTGTTCAAAGCGCACGTGATGTGCATTTTCACCGTTTTAATGTAGACGGAGAGCTGTTCAGAAACGCTGGGTGAAACGCTAGTGTGGACACAGATCGTTTTCTTTCTAAAACGCCGTTTTAAAACTAAAACATACTAGTGTAAACAGGGCGTTAGTCTGCTGGTTTTTGTCCGGGGGAACCTGAAGTGCCTGCCGGAAGGCAGGAGAGGAAACAGTCTGTGAGCAGGGTGAGAGGAATCCTTAGGAATACTGTGTGCTTGGCGCATACAGTGTTTCTTCTGGATGTCCTCTATGGCTGGCAGCGTGGTCCTTGTAATGCATTGGGAAGTTTTCACCACCCGCTGCAGTGCCTTACGTTCAGCAACAGAGCAGCTTCCATACCAGACTGTGACACAGTTGGTCAGGATGCTTTCTATTGTGCAGCGGTATAACACTGGGGAGCTAAGCCGTTCAGGGCTTTGTAGGTAGTCAATACAATTTTACAATTTATACAACATTTAATAGGGAGCCAATGCAATGATGAAAGAACTGGAGTAATATGATCATATTTCTTTGTTCTAAAAAGCACTCTAGCAGCTGCATTTTGAACTAGCTGAAGTAACACATTACAGTAGTCTAACCGATTGGTCATAAAAGCATGAATAAGCTTTTCCGCATCAGACATTGATAGCATGTGTCAGAGTTTGGCAAAATTGTAAAGATTTTTAAGATGAGTTTTACAGATGCTTGAAATCTGGCCTTGAAACTACAGGTTGCTATCAAAAATCCCCCCCCCCCCCCCCAAAAAAAAAAAAAAAAATTTGCCTGAAGATGAGAACTGAACTAAGAACCATCAAGGGTTAGACAGTGTTCTAGGTTTTTGCGTGTGAGGTTTTTGGGTCCAATAAGCAAGACCTGTTTTATCTGAATTTAGTAATAAGAAGTTATTAGTCATCCTTTTTTTATATCAGCTATACAATCTGTTAATTTCGTAAAATCATAAAAAATTATCAGGTTGAGCGGAGATATAAAGTTATGTATCATCAGCATAACAGTGGAAGCTAACTCCATGTTTTTAATGATATCACCTTGAGGTAGCATATATATACTGCCTGACATGAAGAAAGGGAGCTGTAAAAGGCATGAAAATGCCAGACAGATACTGAAATCTGTTTGATCAACTGTTTGAAACCATTACACTTTTTGAAAAGGAGGGCTACATTTTCAACCTTGTCACAGATGAGACAGGATAGCTTCAATTAATGTATATTCAGACTTCAGAAATTAAGCAAATGTTTGATTGTATCCAGAAACTGTTTTATGTATGCAACATATTTCCACTACAGTGTCTCACTGTTAAGAAAAGCCCTCAACAACAACATCAATGCAAAGCTGCTCTTATGCAGTTTTCGTGTCATCAAAGCATGTGGAAAAAATTGCTGAGCTTGTGGAGACTAAAAAAAGTGAAAAGGGAGATTCTGTCAGTTCTACGATCAATTCTGTACTGGTTGTGTGAAACATATCACAATAATGTCCAAAATCTGAAAAAGCAACTGCAAGAATGAATTTTGTTCAGTACTTTTTGATACACTGGGACCCCTGTCAAGACATGTAGGCTCATTGTTACAGAAGTAGACTTTCTATAATAGGAAATAATACCAACAACAGACTGGAGTCGCATTTTCAGGAATTGAAGAAATATCTCCATCAAAACCTGTCAATATCAGAAACTGTAACACAGCTTGTGGAATTCATCAAGAGACGAGAAACAGACAAAAATTTCAGGAATGTGAAGGACAGTGCATGTTATTTTTGACACACGTGTACCTTCCAATATTACAAAAGACTTTTCGATGGACCTTTCTAAACAAGCTTTTTGAATGGTATTAGGACAACTTTACATCTCCAAAAACAGTAAGAATGAATGTAACATCAATAGGGATGATTTCACTATTTCCTGGGTTGATAAGTGTAGAGTTGCTGAGCATACAACGAACAAGGATATGACTACATCTTGACATGGTGATGCTCAAGATATCAGGAAGTGCTGACACATCTGTTGAACCAAAGGGCAGAGATAGTGGACCAGAGAAGAGACAGGAAAGTATGATCCCTAACAAGGTCTCGAGTGTATACACACATGCAAGCTCTCTGTGTGTATGTGTGGGCGCTCTCTCCTCTGCCGGCTGCTCCTTCTCTCCTTAAGAAGGGTGTCTCTCCGGCCCAATCACTAGAATAAACAGGTGTTATTTATTATTTCTGATTTCTCGCCCCTCATTGGGTGTCCGATCACGCTTCCCTCTTCACACATACATTAAGACGGCGCTTCATAATTCCCTATCGCCTGATTGATGGCTGTTCTATTGGCCATAATTCTGAAAAAGTTTATTCACTTGATATAATTCATTCATTCATTATCTTTTCGGCTTAGTCCCTTTATTAATCTATATATGATTAAACTCACCTATAGCGCATGTGTTTGGACTTGTGGGGAAAACCGGAGCACCCAGAGAAAACTCACGCGAACATGGGGAGAACATGCAAACTCCACACAGAAATGCCAACTGACCCAACTGGGGCTTGAACCAGCAACCTTCTTGCTGTGAGGCAATTGTGCTACCCACTGTGACACCCCAGTGTTGAAGCAGATTATATGAAATAATTTCAGAAAAAATACCCATGTAAAGAGTCATCAAAGAAGGCCTAAGAAACAGGAAAATTTCACTTTCAACAGAAATTTTGAGTATTTACTCTCAAGTTTAAGTACTTTTTTTCATGATCATTTTGTCATAAGTTCTCTTTTTATGCTATCAGTTAGGAAAAAATACACTACATAAAAACCCATGGAACTGGATGATGGTGGCCAAATGGATGCTATTAATCAAAGACCTTCAAAGTCCAAAAAAAAAAAAAGAAAATTAATTTTTTCCTTCAACAGAACAGGTGAGTCACACTTTTTTCTGTTATTAAGACAAAACATCCAGTGGTTTTAGAGAACACCTATTATGCAAAATTCACGTTTATATATATATTTGGACATTAATGTGTTGACAGTATGTGCACACAACCACACAATAATGATTAAAATCCACCTGCTTTTTTAACTTTCCCATAAATGTTAAGCAGTGTCTCAAATAAGCCACTTGCAGAAAAAGGGTGATGTGTTGTCACATTGAACAACCCTGCCTCCATTACAAACACTGACAAAAAACTCCCATATTAGGACAGACTTGCCCAGAGCAAGTTGTACACAGTCCACCATTGCTACACTGATGAAAATGTCTCTCAAATTACTGTCTTTTAGGGGAATGCTTCCTGATTTCTCAGTTTACATCAGGGGTGTCCAAACTCGGTCCTGGAGGGCCGGTGTCCTGCATAGTTTAGCTCTAACTTCCTTCAACACACTTGCCTGGAAGTTTTAGTATACCTAGAAAGAGCTTGATCAGCTGGTTCAGGTGTGTTTAATTGTGGTTGGAACTAAAATATGCAGGACACCGGCCCTCCAGGACCGAGTTTAGGCACTCCTGGTTTACATGGACTGTTAAACTCATATCTAGGTATCAGAAGATGAGATGTTTTGAAAAGATGGTTGCGTGAACTAGCTCTTTTGCATTAAAGCCACATACTCAAAACAGCTCATTCATTCATTTTCTTTTCGGCTTAATCCATTTATAAATCTGGGGTAGCCACAGCAGAATGAACTTCCAACTTATCCAGCATGTTTTTACGCAGAGGATGCCCTTCCAGCTGCAACCCATCTCTGGGAAACATCCATACACACTCATACACTACCTAAAATTTAGCCTTCCCAATTCACTTGTACCGCATGTCTTTGGACTGTGGGGGAAACCGGAGCACCCGGAGGAAACCCACGCGAACGCGGGGAGAACATACAAACTCCTCACAGAAATGCCAACTGACCCAGCCAAGGTTCGAACCAGCGACATTCTTGCTGTGAAGTGACAGCACTACCTACTGCGCCACTGCATTGCCCAAAACAGCTCATTTTAATTCTAAACTAAAATCTGGCATTTTAAGAAGGTATAACAAATAATGTGTGCTGTTTCTTTGAGCTGGAACTTCACAGACACATTTAGGGGAGACCAGAGATTATGTAAAGTGAAAAGTAATGTGTAATGTGATGTTCTTTAAAACTTTGAGGCTTTAAGACATTGTTTTTTGCTGTATTTACAAAAAATGTATGCTCACCTTTACCTGTTTATTATGCCTTTTCACTTTGTTTTCTTTGTTTTTAATTATTAGACAAGAAAATGCGCAATATTCAAGACTGTTAAATGCAGTTTGCCTGATCAAAAGACTTTCCTCCCAACTAAAACCTGACAATTAAAGGGATCTTTAGATCCTGATCAATGGCTCAGTGACAAGGTAATGTTGGTTTTACATGGATTCTACTTCTGTATGTAAATGTATTTATCTTTTTAATAATGAAATGAAAAGAACATTTTGCTTTTGGTTTATTGTACTAACGAAACATAAATGTATACTGATTGTTCTTTAATAACCATTGACCTTGTTTCTTCTTGCTAAATTTGTTCAGTTTTTCAGTGTTTCCTTGAGCAATTTTGGAGAAAAGGAGTCAATACAACATGGATATAGGATAAGGCAAATAATTTTTTTTTTTCTCTTTTCCCTTATCTTTTTCAATATACAAGTCATCTTTTTATAGCTAGATCTTGACATTTTTCATGGGTGCAATTTCAGGATTTCGAATGGGATTTACTACCAGTGTGCAGGTTCAGTCACTGGTTCTTAGTTGCTTTCAACATTTAAGAGTGCAAAGTCTTTGTACTTGATTAACTTAAAAGCCACATGTGGCTCTTTGACCAAAAATACGTGGCTCTCCTGCTGTCTCAATTCAATAATATTTTACAGCTTAAAAAATTATAACCGTCACTAGAAATCAGTTTCCTATTCAAAATACAATTACAATTCTACTTTTATTGTATTATAAACAAAATTTATAAAAACTGAATATAAGGACATTTCAACCAATACGTGTGTGTACAATAGGCAAACAACTTATGTTTCTATGGTAACCACGCACGCGGAAATTCAAACAATAATGGCGAAAAGAAAAAAGTTTTGTTTTCAGAGATTAAGTTCAATTCAGATCAGTTTAGCTCAGGTCAGTGTGGGTTAATATTCACTACTGAGAGTCCAAACACTGAAGAGCAAATCCATCAATGCACAGCTCTACAGATCCCGAACCATGCAAGCCAGTGGCGACAGTGGCGAGGAAAAAACTTCACCAATTGGCGAAAGTGAAGATTTAAAAAACCTCGAGAGAAACCTGGCTCAGTTGGGCACGACCATTCCTCCTATGGCCAAACGTTTTGTGCAGAGCTGCAGTCTAGGCGCAGGAAGCTGGACCTCAGCGAAGACTCGTCTGTCCTAGTAGCATCACAGGAATCAGTCTCATGCTCTCAATTCTTCCATGACCACCACAGCAGCTCCTCAGAATACGGCCTGGTCCAGGATTATGAAAACCTTGGAATCATCTCGTCGCTGGTCTTGGATCGCATCAGTGGCACTGCATAGTCTGAGGGCCTCGGAATGAGTACCCCCAGGTGGAAATACAGGATAAGGAGAATAATTAGCGTAGCTGCTGTTCATAGTGAATAAAAACAAGAAGCAAAATCCTGTGTGGGGCACATCATGCGTCATACCGCTATGTAATGCACTGAGTGTATGCTTTGCTAAAAAGATAGGTCTTTAACCCCCTGGGGTCGAAGCCCGCGGATACGCGTTTTGACGTGTTTTCACATGAAACCGCAGAAAAAAACTTAAATGACACTTTCAGTTTTGATCGTACAGATATGAGCAATACATCAATCGAATCTGTTAGGTGTCTATTTTTTTCTTGGGTACACTCACAATAACAACAAAAGTGTGTGCTTTTGCAAAATAAGGAAAATAGACAGTGAAGGCATTTTCTCTTTTCTCTCTCCGTGAACTGTTTTTACAAACGCGTCAGTAAAATGCACTGAAACTCCGCGAAAACTAAACACACAGACATGAGATAGGTATCTATAGAAAGCTTGAAGTGTCTACTTTTAAATGCAGTGGTGCACGTTGAAAACAAATACTGCTTGACAAAGTAATCAGTATGAAACCAACGCGATGTCTAGCTTCTCTGTAGAGCCTCATTGTTTTTAATGCGACCACGCCCACGGGGCTTTGTTATTACAATAGTCCACGTGAGACTCGCGTGACATGTAAACTGAGGTCAGAAAACACAGCGGAATCTCCACGAATACATGAGACATACACATGACAGACATACCTGCATAAAGCTTGGAGGGTGAACTTTCCAACTCATTTTGAAAGCAAATGTTGTCTCGCTAGGTAATCCATACAATTCTCCCGGCAGAGCGCGCATCACGCCGGCTCTTCCCACTTCCGCCATTAATACAAACAATGACGTAGGCTGACCACACGCCCACAGCGCGCTGGCTAGAATGTGATGCATGTTATACGTGTTATTAATTTAATTTTTATTTATTTTACCGTAGTTCAGCCTGTTAAAGTTTGGAAAAAGTTAACTAAGGCTGCAACTATTTGGGCATAATATATATAAAAGGTCTTAAAATATTATTTTGATTATTCTTGTGTTTTGTCATTATGCCAGAGTCATTCAGAAATTATTATTAAACGCTGGATTAATGCACAAGAAAGTTATTACAACAGTTTTGCAAACACGTTTTATACCATTTCAAATATTTCCCTCCATTTCTCAGTGAATATAGGCAATGTATTTTGATGCATTTAAACAAAACTGATTTATTAAACAGATATATTTATTGAAATAATATTTTAGTCACCAAATATATTCAGAAATTGAAAGATAATACAATAAAATTCAATCAAAATATTGAAAAAAAATTACAACCTACAAAATTTTAACTAAATGTAACAAGGATTTAGTTTGGACTAGCTTTTGCAGATGGACTTTGCTATACTATGCTCTTGATGGGTGAGTGGGGGAGTGTCTTTTGTCTCTCCAGGTGTGAATTATTCATAACCATTGTCACTCACGCATATACCTGAGACGAGCCAAACAAACTTAACAAAATGTAAATCTTTGTAATGTTTCCTTTGACTGAGAGAATAAAATAATTTTTACATAATTGTGAAGTAAATATTCTAGCCTACCAGACTGGTTACTCAAAAACCTTGGTCAAGCACATTTAGAGTGTTTTTTTGGACCTTATTTCAGCTAAATTTTTTTCTCCAAATCCTACTAACCACGCATAATATTTTTTTTCTAAAAAACACAAGCATGTACATCAATAATTGTCACATATTGTTGTAGCACAGTTTGTGCTGAATACAAATAAAATACATGTTGGCCAATACCTTGTAATATGTAGCTGAAATTAGCACAAATGTCAGGGCATGTCAAAACATCTCAGGGGCCCCAAAATCACCTTAGACCCCTGAGGGTTAATCTAGTTTTGAAGAGCGAGAGTGTGTCTGAGCCTCGGACATTATCAGGAAGGCTATTCCAGAGTTTAGGGGTCATAAAAGAGAAGGCTTGGCCTCCTTTACTCGATTTTGCTATTCTAGGTACTACTAGAAGCCCTGAGTTTTGAGATTGTAAAGAGCGGGTTGGGTTGTAGCGAGACAGGAGGTTGGTTAGATAAACAGGAGCTAGATTATTTAGGGCTTTATAGGTAAGAAGCAATATTTTATATTCAATACGAAACTTAACAGGCAGCCAGTGTAAGGAGGATAAAATTGGGGTGATATGATCATATTTTCTAGACCTGGTAAGAACTCTGGCAGCTGCATTTTGCACTAGTTGAAGTTTGTTAATAGAGGATGCTGGGTAACCAGCAAACAGAGCATTACAGTAGTCCAGCCTGGAAGTCAAAAAGCATGAACTAGTTTTTCTGCATCGGATATGGATAGCATACTTCGTAATTAAGCAATATTTCTCAGATAAAAAAAGGCAGTTTTTGTGACATGGGATATATGATTTTCAAAAGTTAAATTGCTGTCTAATATGACACCCAGATCTTTTATAGTAGAGCTAACGCTAACTTTGTATCCCTCTAATTGCAGGTCCAGTTGTGAGATCTGCTGTGTACAGGATTTAGGCCCGTTAAGTAATAATTCTGTTTTGTCTGAGTTTAAGTGAAGAAAATTGTTTGTCATTAAAACACTTGGTTAGCTTAGACAGTTCAGACCTCTCATCAGGTTTAGTTGAAATGCATAATTGAGTATCGTCTGCATAGCAGTGAAAGCTGATCCTGTGTTTTCTAATAATGTCCCCCAGGGGAAGCATGTATATTGTAAAAAGCAAAGGGCCTAAAACTTTACTGGGACCCCGTACTTTACTGGCCTTACTTGTGAAAGCTGTCCATTATATTCACAAACTGGTAACGATCAGCTAAGTATGACCTAAACCATTGAAGAGCCTGTCCTTGTACACCTGTAGAATATAAGCGGTCTATGAGAATATTGTGGTCAATGGTGTCAAATGCGGCGCTAAGATCTAGTAAAACTAAGACAGCAAGTGAGATACAGATGGTGCAGATCAGTGACATAACATCAGCAGATTTTTTTTCTCTTGCACAAGTGTTGTTGGGTACTTTATGTATCTGGTGGCGTAATACGCGAATAAAGTCTGGCTGTTCTGCCAATAAAGCTTACAACTAAATGAGAAGACATACTTAAAGCTTTTATGGATTTTGCTACTAGAAAAAAAATTGCCACTGGATAAGCTTGTTTCCGTGTGCACCGATGGAGCTTCAAGTATGGTGGGCAAACAAAAAGTTTAGTGTATCTACTATGTGAGCAAGAAAAGCGCCGCATTCTGCATTCATATCATTGTGTCTTACATCAAGAGACACTTTGTGCTCTTGTGTCATGTGGACCCAAACTACGCGAAGTTATGTCATCAGTTATACGAGTGGTGAATTTCATTGTGGCCCGTGCTTTGAATAAGCGTCAGTTCAAAGAGTTGTTGGAGGAAATGGGGAGCCACTATTCCAGCCTGCTATTGCACAGCAATGTCCGCTGGTTATCCAAAGGGAAAGTGCTTGCACGTTTTGCTGCATGCTTAAATGAGGCGAAAGTCTTTTTGACAAAGAAAGGAATTGTGCATCCTGAGCTCAGATCAGGATGCGCTTTGCAAGTTCTATTATCTGGTGTACATTACTGAGCATCTGAACCAGATAAATGTGAAGATGCAGGGACACGGGACAACAGCTTTTTTCTCTTTACCAGTTTCGGCATTTGAATTAACACTAAAACTGTTCATACAGGACATTAAAAGAGGCTTTTCTAACACCCATCCTTCTCTGTTCCTCTTCCTGAACAGGGGCCAATGACGATGGTGGTAATCTCAATGAGTCTGAGAAGCCACTTCTAACCTCCCCACATTTTATCAAATTCAAGGGCCTCTCCTAAGGGTGAATCAGATGAGATGCAGTAACACTTTCAATTCTGCAATTATTTAAAATAAGAAATATCACAATGTCATATAAACAGAAAATGTGGTAAGAGTAACAATAATAATAATAATAATAATAATAATAATAATAATAATAATAATAAAAAAACTTAAAGGAGATAGTAAAGGTAATTTATAAACTGTAGATTGTGATCAGCTTATCAGAAAACACTTGATTATTTGTAGAACTCTGGTGAAGTCCAGTTTGTCCAGGCCACACCCCAGCCGCGGTATAGACACACTGCTCATTCTGTAAAACAGACACCAATATTTCATCTAATTCAGACTGGCTTTGAAGTCTTCATATGTTGGTTTGTCAGTAGCCAATTTTTTGTTTTTACCAGATGAAAGACAATCCTGTCTTGGTTGTTTAAATTGAATTTCAACCTCTTTACCTCGTATATTTCCCTGAATTGTTTTGCTATACCAGCCCCAAAAGCACAGTCAGCACTTATATGCGTTTGTTGTCAGGTGTTTGAAATAGGTCTCCAATTTTGTTCAATTCTTAATTTTCTACTTGTCAGAGTGTCAGCAAGTAATTGTTTGTTACCGTGAGTTGCATGTCTGTCAGTGTCAGTGTCTGGTATAGTTTCAGTCTCCCCCTCTTGGACCTGAGAAGACAGGTCCACTCTGGTTTCTGCAAGAGAACGATTTGATTTATCACATGCAATACAGGATGAGAGGTGGTACTGGGTATCACACTTGCCAGAAACCTTAACACAATTGGACATTCTGGCAATGACTTTTTATGGTTCAGACCACCTGGGCTCCTTCTGCTAAATAGGCGAATGCGTATACTTTCAGCAGTGTTGGCCCCTGGTTGCTTAGATTGGTTGTCAGGAGCAATCTGTTAATAAAAAGCTGCAATCAAAGCAGTTAGTTTGCCATGATAACATTTTGGTGCCAATGGCCCATACCCAAGGTATGCTCAACAATTCTCTGTTCCTGAGAAGGGTCGACCCAAGGAGGTGAAGAAACCTGACCTCCACCACTGTGGCATTTTGACAACAACAACTGTCAGTGGACAGACTTAGAACGTCAGGGGCGATGTTAGGGGAACCCTAGTCAAGTCAGGTCTAATTTTAGAGGCTAATTCAGCACAATTATGGGGTTTCCCTTCAGACATTAGATCTGCCATGTTAACCAATTATGTTTTATTGCCAATGTTGATAATGCAGTGTAGGGGTTGGGCACAGGAAGAGGAGGTGTGACCACTATTTAATTAATCTGTGTTAAACCATGTCCCATCCTGTATTTTTTTAGTGCCAGGTTTTGGCACAGGCAAAAGTGAGGTGTTCCATTTAGAGGAAGTTGTTTTTAAAACTTCTGATTTCAACAATCCTGTGATTGTTGCTTCAATGCCAGCCTCAGTTTTAGGTCTATTTTTGTATTGTGGTACCCAAATAAGTGCATCAAAATTTAATGTGAAAGAAATTGGGGGTATAATTTTTGGATTATTTTTGGTATGTAATTAATAGTTCTGCTTCCTCATCATCAGTGTGTTCCTTCTGTGATATCTCAACAGCCTTTTGTGTGCTAATGTGCCTTAGTCAGGTGGTGTCATGTGAGACCCTATAGGCTGAGGTGGAGTAAAATACAAGCTGACGCTTTGTCAATGGACGTCACTTTCGCTGTTACTCTAAGCTGCTGCTGTTTGGAGCTCGCTCTGTTGCATAGATTTGCAATTTGCATTTTTATTATCAAATAGCTCCACATTTGCTAAATACTACTTAGGGGGAACAAACCCTAAATACATTTTATATTACATCTAACACTTTATACAAATAAATCTACTTTAAAACATTCTGTCTCTCGAGCATCCACCTGTTGTTTGCAGCTTAGCCTGCTAGCACCGCTAGTCAGCTAAAGCTACCGACTGCTTTCATTCCCTAATTTTCTCACTTACTGGCTTTGCTTGTTACCCTGTATGATGTCGCTTGTGTCTTCGTCCTTGTGTGCAGGAGAAACATCGATGGAGGCCCTGGACATGGAGCTGGAACAGTTGGAAGAACGCATCCGTCTTCTGAAGGTGAAACGAACCCACCTCAGAACACATAGGGCCTTGGTCGGTTTGCCCTGGGCTGCAGCTCGCTCACCTGAGGTAAGTGGACAATACAGCCATGACACTCCGTCTACCTCAACCCCTCGTGTTCCTCTGTCCAGGCCCAGCGCACCTAGGACGCGGTTCGCCCAGGGGTCGTTTATGCCGACACCCGGTGATCAGGAACCCCCGGGGCACTGAGTCCCCTCCCGCGTTCGAGATCTCAATGGAGAACCGCTTCGCCCCTCTCTGCGAGACGGGTCACGATGTGGCTATCATTGGTGACTCCATCGTCCGCCACGTCCGTCCTGCTTCCACTTCAGGTAATAAAGTACGCACATTCTGCTTTCCTGGTGCTCGCGTTAAGAATATTTCTACACAGATTTCGAGTATCCTGAGCGCTGGCGAGAGCCTCGGTGCCGTTGTCCTCCATGTGGGGACGAACGACACCGGGCTCCGCCAGTCTGAGATCCTGAAGAGGGACTTCAGGAGCTTCATCGAGACGGTTCGACACACCTCGCCCGCCACGCAGATCATCGTTTCTGGACCGCTTCCTACCTACCGCCAAGGAAATGAAAGGTTCAGTAGACTTTTAGCTCTGAATGAATGGCTATTAACATGGTGTAATGAACAGAAACTGCTCTTTGCCAATAACTGGAATCTTTTCTGGGAGCGTCCTAGGCTTTTCCGTCCGGACGGCCTGCACCCTAGTCGAGTTGGAGCTGAACTGCTGTCGGACAACATCTCTAAGATGCTTCGTTCTGTCTGACTAGTAAGTAAAAATTCACATTTTATCCATATAGACTCTTGTTCGTCCCACTTGAATTACAGTAATACATGTCTAGCTTACCCCATAAAGACTGTGTCTGTTCCTCGTGTTATTAGATCAACAATTTAACGTACTGTGTGCTCCAGAAAAAAATCTATTAAGAATAAAAGCTGAAAATCCAATAAAACATGATAATACAAACTTCGTAAAGCTTGGTCTCCTAAACATCAGGTCACTAGCACCTAAAATGCTTATCATAAATTAAATAATAACAGATAACAATCTAAATGCACTCTGTCTTACTGAAACCTGGCTGAAACAAAATTACTATATTAGGTTAAATGAAGCAACTCCTCCTGGATTTGCATATAAGCATAAGGCTCGTCAAACCGGTCGTGGTGGTGGAGTTGCAGCAATCTTTAGTGATATTCTTAATGTTAATAAGAGAAATGGAATTATGTTTAACTCCTTTGAGGTATTAGCTCTTAATGTTATGCTACCGGATATTATGCAAAAACCTATGTTATCTCTCGCTATAATCACCATATATAGATCCCCAGGACCCTATGTCAATTTTCTAAAAAAGTTTTCTGATTTTATTTCTGACTTACTAGATAAAACTGATAAAATACTAATTGTAGGAGACTTTAACATCCACGTAGATGACACAAATGATGCATTAGGGCTCGCCTTTATGGATCTACTACATTCACTTGGGATAAAACAAAATGCTGTTGGTCCAACCCATCGCTTAAAGCATACATTAGATCTAATATTGTCTTATGGAATTGAGGTCTTTGATGTAGACATTATACCACAAAGTGATGATGTTTTGGACCACTACCTCTTGCTATATAAGCTGCGTTTACCTGAAATTAGCAGATCTGCACCAATATACCGCCCTGGTAGGACTATCGTTCCGTCCACCAAGGATGAATTCATAAATAACTTACCTGATCTTTCTTTATTTCGAAATACACCTGCAAACGCAAATGACCTTGACGTAGTAACCAGCAGTATGGATGCCATCTTTACTAGCACACTTAATACAGTGGCACCCATCAAATTAAAAAAGGCTAGAGAGAATAAAACTGCACCATGGTACAATAATCATACTCGCGCTCTCAAAACAGCAACCCGTGCTCTGGAACGTAAATGGAAAAAAACTAATTTAGAGGTTTTTAGAATTGCATACAAAGACAGTATGTCCAGCTATAGGAGGGCTCTTAAATCTGCCAGGGCCGAGCACCTTCGCAAACTGATTAAAAATAATCATAACAATCCGAGATTTTTATTTAACACCATTGCTAAACTAACAAATAATCGATCATCTTTGGAACAAAATGTCCCACCGCAAATTAGTAGTGATGACTTCATGAATTTTTTCAGTGATAAAATAGAACGCTTTAGACAGAAAATAGAAGATGTTAAACTTTCTGCACCACCTTATACTCCAGATCCAGTAAACATCCAACTGAATCAAAATAACCTACAATTTTTCAAAACCATAGAACAGGAAGAGCTAGATCAAGTTATAAATAGCTCTAAATCAGCTACATGTATGTTAGACCCAATTCCAACAAAATTACTGAAAGAATTGATACCTATTATAGGAGAACCTCTCCTTAATGTTATCAACTCTTCTTTATCTTTAGGCCATGTTCCAAATCCTTACAAGCTAGCTGTTATTAAACCTATTATTAAAAAACCACAACTGGACCCGAGCAACTTAGCTAATTATAGGCCTATTTCAAATCTTTCGTTTATGTCTAAAATACTAGAAAAAGTTGTTTCTACCCAATTATGCTCCTTTCTGCAGACAAACAACATTTATGAAGTGTTTCAGTCAGGTTTCAGGCCAGTACAGAAACCGCATTAGTAAAAATAACCAACAATTTACTCTTAGCTGTTGACCAAGGGTGCATCTCACTATTAGTTCTTCTTGATCTTAGCGCCGCATTTGACACCATTGACCACAATATTCTCATAGACCGCTTAAATTCTACAGGTGTCCAAAACAGGCTCTTGAATGGTTTAGGTCATACTTAGCTAACCGTTACCAATTTGTGAATATTAATGGACAGCTTTCACAAGTCAGGCCAGTAAAGTACGGGGTCCCTCAGGGATCAGTTTTAGGCCCCTTGCTGTTTACAATATACATGCTTCCCCTGGGGGACATTATTAGAAAACACGGGATCAGCTTTCACTGCTATGCAGACAATACTCAATTATACATTTCATCTAAACCTAATGAGATGTCTGAACTGTCTAAGCTAACCGAGTGTATCAAAGATGTTAAAGACTGGATGACCAACAATTTTCTTCTCTTAAACTCAGACAAAACAGAATTATTACTTATTTGCCCTAAATCCTGTACATAGCAGTTCTCACAACTGGACCTGCAATTAGAGGGATACAAAGTTAGCGTTAGCTCTACTATAAAAGATCTGGGTGTCATATTAGACAGCAATTTAACTTTCAAAAATCATATATCCCATGTCAAAAAACTGCCTTCTTTCATCTGACAAATATTGCTAAGTTGCGAAGTATGCTATCCATATCAGATGCAGAAAAGCTAGTTCATGCTTTCATGACTTCTAGGCTGGACTACTGTAATGCTCTGTTTGCTGGCTGCCCAGCATCCTCTATTAACAAACTCCAGCTAGTGCAAAATGCAGCTGCCAGAGTTCTTACCAGGGGGGTATTCCAGAAAGCAGGTTATGTGACATACCCGGGTAAGTTTGAGAGTAAGTAAGTGGATAACCTCAGATTTGGTTCCAAAATCGGAGGTAACTTCTGGGGTATGGTAAGTAGCCATAGCAACTTACTCGCTGAAGATAACCTGCTCTGTAGCAGGTTATGTTCCAGAGTTAGTCTGTTTCAGAGAGTTTACTGAGCATTGCATGCTCTTTAGATGAAAATTTTGATGGACGTAGGCACAGATATGCAGTTTTTTTCATCGTGATAGGGTTATAAGTGCATAGTTCTTTTCATAACCAAATAAATATTTGAATGAGCGTTGTCGTTTTTCGAAAGAATCATTAATGTATTTAACAAACCTTTTCAAATCAAACGTGACAAATTGCAACGCAGGTCTGCGCTTACCATGGTTAACATACCGCTCAGTGCAGCTCTTTGTTTTTTGCGTCAGGGTATTTTACTGTACAATGTGGCAATAGCGTGTCCATCTGTACAGTATGCCTGGCACTGAACTATTTTATACACTTTTGTATAGTTCATCGGCCATAAACTACTGAGTATCATTACTCAAACATGTTAGAGCGCGGCAATAGTGTAGTGGTCAGTAAGGCCCTAAAGTACAACGGTGCTCACAGCAGAGTGAGTTCGAATCTTGCATAAAGATTTTTTTTTTCTTCCTCTCTCTCTCTCTCTTTCTGCACCCCTCACATTTTTTTTGTAGCCTATATATAATATTATAAGAAGTGGCAGCTTTGTCTTTTCTATGAAAATATATCCATATTTAAAGATGTAGTCGTTCATATGTATACATCTATTCACACAGCACACACACCCTTGATACATTTTTTTTATATCATTTTTTTCAGGGTTTCCAAATGCTATTGGGTGTATTAATTGCAGCCTCTTTCCATCAGTCAATAAAGGACACTGATAATATGAAACATTTTTAATATTAACAACTTAATTGTCTGTCCTTAATCTGTTGGTGTTACAACTATTAAACTCATTACTGCTTCCACTAACAATAGTTCATATGTGATGACCCCACCTCATCACTAGGTTGAGGCTAAATGTCCAGGGTCTGTACATGATACCAGAATTTTCAGGGAGTCTTCACATTATGACACGCATCACAACAGGATACATTTGATTTACACTATGTTTTTAATTTTATTGACTATATTTGTATTATACACCTCAATCATTACTGGGCACTACACTGGTTACATGCTGGAGGACAGAGGATACCCTTTTTGTATATGATGACACCCTACCCTGCACTCAGCCTGACCCAGAGGAACCCTCAGTGACCCAAGCAGACCAATGAGATGGAAGAGTTCTAAGAGAAATGATTTGTCAAATTAATTAAATAGTTTGGTCTGAAGCACTGTTCATCTCTTTATTTCCTGAAATAAAATGAATGATTAGATTTTTACATTGCTTTATACACACACACCTTTCAACATGTAACATTTTTTTCCTGTACATTTCTTACCTTAAGGTGATGCTCATGTGACTTTATTTGTCTTTGAAGATGGACCTTATACAGCTACTTTAGAATTAAAATAAATAATAAATAAATAAAAGATTGTTTCGTGATACAATAGTGAAATTTAAATATGAAAAAGTGCAGACAAATTATTACACTGTTTGTTAGTTGAGGCAGAAGGAACTTCGTCTGCATGCAAAACAAAAAACATAAAAAGAATCTAAATTTACCTGACAGCAACCACTTACAACTGTGACAGATTGTGTGGTTTAAGGTCAAATAAATTAACCACTTCTCCTCAGCCTCCTTTCTGTTAGCTACAAGACAGAAGGAATATTCTAGAGTGTTTAATACAGCTCCAGTAATCAAATATTACCTTTTAAAAGAATGTGTCTGTGTTTAATTTTGACTTTGGACAGAGTTCTTCTAGCTCCAGAAGAATAACAATTTCTGTAAGCCTTATATAGTCAATACACATTATTATTGTGGCCTTAAGAAATTAATGGCAGGACAATTAAATGCATGAATGGTTACACAACATACTCAAAAAGGATGTTAGAGTTAGCCTACATTTAATTTTTCATTACAATAAAGGGAGGGTGGCATGTGTAATTTATTAAACTAAGGAATTTTCTCTTATCATTATTATTATTATTTTATCTATTTATTATCTTATATTTATTTCCTTCGTTGATGCAGGTGTGTATTGCTTTTTCTTTATAATCGGCCTTAATTCTACATACGCCAGCATTAAAACCTCCAGCTCCGCCTCTGTAAAGTGCGTTGCCCTTTTTTCTCACCGTGACTTTCTATTGTGACTCGTGAATTCGGCAATCTACTGAAAATGCCTTCAGGTGTGTGCCGTGCGAGCGCATTAACCCACGGTTATCTTCAGGAGGTTGATTTAACTAACTCTCGTTTTGGAACCGACATACTCACGGTAAGCAGGTTTTGGGTTAATCAACCGAGAGTTCAGGGTTTAGCAGATGGTAAGTTAACCCAGCTTTCTGGAATACCCCCCAGATCTAGAAAATATGATCATATCACTCCAATTTTATCCTCCTTACACTGGCTGCCTGTTAAATTTCGTATTGAATTTAAAATATTACTCCTTACCTATAAAGCTTTAAATAATCTAGCTCCTGTTTATCTAACCAACCTCCTCTCTTGCTACAACCCAACCCACTCTTTACGATCTCAAAACTCAGGGCTTCTGGTAGTACCTAGAATATCAAAGTCGAGTAAAGGAGGCCGAGCCTTCTCATTTATGGCCCCTAAACTCTGGAATAGCCTTCCTGATAATGTCCGAGGCTCAGACACACTCTCGCTCTTTAAAACTAGATTAAAGACCTATCTTTTTAGCAAAGCATACACTCAGTGCAGTACATAGAGGTATGAAGCATGATGTGCCCCACACATGATTTTGGTTCTCGTTTATATACACTATGAACAGCAGCTACGCTAATTATTCTCCTTATTCTGTATTTCCACCTGGGGGTACTCATCTCGAGGCCCTCAGACTATGCAGTGCCACTGACGCGATCCAAGACCAGCGACGAGATGATCCCAAGGTTTTCTGGACCAGGCCGTATCCTGAGCAGCTGCTGTGGTGGTCTTCATGGAGTGAGAACATGACTGACTCCTGTGATGCTCCAAGGACAGATGAGTCTTCGCTGAGGTCCAGCTTCCTGCGCCTAAACTGCAGCTCTGCACAAGACGTTTGGCCATAGGGGAAATGGTCGGGCCCAACTGAGCCAGGTTTCTCTCGAGGTTTTTTTTTAAATCTTCGCTTTCGCCAATTGGTGAAGTTTTTTCCTCGCCGCTGTCGCCACTGGCTTGCATGGTTCGGGATCTGTAGAGCTGTGCAGCGATGGATTTGCTATTCAGTGTTTGGACTCTCGGTAGTGATTATTAACCCACACTGAACTGAGCTAAACTGAAGTGAACTTAATCTCTAAAAACTGAACTGACACTGTTTCAATTCACTATAATCTTCCATGTGAAGCTGCTTTGACACAATCTACATTGTATAAGCGCTATACAAATAAAGATGAATTGAATTGAATTCTCTCCTGTCTCTATCCTCTTCAGGGGCTTTTTCTGTCTCTCTCTCTCTGTCTCTCTCTCCATGAGGTCGGAGAATATGGGTGAAGCAAGGCGACTAACATTGTAAATACAGATTAATTATATTAAGATGTCGCTTACATTTAACACCAGGTGTAAAATAACTGTTTGTAGAATATTTATAATTATTATAATCCTTATTAAATACCTTGTGACTCATTTTATATACTTTATTTAAATTTTTAAATAAAAACATTTCCTTTCTATTGAAAATTAAATGTATTTGCAATCTGCTATGTAATGGGGGGAGGGGGGTGGGGAGAACGTGTTCATCAGTCGCTGGATTCGAACCGGGTTCATGATCGATTGCCTCAAAACACATATCCAACCGCTCTCTTTAGTTTGACTCTGTCGATCAAACGGCGCTGGCGGGAAACACTTCACTAGCTTATTACAACAAGGTGCGCTATTTGCACTTAAGCCTAAATAGACACTCCAAAATCAGCATTTTTTTCCCCCTCGCAGGGGCCCCAAGTCCACACGGACCCATAATGCCCAATGGTTAATCCGACCCTGACAGGGTCGGCGATATAAGCTAAGTAAATATCTTTTACTTTAAATAAACACACACGCAAGCTCTCTGTGTGTATGTGTGGGTGCTCTCTCCTCTCCCGGCTGCTCCTTCTCCTCTCCTTAAGAAGGGTGTCTCTCCGGCCCAATCGCTAAAATAAACAGGTGTTATTTATTATTTCTGATTTTCCCCCCTCATTGAGTGTCCGATCATGCTGACCTCTCCACACATACATTAAGACAGCGCTTCATAATTCCCGATCACCTGATTGATGGCTGTTCCATTGCCCATAATTCTCAAAAAGCTTTATTTACTTGATATAATTCATTCATTCATTTTCTTTTCGGCTTAGTCCCTTTATTAATCTGGGGTCTCCACAGCAGAATATATTGCCAACTTATCCAGCAAATGTTTTAAGCAGCGGATGCCCTTCCAGCTGCAACCCAACTCTGGGAAACCTCCATGCACACTCATACACTATGGACAATTTAGCCTACCCAATTCACCTGTACTGCATGTATTTGGACTGTGGGGGAAACCGGAGCACCTGGAGGAAACCCACGCGAACGCAGGGAGAACATGCAAACTCCACACAGAAACGCCAACTGACCCAGCCGAGGCTCGAACCAGTGACCTTCTTGCTGTGAGGTGACAGCACTACCTACTGCGCCACTTCATCGCCCACTTGATATAATAAAAGGCTGAATTTATCCTCTGCCTCTGATCAATCTTTTGAGCATGGGGAGGACTTGGGAAAAGTCCAGCACTATCTATCTATCTCAATGAAAATGTGCTGTTAACTTACTCAAACTCAGGTCACAAGCTGTAGGTTACTTTTTACTCCAGTGGGACAATAATAAATATTTTTACCTATGGTTTTTGGGTATTCATATGATACAAATTGATGGTCACTATCTCTTGGAAAGTCTAAGCCAAATTAATCACCTACACCTTGGATGGTCTGATAGTGAGTAAATTAACTAATTAACTGGGTAAAGTGCGTTTCTAAAGATGTTTTCACAAACATAAAATGTCAATTGTCTGTATAGTTCAGGTTTCCTTTAGACCTTTTTGGTGTTAGTCTACTTGTAATGGTACTCTACATTGCATGTCTAGACATTGCTTTAGAAAATGTGATTACAGATATTATACAGGTGCATCTCAATTATTTAGAATGTCATCAAAATGTTGATTACTTTCAGTAATTCAAATAAAAAAGTGAAACACATTTATTACATAGATTCATTGCGCACAGACTGATATATTTCAAGTGTTTAGTTCTTTTCATTTTGATGATTGTGGCTTACAGCTAATGAAAACCCAAAATTCAGTATCTCAGAAAATTTTAATAATACTTGAAAAAGGTTTTGTAATAAATGTTGGATTACTAAAAAAGTATGAACATGTACATTAATCAGTACTTGTTTGGGGTTATTTTTTTATGATTTACTTCAGTAATGTGTCATGGCATGGAGGCAGTCGGTTGGTGGCACTGCTAAGCTGTTTTGAATCCCAGGTGTCTCTGATTGGAGCCTTAAGCTCTTCTGTGTTGTAGGGTCTGGTGTCACTGAAACCAGTTTACTCACCAGTACATGATCTGGGCTTTCCTATCCCCTGGGCGTTTAGCTGGTGTGCACATTAAAAGAGCGTATTCCTGAGAGAGCAACACAGTAAAGCAACGCGTCTTTTTGGAAGATGCTGTTCTGACTATGTGTTTCTGGATGCGGTGGTTCCCATCTCCAGATGATGGGCACGGGTACCGCATCACAGGTCTGGGGGTCCAGTGTTCGCGGACAGCTCTTACTCTCACTTTGGGGGCATGGCTGTTGCACAGCTGAGTTTGTGGCTTCCAAGCCACCCCCGTTGCTCCCCGTGAAAGTGGTTAGCACGCGGGCAGATCTGAGGATCACAGTGGGGGTTTATCTGTCGCCTCCGGGCTCGCGGACCCCCCCTCCTATACAGTGCGCTCCATTCAAGCTTCAAGTCCCTGGCATCTGAAGGCGAACTGTCATGCTCAGATGACAGACCAGGCTCGCTACCATCTTAAGGCGTGCAATGCATGGTTATTCTCGAGTCAGACATGATGGCTGCGCTTCCTGGGCTGCTTCGGCAGTCTCACCGCTGGACTGACAAGAGTGTGTGACGTGCGGGCTGATGTAAGATGAATCTTCCAGCTCCTGTCGCCTTCTTCCCAGGGGCGCACATCGAGCACACGCAGGCATAGATGGTGTTTTTTTTCCGCCCAGTCGTTGTGTGCTTTCGTCGTCACCTCCCTTGATGGCGAGGCGGCCAGTGGATATGAAGCTATTCCTCAGGTGGTGGGCACTGCTACCTGCAGGGGTAAGCTGAGACCCCCGTCCAAGGCAGGTGGGTTATCTGTGTCTCTCATGGCCAGATCCCACACCACTGCAGGCAATGCCGCTTCTGCCCTGCACCACGGCACCACGTGGCTGTGCTGCACAAGGGCCGTCCTTCCCCAGGCTTATGCGTAAGCACTGCACAGTGGTTAACTATGCTCTCATGACCTTCAAGTCGGCCACCCTGGGGAGGGCAATGACCACACAGTGGTCCAGAAATGCCACCCTTGGCTTACCCTGGCAGATATGCGCCACGCCGACAAAGTATGCTTTCTTGGCATGCCCTTATCTCAGGCAAGCCTTCTCAACGACACTGTTGGGGACTTTACCCATGAGTCGTTGGGTCGTTACCCATGAGCAGTTCAGCTGCTTCTTAGAGTCCCAAAAACTAGACGTAAGCTTGAGAGGTGACTGCATTTGCAGTGGCTGCCCCCAAGTTATGAAATGCCCTACCTCCTTACATCTGGCAGGCCCCTTCACTGTCTGTGTTCAAACGATACCTTTTCTACTTGGCCTTTGTCACCTGATCTGATATCTGTTGAACAGTATATATTTAACCCTTACACGTTTTACTACTTGAGATGTATACTATGTGTTATGTGTGGTTAGTGTTTTAATTTTCATTTTACTGTTCAGCACTTTGGTCTGCTGCACTGTGGTTGTAAAGTGCTTTATAAATAAAGTTGAATGAACGAATGAATTAATAGCAATCCTATCTGCGTGTTTTGATCTGTCATCTGTTCAGGATGCAGAAACGCATCCCACAGTGCGTCCTTCAGTGGGATTGGTTGCAGCTATAGACCTGAAGCACGCTCACTCCATGTCTCATTCTCTCCCTCCTTATACTGTGTTTTTTCCAGTGTGCGACGGGGGCCAAGCATGGCAGTACAGGGTCCTCCCCTTTGGATTCTCCCTGTTTCCATGCGTGGAGGATGCCCTGTGCCTCTTTGGCGCATGAGCATTGGCATTTTTGATTATTCATTGACTGGTTTATTTTTTCGGTCTTTGAACTAGTTGATTATGCACTGGTGCTCCGGCTCCTTGGCTTGTTAGGGTTTCAGGTCAACCGAGAAAGAGCAAGCTCTCCCCCATGCAGAGCTTCTCTTATCTTGGGTTGGAGCTGGACTCAGTCTCCATCACTGCGCTTTACTAAGAATGCATCAGGCTAGCACTGCCCTGTTTGATAAATTCGGCAGTTACAGTGGTCTCACTGAAGTTTTTCAGAGGCTCCTGGGGCATATGACATTTGTAGCTGCTTTCACGCCGCTCAAATTGTTCATATGAGACCACTTTATAGCTGGCTTTGCGCTTGGATCCCCAGATGGTGCGGGGAGATGCACGGCACTGATGTATTGCCGCATCTTCAGTCCCTGGATGGACCTTGACTTCTACGGGCCTGGGTGCCCTTAGAACAAGTGACTGTCATTCTGACAGAGGCTTCCAATACGGGCTGGCGGGCTGTGTGTACCAAGCATGCAGCTGCAGGTTCATAAACCGGACTTCGGTTGTATTGGCATTTCAATTGCCTGGAGCTGTTGGCATTGATTCTCGCTCCCCGCCGGTCCCTATCAGTATGGGAGGAGAAACACGGTTAGGACGGTCAGCATACCTGCAACAGCGTACATTAACCGTTTGGGTGATGTGCGCTACCGCCGCATGTCTCAGCTCACTCGCTATCTGCTCCTCCGCAGTCATGCAGCTAAGTAGCTGCGTGTCGTTCATATCCCAGACAAGCTCAGGCTAAAGCACCCTGTATAGGCAAGCCTATGTCCTGTAGTCTTCTCTCTGAGAAGAACCCCAGACATGCCAGATTAATGTTGTGTTTTTTTCCTTCAGGATAGCTGGAGCGCAGGTTGTCACCTTCCACACTGAAGGTTTGGCGTGCGACCATCCTTGCTCTCTGTGAGATGGCGGATGATAGGGCACTGAGAAGGCATAATCTCATCAGCCGGTTCCTCAGAGGCGTGGGCGTGAGATGGTTAATTCCATCCACACCCCCTCTCTTGCCATCTTGGGATGTCTCTAGCCCCACGGGTTATGGTGAGGTCCGTTGAGCCACGCGATTCAGTATCTTTTAGTTTTCTGTCCATAAAGGCAGCTCTGCTGGTCGTATTGGTATCAATCAAGAGGGTCAGGATTCCGGTAGCATTTTCGGTCAGCGAATCGGGCCAGGAATTCAGACTGGCCTACTCTCACATTTACCAGAGACCTCAGTTACCATATGCTTATTTCAGCCACGGAGTGTTCCCCCTGACCAGACGGACCCATGTCTTCCCTACCCGCTAACCAGCTTATCATATGTAGCACCCCCCCCCATAGGGCTAGTCCATTGATTCTTATTGCCATCAAGTCTCCCCTCTTGGGTAGCAGGTGGCCTCCACAGCGTCCTCCCCCTTCAGAGACTGGCACGCTTTCCTAACGTACTGTCATATTTCTAAAATCCTTAGTCTATATTAGCTAGGTAAAAGCACATTTACAACCCCCGATCTAAATTTTCTAATTATTCCCATGTAATGGTAATTAAAGGGCCTAGGGGACGTTGGAAGGTTGCGCTCCTGGTGATGCTTGTGCTCTCAAGCTATGCTTGGCAAACTTCACATCAGGAGCGTGACAGGCTTAGCTGCTGTGGCATTTTTCGTACAGCCTGTTCCAGACACATGTTGTAGTTCCCATGAAGGGGACCATCCTGGTTATGTACGTAACCCACGTTCTCCAAATAGGGAGCGGGGACGTGTGTATCCAGCTGTTAGTAGAGTGATCGGCTCTTCAGCAGGCAAAAATTCTAATGCTCACTTCTCAGCCATCAGCTGATATAAACGGCTCATGACAAATTGCTGACAGCTGTGGAGCTGAGCTCTGTCAATTCATTTAGCATTCATTGGCCCATTTTCTTACTCTTCAGAGTGATTGGTCGTCTGGCGAACTCCCATATTCATACGTCCAGACACACGTATCTGTTCTCTTTTCGGTGAACGTGGGTTACGTACATAAGCAGAACATTTCACTAGTTTAATAGAATTACTAAAAATACAACTACAATTATTACAACTATTATATTGAATTACGTTTTGATTTTTTTGTAATTCATTGAAATTTACCTGTATATTGATGGTAAAACTTTATATTATATACTTTATATTATACAACTTGATTTAGAATTTGACAGTTTACTTGTTAAAGTAACATTCCACTGTTGTGTTGTTGTATACTACAGTAGTACTAGTGTACAAACATTTTTCAACTTGTCACATCATTAGACAAGTCTTCATCTTGTTGCCAGAGATCACTGTTGCGTGTGTTGTTGGAATGAGCAGGAACTTTACAATGTAGTTGGTAGTTTGAATGCAACTTATGAAGGGACTCACTGGTGATCAAAACCAGTTCGAATCAGGCTTGGAATTTGGCCACCAAATTGTCTCAGTCATTGAACTGGCTTGAGGGCTTAATCCATCAGGATAACAGGGGGCCAATTTAGTTTATTCTCTTTACCAATACTTTTGCTGCAGATGTTCGAGACCCTTCAGCCAAATTCGTAAATGATTAATCATCTAACAATGGGGTTTTACAGGATTTTCAGCGGAAATTGCCTCACAAGTCTTTTGAATGACTCCCAGGTCATGCGTTAGTCATATAGGACATCCTGCCAGATGCACAATTTGGTAGAGACAAAGATCTCTGGCAATTAATGCATACAAATGAAAGACAATCTCTTCAAATGTTAGAACTAAGGCAGAAGTATCTTTGAATAATATACCATAGTTTTCCTCATATACTATGTTTATTCCAACCAACCAGGTAAATGAATGTGTTGTCTAAACCCTTATAGCAGATTAAAATGATCTGTATGTGTCTAAAATGTATGATGTCTAGTACTAATACATTGGTGTAGATGAAAAACTAGTAGTACAAACAGTATTCGTCGTGTAACATTTGATGTAAGATAGCTACAAACTTACAAGAGATTTTACAACGTTAAATCAACATGCAGTCTATTAAGGATTGACCCTTCCCAGATATCAAGAACATTTGGGCCAAATGTGGGTGATAGCTGGCACATGTGGCATAGGTATGGTATGGCTGAACAGATATGGGCCAGATTAGTACCATATATGTTTTACCATACATTCAGAATAGGCAGGAATGTTCTTCTTGCATCTGGAAAACACGCGAAACTGAACACAAGTTTATCGTTAGCAGACATCTGCCACTGCTAGGCAATGTGGCCTGAAAATTTAAATCAAGTGCAGATATTTATCATTAACAATTTATTGCAATTGTTTAAATAATGTGTAATCGGTAAAAAACTATGAGTTTGAAATTTGTCAATATTTGAAAATATATAATATTTGAATGAATATTTAAAAATGTAACAGATTACATGTATTTGCTTTCACCACACAGTTAGCATTTTGATTTGTATTGTAATTTTGCAGATGTATCTCCAGGTTGTATTGCTGATCATATTATTTAAATTCTTTACTGCAGGTGCTGTCAGATAGAATCCCCTCACTTCCCTCATTGAGCGTAAAACAAAAATATTTCTGTGAAATTCAGTCTATGTCCAGTCTCTAAAGAACTTTCCACTGCTTTTAACTCGACCAGCAACTTGTTCAAGCACTTGAACAGAAAGCATTCTACGACAATACTCGTCACCAAGGAGGACACCGGCACCCAGAAATACAGTGGCCCAACTCAGCCTAAACAGGCTAAATTTGACTTTTGTGCAGGATCGGGAGTGAAGGTATCTTCTGAATGTGAAAAGAATTGTAGCTGCTTATGGGGCCGTTTACAGATTGCATCTTTAGCGCATGCGGGATCAGATTGGGATTGCATATTGTGCGCGCTCACATTTCCCAAGCTCACCCAGTTGAAAACCACGAGTCACACAGCAAGAACTGACCAATCAGCTTCAGGCTTTGTATGAAATATACATTTCTGTAGACTAATTACCTCAGACGAACACAGAACATCCAAACACTGCAGTGCTTTTTCATATTATGGATGTCAGTGGTTACAGGTGTCCAGTTTTCTTCTAAATGTATTTTGTGTTAAAAAAAAAAAAAAAAGACAAACAGGTTTGGAGCAAGTGAATGATGACAGAATTTTAAGTTTTGAGTGAACTCTTTATGTCTTTTGAATATGTATTTTTATAGGTATATTTTATATGTTTTAAAAGTAACTTCAAAGAAAAGTAATTAGTAATCTAATTTTTTACATGAAGTAATCTTTTACTAATCTATTTACTTTTTACCTCTGTAATATATTACTTTTTAAAGTAACTTACCCAACACTCTATATTTATATACACTACCAGTCAAAAGTTTGGGGTCAGTTTTTTTTTTTTTTTTAAGTTTTTTTTTTTTTAAATAAAATTATTCTGTTTATCAAGGCAGCATTTATTAAACGTAAAAAAGAAAATCTTAAATTGTTAAATAATTATTCAAATTGTAAATAACTGCTTTCTTATTTTATGTAGTTTCAAACGAAATGGTTACTCCAGTCATTACTGCTTTTATTACTATTACTACCATTAATAATAATAACAATAATAATAATAATAATCATAAATATAAGAGTGATTTCTGAAGGATCATGTGACTCTGAGGACTGGAGAAATAAAGCTAAAAATTTATCTTTAAAATCACTGGAATAAAGGATTCATTTAAATGATAAACTACTTTAGAACAGTTATTTTATAGTGCAATAACATTTCACAATTTGTACTGTGTTTTAATGAAATAAATGCAGCCTTGGTGAGCAGGAGAAGCTTATTTTAAAACATTTAGCGATCATACTGATCCCAAACTTTTGACCAATATTTATATATATATATATATATATATATATATATATATATATATATATATATATATATATATATATATTTTTTTTTTAACTAAACCTATGTACATTTATATGTAATTATGTATGTATTTTATCATCTTTGCATCAAATATGTAACATTTATATTTAACAATTATTTCTATTTTTATTTCTATTATGTATTTTTCTGTTTGTACAGTATGTTGTTAAAATGTTTTCTAACTCTTTATTTTGGGGCCCCTGAGATGTTTTGACATGCCCTGACATTTGAGCTAATTTCAGCTACTTATTACATAGTATTGGCCAACATGTATTTTATTTGTATTCAGCACAAACTGTGCTACAACAATATGTGACAATTATTGATGTACATGCTTGTGTTTTTTAGAAAAAAAATATTATGCGTGGTTAGTAGGATTTGGAGAAAAAAAATGAAATATAGCTGAAATAAGGTCCAAAAAACACACTAAATGTGCCTGAACAAGACTTTTGAGTAACCAGTAGAGTCTGGAAGGCTAGAATATTTACTTCACACTTATGTAAATATTATTTTATTCTCTCATTCAAAAGAAACATTACAAAGATTTACATTTTGTTAAGTTTGTTTGGCTCATCTCAGGTCTATGCGTGAGTGACAATGGTCATGAATAATTCACACCTGGAGAGACAAAATACACTCCCCCACTCACCCATCAAGGACATTGTAAAGCAATGTCCAAAAGCTAGTCCAAACTAAATGCTTGTTACATTTAGTTTAAATTTTGTAGGTTGTAATTTTTTTTCAATATTTTGCTTGAATTTTATTGTATTATCTTTTAATTTCTGAATATGTTTGGTGACTAAAATATTATCTTAATAAATATATGTTTGCTAAATCTGTTTTGTTTAAATGTATCAAAATACATTGCCTAAATATTTGAAATGGAGGGAAATATTTGAAATGGTATAAAACGTGTTTGCAAAACGTTCTTGTGCATTAATCCAGCATTTAATAATAATTTCTGAATGACTCTGGCATAATGACAAAACACAAGAATAATCAAAATAATATTTTAAGAACTTTTATATATATATTGCCCAAATAGTTGCAGCCTTAGTTAACTTTTTCCAAACTTTAACAGGTTCAACTACGGTAAAATAAATAAAAATTTAATTAATAACCTGTATAACATGCGTCACATTCTATCCAGCGTGCTGTGGGCGTGTGGGGGGAGCTTACGTCATTGTTTGTATTAATGGGAAAAGCCGGCGTGATGCGCGCTCTTACGGGAGAATTGTATGGATTACCTAGCGAGACAACATTTGCTTTCAAAATGAGTTGGAAAGTTCACCCTCCAAGCTTTTCAATTCAATTCAATTCATCTTTATTTGTATAGCGCTGATACAATGTAGATTGTGTTAAAGCAGCTTCACATGGAAGATTATAGTGAATTGAAACAGTGTCAGTTCAGTTTTTAGAGATTAAGTTCACTTCAGTTTAGCTCAGTTCAGTGTGGGTTAATAATCACTACTGAGAGTCCAAACACTGAATAGCAAATCCATCGATGCGTAGCTCTACAGATCCCGAACCATGCAAGCCAGTGGCGAGAAAAAAACTATACCAATTGGCGAAAGCGAAGATTTTAAATAACCTCGAGAGAAACCAGGCTCAGTTGGGCACGACCATTTCCCCTATGGCCAAACGTCTTGTGCAGAGCTGCAGTCTAGGCGCAGGAAGCTGGACCTCAGTGAAGACTCGTCTGTCCTTGGAGCATCACAGGAGTCAGTCATGCTCTCCCTCCATGAAGACCACCACAGCAGCTGCTCAGGATACAGCCTGGTCCAGAAAACCTTGGGATCATCCTGTTGCTGGTCTCGGATCGCGTCAGTGGCACTGCATAGTCTGAGGGCCTCGAGATGAGTACCCCCAGGTGGAAATACAGAATAAGGAGAATAATTAGCGTAGCTGCTGTTCATAGTGTATATAAACAAGAACCAAAATCATGTGTTGGGCACATCATGCGTCATACCGCTATGTACTGCACTGAGTGTATGCTTTGCTAAAAAGATAGGTCTTTAATCTAGTTTTGAAGAGCGAGAGTGTGTCTGAGCCTCGGACATTACCAGGAAGGCTATTCCAGAGTTTAGGGGCCATAAATGAGAAGGCTCTGCCTCCTTTACTCGACTTTGATATTCTAGGTACTACCAGAAGCCCTGAGTTTTGAGATCGTAAAGAGCGGGTTGGGTTGTAGCGAGACAGGAGGTTGGTTAGATAAACAGGAGCTAGATTATTTAAAGCTTTATAGGTAAGGAGTAATATTTTAAATTCAATACGAAACTTAACAGGCAGCCAGTGTAAGGAGGATAAAATTGGGGTGATATGATCATATTTTCTAGATCTGGTAAGAACTCTGGCAGCTGCATTTTGCACTAGCTGGAGTTTGTTAATAGAGGATGCTGGGCAACCAGCAAACAGAGCATTACAGTAGTCCAGCCTAGAAGTCATGAAAGCATGAACTAGCTTTTCTGCATCTGATATGGATAGTGTTGTGGAAAGTTGCACTGGATCTCGACAAACGTCTTCTAGGTTTCAAAAAAGAAGCTGAGGTCTTCGAAGTTCTCAAGTTGAAGCAGTTTATTGTTACAGCAGAGATGGTCGATCGAGCTCTCTCTCTCCCAATGTTCAAAAACCCACAGTTTATATACAGTTTCTTAACCATAGGTATCATGAGATATGATGTAACATCACCCTATTCCCAGCTCCAATAGGATCCTAGCTTTTTAATTAATGGCTGTATGTTTTTCTGTTTTTACATATCTTAAAGGTCATATAGCATGTGCTTGCAATCATGTGTTTGCATATGGTCATGTTGTTTCCATACTTTTTAAATGATTCTCCTTATGTATGCTATTCTGGTGAGAGTTGTTTTCGTCTTGGTTAATACATACATTGTCTAAATGTATTGCAGACGCTCTGTCTGAATGTTCTTACTTGGGCGCATGACCTGCTGTGCTTTAAGGCCATAAGGCCCCTAATTATAAGGCCCTGCATGTCTGTGCGTTTCCTCTGCATCTCTTGAATCCATGTATTTCTATAAGTGTATTTTAATACTAATCTATATTTTAATAGTGGCAGATTTTATAGTGATTACATAATAAAAGTTCTCTGGTATAAGATAAAAGTTCTCTATAATTCTCCTATATAATCCCCCCTCAGGGACTTAATCAAAAAGTCCCTTTCCTAAATCCCTCGCTGAAGTGCAACTTAAGAATCCAACATCTTGCCAAGTCTTAACATACTTGTGCAACCAAAAAAAGTTGCCCATCTTTATCCTTATCAATTGTCACCATCCTTACGCCGCACTTCAGAAGAGAAACGGAACCAAACATCTCCCTCCACTTTTGGCTTTAGAAGGAGTAAAAGATCCCGCTCTCTCTAACTAAAAACTTTCTTGGGGAGTTCAACACACAACAATCATTAGTCATATTAAAAGCATATGCTTTGTCAGCCTTGCTCACAGCAGTAGTTATATATCACATATACTTGATTAATCAACATACAATAGAAAATATTAATATTTCTAGAACATTCATGGAGCCTGTAAAAGAACTATATCTGATGTTTTATCCCACGTCGCCAGAGGTACTTCTGAGTACTGTCTGGTGTTGGAGCAAACAGTGGGTTTTTAAACCTCCAGTAGAGTCTGCTCTTCTTCTCCTTTGTTGCTGGATACTGAGGTGTTCCTTGATCCGTAATCATCTTCCCTCTTTCCCCGTGTACATCTGATACGAGCTCCGGCAGCTTCGATGAACTCCTAAATACAAAGAAATTTCATAGTAAATATGGCTTAAAATGACTCCTGTATTGAGCTATTTATGCTTAAAACGCTTATCTTTGTAATTTAAAGCCTCTTAAAATTAGTAAAAGCTGAAGAATTTGTTTTTAAGACATTAAAGATAAAATAAATTTTAAGGTAGTAATTGTTTTCAAAACTCATCCAACTGGTCCAAATCTGGCCCAAAGACTTCATAGTCTCTGTAGTCATGCTTGGCAGCAACTTTAACTATCGATCTGAGAAGAAGCACAACAAAACCAAAGAGAAAGGCACTAGCAAATATAGCAATTTTTATTAATATTCCAATCTTAAGGAACCAATGTCCCAATGATCCATATATGGAAGCAAACTAGTCACTAAAGTTCTTATCCCCTCTAGTGTTCTCTTTTACTTCTTTTCTCATATTTTCCCAATTTTTCACATGGCTTCAGTGAAAGTTCCAACTAGAGCATTATTTACAATATAGGTGCAGCAGCAAAAGGTGCAGTATTTTACCAATCCATTTTACTTGTTGGAGCCAATTATTCTCCTAATGCTTTAAGGGCATAATTTGTGTAATTGATCAATCTTTGTTGGTTGTAATAAATGTAGGTAATTCATTGTAGGTTTTTCATTGCAATTATCCACACTATTACAGACTCGAGTCCTGCTTTTACTTTATCTGTTGCTTTAAACTTCACTGGTATTCCTCTAGGTTGGCCAATTGCATCTATGCAAACTTCCGAGTCAGGTGTATATTGTCTCTTATCTCGATGCTTCCAATTCTGTAGTCTTTGTCTATCGTCTTGCTCTTTAACCCTATCAGTTATTATCACTTCCTGTATTAGTTTAACTCTAGTGTAAATCCCTTTCCAATTTAATGGAATATTGGGGCGCAATAGTCCCCTTCCACAGACCAAGTAATAGTCCATTGATTCATCTTGTTGTATTAAAGGAAATCATCTTACGAATTGGACATTTTATCCAATGCGAATACCAAGTGTGTGGTTAGTTAATTTTTAATAATTGCAACTTCTGAAACTGGCAGCATTCTATTTGTTATTGTAGCTGTAGCTGTCACGGTTGGGTTAAGGGAAAAGGAGGCGAGGACCCAAATGCAAAAATGATGAAATTTATTTACAATAAAATAAAACAAAAGGGAAAACAAACAACCCCGAGGGGGAAAACACTAATCAAACAAAACAAATAAACAAACAAACCAAACTAGACTGGGCAGGCTGGCAGGGATCAATACGGGATAACATCAAGGGCAACAGCAGGAACAGACACAGGGAGTAATCAAGACGAACTGGCACAGGACAGCAGGCATGAGGAGATTATAACTGTAGTAAATCAATGCACAAACAGGTGAACCAAATGAACTAATAAGGAGTTAACAAGAAGGGTGGGGCTAGACAATAGACTGACGAGCACATGACATAACACCCACACAAGCACGCGGCGCATGTAAACATACGCCACGTGCCAAACACAACACCAACAGAAGACTGACGCGAGACTCGAGCACACAATGAATGAAAACACTCACCGTGTACTCACACAGACGCAGCGTGCGTGTTTCATCCCAGCCCCGACCGAAACCGAACCCAACTAGACAGAGACGCTGGGACTGAAACACCACGCTGCAAACAGACAAACAGAAACACCCGGACGAGAGCGCACAACCGTAAACACGCCCAAACTCCGCGCGCCCGCGTAAAGCGGGAACGCGCAGGGTCCAAGCGCGCCCACGATCGGCGCTCATACAGAGACACGCACAATGACAAAACATGACAGGAGTAGTGTCAGGACTCCGCCACCAAAACAAGAACTAACAAGAACAGAGTGGCAGAATCATGACACTACCCCCCCCCCCCCCCAAAAGGGACGCCACCTGGCGTCCCTCAAGGGAACATCCAACAAGAAGGACAAGAAACACGACAAAACAGGCAACATCAACAAACCTCAGGCAGGGAAGTGAACAGGCAAGACCACAAGGGAGGGGGAGGGAGGGGAGCCAAGCCAAACCCAGCAAAGCAAATAAGGGAGGGATGGGAGGGCAAAAACAGGGAGGAACAGTCCAGGGTGAGTTCAGTGGGTCCGGAGCCAGAGAGTCCATCCAAAACGGCAGCAGGGCACACCAGGGAGGGGCGGGAGGGACAATCCAGGGAGAATCCTTTAGGAGAGACAAGGCAGGAGGTTTGTGGGGAGCCGGCTGGGCAGGAGGCCTGTGGGGAGCCGGCTGGGCTGGAGGCCTGTGGGGAGCCGGCTGGGCTGGAGGCCTGAGGGAAATCAACTGGACAGGAGGCCTGTGGGGAGCCGGCAGGGCTGGAGGCAACTGGACAGGAGGCCTGTGGGGAGCCGGCAAGGCTGGAGGCCTGTGGGAAGCCGGCAGGGCTGGAGGCCTGTGGGGAGCCGGCAGGGCTGGAGGCCTGTGGGGAGCCGGCAGGGCTGGAGGCCTGTGGGGAGCCGGCAGGGCTAAGCGTCTGGGTGGTGCCGGCAGGGCTGGAGGCCTGTGGGGAGCCGGCAGGGCTGGAGGCCTGTGGGGAGCCGGCAGGGCTAAGCGTCTGGGTGGTGCCGACAGGGCAAGGAGCCGGGCTGGGACCGGCAGGGCAAGACATCTGGGTGGAGCCGGCAGGGCAAGGAGCCGGGCTGGGGCCGGCAGGGCTGGAGGCCGGGCTGGGGCCGGCAGGGCAAGGAGCCGGGCTGGGGCCGGCAGGGCAAGGAGCCGGGCTGGGGCCGGCAGGGCAAGACGTCTGGGTGGTGCCGGCAGGGCTAGGAGCCGGGCTGGCGGGCGCACCGGGGCTGGAGCCGACACTGGCGGGCGCACTGGGGCTGGAGCCGACACTGGCCGGCGCACTGGGGCTGGAGCCGACACTGGCGGGCGCACTGGGGCTGGAGCCGACACTGGCGGGCGCACTGGGGCTGGAGCCGCAGCTGTTGGCCTCTTTCTTCTCCGCTTCCGGGCGGAGGGCAGCAGAGGGCTGGGATCGGGATCTTCTCCAGGGCCAGCCTGACGAACCAGATGCTCCACGAACTGATGGTAAGATAGCCCTCCCAACTCTAGCATCTGCTGAATATTGAGGGGCTTGTCGAGGGCATAGTTGAGGAGGTTCGCCAGGGCTTGGTCGTTAAACCCCAGCCCCTCTGCTGCACCACCAAACGTTGCCGCAAAGACTCCCACCTTTATGCCACATTGACGCAGCGACTGCAGACTGATGAGCTGCATTATGCGGCTGGGGAAGGGGCCGTCTTCATTCTGCTGGGTCCTCATTTTGGCCAGTTCGTAATGTCACGGTTGGGTTAAGGGAAAAGGAGGCGAGGACCCAAATGCAAAAATGATGAAATTTATTTACAATAAAATAAAACAAAAGGGAAAACAAACAACCCTGAGGGGGAAAACACTAATCAAACAAAACAAATAAACAAACAAACCAAACTAGACTGGGCAGGCTGGCAGGGATCAATACGGGATAACATCAAGGGCAACAGCAGGAACAGACACAGGGAGTAATCAAGACGAACTGGCACAGGACAGCAGGCATGAGGAGATTATAACGGTAGTAAATCAATGCACAAACAGGTGAACCAAATGAACTAATAAGGAGTTAACAAGAAGGGTGGGGCTAGACAATAGACTGACGAGCACATGACATAACACCCACACAAGCACGCGGCGCATGTAAACATACGCCACGTGCCAAACACAACACCAACAGAAGACTGACGCGAGACTCGAGCACACAATGAATGAAAACACTCACCGTGTACTCACACAGACGCAGCGTGCGTGTTTCATCCCAGCGCCGACCGAAACCGAAACCGAACCCAACTAGACAGAGACGCTGGGACTGAAACACCACGCTGCAAACAGACAAACAGAAACACCCGGACGAGAGCGCACAACCGTAAACACGCCCAAACTCCGCGCGCCCGCGTAAAGCGGGAACGCGCAGGGTCCAAGCGCGCCCACGATCGGCGCTCATACAGAGACACGCACAATGACAAAACATGACAGGAGTAGTGTCAGGACTCCGCCACCAAAACAAGAACTAACAAGAACAGAGTGGCAGAATCATGACAGTAGCTACTTGGAAGGTTTGCATATAAACATTTTCTTTTCCCCACATTTGTCATTTAAATGCCAAATTATTGTCCAATTTCCTTTAAATTTTCCCCCATTTGTTGATCTGCTTGTTTGATTATAATCATATTCTAATTTCTTATCATATTTTTTGTAGGGATCTTATTGGCGGTTGAACTCTAATGTTCATTTCTTTGCATTCTTTTTTTCAATCTATCATTGTTTTCTAATAGACATTTGGAGTTTTCTATAATATCAAGACATTGAGCCTGGCAAAAAGGGAGTCATTGCAGTTATTTTCCTGAATTTTGCACAATGTCTATAATCATGGAGATTTACAACCACTATAAGCTTTTTTTTTTTTTTTTTTTTTTTAAACATATTAGGCAATTGGATATTTTTTATTCTACAAATGTGTATTTTGCCCAAAGATACCACTCATTGTTATTAGCTGCTTCTAAGAGCTGATCATCTAAGATCTGGTCATAGTCAATTTCTTAATAAATCTGTATCGGTTTGATTTTCATGCATATCCTCTGGGTCTGCATTTTTCTCGTGATGATTGTTCTTTACCTTCATTTTGTTGTGGGATATTCACCCCTTTCCAAGAAAATTAAGAAGTCAATTGTTGGATACCTTTGTCTGATTCCATCAGACTGGGATAATCCTTTACCTTTGGAGAAATTACCTCTAGGCTTTCACTCATCTGTATTTGCATCACCATCAGCAACAGCAGGAACATCTTCCAAAACAGCTTCTTCCAGTCGTTCCCTGTCTGTTCCTGTGAATGAATAGCTCCATACATGACAGTTAGTTTTTCTTACAAGATCAAATTCTTATTTCCCCAATATATTAGACAGGCCACAAGTGTGGAATAGCTCATTAGTATTTCATACAGTGTTAAGTTCCTGTTTCTATTAGTTTAAGTGTAATAACTCATTAAAGCATCTGTTTACACATCTGTCCAGTTTACTAATCCAAACTCAATTTAGTTTAGCGTTTTCAGATATTTTTAAAAAGAGTTATGGCCTTAATAGATCTTCTTGGTGCCATTGACCAGTCCTTGTGATTGTGCATGATAAATTCACTTTAGCCTTTGATTTATTCTTAATTAACAGTACTTCTTTAACAGTTTCATTTATTTGTTTGTTTATTTATTTAATCACTTATTTACTTATTCGGCTATTTTTAAATTTTTTAATTACTCTAAATACTTTATAAATGCACAGCCATGATTTGAATTTATTTCTAATGGTATTCCTAATCTAGGGATTACTGTACTTTTCTTATTAGGAAAATTATTAATCACCATAACCTGCTTTTAATCATAACCTCTTAAGTAGTACAAACATTTATTTCTTGCCTTGTACTCATTTTATCATAACCTCAAAACCCTTACTAAATGCTTGAATGTCACTTCAGGTACTGGTTGCTGTTCCTTTCCTCACATTATATTTAGCACAGATGTTACATGGACAAAACTGAGCACTGCATTTAACTAAGAAGACCAATCTCTATACTGTTTCATTTTTCCTAACACTTTACCCTTGATCAAAATTATGTGCATCTTTAATAAGAATACTTAGAGGTATGGTTGGTGCAACAATTAGTCCTTTAGGCATAGACTATATACTATGTATTTTCCTTCCTTTCATCCTGGTTTGTCTACAGGGATTTGTATGTTGTTTAATTTTCACAATGTTCTTTAATTGAGATTGTAGCTCTATAAGCACTATAGGTGTTATAGTCATTTATTTAACTTTCAAATCTGCTAAATTGTTTTCTTAAATGACAAAACTAATTTCTCTTTCATTTCAAATTCCTTTATTGCATCTGTGTTTCCTGTTAATTCAAAGCCTAATTTTTGAGCAGTACTTCCTGTTTCATAAATTATCTCCAGTGCTGTTTTTGTAAAATCCTCTGTTTCATCAATGCTAAAATCAGTCATTCCTAAAAGTCATCATATGTTTTCTGCTTTTAACTGAGCTAAAGCTTAATGGAGCTGCAGATAATTAAATCCACTACATATTGTAACAAACTACTATTCATCATTAGATCTTCAGACGCATCGGTGCATATAATTTTCACTAGCAAATGTAAATACTAATAGGTAGCTACCCTCCTCTGTTAATTACCTAAAATTGCTGAACAGAAATTAATTACTGTACTTAAAAATATTTGACAACAGGAGGAACATTTGTTCATAAAATGTAGGAACCTTAGTTGGAGAATGTTCTCTCATTGATTGTTCTTACATCACCTGCTTTTTACCTGATGTGATTACCAGCATAATTAAAGTATTTTAATTAAAATTAAATTAAAATCTTATTAGTTACATACAGTCATACCTGAATTTAAATATTATCTAAATAGAAATATCCAAGGACATATTGCATAATATAATAACTAGGTGTTAATACTCCTTCTCTCAATAAAACTTCAATATTGTTTTACATATACCCATTTCAGCATTTTTCTTCCTTTCTCTGCAGATGTGCATCTGGTTTAACGTTAACTCTCACTGTACTGGATAATTTTCTAAATCTGAGTCCTGCAATAATAATAATTCTTCAAATATTTAGCACTTAAATCATTTTGAGCTATTTATTTAACATGCAAGTTGCATTCATTTATTTTTCTCTTTCTCTTGATTGATATTTACTTCCTAAGGCAAGCCCATCTAACTGATTGTATAGATAGCTGTTATGTAATTTTTGTAAGTTAACTAAAAATTCACTGAATCTTTTTGGTCTGTTTAGCTTTTCTCATTAGTCCTCAAAATTTAGTTCCCAATTTTTTACTTATATGGCTATATATGAAACAAATCTGTTATATTAAACCCCATTTTCCCCCCAAATCATCTTTCAATACACTTAGAGCTTCTTACTGTTGACCTATTCTGATGTGCTGTTCTTTTGTCCTTCAGTTTCTTCCTGGTATACATTTTTCTAAGTCTCAATCTCTTACAGCATCATACTTTTATGTGCAGTCAATAAAGTCTGCTTTTTACTATCCATGCTTGAGAAATGTTTAACTAAATTCATTTTTCCCATTATTAATTGTCCTACATGTTCTGTTTAATAGATCTTATCTTTTTATATATAATCCTTTTTAAATTGCAATTAATTTTACTAAATGTGAAGTCCTAATTTATCTAATGGCTTTTTCCTAACTAATTGACAGGAGTCTGATTTGATTCAAGAAAGGGCTCACTTTTGCTTTAATTTGCAATGTACTTGATTTGGATCATGGTTCTATTGGGCTTTTGAGATTGAGTTTGCTAGGCCACAGCCAACCTCTCTACCTCACACTCCGAGGCAACTGTTCCATAGATGGTGCAGTCTTTGCATTGTTGTATTCAGGAATCCCCACATTTCCTGCATATTTAAGGAGTTAAAGTGTAGCATTTCTCCTTCCTCTCGTTGCTGGCTTTTCTTTCTCCCAGCTGATGTTGCTGTAAAGTCTAGCTCTTTTTGATCAGTTCATCAGTCTCTTGTTTCTCCTTCTTTAAGTGTCTCTTGAACATATATTGATAGATCACGTCTCAGTAGTTCTCTGTATGCAGTGCCTGGCTCACTGCTTATAGTTCATGTAATAAGAGTCCACAGTCAACAATTTGCTCCTTGTGTTTTTCCAAACACCTTATTCTATTTCCCAGTGCCTTCGGGAATGTCCAGCAGTTGAGAAGACTAGGACCCTTCAAAGTCCATCCCTGTGCCCCTTAATTTAATATATTAAATTGCTTAGTTTATTATATAAGTATTTTTCCACTTTCCCATTTTTCCCTCATCAAATAAAGACTCCTCTCATCTATTTCTCCTCTTTGCTGTCCAACTGCTGATTTTTCTTAATATTTATTACTAAGTCGTCTGTATCTTTTCTTAATTTCCTGTTTGTTTAATTTTCATCAAATTTTATTTTTTTAGCTTCAGCTTGTGCTTTACTTTACTTATTTTTCTCTTAATTTATTCTAGAGTTTTCCTAACTTGTTGGTCTTTCTTTACATTGTGTTTTAATTTCTCTAACATTTTCCATACCTGTTTCAATTCTACAGTACATATTTTTACTCTTTTTACAATCATCTTTTTAGTTTTTACCTTTTGTTTTATTCTTTTGATTTATAAGTATTAGTTTCTTTATTTTTTCTCAGAGTTTCTATTTCCTCACACATGGCTTACATCAAATGTTCCTTCCTTTTGCCATTATATATTTTCTGTTCTGTTCGCTCTTTTATTATTCATGTCTTATATTTATCTATATTTTAATTCTAATATTTCCTCTGTGTTATTCCTCTCTGTTCCCAAATGTTTAACTTTTTACTTTATTCTTTTATAAAACACATTATTTTTTCTTCCAACTTCTATTTACGTTATCATAATAATCTTATACTTTTTTGTAATATATACTTTTAAGCCTCACTAATATTAAATCAGATGCTATTATTCACTAAATTAAATTACATTCTAAGAATTTATTTTATGATTATTTTATTTTTTGTTTCCGCAAATGTCAAACTATTATATTTTTCTCCTTATATCTTTTATCTGAACTGAATTGATTTTTTTCTTTAATGTTATAATCTCTTTTCTAAACTGCATCAGTCTCTCTTCAAATTTTTTCTTTATATCACAATATTTGCAGTCCATCTTTTATGCTATAATCTACAATGATGATTCTTTTATCTCACTGTTTATCACAAACACACTACTAAACACAAACACTTAACACTTAACCACACTCTCACATTAGTCCATCAAATTTAGAGGACTCAGTCACAACCTTTGTCCCTTTATCTTACAGGGCTCATTCAGTCATTCATTCCTCTCAGTGTAACACAGAGAGCCCCCCTCTCTGCCATGTCCCACTTAAGGGATGGTTCAGGAGAGGCAGCTCTGCCTGTCCACTAAATATGGAATTTTACACAACCATTCACACAGACACACACACACACAACACTAAAGCAGTAACTACAGGAATTTCCTTGCACACATCTCTATACTCCAATCTGCTTTTAATCTCTTAACTGTCACCACAGATTCAGGATTCACTCTTAAAATCTAACAATGCTCTATGCATATTCTACATCATTAAAAAAACTTCCCAAATCTGAGTAACAGTTAATAGTAAACGTTTGTCGCTATCAAGGCCTCTTAACGAGCAAACACAGATCATTTGCATGCAAACTATTCTTTTTTCTCTTTTTTTCTGTAATCAAAACCTCCCTTTATTACTTTTATTTCTTTTAATTTGAAGGAACAGTTAAAGTGTTTATCATCACAAGCATGTCCTGGGAGACAAAACAAACTTTTTTACATGCAAAACTGCTTTTCTTAATTGTTGTGGCCACTTTGTTTGCTTTGTCCCTCCAGCCCAGCATGTGCAATTTTTTATTTTTTTTTTCTAATCAATTAATATTTTTTCCTATATTTTAATCTCTTAATTATAATACTCACTTTCTCTCACTCTACACTTCAGTAATTTCTCTCTTGCACTCATCATTTTTAAGCACACCCCCTTCTCATGCTTTTAAAATTCTATTCTCTCACCACATGCATCCTCATCCACAAATTTCTCAGCATTTGCATTCTCATTCAGTCTCATTCTCTTTTCTTTAAAAAAAAATCCCCATTCCCTTCGGTCCAGACCACATACATATAAAAACACAACATATAGACTAACAAGACTAACTCAGGCCAGTCCACTGAGATCCAGCCCTTCCTGTAAGTGCTTTTGGGGTCAGATTAAGGCCTCCTCCCAATTTCTCTGTCTCTATTGGGCGAGTTTGACTCTAATCCACAGGCGAGTACAGAGACGCGGAGCGCTCCTTTGCTCCAACCACACTTTACAGAAAGCGATTACTCCAGTGCTGCCTCGCGCGCCTGCTCACGCCTCTCGCATAGCCCATGCATGTAACTCTCTTTCATACGCATATAATTTACAGCCATTCATTAGTATATAATACAAAGTCATTTGTTAGTGCTTAATATACAGCCATTTGTTAGTACAAGCACATACCTTGACAACCTGGAAGACCTCTTTTTCCTACAAATAGTTCACTTCACTATTCTTTTATCACTTTATCATTTACTTTATCGTTCTTTTTAATTAATTTAGTCAATTTATAGGTTCTTTTCAATGGTGAGGTATTTTAAAAGTCGAGTTCAGGCATCTGGTCCACCTCACAGAACCCTCCACAGAGAAACAAATTATGAAGCCAAAAAATTTGCTCACCTTTTTTTAATCTGCACGCTTTTTGGTCTCTGCGTGAGTGTCTGGCAAGGATTGGCCCATTGACACCTTCCTTCGACAGCCTCAGTCCAGCCCCACGTTTTAAAGGCGCCAAATTATGTTGTTGAAACATCTTCTAGGTTTCAAAAAAGAAGCTGAGGTCTTCGAAGTTCTCAAGTTGAAGCAGTTTATTGTTACAGCAGAGATGGTCGATCGAGCTCTCTCTCTCTTAATGTTCAAAAATCCACAGTTTATATACAGTTTCTTAACCATAGGTATCATGAGATATGATGTAACATCACCCTATTCCCAGCTCCAATAGGATCCTAGCTTTTTAATTAATGGCTGTATGTTTTTCTGTTTTTACATATCTTAAAGGTCATATAGCATGTGCTTGCAATCATGTGTTTGCATATGATCATGTTGTTTCCATACTTTTTAAATGATTCTCCTTATGTATGCTATTCTGGTGAGAGTTGTTTTCGTCTTGGTTAATACATACATTGTCTAAATGTATTGCAGACGCTCTGTCTGAATGTTCTTACTTGGGCACATGACCTGCTGTGCTTTAAGACCATAAGGCCCCTAATTATAAGGCCCTGAATGTCTGTGCGTTTCCTCTGCATCTCTTGAATCCATGTATTTCTATAAGTGTATTTTAATACTAATTTATATTTTAATAGTGGCAGATTTTATAGTGATTACATAATAAAAGTTCTCTAGTATAAGATAAAAGTTCTCTATAATTCTCCTATAATAGCATACTTCGCAATTTAGCAATATTTCTCAGATGAAAGAAAGCAGTTTTTGTGACATGGGATATATGATTTTTGAAAGTTAAATTGCTGTCTAATATGACACCCAGATCTTTTATAGTAGAGCTAACGCTAACTTTGTATCCCTCTAGTTGCAGGTCTGCTTTATGCAGGTATGTCTCTCATGTGTATGTCTTACCGTGCGTTCACACCGAAAGCAGCGAGAGCGTCAAAGGTCGCTCTGGCCGCCCTGGCAACAACGCTGTCTGCCTTTAGCTCCGGCGGCGAGAGCGTCAAAATTCGCTACACACAGATCTCGTATTTAAAGGAGCCGTTGCTGCATATGATACCAGTTACATTCCCGCATAAAATATGCTTTCTAGCGTGAAGATGTTGCACACTTATTATCAAATTCACTTAACTACGGAAGATCAAGTTGCATGTGGTGTGGCTTTGCTCCAATATGTGTCCATATGCCTGAAAAATTCTGAAGCAGCAATGCTGTTTTGTATTGTCGCATGAAATTCCCGCTTTCTTTTTAAGATAAAAAAAATATAACATTGATGCACATCAGTAACTTGCCAGTAACTTTTTTAATGTATGTTCCTGTAAGAAAACATTGCAAATAATTGGAAATCCAGCAACTGCAATAATCAAACCCTTGGGAACAACTGTGGTCGGAACCAAAGTTCACAGTGACTGTGTTCTCTGACTCCTCTCAAGCGGTGGACTTCTACATTCCGATTGCTTGCCGCCGAACCGCGTCATAGCTCATTACCATAAAGTTGACTTGATTTCAACTCTCCTCGACGCTCACACCGGCGAAGACGCGCCGCGCTGCTCCTCGCCGCTTATCGCCGCCGGCTCCCATTGAAAATGAATGACTTCCGGCTACTTTGACGCTCTCGCCGCTTTCGGTGTGAACGTACAGTCATGTATTCGTGGAGATTCCGCTGTTTTTTCTGACCATAGTTTACAAGTGTGGTGGTTTTTTCTTTCCTCAATAATCAGCAAAGTCTGATGGTTTTGATTTCAGAAGAGTTCTTTATTGTCGACAACAAAGGAGACTTTTCAGGAGACCCCCAGTAGCATCTCTGCCTGAAAATTCTGCCTCCTTGATGTTCTGGCCTGCTTATATACTCTTTTGCAGCTGTTTTTCACATTGTTCTACATTTGTCACACAAGATCCAAACTAGTTTCAACCCCCAAACCAAACCTGTTTACTATATATCTTGTCCTTCTAAACTAAACCTGTTTACTATATATCTTGTCCTTCTAAACTAAACCTGTTTACTATATATCTTGTCCATCTATTCCTAACTGTTTCATCTAAACCTGCTTACTATATATCTTGTCCATCTATTCTTAACTGTTTCAACAGGTGTTGCTCTGTTCTCATGCATTTCTTGTGACACCTTAGTTGTTCACTCAGGCCATCTATTCTTTCTAACTCTACATAGTACAATACCTTGATTCTTTTAATGGTATATAAGTCTACAAGCAGATTATACACATACAATTTGATTATATAGATTAACTTCACACTTTAAAGAGTAAAAAATCCACCTCACAAGTAGCCCGTCTCACGTGGACGATTGTAAAAACAAAGCCTCGTCGGCATAGTCGGATTAAAAATAATGAGCTCAGACAGAGAAACTAGACATAGCGTTGGTTTCATACTGATTACTTTATCAAGCAATATTTGTTTTCAACATGCACCGCTGCATTTAAAAGTAGACACTTCAAGCTTTCTATAGATATATGTCTCATGTCTGTGTGTTTAGTTTTCGCTGAGTTTCAGTGCATTTTACTGATGCGTTTCTAAAAACAGTTCACGGAGAGAGAAAAGAGAAAGTGCCTACACTGTTTATTTTCCTTTTTTTGCGAAAGCACACACTTTTGTTGTTATTGTGAGTGTACACAAAAAAACTAGACACCTTAGAGATTCGATTGATGTATTGACCTTATCTGTATGATCAAAACTGAAAGTATAATTTAAGTTTTTTTCGGAGGTATCATGTGAAGACGCTTCAAAATGTGTATATGCAGTCTTCGACCCCTGGGGGTTAATATGTAGAGACAACTGATTAACAAATAAATCCATTGTTTTCCCAGCATGCAGAGCATTTGCTGCAGAAGAAAAGAAATACATTCACCCAGCAAGACAAACTTACTGGAAGGTTGGAAAGGGCACAAGTAAGTTTTTTCTGCCATGTTATTTTGCCTAATTTTCATTCACAACTACAAGTAAGCCATTCATAAGTTAATTTTTTTATTTATTTTATTTTTTATTGTTTTCAGGAATGTAGAGGCCTTGCAGCAGACGATGAGGCTTTTCATGGTAATAACATAAATAAATAAATAAATTGTGTTCATTGTAAAATGTGTCATGTCTGTTTCTATATAAATTTAATTTCAATTAGAATGTTTGTATACATTTAGAACAAATAATATAATTTAACATTGTTATATCTATAGATGTCTTCTCAAAGATTGAAAATTGTGCTACAGTAATTAATCCTGCATTTTAACTTTAACAATTAGCACATTTATCCTACTCAGTTATGCGCATATGTTTTTTTATGTGCATTGTTTTTTAAAATGTATGCACATTTCCATATACATTTTTTATGCGCATTTTAAAAATGGAGGGTTAAGCACCATTTTAGGCTGTTTTTTTTTTTTTTTTACCATGTTGTGTATTCATTTATAATAATCACTAGAGTGTTGGGGGTGGGCGTGACATGGAAATGAAATGTAGGGACAGTTTGGCCTTGTGAGGAACCCCATATTTTAACACATTTAATGTATAGAGTTGGGTCGGTTATGTGTTGGCTTTTTAGGCTCAGTTTATGCTTGCCATTAACTCTCTTGTAACAAAAATTAGATAGCAAATAAAATTTTAGATATCAAATTCATTCATTCATTTTTTTTTCGACTTAGTCCCTTTATTCTTCTGGGGTCACCACAGCGGAATAAACCGCCAACTTATCCAGCATATGTTTTATGCAGTGGATGCCCTTCCAGCTGCAACCCATCACTGGGAAACATCCAGACACACTCATTCACACACATACACTATGGACAATTTAGCTTACCCAATTCACATATACCACATGTTTTTGGACTTGTAGGGGAAATCGGAGCACCTGGAGGAAACCCATGCGAACACGAGGAGAACATGCAAACTCCACACAGAAATGCCAACTGACCCAGCTGGGGCTTGAACCAGCATCACACTGGTTCCTTTGACAAAACACCAATATTTATTATTACAAAACTAATCTCCATATTCAACCTTAGTTAATTAAACTTGCACTTTTGGTCCATTGAGCACCTGTAGTCCTTTTTAGCAACTTGTTATAAAAACATGTAAGTTTGGTGTGTTTTATTTCTAAGAATAAAATGTGATTGTATCGTAAGCTTGTGTGAACCATACACCTTATTTTAGGGATTTTACACAGATGCCATTAAAAAAAAAGGTAACACTTTATTTTGATGGTCCATTTGAGTATTAGTAGACTCTCTGCTTAATATCTGTTGATACTGACATTTAACAATCCTTCAACAGACATAACTGACTATAAGAAACTTTGCAAGTACACGTCAACTTACACTAACCCTAACCCCAACCTAACAACCTACTTATAATCTACTGAGAATTAGTTGCAATGTATCTTAAATTCAACTAACGGACCATCAAAATAAAGTGTGACCAAAAAAAAAACATTGACATTAGGACATCAGAAGCAGAAATGCTAAAATGCAAACTTGCTTCTGGGCTTTTGTCTACAAAGTGATGCCATAGTTCCACCGCTCTAATGGGATTGGTTCGGTTATGTATTGGCATTTTAGGCTTAGTTTATGTCTGCATTTACTCTCTTGTACCAAAACTCAGATTACAAATGATTGTGTAGTAGTTGTCCATCAACTCATTTGATTTCTTTTTTTTACAAAAATGTCTGCAAATGGCCAGGTAACAATTGTTCATTGATTCATTTGTTTTTGTGGGTCAGGATTCATCTAGATTAATTGTGGTAGCTACTTGGCAATCTTTCTGACCCAATCTTGTACCTTTCCTTTTCATATTCACAGGAATTCAAGAGTTCACGCTCAGCTCATAATTTAAAAAGCTTGTTTGGCATGCTGTCCCGGGAGAGAGCCTTGAGCTTAAGGGATCCTCGAGTCCAGGGCTCCCTCCCTTTGTGGGGCGAGGGAAGATTGAGCTCAGGACGATCTCAGAACTCCCCCGCAGCTGAGGCTAAGGTGAACTTCCTGAGAGCAAGACAACTAGTAAGAGAGATTTAGGTTTATTTGTCTATGATATAGAGCATATTTGGACAATGGGAGGAAATCGGGGAACCCAGGGGAAACCCACGCCGACACAGGGAGAACATGCAAACTCCACACAGAAACACCAGTCAGCCCAGCAAAAAGCCAGAGCCGTTGGAATTCTTGCTGTGAGGCCACAGTGCCAGACATCTGGATAAAAAGGTGGAAGAGGCGGAGGAGGGGGGTTTCTTTCAAACGAAGATAGTTGTAGGAATGAGATGAGGCTGAATATATAGGAACTTGGTATCCTTTGATTGGAGGATCATGATTAGCTTATAAGAGCCAGCTGAGTCAATCATGAGCGCGTGCTCCTCTCGAAATTAGTTTAATATTAAACTTCATTTCAAGAGTTCACGCTCAGCTCATAATTTAAAAAGCTTGTTTGCCATGCTGTCCCAGAAGAGAGCCCTGAGCTCAAGTGATCCTCGAGTCCAGGGCTCCCTCCCTTTGCGGGGCAAGGGGAGATTGAGCTAAATGATAAACTTACGGGACAGCAGGAAACCCCCGGAGAGCAAAGAAAAAGAGCTATATCCGGCTGCTGGATATATGATATTATGTGATAGAAAGTGGTAATGTACTATGCAAAATAAATGGGTTAATGTGGCGGCAATGTATGCTGAACTATTACTGTACATGGAATAAACAACAATGCTATGAAAAAGAGATTAATGCAGCGGAAGCACTCAACGTTGGCAAGGTAGAGCGGTTGGAAAAGAAAAGAAAGGGGAAGGCAGCTGAAAATAACTCAGGTATGCTATATGATTATATAAGAATATATGAACTATGCAATTAGACGAGAGATACTGGTGGACTAAGGTGGCTAAAGCATTAGGCTCTGGCAGAAAGGGGGGGAAATAAGAAAATTAAATGCAAACATAGGATATAATAAACCTGAAATGTTAATAAACTATTATGCATAATAAATGCATTAGAGTAGATACTGGAACAAAACTATGCAGAATAAATAAGTGATGTAGCGGGAGCACTCAGCGCTGCCATGGGAAACGGAAAGGTGAGGGTGATAGGTGAGGCTCTTGCAAGAGCTGAAGCTCGTGTTGACTCTTGCGGGAGTCGGAACTTAAGGTGGTGTTAGAATCAACACAGGCTCATTTTAAAACGTAGTCCCGTGGACATTTCTGGAGACCGCACATTATGTAGCCGGAGGTACGTATGGCTGCATTTAATTTATTAAGCGAACCCTACGGGGCGGTATGACAGCTTTCCTTTTGGCGCTTACCGGCTGACCGCTTACCTCCGTGTGGAGGCCTTTCCCACCTCAACCAGTTTGTCCCGCTAGCTCGTTGTGTACATCGGCGGACTTGAGATGCAGAGAGGAGTTGACCACGACGACCGGGTTCGAGTCCGGGAAAGAGCGGTTCCAGAAATCAGGTAAGACAAAAACAGAATCCAAAAAAATAAAATGAACGAGTGAACAACAGGGTGAGAATGTGGTAAAATCCAAAAACATGGTAAAAATCAGACGAGGGCTTTTCTTTTTCTGGATGGCTTTCGTAAACCGTTGGTTGGGTTTAGGGAAGTATGTGGGTGGGCGGGTCAATCGACCAAGGGTCTGGATCTGATGCTGGGAAAGCCCGTTGGTAGCTGCTGTAGTGGCAGCACCAATTCTGAATGAATGGCTGGAGTAAGGTTCAGAAGGAAATCCTGAGAGGTGTTTCTGGAACCAGAAACGCGATACTGGACGATTAGCATCATCAGTAAAAAGGGGAGCTAGAGGGTTTGTTTCTTGTAGTCTCCTTGTGTTAAGGTATGCTAGGAGGGTTTGGAATGGGTGGGTGGGGGAGGGGATATTGAAAATGTAAATAAAATGTCCTTTGTGGAATTGATCTGTCTTTGATAAGAAAAGAAAGGGTTCTCTTTCAAACATTTGCTCGGTATCTCACTATGGGAAACGCCTCAGGCGTGACAGACTATGGAAGCACCAATTACACCACGTCCGTCCGAGGACGGACAAATCACAGCTCGCGATTAGGAGCCCACCCTCTCCGTTATAATCTGCTGTGATTCCCCGAATCGGCATTCTAGCACTCTTCCTCGTGAAGACTTTCCTTTAAGCACCCAGGCTGCGCTGCTCTGTTCTCAAACGTACCGTCAAGGCTAACATTGCCGAACGCAGCTCAGTCTACTGAATCTGTCGTGGGTTCTCTGCTCGTTACTGAGTGTTTTTTACTGCTTTTACTAGCAGCGACTGATAGCTAACGCGTTAAGGCGAGCTAAGATTGTGATTTTCGACTCACCCTGTCTAAAGTCACGGCGGAGAAGGGGAAGGAGACCTCTTCGCGCTCCTGTCCGTCAGCGTGCGGATTTATGATCTCGGGCCGGGATTTGCATCCGATGTGCATCGCATGTATGGGTGTGAAGCATGCCCAGGCCTCGTTGGCGAACACCGAAAGCTGCGTGCACTGCCAGGCAATGCTTCGAGTGGCGGCATCTTCCAAGGACGATCCAGTTCTCTCTGCCGCTCCGTCGTCGGCTAAAGGCGCCAAATCCTCTCCTCCGCGGGATCTTGCTTCGTGGGGGGATATTATGGAATGAGCCGCTGTTCGACCAGCAACTACTGGCGGGCGGTGAGGAGATGGAAGGGGATGAGGAGGAGGATGATGAGACGCTAGCCCGTCTCCTCCGAGATGAGCCGGACGATGAAGAGGAGGATGTCATCCGCCCTTCTTCCCACGCATCGAGGCCGGCTAGTGCACAGAGCGGTGAGGTGGCGTCGACGGTGGTGGATTGCGACCTCACAGAGGTTTGCAAACGTGCTGCCGCCAAGCTCGGCGTGGCGTGGCCTGTAACTCCTGGTCATCCAGGAGTTAAACGGGATGTGTATAAAGGGAAAAGGCTCGCTCCCCATGCTCCCCCAGCAAAACAACTGCTTCCCGCTCTCCCAGATTGCATCACGGAGATGAAGCGGTCATGGGATAAACCCTTTACCAACTGCGTGCCCGTCAAGGGTTACTCGTCGCTCGACGTGAGCGAAATGGAGGGGCTGGGGCTCTCTAACCCTCCCGTGGCCGAGCAGACGGTGGCTCTTCACCTGCATCCAAACAGGCGGGCTGCTGTCTCGTCAGCCACACTGTCCCTCCCTGGTAAAATGGAACGCTTCACCGCTTCCATGTACCAGAAAATATATAAATCTTCGGCACTTACAGTGAGGGCTTTGAACGTCACTTCACTATCAAGCCGAATTATTGGAGGAGCTTGGCACGCAGCTGGACGCCGGCAACCCAAACCCGGCGGTCTGGGAAGAGATCTGTAACATTACAGACCTCAATCTGCGCGCCTCAAGCGGGGCGGTGCAAAGCTCCGGCCGTACCATGGCTATCGCCGTTGCGGGCGAGCGGTCGCTGTGGCTTAATCTCTCGAGTATCGGGGACAGGGAAAAATTGGATTATCTCGACGCTCCCATAGACTCGAGTGGGCTATTCGGCCAGTCGGTCGCGTCGATGAGGCAAAGATGCGACCTTAAAAAGAAGGACGAGGAGACTTTTGACCTCTGTTTGCCTCGTAAAAGGGCTTCACGTCCTCCTGTTCCTGCTGCTCGGCCCATTCCTCCGACGCAGGGTAGAAAATTTGTTAATGCGTCCAGACCGCCTAAACCCCACAGCACAGAGCAGACGACCCGCCCCCCCCGCTGCTCCAAGTGCTAAGCCATGGGGTAAGCAGTCATTCGCGGCAGCGGCTGCAAAGTCCAGATCCGCTAACCCCTCCGCCAAAAAGAAGAGGGACTCCTAGGACGCTATGCTTGGAGAGGAGAGACAGGCAGCACCCAGGGTTTTCTGCGATGTCTTCTCTACAGTCCGCCGCGTTTGTTTCCCCACCCGCAAAAAAGCAGAGGAGGTGGAATTTTCAGGCCAGTTCAGCTTCCCCTCAACACACAATGTTCCGTGGATTGCCGATGGCAATTCCACAAGTTCAGGTGCAGAGCATTCGGCCACCATGCGGTCTGCCGAGTTCGGGCACACGTTCGCAAGTGCGTTGTCACAAAGCACTTCATTCTCTGTGTTCATGGCAAATAAAAAATCCGCTGTCGCATCCAGGCTCAATGCCGAGGGCGCAGAAAGCAAAAAACTAAATAAAAACACAGAGAAAAGCGAAAGCTCAAAGCCGAGAGACGGGCCAGTCTCTGAGCCAAACAGATCCTGGCCAAAATTCTCTCTGGCCACAAGAGGGCACCAGTGCTCCACCAGTGGAGCCGGTTCGGCAGCAGCCTCTGTCTCTTTACCCGGAGGCATGGATAGAGCTTTCTCCGCACCCGTGGGTCCTCACAACTGTGACCAGGGGTTACAGGCTTCAGTTTGCTGGAAAACCCCCTACCTTCAATGGGGTTATAGCATCTGTGGCAAACGTGGATTCGGCTCAGGTGCTGGAGGCAAAAATATCCTCCCTCATGGAGAAGGAGCTATAAGACGAGTTCCAGTGGAGGAAACTCAGATGGGTTTTTACTCCCGTTATTTTCTAATTCCAAAGAAAGATGGGAGTCTGCGCCCAATACTGGACTTGCGTGCTTTAAACAAGCACTTAAGGAAGTACAAATTCAAGATGCTCACAGTAGGGGCTCTCACTCGTTCGATCCGTTGGGGCGATTGGTTCGCCTCGATCGATCTCAAGGATGCTCACTTTCATATAAGCATCTATCCAGCACACAGGAAATATCTCAGGTTTTCCTTTCAGAAAGAAGTGTTCGAATTTGTTACTCTTCCATTCGGGCTCAGTCTAGCTCCGCGGGTGTTCAGCAGATGCATGGAAGCAGCGCTGTCTCCGCTGAGGCACAAGGGTCTACGCATATCCTTTTACCTGGACGATTATCTGATATGCGCTCGCTCACGCGAGCGCGTGGAGCGGGATGTAGAGACTCTTTCGTATCATCTCACAAAGCTGGGATTCAGAATCAACAACGCCAAAAGCCAGCTGATTCCGTCCCAGGAGATAGAGTATCTGGGCCTGCGCCTAGACTCAGTAGCATACCGAGCCATGCTTTCGGAGAGAAGGATTACGGCTTTTGGTCTATGCCTGACCCATTTTCGCAAAGGAAACCTGGTCTCGTTTAGAACCTGTCTCTGTCTGATGGGCATGATGGCTTCGTCTCTGTCTGTGATCCGGCTGGGTTTATTACAGATGAGAGATTTTCAGGGTTGGATTACCGCAAAGCCCCTGTGCCCGCGCAGGCACCTCGCGCACAGAGTGCGGATATCCACGGAATGCGTGATGGCTCTCCACCACTGGAAAAACCCCTGCATATTCCGATCAGGGGCTCCGCTGGGGAGCGTGTCGCTGAGAAAAGTTGTCACTACGGACGCATCTCTAACGGGATGGGGAGCCGTGTTCCAGGGCAGACCGGTAAACGGTCGCTGGACGCACCGACTGCGCGAGCTTCACATAAACATGCTGGAGCTGATGGCGGTTTTTCTGGCTTTAAAACATTTTCTTCCATTCCTGGAGGGTTTGCATGTTTTAGTCAGAACGGACAAAACAACGGTGTTGGCTTACATAAACCGCCAAGGGGGAACGCGGTCGTTGCAGCTGCACAATCTAGCGCACAAGCTGATGGTCTGGAGCGCTGCTCACTTGAGCTCACTGCGCGCGACGCACGTCCCGGGAGTCAGAAATGTAGGGGCGGATCTTCTGTCGGGGGGCAACCCGACGTACGGAGAATGGGTTCTCCACCCGCAGGTGGTGAATCAAATTTGGGAGATGTACGGCAAGGCTGCCGTAGATCTCTTCGCCTCGTGGGCAAACGCAAAATGTCCGCTGTATTTCTCTCTCGGGGACGAGGATGCGCCGTTGGGTGTGGATGCGCTGGCGCACCCATGGCCAAACGTGCTGCTGTACGCATTCCCACCGTTAAGTCTAATTTCTCCCACCCTGGACAGAGTAAGAGAAAGCGGGTTGTCTCTCCTTCTAATAGCCCCCCGTTGGCCGGGCAGGCTGTGGTTGGCGGAGATCGCCGAGCTTCTGCGAGGAGAGCCCTGGCCGCTCCCGCTGCGACGGGCCTGCTGTCACAAGCGGGAGCGCAAATATTTCACCCTCACCCAGAACAAATCAACCTTTGGGTCTGGCCCGTGAAGGGTTAAATTTAACTGCGCTCGGGCTTCCACGGGAGGTCATAAGCACTAGTGAAGGGCTTATCCCCTTCCAGTGCTCAGTGAGGGATATTCTCTGCTTTTTACAAAGCTTACTGGATAATGGAAGAGCGTTCTCTACCATTAAAGTTTACCTGGCTGCTATTTCCGCCTGCCATGTAGGGTTCGAAGGTGTTTCAGCGGGACGGCATCCCCTTATATGCCGTTTTATGAAAGGAGTAAAACGTGTGAGACCAGCGGTGAAACGACTGGTCCCGTCATGGGATCTGTCTCTCGTTCTGGACGCTTTAACTCGGGCCCAATTCGAACCTCTGGAGGATATTCCTATTAAGCTCCTATCACTGAAGACGGCCTTGCTACTCGCTCTAGTCTCAGCTAAGCGAGTGAGCGAGCTGCATGCTTTGTCTGTGCATCAAGCATGCATGGTTTTCAGCTGGGATGAGGACAGGGTTACACTGCTACCTAACCCAGCATTCGTTCCCAAGGTCAGTGATTCTGCTTATAACTATTCTGCTTTGGAGTTGCATGCCTTTTATCCTCCTCCTCTTTTGTCAGCGGAGGAGAGAAAGTTGCACACTTCGTGTGCCGTACGGGCGTTACGCCTTTTCGTAAACAGGACGCGATCGTTCAGGAAAAGTGATTTGTATCATGGGCTACTCGCTGTAAGGGCGAGGCTGTTTCATCTCAACGGCTCTCGCATTGGATGGTGGAGGCGATCGAACGGGCCTATAGATCTAGGGGTCTTCGTTCCCCAGAGGGCTTAAGAGCTCATTCTTCAAGAGGAATCGCTACCTCATGGGCTCTGTTCAGAGGGATTTCAGTAAGAGACATTTGTACAGCGGCAAGTTGGTCTTCTCCGCATACATTTATCAGGTTTTACCGCCTTGACGTCACCGCGCCTTCATTGGCTCATGCGGTTCTTAATGTGTGTCCCTTATAAATTTGAAAGGTTATCTTTCTTTCGATTCTGTCCGGGGGCTTCGGAAAGCATGCGTTACGGGAGTGGTATATATCATTCCCATAGTGAGATGCCGAGCGAATGTTTGAAAGAGAACGCTAGGTTACTTGCGTAACCCCGGTTCTCTGAGAACAGGAGAACAGAGCGAGGTATCTCACCAGACTTCCCTTCCTCTTCATCGGGAAGAGCGTGCTTCGAATGCCGATTCGGGGAATCACAGCAGATTATAACGGAGAGGGTGGGCTCCTAATCGCGAGCTGTGATTTGTCCGTCCTCGGACGGACGTGGTGTAATTGGTGCTTCCATAGTCTGTCACGCCTGAGGCGTTTCCCATAGTGAGATACCTCGCTCTGTTCTCAGAGAACCGGGGTTACGCAAGTAACCTAGCGTTTCCTCATTCTGCAAAGTTAGATATGCAATGGTGGGGTGGAGTGAGGGGTTGAATTTGGATGTCGGAGTTCAGAGCATCTTAAGAAGCCAAAAAAAGCTAAAGTAAACATGGCATTGTAAGATTCGAACATGATTCACATAGAATTATTTAAACCTTACACTCAACCTACTCATTTGTCCAGCAAATAGAATGGTCAGCGTGACGCAATCCTGTATTATATCATTACGTGGCCAACAATAACAATATAAAAATGGTATCTAATTATTTAATGAGCAGGGTAGCAGTATCTGAAGCTGAGACATTAACTTGTAAAGCACACAACACACCAACACGGATCTTAAAAATGAAACAAAAGTTTACTGCTACTCTATAACACAACGTACTAATCTATATAAAACAAACGCACATACATATACACACACAAGCAGTTTGAGGGGAGTTATGATGGAGAGCGAGTAACCCTATTGAAAAAAACAGCTTAAACCAGCCTAGGCTGGTTGGCTGGTATTAGCTGGTCATCCAGGCTGGTTTTAGAGGGGTTTTGGCCACTTCCAGGCTGGTTTCCTGCCATTTACAGCCTGGTCTTAGCTGGTCAGGCTGGGAGATGACCAGCTAAAACCAGCTTGACCAGGCTGGGAGCCCAGCCAAAACCAGCTATGTCCAGCTTAAACCAAGCTGGTCAAGCTGGTTTTAGCTGGTCATTTTCCAGCCTGACCAGCTAAGACCAGGCTGGAAATGGCTGAAAACCAGCCTGGAAGTGGCCAAAACCCCTCTAAAACCAGGCTAGTCAACCAGCCAACCAGCCCAGGCTGGTTTTTTTCAGCAGGGAATGATTCAACTTCTAGCATTTGCTAAGGTCTTAGCATTGCAACCTGAGAGAAAACATAAAAGCAGAGAATTTCGCTATTCTTTACTACTTAAATATAATTCACACCAGTTCAGCAATGGATAGAAACAATGTTTTTGTGTTACTTGCGATTCTGATGGAATTTCGATTTCTTGTGGAAAGTCCTTCCTGGGATTTCGGCTCTCTGCGAAATTCTGTAATTATGGCAGTGTTTCTGTCAGTTCTGATGAGTTGACCCGATGGCTTGTTGTTGAAGCGGTTGCACAAGCAGATCGGGGGTCGAGCTGGCAGCAAGTGAAAGTCGCGGTTTGCTCCGTGATGCAACGAGGCTTCCGGCGAGGCGATGTAACGGCCAGCATGAGAAGAGCAACGTCCAGGCAGCGACGACGGTGACGAGAAATGTCATTGTTTAAAGTTTTATAGACTTGGTTATAGGTGTGGCCTACACAGGGATTGTCCAATAAGAGAAGGTGCGGGGTGGGATCACACCCCCATTCCCTCCTCTAGGAGGCTGCTTTAGCACATCATGTGAGAATCATGCGTTACCTGCCTTTGATTGGAAGTTGTTAAAATAAAGTATCATAACATGGACACTTTTCATAGTATGGTTTCTTCATATAAACCAATGCATTTGAAACTTTCCTAGCTTTCAATCAATACCAAACATGAAATGTTTCATAAATGTTCTGTAGATTTCATGCAACATCAATGGCTATAACTCATTACCTATCCATAACAGTTACGTTAAACACATGGAACATGTACACACAAAAACCTACAGAAGCATAAAACAAACATACATTATTCAAATAAACACAGTTTAATTGAAAGTCCGTTTAAACTCTGGAAGTTTCTGATTGCTTCTGTGTCTGTATGAGAGTGTGTATTCCCCCGCAGATAATATTTGCAGGCGTAAAACAACAGGGGTTTGTTGAGTGCTCTCAAAAACCAGTTTGGGGGGGGGGGGGGGTCTTTGAGTGTAGCCTCTTTTATTGTTTTAAAATGTAAAGTTAATTAGGACGGAGTTGAGATCGCAAATGGCAAATGGTCCCGTGGATAGCCTTTTGCTGCGTGCCTGTGAATTGCTTTGAAAATGAAATCAAGGCTCAGACATGTAGGCACCATTCAATCTTTTAAAGAGCATATTGTAGGTTAAAAAAATTGTTAAGGAAAAGTGTCTGTTTCTGTCCCTCTTCCGGAAAACTACAATCACGTACATAACGTCAGAAGAGGGGTATATATGCTACGCTCTGCCTGAGTACTGTGCAGAGTAGATTGGTAGTTAGCGGAATCGGTTTTACGTAAGTGTGTTTTTGGTAGCAAGTAGTGTAAGTGATTATCATCATGGTTAATTTTTGTGTTTGCGGAGGCTGCACAAACTCTGGCACGTCAGGATATTAAATCCACAAGTTTTCTAACAGGAAAAAGGATGGAGCTCTTTTTAGCGCATGGGTGCACTTTGTGCAGGTAAAGAGATGCGATTTCACTTCAGCATCTGTTTCGAAAAACTCGGTGGTATGTGGTGCTCATTTTCGAAAGGAAGATTATCATCCTTGCGATCTGATGCAGTTTGAAATGGGATGCAGAACCAAGAATCGAGTGAGACTTCAAGCTGGCGCGGTTCCTTCGGTGCACACTGCACCTTCATCAGGCCTGCGCCCGCCGTCCACCTGTCGTTCACCCACTGGCGGGAAACATGCTCTTCACGGATCAGTCAGAGATGGAGCTCGACGAAAACGTTAGGTGTGCACTGTAAGAATTGTTATTTATATATATGTAAACATACTTGAAAACTTACAAATCAGTAACCATGACTATTTCAGTAAGTAGAGGCAATGTGATCTGTTTATATTGTAGTACAGCATCGTAACGAGCATTAATCTGTGTAATAGAGACTTTTGCATAGCTGATTAATAATTTATTGTCATGTATTGCGTTTATAAGATTTTGGAAGAGGCTCAAGAGAAATGTTTAACCTCCATTTTAAAAACTTAACTGAATTTGCTCATTTAGATCTTATCACAATTGTTTAATTTTGCAGTAATCAGTCATTTGACTGTTGTTTAATCTTGCACTTGGCAGTGAACATGCAGTTTCACAATTATGTAAAGCTGGACATTGTTTTTGTTCTAGCTGTCCAGGCACAGCCCAAAATGGTCAGTGTGGGGACTCAGAGAGAAATGTGTGAGAAACCGACATCAACACCACTGCCCAGCCCTGTACTCAGCGATGATAAATCTGTTGTCATGGAAGAACCTTATGATGTGTCATGGATGCCAGAGGAGGAAATGATAAGTGACACATCTACTGAGGAACCACTGCCAGAATCTCATCCTGACCCAAAGTAAGACTTTTATGTGTATATATAGTGTTTTCTTTTACATTTGTGTATAAGCACATATTCCAGTTAAATGTTTTTCCCTTTTTTAGTGCTCCTGACAAGTTTATTGTGTGCCAAAGCCAGCTGATGTCTTTATTTGCAATTTGCCCAACATGTTGTGAAGACACACAAGGAAAGATTGTGAAGCAGGAGGGAACTTTTGTAAAAGTCCAGCAAGCAAGTGCCAATATTTTAATTATTTTAGAAGAAAATGTGTTATCCTAACTTTCATATTTTGTTTAATTTATATATTTTGTTGTAATTGTATAGATTACTTATTTTCAGCTTTTTCTTGCAATTCTTAGGTCTGTGCATCATGTGGTTTTGAACGTTTTTGGCAGAAACAGACAATGCTGCATCGAAACAAGCCAGTCTGTAACCTTTTACTGAGTGGGGCCATCCACTTTTCAGGTTGCATGGCTACCCAGACCATCAGGATGCTAAAACTCTTTGGCCTTCAGAGAATAAGCGTAGACACCTTTTTCCGCCACCAGCGATTGTACACAATACCTACCATTGTGCAGGCTTGGCAGAATGAGCAGGCAGGGGTCATTTGAGACCTGAATGAGATGAGTGGTGGACTGATCCTGTCTGGTGACTGCAGGTAGCACACTTTAGGGCAGGGGTTCTTAACCTTTTTCACTTCGGGGCCCACTTCTTTCTCCGATCAATTTTTGAAGGCCCACCTGTCTGACATTTTCTCTAAAATGTTTGTATAAAATGTTCCTTTAAACCTTTATTCATTAACAAATATATAATACCTGTATAAAATACTATATATATATATATATATATATATATATATATATATATATATATATATATATATATATATATATACAGATTCAAAGAAAACCAGGTCAACAGGAAGATTGCAAAAGACCAGCTTCTGTTTTAAACTGGACTGACTGAATATCTACTGTTAAATATCAACTATTCAAAAATATACCGAAAATGTTAAATAAAGTAAAACACCCTAATTCTGTTGAAACGCGTTGATCTGATGGTGGTTGAGTTTGCAGCTGGTTATCATTGGGAAATCGCTGACAGCAGTGAACAGCTCCGCCAGAGCGCGTCTGAAGCTTATATGCAAGTTTATTTTTGTGTGAACTATGCAGATACAATAAATAGTTCACACAAAAATATACAAAGAGAGACTTTCACTTTCACCACGCATAGTTTGTGAATGAACAGACTGACGTGTACTTATTGCAGACGAGATTAAGGCTATGTTCACACTGCAGGCAAATGTGGCCCGAATCTGATCTTTTCGCCCATATGTGACTCAGGTCTTGACAGTGTGAATAGCCCAAACCGCATGGAATCTGATCTTTTCACTTCAGATTTGTGCCACTTTCATATGTAGACACAGATCTGATGTTTTGCAATGCGACCGCAGTGTAAACGATTATGTCGGATTTCATGTGACTTTTACATAATCTTCGAGTGACATACGTCATCATTCTGTGCTGCAAACATCATCTACACCTCTGTAGCATAGTAGAATAGCACACAGGGCGATTACTTTACCACAGAAAGTTGGTTGTTCATTATGAAAAAGATTTTGAAGGCAAAACTGGTGCTTGTTAACCACTTTGGTTAACGTTCGGGGCACGAGATGATCGCGATGCTAAAGAGCGGAAAGGAGATCCGTGCACAAAGGAGGGGGCACTTTCATTTTAAGGATGAACATTATCTCAGAGCGAATAAAGGGCTGGAGCTCAAGCACCCAAACCCCCCATCTGCACGCGTCTGTTGTTTATAACGAAGTAAAATAAAATAACTGCAAACGGAGATAAACCAACTCCGCCTTCACAGTTCAGTCTGCAGCTGCTCATTAACCCTTGATGAGTTCACTACACCGGTGGTCAGACAGACGCGCGCAGCGGTTGTTATAAAACACAAATGATCAGTGTTTTCAATCACAAGGGACTTATTTTAGGTTTCAAATGCAGAAATACACATTAGTAGTAGCAGAACAACCCTTTACAGTTCATGTAATACGGTTTACGGTTGTCTGTGAAAAGGGCAATAATCATATTAAGCATAATCTGACAACGTGCTTCATACAGTATACACATTGTGTGCATAATTAGACATTATGTGTTGTTCGTAACTGTACTTCTGCGCATGCGGGTCAGTTTACGACCATGATCTGTTCACACTGCAAATCTGATATTGGCCACATTTATAACAACAGTGTGAACAGCTAGGCAAAAAAATTCAGATCTGAGAAAAAATCAGATTTGAGCACTAAGCCTCGCAGTGTGAACGTAGCCTAAGAGGTTGTTTCTGCGCCTAGTTTGAAGTAATCAATCAGTGAACAGGAGAAAGTGCATTACTTTATTCATTTTAATGTAGCATTTTAATAACAAAATCCAAAAATGATAGTATAATATTAAGTAGGTGTGTGACAAGACGCCTACTCCACGAGACAAGACGAGACACAAGATTGGGTTCACAAGAACGAGATTTTTACACTATTTTAAAGAAATCCTTAATGATGAAACATATGAATAGAATAGTCTTCAAATATTTTGCTAATATATGAATGGAAATAGATCTTTTTTTTAAATAATAATGCAATAGTTTTATATTAGTTTATATTGAATTCTATGCAATGAACATGCAACCACTGCAATATATTTGTTAATATACAAATGGAAAATAGCAAACTATACTGGGGTGCGTTTCCAAAAACCATCGTTAGCCAACTAAGGTCACAAGTTCCGTCGTTACAAACATAGTTCATTGATTTGGCGTTTCCCAAATCCATCGCTCCAACAAACATTCGCAAACTGCGTCGCAAACTTGAACACTTGAAACGACATCTCTGGAGCTGTAGTTAGGAGCATAGTTCCTGGCTGTGTTCTATTCCCACTTATCCCCCTATGCCCTATTTATTTAGAACATTCTAATATTCAAAGTTGGAATTATTAAAAATAAAAAAAGCATTAAGTTAATCTCTCTTAGGTGTAATTTGCTTTCAAAGTATTTTTACAGTTTATTTTTAGCGATCTTCATGTTTACAATTGTGCTCCCTTCGCAGTGCACTTTGAAAACATTGATATCATTTTGAACACAGCCTCATGGCGAAAGCTATAGGTATATTTAAAAACGGAAATTATGTTACGTCCCCAAAGTGAAAATAAAAAACATAGCATACGTTTATTCTTTTATTTTATTGTGGGTTATTCATTAAGTTTCTCTGCTGTATATGACATAGTTCTGTTGATTAGAACTTTCTGCTGTGGTTTGCATGTGTCAAATTGTATTTTTTTTTTAATTAATTAACAATATCCTAAATAATAACAATAATGATAATAATAATAATAATAATCATTATCATTAATATTGTTAATATTATTATTAAAGTAAATATATTTATAATAAATCACCTCATTATTTATTTATTTATATGATTTATATATGATATTAGTGTTAGCTTTTGTAAGTGATTTTATGTTTTAGAATAGAATATGTAATGTTCAACTTCTCAATAATATTAGTAAAGCAAACATTGGCACTATATTTACATTTATTTTATTTAATAGGGAAAGCGAGTGCATGTTTTTACCAAAACTAATATTCGATTTTATTTTAAATGAGTGTTTGTGTAAAACAATATAATTTGCACAAAGAAATGATAGGGTTGTTCTCTAAAGAATGTAAGAAATCAATCTACGTTAAAAGATCGATTTAGGAATTATTAGCTCAGATCAATGACTCGGATCCTGAAGATTCGAATCATTGATTCGACTCAATTTAGTCGGATTGAATCAGATCAAAGATTCAAACTCTATCTGAAGTTTGTCCCGCAAATAGAGACAACACATTTTACCAATCTTGTCTATATTATTTCCGTGGCCAGCAGTAATAACATAACACAGAATAGGGTTAAATTTTAGCAAGGTAACACGATCTACAGCTTGAGGCAAAGACTGTTGAGTGTTGCAGCGTTATGCTCATTTAACTCGAAGGAGTGACGGAGGAAATTCTAATTAAACATATTTATTTATAACAGATTTGCATTGGACAACTTCTCGTCTCTCTCTTAACACACACCTTCCAGGTGGTTAACTAACAACAACAAAAAAAACGTGATGATGCAACATGCGTCCTTGGCGTACAGCTTGCGCCCCACAGTGGTGTAAATCAAAAATACAACAGTCTTTCTCAGTCTGGTATAAACTAATACAGTATCAACTTGAGTACATAAAATACAATATCTTAACACCCCCACTTGTACTCAGGTTACATAAATACAAATAATAATTGCATTGTAAATTACAATACAGGTGTGGATTTTTACCACTCTTTTACATACCAAACATAATGTCTGCAAATTTCCTCAGTTTTAGCGTAGAAACAGGTTTGGTCAAAATATCAGCAACCATTTCTTCAGTAGAGCAATATTGCAAAAGCATCCTTCCTTCAGTTACAATGGATCTGACAAAATGATATTTTATATCTACATGCTTGCATCTCTGGCGACTCACAGGGTTTTTGGCTAGAGCAATTGTCCCCTGGTTGTCCTCGTACACTACTGTCTGTGTATATTTGTAGTCATCAATACCATCTAAAAATTGTTCCAAATATATACACTCTTGCATTGTAGAAGCTAGAGCTATATACTCAGCTTCACAGGTAGACAGGGCTACTGTGGGCTGTTTCTTAGTTTTCCATGAAACTAAAGAACTGTTGTTACTTAGGCTTACACAGTAACCAGTAGTGCTGCGTCTGTCTGTCGTGTCACTTGCCCAATCAGCATCGCTATAGGCTACTAGACCTAAATTCTCACTGCTGTTTTTCTTGAAACACAATTCTTTGTTAGTAGTTCCCAAAAGATACCTCATTACATGCTTCACTGTAACCCATTGTTCTACTGTTGGTTCACACAAATGTTGTGATAACCTGCTTACCACAAAACTGAGATCCGGACGTGTACATGTTGTAAGATATATAAGGCTGCCTACAGCCTCTTTATACATCTTTACATCAGTCATCTTTACAGCATCTTCTGTGTAGCATAATTTCTGATCACAAGGTGTTTTTCTTGGTTTACAATTCTGCATGTTAAACCGTGTCAGTATCTTGTGACCATATGTTTCTTGTGACATTTTCACACACCCGTTACATATGAAGAAATCGATACCAAGAAAATGCTTAAGTTTGTGACGGGTGCAGGGTGTCTCAGTGTTTACCCGGAGGAAAAAGGGGAAAAAAAAAAGAGACAGAAACTATATCGCTCTGCTTATCAGCCTTTATGCGTTTCTCCTTTGCGCTGTCGACTACACACATGCCAGTCAACGACAATGAGTGGGCAAAAGGAAATAAAAAAACACTCAAACATCCGTCGCAAAATAGAATATGATATTATCAAAATAATTAAACAGCGGTAGAGCGACCATTACACACTTCTCCTCAGAGCTCGCTGGAACTGAACTGAGCTCCCGCGCATACGTGCTTCCATGCAAAAGGTAAAACAACCAAAGAAGGAGTCATCTTAAAGGGGACATGACATTTGTATACACTGTACATCAAACATTAAGCGGCCGTTACAAGTTCGCCCAAATCTTTCATCTTAAATTTGGCTGAAAGCATCTCTTTGACATTCTTCATGACTCTTTCGTTGTTTGCCGCTATAATCACGTCATCGACCCAAATAATTATGATAGTTTTCTCGCGTTCTGTCTCCTTGGAATAAACGCAGTAATCGGCTGGGTTTTGCTTAAAACCATTTTCAGTTAGGTAATCATGTAAAACCTTGTTCCAGTTGCGGCCAGATTGTTTCAACCCATACAACGATTTTTGTAACTTACACACTAAATCTTTCCCTTTTTCATAACCTTCTGGTTGTTCGGTGTAGATTTCATAATCAATAGGAGCGTGTAAGTAGGCTGTTTTCACATCCATTTGATGGAGTAAAAGATTTTCTTGTGCTGCTTTTTGAAGCAGTACTCTCACGCTCGTTAGGTTTGCTGTAGGGGAGAAGGTTTCACCATAATCTATACCCATCCTTTGACTGTAACCCTTAGCTACAAATCTCGCTTTGTACTTGTCATTTCCTTCAATGTCACTCTTAACAGAATAAACCCACTTACCCCCCACTGTTTTCTTGCCTTTTGGCAGGGTAGTGAGAGTATAAGTTTTGTTCTCTCTTAATGACTGGATTTCTTCATCCATGGCATTAACCCACTGTTTTGAGTTAGCTGACTCTACAGCTTCTTTAAATGTGTAAGGAACACCACATACTGCTTTGTAACAGTAATCTATTGTAGTGTGGATCTCATCATTATCACTGTAGTCAGTGGCATAATCCTCTAGATGACTAGGTTTTCTTCTCTCCCTATTGGGATATCTCCCGCTGACGAGACCTTCACTCGTCATATTCGACTCTTGGGCCTCCTGACTATCTTTGTCATCTCCCTGTGTGACTACATCAGTGGTTGGCTGTCTTACTCTGCCATAATCATCGTTCTGTTCATCAACATCTGTCTGCGTTTCTCTTTCTACACTTGCCTTACTCACAAATTTAACAAGTCTATGTTTCTGGACCTTTTCAGTTTCGGGACGATAAACCAAATAGGCAGGACTATTCTTGTCGTAGCCTACAAAAACTCCTTGGTCACACCTAGAATCAAGCTTTCCCTTGTCTTGCTTGTATGTATAACAGACAGATCCAAATTTTTGCATTTTTGATAAATCTGGCTTCCTATCTGTCAACATTTGGTAGGGAGTTTTCTCTGTTCGCTTATTAAAGCATCTATTTCGTACTATAGCTGCCGTTTGGACAGCATAGTTCCACAGAGATTTAGGTAGCTGACTTTTGATTAGCATACATCTACCCATCTCAAAAAGAGTACGCCAACCTCTCTCGGCAGTACCGTTTTGGTGAGGGGAGTACGGAGCTGATGTCTCGTGCTTTATACAATTTTTCCTCAACAGGGTTTGAAAATCTTTGGAAGTGAACTCTGTTCCATTATCAGATTGAATGCACTTCACTTTTCCAAATGGGGAAACATCTGCTAGAAATTTTTCTGTTGCATGCAGTGTATCGCTCTTTGACTTCAGAAAATATACAAATACTGCATTTGAATAATCGTCTGTAAACGATTGCACATATTTGTACCCATCAATAGACTCTGTAGCTATTGGACCTGCTAAGTCAGTATGTACCATCTGCAATGGAGCCTTTGCTCTTGTATCAGGATTTCTGTTTCGCGTTTGCGCAAACTTTCCCTGGATACATACTTCACAGTCTTGTTCAGGTTTATCTGTTTTGCCCTTAATTTGCATACCATTTACCACATTTTGCAATTTTAGCACATCCTCATAATTGCAATGGCCTAGTATCTCATGCCATGTTTGTATGTCATGACATGTATTACATTTATCTTTGTTGTCATATTCGGTTTGCAAATAGTACAATTGGCCATGCATATGAATACTAAAATTAGTACCATCTTTGTGGGTCAGCATGTCTTGTCCATGTTTAAAAGTGACTGTTGATCCTAATGTGGTGGCTGACTTCACAGAGAAGATGTCCTGGGGGTATGATGGAATAAACAAAGCATCTCTCAGTGTTGCTTTATGTCTCTGTCCTGTACTGTCGATCAGGAACACTTCAGCATTCCCCCTCTGTTGAGCTACACCTTTACACTGGGTGCCATCTGCCAACTCCACATAGTGTGTCTCTGGTTTGAAGGTTTCATTGAAGCTCTTGAATTTTGATACATCATTAATAATATGTGAGGTAGCCCCAGTGTCAACCATCAGGCCCCTCTCCTTAATTCTGCATACAGGTTGTTTCTGAGCTTGAATGTTTGTATTCTTTATCCTGAAAGCATAATCTGCTGTTTCAGAAGATTCTCCACCTCTCTCATCCATGACTTTCTTTGCGCCATCTAGCTTACCCTTATTTCTGCAGGTGGCATCACTGTGTGTGTTGCTCTTGCAATGACTGCACCACGTCTTTCGTCTGCATGCTTTTGCTCTGTGGCCCCTTTTCTCGCACTTAAAACAGATAATGTCACTGTCGTCTCTGCTCTGTGGACTTAACTTTGTGTATCTTCAGCCGTCTCGCGCCGCACTTTTCATCACATTATCATTGGTTTCGACCGCGATTAACTTTTCCGTGTCTTTATAACTACGCAGTTCAGTTTTGAATTCAGGAAACATTATATTGTCTTTATTGTGTGTTATATGTATTGCGAATGGTTTAAAACTTTCAGGCAGTCCTTTTAAAACCATAGCAATCAGTAGACCATCGCTTAATGTCTCACCCGCGTTGCGTAGAGCCGTGATGGCGGTCTCCGCCCTGATGATGTATTCTGTAACGGTCTCATCACTCCTCTTCTGAAGCGATGTCAACGTTGTGTACAGGTGAATGATGCGGGGCTTCCCTTTCCCTGCATAGTAGTCTCGCAATATTTTCAATGCCTTCCTCCCATTGTCTGGTGCATCTCTCATAATCAGCGAGAGGCTTTTGTCGTCCAAAAATTGAATCAGTTCAGCGTATGCATCAGCATTCTTCTTACTGTCTGCCTCTACTGCGGCCTCACCATTTGGTTCCTTCAGGACAGTATCCTTTAATCCCAATAGATGCAGGTATCCAAGCACTTTAGTCTCCCAAAGCTCGTATCTGCTCTCATCTCCGTCAAATATAAGTCGAGGCGATCTATTACTGCCTCGTTGATCCATAATGCTATCTTACCGTTAGCACGTTATCCGTCGCGACCTTCTATCGGTGATAGATCATTAAAGCAAAAAGCAAAAAAAAAAAAAACTCCTCTACGAGTTAACACTGGGCCCATAACGCTCTGGTTACTAAAGTAACCCTCGTTCCCCGAGGGGGGGAACGGAAATGCTATGTGGAAACTTCCACTATGGGGATTTCGTTCAGAAAGCCAATCATCTGAAAGAGTATGTAAACGGGCCAATGAAATGCCAATGAGTTGGCAGCTTCAGCTTGCGCACCTGATGCTCGTTGCAATTAATCTTGCTATATAAGCACAGAGCTAGCAAGCCAAAGCATCCTTTTTGTAGCTGAAGCGACTTCGTCTCAACAGCCAAGGGGCAATCATTATGGCGAAGGGACATAGCATTTCCGTTCCCCCCCTCGGGGAACGAGGGTTACTTTAGTAACCAGAGCGTTCCCCTTCGGAAGGGGAACTTCAATGCTATGTGGAAACTTCCACTATGGGGAAATGTATGGAAAACGCCATAATGATTGAACCTTACCTTCGCCCCCGATGAGAGGTTTGCCAGGCAAAGAGAGCGTGAGCGCACCGTCATCACCAGAGGCGCGGTCTTCCAACGTGTTCCCTGGCCCTTACTTATCCCACTTCAACAGAAGATTTACAGATTTAGATATATTTTTCGGGAGCCGCAAATGCGTCTAGAATATCTAGGAATTAATACGACAGTACGTTGGGGAAGCGTGCAGTCCCGATAGGGAGGACGCTGCGGAGGCCACCTGCTACCCAAGTGGGGAGACTGGGGCAAATAGCACATGAACTAACCCTGAGAAGGGGGAGTAAGCATATGAAAATAAGATGGTTAGCGGTTAGGGAAGACACGGGTCCGCCTGTGAGGGGGGACTGCACCGTGGCAGTATAAGCATATGGGATCGCCTAGTGGGGATCGCACATAGCAGGCACCTATACCCAGAACGCGGGCTGACCAGCGGGCAGACCTACAACATAATGGGCCAGCGTCTGACTCCTCCGTTGAGCCAGATGCTGGGGGCCGCGGAGGAATCTCTGCAGGGTTCGCCAGCGGGGAACTTTACTGACAGAGTGAATAAGCGCACGTATCTCCGTGTTAGAAAGAATGGCGCAGCAAGCGTATTTAAACACCTTCACCGAGTTGTTTCCTCAATCACCAAGGGTTACCTAATACCCTTGAGGAAACCGGCTCCACTCGCAGATTGTAAAATCTTGCAAATGTGTTAGGTGTCGCCCAGCCCGCAGCTCTGCAGATGTCTGTTAGAGAGGCGCCGCGTGCACGCGCCCAAGAGGATGCTATGCTCCGAGTGGAGTGTGCTCGAACCCCTGGTGGACACGGCTCGCCCTGGCTGTGGTAAGCGAGGGAGATGGCATCCACTATCCAGTGGGCCAACCTCTGTTTAGATACGGCACTTCCCTTCTGCCGACCACCGTAACAGACGAAGAGCTGCTCAGATGATCTGACGCTCTGAGTGCGGTCCAGATAGATTCGCAAAGCGCGAACTGGACAAAGTAATGAAAGGGCTGGGTCTGCCTCCTCCGGGGGCAGCGCTTGCAGGCTCACTACCTGGTCTTTAAATGGTGTGGTAGGAACCTTGGGCACATATCCAGGCCGGGGTCTCAGGACAACGTGAGAGTTAGCCGGCCCGAATTCTAGGCACGAGTCACTGACCGAAAATGCCTCCAGGTCCCCAACCCTCTTGATAGAAGCCAACGCGACCAGCAGAGCTGTCTTCAGGGACAGAAATCTTAAAGATACTGAGTCGAGTGGTTCGAATGGATCTGTGCGCAAGCTCGTGAGAACGAGGGCGAGATCCCAAGAGGGCATGAGAGGGGGGCGGGGTGGATTAATTCGCCTAGCGCCTCTGAGGAACCGGATGATGAGGTTATGCCTTCCCACGGTGCTGCCAGCCACCGCGTCATGGCGAGCGGAGATGGCAGCCACGTAAACCTTGAGTGTGGAGGGCGACAGCCTGCTCTCCAGCTTCTCTTGGAGAAAAGAAAGCACAACGCTGATCTGGCAAGTTCGGGGGTCTTCTCTGCGAGAGACGCACCATTCAGTGAATAGACTCCACTTCAGGGCGTACGCGCGCCTCGTTGAGGGGGCTCTCGCCTGAGTGATGGTATCAACCACCGCCATAGGTAGGTTACCTAAGTCTTCCTCGCGTCTAAGGACCACACGTGGAGGTTCCAAAGATCCGGGCGAGGGTGCCAGGTGGTGCCCTGTCCCTGAGAGAGTAGGTCCTCTCTCAAAGGGATCTGCCAGGGGGGGGCCGTCGCGAGGAGTGAGAGTTCTGACATCCAAGTCCGGTTGGGCCAGAGAGGCGCAACTAGCAAGACCTGTTCCTCGTCCTCCCTGACCTTGCACAAGAGCTGCGCGAGCAGGCTCACTGGGGGAAACGCATATTTGCGCATGCCCCGAGGCCAGCTGTGAGCCAGTGCATCCGTGCCGAGAGAGCCCTCGGTCAGGGAAAAAAACCACTGGCAATGAGCGTTCTCGGGGGAAGCAAACAGATCGACCTGGGCTTCCCCGAATCGCGCCCATATCAGCTGAATCGACTCGGGGTGGAGTCTCCATTCTCCTGGACGTAAGAGCTGCCGTGAGAGCGCGTCGGCTGCACGGTTGCGCTCGCCTGGAATGTGAATGGCGCGCAGCGATTTCAGCCGCGTATGACTCCAGAGGAGCAGACGGCGGGCGAGCTGAGACATACGGCGAGAGCGGATACCCCCCATACGGTTGATATATGCCACCGTCGTCATGCTGTCCGTCCTGACCAGCACGTGTTGTCGCTCCAGCACCGGTAAAAAACGGCGGAGAGCGAGGAACACTGCCAACAGCTCTAGGCGATTGATATGCCAATGCAGCTGGGTATCCTTCCACAGGCCCGCGGCTGCATGCCCGCAGCACACGGCCCCCCAGCCCGTGCTGGAAGCATCTGTTGAGACAACAACATGACTGGACGCCTGTCCTAGAGGCACTCCGGCCTGTAGGAACGAGGGGTCGTTCCAGGGGATGAGGGCGCGGCGACACAGCGCAGTAACAGAGACCCGGTGTGTGCCCGCGTGCCATGCGCGTCTGGGGACTCGATCGTGAAGCCAGTGCTGTAGTGGTCTCATATGGAGTAACCCGAGCGGCGTGACAGCGGCCGCGGATGCCATATGCCCCAGGAGCCTCTGAAAGAATTTCAGTGGGACCACTTTTTTTCTGTCGAACTCTCTCAGACAGTTCAGCATTAGCTGAGCGCGCTCTCCGGAGAGGCGCGCTGTCATGGTGACCAAGTCCAGCTCCAACCCGAGAAAAGAGATCCTCTGCGCAGGGGCGAGTTTGCTCTTTTCTCGGTTGACCTGAAACCCCAACAGATGGAGGTGCTGGAGCACCTTGTCTCTGTGCACAGTCAACTGTTCCTGAGAGTGAGCTAAAATCAGCCAGTCGTCGAGATAGTTGAGTATGCGGATGCCCGCGAGCCGAAGGGGCGCTAGGGCACCCTCCGCGAGCTTGGTGAAGACCCGCGGAGACAGAGAGAGCCCGAAGGGGAGGACTTTGTACTGCCAAGCTCGACCTTCGAACGCAAACCTCAGAAACTGACGGTGGCGGGGAAGGATGGAGACATGAAAGTATGCATCCTTCAGGTCTATCGCTGCAAACCAATCCTGAGGATGAACGCACTGGAGGATGCGCTTCTGCGTGAGCATTCTGAACGGGAGCCTGTGCAGACAGCGGTTCAAAACGCGCAGATCTAGGATTGGTCGTAACCCACCGCTCTTTTTGGGTACGATGAAGTACGGGCTGTAAAACCCGCTCCTCATCTCGGCTGGAGGGACCGGCTCGATTGCATCCTTCGCCAGGAGGACAGCAATCTCCTCTCGCAAGACAGGGGCGGACCTGGGGCTGACCCTGGTAAAGTACACGCCCGTGAACTTCGGGGGCCGTTTCGCAAACTGAATTGTGTAGCCGAGTCTGATCGTGCGTATGAGCCACCGCGAGGGGCTGGCCCGCGCTAACCAGGCAGGCAGAGCCCTCGCTAATGCACTCATCGCTACAATCGATGACGTACCTGCAGTGGGGCAGCGCGGAGTGGGAGGGCTGATCCGGGAAGCGCTGGGGTCCCGCGGATGAGCTGGAGATAAGAGAGTCACACTCACCTCGCTCCCGAACTCCGGAGAGGGGGCTTGAGGAGTGGGAGAAAGGAGACCGTCCTCCCAGGTCCTGTGAGCCATTGGCGAAATGCACCGAACCTGCGAGCCAGAAGGCATAGCGTCCCGGACTGGCAGAGTTCGGGCTGTCACATCCGGAGAATTGGAAAAGTGCTCTTTCATTGAGATTTTCGTGGCACTGAAAAGTGCCGTTGGAAATGGAGCCCGGCCCTCCACCGGGGAAAAAGCACATTCCCTCTTCTCCGGATGGCCTGTCTCAGGGACGCTTCGCGGTCCGTTTACCGGACTTAGCGGCGCCCTGGGCAGGGGGGGCGGCCGGCTTACGAGGTGCTCGACGCGGCCGCTTCGCCGGAGGCGCAGGCGGGGGCGGGGCAGCTCTCGCAGGCGGACGCCCTCGGCGAGGAGCAGCAGATGTGGATGGCTCGGCGGGCGGAGCGGTGTTACGATCCCGCCGATAGATGACATTACCCATCGCATCAGACTGCTCTTTCACCGCCTTGAATTCCTGGGTGAATTCACCGACGGTGTCGCCGAACAGGCCAGCCTGGGATATGGGGGAGTCAAGAAAGCGAACTTTGTCGACCTCGCGCATATCTGCCAGGTTTAGCCAGAGGTGGCGCTCCTGGACCACTAATGTGGCCATCGTCCTTCCCAGCGCACACGCAGCGGACTTAGTGGTCCGAAGAGCATAGTCGGTTGCGGTGCGGAGCTCGTGCAACAAGCCTGGGTCGGAACCACCCTCGTGCAGCTGGGCCAGCGCCTGCGCTTGGTAGCGCTGGTAGGTGGCCATAGCGTGCAAGGCGGAGGCAGCCTGGCCCGCAGCTTTGTAGGCTCTGGCTCCGAGGGAGGCAGATAACCTACAGGCTTTGGACGGGAGACAAGGCAGACCCCTCCAGGAGGAGACGCCACGCGGACAAAGATTGACCGCGATAGCGCGCTCGACCTTCGGGATTGTCTCATAACCCTTGGCTGCTCCACCATCGAGAGTGGTGAGGGCGGAGACGCACGCAGATCGGGCAGAAAAAGGTGCCCTCCAAGACTGCGTGAGCCTACTGTGCACCTCCGGGAAGAAGGGGACGAGAGGCTTCGAAGGACTGGCCTTCTTATCCTCAACGTAGCACCCATCTAGTCGGTCCGGCCGCGGAGCTGGGGGATAAACCATCTCCAACCCCACGGCCGAAGCAGCCCGGGAAAGCACGGCCATCATATCCGACTCAAGATCTTTGACAGCGCTCCCCTGCCCGGAGGGAGGGAGCGGGCCTGGATCTTCATCGGACATTGACAGCCCACCCTCCGATGCAGCAGTGGACGTCTGGTCCCCGGTGTCATCGAGCGAGAGGGCTACCATCTGGTTAGACGGATCGCTTCCTCCGCTCGAAGCTTGGATGGAGCGCTTGGAGGAGCGGGAGGTCCGCGAGCCCGGGGGCGGCGGATAATCTCCCACTGGAACCCTCAGACCTGCCCGAGTGCCCACTGCAGTGCAGGGGACAGCTGGGGTGGTTAGCCCTTTTGCAAGAGCTAACCGCGATCTTAACTGCGCAACAGTCATGCCATCGCAGTGACGGCATGAGCTGCCCGCGAGCACCGCATTAACATGCTGGACCCCCAGACATGCCACGCAGTGCTCGTGCCCATCATCCGGGGACAGGAAACCACCGCATCCAGAAACGCACGGTCGGAGCGACATCTTGAAAAAGACGCGCTGCACGACCGTATTGCTCTTTTAGGTGTAGTGCAATACAAACCGCTCGGGGAGGACCGGACCCAAAGGACGCCAGGCAAGGGAGAAACCCAGCTCGACCGTCTGCCACCGCGTGTACCACACTCTGGACTGGGAGACCGCTCTCGTTCACTCTCTCTCGCAGATTTATCAGGAAATCGGCTGGAGGAACCCTCATCGACTCTCTCAGAAGGCTGTGAAGTCGTCTGAAGCGAAAAGGATGCTTTGGCTTGCTAGCTCTGTGCTTATATAGCAAGATTAATTGCAACGAGCATCAGGTGCGCAAGCTGAAGCTGCCAACTCATTGGCATTTCATTGGCCCGTTTACATACTCTTTCAGATGATTGGCTTTCTGAACGAAATCCCCATAGTGGAAGTTTTCACATAGCATTGAAGTTCCCCTTCCGAAGGGGAACCTGTTGAGTGTTGCAGCGTTATGCTCATTCAACTCGAAGGAGTGACGGAGGAAATTCTAATTAAACATATTTATTTATAACAGATTTGCATTGGACAACTTCTCGTCTCTCTCTTAACACACACCTTCCAGGTGGTTAACTAACAACAGAAAAAAAACGTGATGACGCAACATGCGTCCTTGGCGTACAGCTTGCGCCCCACAGTGGTGTAAATAAAAAATACAACAGTCTTTCTCAGTCTGGTATAAACTAATACAGTATCAACTTGAGTACATAAAATACAATATCTTAACAAAGACTTACAAAGCACATAAACGAGAATGCAGTTCTTTCAAAGGAGAACAAAGATTTATTGAGCTACACTATTCGATACACGAGGCTAACTACGTAATAATCAAACAACAAACAAACAAACAAACAAATAAATGCACACACACGTTCACACACACACACAGGCAGTTCAGAGGATGCAAAATGAATTGAACAAACAGTCCAGCCGATCTATTTCGTACTAGATCTTAGAATCACCTGAGAAACCACAAAAGCAGAGAATTGACTTATCTTTAACTGCTTAAAATCATATGCACCAGATCAGAAAGAGACAACAATTGTCGTGTATTTGCGAGTTTGTTGAAGTCTTCCTTGGATTTTCCCTCGCCGGAGGGAGGGAGGAAACACGTGGCGCTGCTGATAGGTTGGCTTCTCTGTGACGTCGCTGGGGTTCACTCAGTGGAGTGAGCTGTTGTCCTGGGTAACGACTCCGTAAAGAGTCAGTTCGTGGAAGTTTCAGCGATTTCCAAACTTAGGTTTGGATGAAGGTTTGTGGTGATGACCTAACCGCGTAGTGGCGATTAGGGGCGGAGAAGCATCAGCGGGCGTCTGCCAGCTAATGCTAAAAGGGGCTGCACCCATGGTCAGTGCTGGAAGGATGTTTTATACGGCTGGCTCTGAGCCATCCCTCATGACACTGTCGTCCAATGAACGGCAAGATGAAGGGCGGGGCCACGCCCCGTACCAGTGTAGGCAGGTTTAATAATTAACTGTCTGCAAGAGATTTCACGTGATAAAACCTCTGTTAAGATTGTAACTATCTGACATCAAATGTTACAAGAAGAATATTAGATTAGATTAGATTAGATTAGATTAGATTCAACTTTATTGTCATTACACATGTACAAGTACAAGGAAACGAAATGCAGTTTAGGTCTAACCAGGAGTGCAATAGCAGCAAGTGCAGGATACAGGTATAAGTTATAAAGTGCAGTTATAGAAAAACTATGGTGATATTTACAAATGGATGTACTATGAACATTATATACAGGTTGTGTTAGCTATGAACAGAGATTTACAATAGATGGATAGATGTACAGGTTGCTATTAATAATCAGAAGTGTGCAGATATATAAACATAATTACAAATGTATATGTACAGTGGGTGTGTACATAATTACAAATGTACATGGGTATGTACAGTTAGAATAAATGAATCAGTGCAATGAATATGTGCAATTTTTAAATGTGCAAATGTTAAATAGTGCAGTGATTAAGAGGAGTCTGAGTTATGAGGATAGTGGGGGTGTATCAGGGGGGCAAAGAGTCAGTGGGGGGCAGAGTTCAAAAGGGAGACAGCTCTGGGAAAAAAGCTGTTCCTTAGTCTGCTGGTTTTTGTCCGGGGGAGCCTGAAGCGCCTGCCAGAAGGCAGGAGAGAAAACAGTCTGTGAGCAGGATGAGAGAAATCCTTAAGAATACTGCGTGCTCGGCGCAGACAGTGTTTCCTCTGGATGTCCTCTATGGTTGGCAGTGTGGTCCCTGTGATGCGTTGGGCAGTTTTCACCACCCGCTGCAGTGCCTTACGCTCCGCAACAGAGCAGCTTCCATACCAGACTGTGACACAGTTCGTCAGGATGCTTTCTATTGTGCAGCGGTAGAAGTTCACCAAGACGGCTGATGACAGCTGGTTCTTCTTAAGTTGCCTTAAGAAAAATAGGCGCTGGTGAGCCTTCTTGACCAGGCTGGAGGTGTTGGTGGTCCAGGAAAAGTCCTTTGAGATGTGGGTCCCCAGGAACTTGAAGGATGAGACAGGCTCGACGGCCATCCCATTGATGTGGATGGGATCATGTGAGCCTGTTCGTCCCTTCCTGAAGTCCACAATGAGCTCCTTGGTCTTGTCGGTGTTAAGGAGCAGATTATTGTCGGTGCACCAGGTGGCCAGATGCTGTATCTCCTCCCTGTAGGCAGTCTCATCATTGTTGCTGATTAGACCAATCACTGTGGTGTCATCTGCAAATTTGATGCTGGTGTTAGAACTGTTCACAGGCCTACAGTCGATGGTAAAAAGGGTTCATGGTTCGTATCACAAAATTCTCATTTACAGCAATGTATTGCAAATAAAAAATCATTTTGTTCAACGCTAAACACGAAGCATTTCACACACATACAGATCATTTCACCCTGTTATAAATGGTGAAATCACACATTATGAACCTGGTTGGTTGGAATAAACACAGCACATCAATACCTATAAATGTCATTCAAAATATCAAATTTTGCCTTGGTTATAACATCTATACGAATCGTTTTCCTTAAGTCTCTGAATTCTTTTCTTTTAAAATCTCTTTTTGTCTCTGAGAAACTCTGTCCATCTCGTGGTCGAACGCATGGCCAGGGATCACTTGAGGGTCATCCGAAAGTCTCGTGATGAAGAGAATTTGAAGGGCGTCTTTGTCTAGTTGGTTAACGATTAACCAAAATTGTGGCCGCATCTGTCCAAGTTAGGGCCAGAGTGTTGGGGGAAGACAATCGGATAAATTGGCGCCCTGTCACCCTGCCGGTACAAGCCCTGGAGCGAGTAAAGCCAGATGCGCTCAACATTCCAACGCCGGATTCGAACTGGTTTTGACCAGCGAGTCTCTACAAGAAGTTACTCCACCCCGTTTAGAGCATCATTATGGGCGTTATAACTAACGTGGTTCAAGCGATGGATCTGCGACAGAGAAACTATGGGTTTTGGGAAACACTTGTCACTACATCGTTATTTTGCCAAACGATGCATCGCACTATGATTGTTCAGCCGCGAGTTACGTTGTTGTTTGGGAAACGCACCCCTGACTGGCTTTTCCCCTATAGAATTTCAGAGTATTTACATTGCAGATCTTGATGGTCAATTCGGATTTTGTGACAGTATCCAATTTTTTTGATGACCTGCTTACATTTATCATCTTTTAAAGGTGATTCGTATCCAATTGTCAGCATTTACACAGCACACGACAAAAGGCACAATGACCAGGAAAAAAAGAGCAAGCGCTGACTAACAGCTGATAATAAAAGAGCGCTCTTTTCTTCATTGCTGTATTTATTCTGTTCACAGGGTTTCATTTTTTTATTTTCTTTTTGACAAGTTGTTTTCCTATAGTTTATGACAGAAATGCTCTCATTTGGCCATATTCTTTTTATCTAGGCCTTTTTAAACCAGTAGGTATCTTAATGTAATGTCCATGGCTTGATTTGTGCACGTGATGTATGCAATAGTATTATTTTATATTGGTTACGTGATGGATGTTGCGCTCTCCTTCTCTCTCGTGAACATGCTTAAATACTTGTGCTACATGACAATATAAAAGCGTTTTTTAGTCCTTGTGTAGAATTTGGTTACTTGAACAATGAAAAGAAAATGCCGCTTTCCCGTACAGCAAAAACGTGTTTGGAACTGATGAAGGCGAGTGTGTTGAGTCTCCAGCAGTTCAGTATGTGTGTGCGTGCTTAGAGATGTGTGTAGGTGCCGAGAATATAGTGTCAAACAGTTGTGTGGACTGTCCTATCGCAAAATGCGGCTAGAAGTCCTACACGTTGATAATAGTTCGATTGCATTTTTCCATTGTGTTTACATACTGCACTTCAATAATGCGGCTTTCTGCACATCTAACTCCGGTGAGAGAAAAAAGCGGTTACGTCACACCCACCCGCCGAACCGAGTGACATGTGCAACAGAGGCCAGCCTTACCAGGTGTATGCAAAGAACTTGATTTGCAGTTCAAATTCAATCCTGCTTCCAATCTTCAATGGTAATTTCACCCTCATGCTCCATCATGCCTACATTTCAACTCATGAGACAACGTTTTACCTCGATGAGAAATCTCGTGACACCCTTAATATTAAGAGTTAGTTTTAAGCTATCTCGCGGCCCACCTGCAGGATCGCTGCGGCCACTAGTCGGCCGCGGCCCACCGGTTGAGAATCCCTGCGTTAGGGTATATAATATATATATATATATATTCTGATTGTTTTAGTTTTTGAGATTAAATGTCTTAATTGTTTTTGACATTCATAGATCAGATTCTCCTGGCCATTGTGCTAAATATGGCACATACTCTTTGATTGAGGACAGAATTAACAAGGTTTTAGACATTCACCTTGTCCAGGTAAGTTAATGTTATCAAACACATATCGCCTGTCTAATGTTGCAAAGTGACATGACCAAATGTATTTACAGAGCTCCGAGGTCCCAAGTAGGTCTTGGTGTGAGTAGGAAGGTCTAAAGCGCAGCATAAGGTTTTTGAATAAGCAACGCATGCAAGTGTCAGCCCTCATCACAGACAGAAATCGCCAGGTAATAATGCACATATGTACAGACAAAAAAACATGCTGATCACAATATTATTAACTAAACCAACTAATCCTTATAATCAATGTGTTGTATCCCATATTTTAGGTCGCTAAGTGGGTGCCGGAGGAGCTGTGTCCAAATGGAACAAGCCATTTCTTTGACATCTGGCATATTGGCAAAAGTATGTATATTGATGACGGTACTTTTCTGTAGGTTGCCTATAAATCCATTTTTTAACATGCAATATTTCTGTTCTAAAACAGGTCTAGGGAAGGCTTTGGATGCTGCTGCAAAGGATAGAGAGTGTGAAGATCTAAAGCTGTGGAGGCCAGCTGTAATTAATCACCTCTACTGGACTGCAGCCTCCACTCCTAATGGAGATGCAGATGTGATGGAGGCCAAGTGGAAAAGTATGGTCAAGTATGTTCAGGACATCCACCAACACGACAGTCCTATGTTTCCCTGCTGTGTACATCCACCTCTGGAAGGGGAAGCAAGAAACAAGGAGTGACTGGAACCAGGTATAACTTAATATATACTCAATATGTCTAAAAGTGAACTGTATGTTACAGAAATGCCACCTTATTGTGTACCTGCCTCCATCTTGAAAACAAATCCTGTTTTTATGTAAGATCAACAGTAGCAGTTAAACTGGAGGGTGTGGCCATGAGACAAGCACTGGTAAAGGATGTTCGGCAGTTGTCACCACAGCATCAGCCATTTTCACTGGAGGCATTTCACTCCCTTATCTTGCACTTTGCACCAAAGCACACCGGATTCTCCTTCCTTGGGATGTACAGCAGGTCAAAGCATGAGTATACTTTCTAAAACTAATACCAGTGGTGGAAAGAGTACTAAAAATTTGTACACAATTACAAGTTCTGTTACATTGCTGAAATTATACTCAATTACAAGTAAAAGTACTGGTGTTAAAAAGAAATTTTAAACAAATTACAAATTTTAAACAAATTACTCTTCAAAAAAACTACTCAAATTACTGAGTACAAATTACTTTTTTTAGCTGTTGGTATAAGTGGAATTATCCATAAATGCTGAATCAGACAAGATCCAGGCAATAAAAACATTTTACATAACACATTTAACAATACTATAAACACTTTTGAAACTGTGTAAACAGCATTAACTGAACTGTCAGGTGTGGTTTATATATGAATCAAAACCGGAGCACCCAGAGGAAACCCACGCCAACATTGGGAGAACATGCAAACTCGACACAGAAATGTCAACTGACTCAGCCGGGGCTTGAACCAACAACCTCACAAAAATAAAGTTGTAAGTCTTCTTACCATTGTGTTTTTTTTTATTTTTTTATTCTTTGTTTATTGGTTTTAATGAACATACAAACATAAACAAAAGCAAAAAAAGGAGAAAGACAAGGATATCAGTAAAGTATAGCAGCAAAAGTCAGAGAAAAAAAAATAAATAAATAAATGAATAAATAAATAAAAAAAATAAAATAAAAAATATATAATAAATAAAAATAAACATACAAACAGAATACAAAAATCGTAATACACAAAAAAAGTTAAGCTGTAATTGAGTAAAGTCACACATATTATGAAAATACATCAGAGGTGTTCAGAGAGTCAGAGGTTCATTAGAGGCATCCATATTTTTTGAAAGACATCCCCTTTGTTTCTTAAGTAGTATGTATATTGTTCCAAGAGCATTGTTTCATTCAAGAGTTGTATGAACAGTTCAAACGTTGGAGGCCTTTGTTGGTTCCAGTTGAGCAAAATGCATTTCTTTGCTAGAAAGGAGATGATGCAGAGTCTCTTTATTGAAATAGGATCAAGTGTCTTGTTCAGTTCTGTACCAAAGAGGTATAGTGTTGGTGTGTTGTCCAATGGAATTTGCAAAGCTTTGGCTGTAAAGTCCTGTACTGCTTTCCAGAAAAATTTAAGCTTTTTGCATTCCCAAAAAACATGCATGATTGATCCTGAATAGGTTTTACATCTGTGACACCTGGATGATACATTGGGGTACATTTTGCTCAAACGAAGTGGAGTCAGATACATCCTATGCATAAATTTATAGTTTTGTTCAACTATTCTATTATTGGAGAGGGGAATGAGAGTATTCTGGCATATAGTCTCCCACTGATCATCATTAAAATTATATTCCAAATCTCTTTGCCACACGTTTTTAAGAGTTGTAATATTCTAATAGTACAGAATATATCTCAGAGATCTTTCCTTTTTAAGATTCAGAATTCACCAAAATCTCCTCCATATTGGAGAGCTTTAGGGATAGTTGACCTTTCTTTTCATGATTAATTATAAAATGGCGAATTTTCAGATATTTATAAAACTCCTGTCTTGGTATCTTGAACTCTTGCCTTAGGTCAGAGAATGATTTAAGGGTACAATTGAAAAACAGATCTCGAAACGGACATATACCGTGTTCCTTCCACCTTATAAACAAAGATTTCCCAAGTGAGGGTGGCAAATCTGGATTAGGGGACAGAGGAGCTAACATGGATATTGTAGCAGAGGAGCCACAAAACCTTTTTGCATCTTGCCAGGCCCGAAGAATGTTGTAGATAACATAGGTTCTTGTCACTGGGGGTAATTTTTCCATATTGTTAATGAAAGGAAGAGATGTCAGAGGTATAGGTGAGCATAGAGCTTCTTCAATATCCGTCCAGTGAGCAGTTCTTAATGATCGTATCCAACCAATCATCCCTTTTATCTGCGCAGCCCAATAGTATAACTGTAAGTCAGGAAGACCTAACCCTCCTTTCTCTTTGGTGTTAGTTAGTGTTTTAAAAGATATTCTGAGTGCAGAGTTCTTCCAGATAAAAGAGTTTATCAATTTGTTTACAGTTTTGAAAAAATCTTTATTTAAGTAACAGGACAACGATTGAAATAAAAAATTTATTCTTGGTAATATATTCATTTTTATTACGTTAATTCTTCCAAGCAATGAAATGGGGAGCAAATTCCAATGTTCCAAGTCCTCCTTTATCTTTTTAATAAGTGGGGTGTAGTTTATGTGAAATAAATCATTGAGATTAGGAGAGACATTCACCCCTAAATATTTAAATCCAGTCTGAGACCAGGTGAAGGGTGAAATGGTCCTTAGCTTATTAGAGATTGGCATGTTCATTAAAAATGCATTAGACTTTGATAGATTAATTCTGTAACCTGATATTCTCCCAAATTTATTTATCAGATCTAGTGCTGCTGGTACTGAATTTTCCGGATTATTTAAGTACAGGATTATATCGTCGGCATATAGTAAAATTCTATTTTCTATTTTATCAATACAAATCCCTGATATTTTACTACTGAGCCGTATGGCCTCTGCAAATGGTTCGATAGCTAAATTAAATAAAAACGGGGACAGTGGACATCCCTGCCGACATCCTCTATGCAGACCAAGTTTTTCAGACAAAGTCCCATTTACACATATTTGGGCTTGCGGATTGCTATACATATACTTTTTCCACCCAAGACATCTATCGCCAATATTGAATTTCTTTAAAACTGAGAATAGGTATGGCCACTCGACCCTGTCAAACGCTTTTTCAGCGTCCAGGGATATTATTAATGCTGGTTGTTTATACAGGGCCGAGTGATCAATTATATTTAATAATCGTCTAACATTATCAAAGGCATTTCGTGTTTTTACAAAACCAGACTGATCAGAGTTGATAAGTTTGGGCAATAAGTTTTCTAATCTTCGGGCAATTAATTTGGATATTATTTTAAAGTCAACTGGGAGCAATGAAATAGGGCGGAAAGAGCTACATTCGGAGGCATCTTTATCTTTCTTATGTATCAAGGATATTGCAGCTATCTTTAATGTTTCGGGGAGAGATCCATTTTGAACAAAATCTTTAATCATTGGCATAAACAAGGGCTCAATTTGGGGCCAAAAGGCCTTGTAGAATTCGACAGAATATCCATCCAAGCCCGGTGCTTTTCCAGTGGGGAGAGACAAAATAGCTTGAAACACCTCCTCTGAAGTGAATGGAGAATCTAGTAGTTCCTTTTCCTCCTCAGATATTGAGGGCAAGGATATCTTATGCAAAAACAAATTAATACCATTGTGTTTTATAAAAACATTTTTGTAACTTTATAAACAGTATTAACTTATCCCTTATGAATTAATACAGTCTGTATTACAATGATGGTGGATTTACATGTTCTTGTGATGATTATCTTATCAATAGTGCGCCGCGAAGAAGAAATGTTTTGCTATTGTGACTATAAAGACAACAGAAATATACACAAATAAAAATAGACTCTTTATAATTTCAAATGATGCCTCTCTTATCTGTACGATCAATAGACCATTTAATTAGAAAAAACACTTGCAAATTATGGAGAAACTTTGCTAATTACCTAATCGCACGAACGAACCGTCAGAAACCACAGAACAACACTGCCTAGTGCCTAAACATATTAAAAAATAAATTAAATATCACACAAATGAAGTTATATGTCTTCTTACCATAATATTGTTCAAGATTTTAAAACTTAAACAGTGGGTAGCGCTCTCGCCTTACAGCAAGAAAGTCACTGGTTCGAGCCTCGGCTGGGTCAGTTGGTGTTACTGTGTGGAGTTTGCATGTTCTCCCCGCATTTGCGTGGGTTTCCTCTGGGTGCTCCGGTTTCCCCCACAAGTCCAAAAACATGCACTATAGGGGAATTGGGTAAGCTAAATTCTCCGTAGTGTATGTGTGTGAATGAGAATGTATGGGTGTTTCCCAGTGATGGGTTGCAGCTGGAAGGGTTAAACATATGCTGGAATAGTTGGCGGTTCATTCCGCTGTGGCGACCCCAGATTAATAAAGGGACTAAACCGAAAAGAAAATGAATGAATGATTATAAAGTTTTATAACCATTCAAGATTTTTTTAAATCAAACTTTGATGCATCACTCTCTTTTGTTCATATCTTGCAGTTTTAAAGTTAAAGTTAAATATCAATGACACGGGAAAATGGGTTGCTCTACAAATATATTTTTTATTATGGCAAGAAACTTTTTAATTTTTATTTTGCCTACTTAACAATTCACACATTACTGTGGCTAGTTTCTGTCCTCTACTTATAAGCTAAAAAGGGAATAATGGTCCAACAATCCTGTCCATTAATCACCAATAAAGCCTAGAAATTGGGCATCAGTATACTGTAAACTGATAGGTTCAAATATTCTTTTCCAGTTATCAAAGACATAATTTGTTCCTTAATTTTAGTTTGTAGCTATTAAATTGTTTTAACTTCAAAATTATCAATGTAAAACCTATAAATGGTGGAAAAACATTCTGTAATAATCAAACCACATGACATGGGTGTCCACTTTTGCCATGGCCTCTTATTTTTTGTTTTAACAAACTTGTCCCTCAGGTTTTTCCAAACTTTTTAACAAAACATTTTCCTCCTTTCCATGCTGTTGCAATTTCTAGCCAAGAACTATTGGTCTATCTATGATGATCACGCATGGTCTGATCGTTAAGATGTCTGTACAGTCATACTGTTTCAGACAAATTCTCTACAAAGTGTTTCATATTCAACTCAAATCAAAGGCGGCGCCGCGCGAACTATTCACCCGAAATCATGTCACGCGTACCTCAAGCGAACCTCCGCAAACACAGCGATGACATCACATTCGCCGCGCGCACTGGGCTCAGTAACAGAAAGCCGATTGACAAGGCTATTGCATGTTGGTCTCTCTCATTTGAAGTTGTAATACCGCAAATTACATTAGGACTAGTAAAATGAAGAAATACAACATCACGAAACCAAGCAACAGCAACAAAAAAGAATTTTAATGAGCATTGGATGTAGCAGTACATGGACATCGGAAAAATAAGACCTGTGCAAAAATATTTAAGACCTAGATCAGAAGAATTTAAGACTTTTTAAGGCCTAAAATATAGATTTTTTAATTTGATACTTTTTAAGACCCTGCGGAAACCCTGTGTAAGAAGGATGGCACAGCAGAGGGCAGGTTTCATCCACTTATTTTATGCGCTTTTTGGATATGCACATAAAAAACGGTTGATGGAAACGCCATGATGCACATATATTTTGAAAATGTGTGTGAATGGACAAACCAGCAGGCTGAGCACATTGTGAAACATCTAAAGTGTTGTTTTGGTCATTCTAAAACTCCTTAACCATTTCAGTATAGTGTTATTATATTATTAATAACCTCCAGAATTGTCAAAAGCGTCTGCACTCCGTGTCTCGCACGTTCACTGCGTGTCAGGATTGCCTTCTGAGGTGCAAGTCATTTATTAAAGGAAGATAATATATTCCCGCATCTTCTACCACAGTAAATTCCGTTTTTACTGTTGATATTTGTCACCAGTTAATCAGGAAGTGGCGATTTTGTTCTCTTTGACTTGTTGGACGGAAACGCTGCTTTATTCGCTCGTCTTTATGCGATATTTTAGTTTTGGGCATACATTTAATTAGCATTTTTAGATGATAACACAGCCCCATGTACCTGTAGGTGAACAGCTCCAGGTGTGGCCATGGGCATTCATCCTCTGCTATTTCTTCCTCATTTTCTGCGTTCTTCAGATTCATTATTGCTCTCTTGATTCTCCATATGTCAATCGATAACTTTGTGACTGTATGATGACGGTCAGCTCACGTAAATCTGCAGTAGCCTGAACTTGTTTTTTGGTTCAAATAATGTACCAGGCTTTTCATTGGTCCGTTAAGATGAGATTTTGTTATTGGCTACCGAAGTCAGTGGTTTAAATATTAATTTAATTACAGTACTCCGTAACGAATTGTGATTTTAAAAGGAACGAAGTAGATTACTCAGCTTAATTTGTACTCAAGTACAAGTAAAATTACAGACTTAAAATTATACTCATGAAAGTACAAATACCCCAAAAATGTACTTAATTACAGGAACGTGAGTAAATGTAATTCGTTACCTCCACCACTGACTAATACAGTCTAACATGCTGCACAACTTTCATTAATTTAGCAGTAAGTGATGCTGCACAGAGATTTTTATTATTTGTATATCAACATCGCATGGATCATCGTGGTTGAAGTAATGTATAACCACTTGTAACAGCTTGAATAAAAAAAAACTTCATAACTTTACAGTTTATAACATAACTATATTTTTATTCTATTTGGATTCTGTATTTATTCTATATTGTTCACATATGCTCAACTTGTACTGGGTACAATATATTTTTACAGACTTCTCCTGGCAGCCATGCACTTTAACCACAACGGCAGCAGAGAAGTTGCTTGAACCAGTGATGGTGAGCTGTGTTACGTGGTTCGATACCCAAGGTTCCGCAAAGGTGGCTGGGTAGTCCGTCCTGTTAAGGAAAAACCATCATACGGTTAGCAGCTTTAGTTAATTCCTAAATTGCATTAATACTGTCAGATGAGTCACCACATTAACGTCATTTCAACTTTTGCTTTATGCCTCCAGCATATGCATCAGCCCTCATGGAGTCTCTTGACTGTGAAATACTCAAGGTCACCCCAGGCTTTACGAGAGCACAGCATTTCTTTGTTATCAAGCTGTCCTGCACCTCTTTCCAGATCCCTCCAGAGGATTAACAAGGATGAGGCTGTTGGAGTGTATCTGGCACAGCATTCACGTTTTAGCAAACATTAAAGACATGCTAATGTGGAAATATTTAAAGTATTTATTTAAAATATTTAAGTGCTGTTTAACAGTTTAACATTTTTATTTAAGATAATGCTGTTTTGATAACTAACAAGACTTTCCAAAAGAAATAATATTAGAATAAAAGCTAAATTAAAACAACGTCGTTGGTCTGTTATTGAAAAAGGTAATACAATTCAAAGGAGGGCTTATTATTTCTACTGTATGACAGTTAAAATGTTGTGCTTTGAGTTGGGTAATAACTAAAAAATATTTGTAATGATTTTTTGCCATATAAATAACACTTGAATTAGGGTCGATAAGACTTGAGTTTAATTAACCTATACAGATTTGTTGTTTATTTAATCTTTGACATTTTACACAGTGAGACAATTTGTTGTTGTGTGTTTTATTGATTGTCACCAAATTGGGGCCATTCAAAACCTTTAAAAACTCTTCCCTCTGCTGGAAACTGTCTTCTGATAGCAGAAATAACACATGCAGGTGAGGGCTTCCTGATGTGTCTACCCAGAATGCCATAGGCCCAGAGGACAACTTGCCTATATACTGTGTAGCGGTATTGTCTAGAGATAAGGACAAAGTGTCAATACTGATTATCTTGTGCTGATAGCGAAAAATAAAAACAAGCATTATTTTAAAACTTCCTGTAATTGTTTTTGTATTAATTTTTTTATGTACATGTTATACATCCCAGTATATAGCAAATTGTCTCTCCCCTCAACATACTCATGTCTGCTGGCCTGGAGAGGTCTGTGCTCCTGCCTAAAGTGCATATATGCTATCTGTAGCACATACGGGTTCAGACAACAACCCTCAAAGCCTGGGTGCAGAGTCAGGCACTGCACATCCAGTGTTGGTGTCACGTTCTCCACTAAGGCCCAGTATGCGTGTATCTCCCTGCAGCACTGACTCTCCTCAGCTGTAACCATTGCCTCACATTTGCCACAGAAACACTTATGAGACAAATGTGTTTAACTCTCTTTTTTCCTTTTCTGCTATGATTTGCAACTTAGATTTTTTTTACTGTGGCATAAAAGATCTGAAAACATTGTATTATAGAAAAGTTTTAAAGTAAATTGCCATTGTACGTTGCCTTTATTTATTTTCCCGTATGTTTTATATTCTTTCATCTGTTTGTCACATTTTTTATTTATATATTAATTTAAAAAAAAAAGAATGACATCACAAAGTAGTATAAGTCCGTTAAACGGTAATTAATTTAGAAACGAATAAAAAGAGTTATATATATATATATATGGGCAACGCAGTGGCACAGTAGGTAGTGCTGTTGCCTCACAGCAAGAACGTCACTGCGTCACAGGTTCGAACCTCGGCTAGGCTGGGTCAGTTGATGTTTCTGTGTGGAGTTTGCATGTTCTCCCTGCGTTCGTGTGGGTTTCCTCCGGGTGCTCCGGTTTCCCCCACAGTCCAAAGACATGCAGTACAGGTGAATTGGGTAAGCTAAATTGTCCGTAGTGTATGAGTGTGAATGAGTGTGTGTGGAAGTTCCCAGAGATGGGTTGCGGCTGGAAGGGCATCCGCTGCGTAAAATCGTGCTGGATAAGTTGGCGGTTCATTCCGCTGTGGCGACCCCGCAAGGGACAAAGCTGACAAGAAAATGAATGGATATATATATATAAAATTGTTATTCATATGTACATTTATAAAAATTAGTTAAAAAAAATATGGAATTTTTATTTGCATTTACTCGTCTTATATTTATATATTATTAAATACATAATATGAATAACAATTATAATACATATTATAATTACTCATATATATATATATATATATATATATATATATATATATATATATATATATATATATATATATATATATATATATATATATATAATGTATATTCATTTTATTAATACTTATAGATAAGCTATAGTAGTTTTGCTATTGCCTGATTAGATTTCCCTAGCTGACGTTTATATCTGTAAGCTAACACTGGTCTCTCACCAAGACACCTGCCCTGTTCTCCACTGGTTCTCCTCACACCACAGCTCAACTTGTCTTCTCTGTCTGCTGTTTTGTCTATTAGCCTGCCCCTGGTCTCTTGGCCGCATAGCAGGTTTATAGTTATATAGCTGAGGGTCATCGTACTAGTTTAAATACACATTTGCGATTTCCTTGACTGAACTGTCTTCTCCCCGTTCCGACTTCACTTCCGGTCTATCGATTTTTAGATGCAGAAGAAAAAAAATTATCACTATAAGTGACTCCAGATGCCGTAATAGCGTACTTTTAAAGTTTTTTTTTTTAAATCTCGTTCTTACTTTGTTTTTCTTCACATTAACTCACTGGGTTCTCTAACCTACAATATGCTCTTTAAGAATAATGTGGTGTGTGATTTGTTCTGGAAAGATCCGTTGACTCCCTACAGCAGGGGTCATCAACTATATTTGTCAGAGGGCCAGAGTTTTACCGGACAGTCTCCTTGGGGGCCGGACCCCCAAGAGGAAAATCAAATAAAATCTAATTTTGGCTTAACATTATGTTTAATGTTTATACTTTTTCAATTTCATTACAAAACTGAAGGCATTTGACTCAGGCTCCCATCACCTATACCACAGTCAACCACTAGGAGTGATAGATATTTTGCCTCAACTCAATTAGGCTAAGTCAACAAGGGGAAATGTAACTTTAGCCATTAATTAAGCACTGTGAGTAGCCCGTTTCAGCATTGTGATTTGAATTCAAGCCCACTTAACGATTGATTTGATGTGCGAACATTATTTGTGACCTGTTTTGTTCTGGTACCAGGTTATTTATTTACCATGCTATTTTAAGTTGTGCCAGATTGTTTTTCCTCCTTTTATTTTTGTCCTGAGGCAGACATCCCAAGTCTTCTGGAAGTTCTGTAAGTCTCCCGCAAATGCATAGAGACTCCCGGATGCCCGCAAACGAATGATAATCTACCGGAAATCGCGCGTCTCCCTCCCGCTCCTTAAATACTTTGCGCAACCCTCTCCACCGCATCCCTCACACACATCCATCACACACACGTCTCGCGCACTCCGCCTACACTAAATATAGTCATAAATGGTGGTTATTCTGACAAGAGACTCAGTTGTTGTTATTTTTAGTTGCTTTAACCCCTTTGAACCCTGTGTCCATTGCAATGGACATCACATGTCAGGCCATGTTTTTTGTGGTTCCTGATCATTTCATCTCATTTAAAGCCTGCAGTTCATGAGAGTGGACGTTTGTTATCCAATCAAATGGTGGTAAGGCTCGGCATGTTGTCATTTGAATAAATTCTACTACACTGAAAAGCAGCATGGCACCACTTCACTCCAGACACAGACACAAGCCACATTTACAATGTTTTATTCAGATTTATTGATATATTTGCCAATATTTCATAGATTGTATTTAAAAAAGAGGGATTGCACTTACTAATTAAAGTTTTAAATATTTTTGTAACACTGCAAGCTTTAGATCAGGATTTTTATAAATATGTTTGTCAATTAGGATGTACTATGGGTTCAAGATCTGTTACTGAAATTAAATCTCCAGCAATGCTGATTGAACTATTTTATATTTTAAAAAACTATTGATGTACTAATTCATTGCTGAAACAATTTCATATGCAGAATATACCGATCTTGAAGTTCTTGAGCACAGGGGCGTAGCAACCTTGGGGAATGGGGGGGGATGGGGGGGGGGGGGGGGGGTTGGGGATTTGTCCCCCTCACTTTTAGAGACAGACAATTTAGAAACAAGTGATTAAGAATGTAAACCTTTGGATTTCATACAGCTGTCCAAACCCAACTCCCCCTCCCCCCCTTTTTTAAAAATGTCCACTCCGCCCCTGCTTGAGCATATAGCAGATGGAAATATCTTAGATGTGGACAATATGTGGAGTGATGAGGAAGATGAAGATAAAGTTTGTTATAAACAAAATGTAATCTATACAACAAAAACCTCAAAATTAAAGTAAAAATGGTACAATGCTAATGTTTGTGATTTTGAAAAAAAAAATTCAAGATTATACCAGCGATATGGTATAATGTTCGGGAAGTGTTCTGACATGATGTCCATTAAAATGGACAAAAATATACTTAAAGGGTGTTAAAGTTTTATTATTATAATTTGGTCTCATTTGTAGGAGCCTCAAGAACTGTGAAAACTTTTGCATTTTTCTGAAACTTGGTACATAATTTGGGTCTGAAGGGGTTAATAGTGTGGACCACTATTTTCTTTTTGATACTCACAATTTCGGGCCGCCAGTTGATGATCAGTGCCCTACAGCATCTAAAGTGCTTGCTGTGTTAGGGGAGATGTAACCTTTGCGTAAGGTGCGAATGCATGCAGAAAGAATGTTAAGAGTGATGGGTTGTCTGGAATCTGGAGAGGTGGGGTGAATTTTTTGAATGCTTTTGATGAGAGAAGTTTGTGAACTGGAAATGGCGTGAGAGGTGGATCCGTGGATTAATTTGTGAAAAAATTGGATCCCACTGAGGTAACTTTTAATAGAGCTAGCTTGGATATGTTTGCCTGTGTATAGGTGAGAGATAAAGGAAGTAATGGAGAGTAGGGAAAATTTGGGGAAAGATAAATGATGAATGTTGTGAAAGTGTTTGAATGTATTCCATGCTGTAATTTAAAATTGAAGAGTTCTGGGGGCTACTGCTTGGAGAATGAGGGATAGGGATGTTTGGCAGAGACTATAGAGAGGGTGGCTTAAGGCAATATCATTTCTGAAAAGGGAGGGACAGGCGTTGGGTTGGGGTCCGCTTCTGGAGCCAATGACCAGAATTTCTGGAAAGAGAAATGAGACAGAGAGTCACCAATTTGATTTTTGCAACCTGGCACATATTTAGCAGACATGATAAATTGTTTTTTGGCTAATGTCCAAATGAGGCATCTTAGAACCTGTGTTAAAGGTGGTGAATGAGAACGCATTTTATTTATGCATTGTACCGTGGCTTCATTATCACAGTGATCGAAAATGCTAGAGGTGGACCATTCATCTCCCCATAGTATGGCGGCTGCTACTATTGGGTATAGTTCAAAAAGAGCTGATGAACGATGGTTTTCTGGGGTGGACATCAATTGGGGGGACTAAGTGGCAGCAATAGTATAAAGGTTAATGTCTAATGGGGATGCTAACAGGTCGCTGTAGAAGAAGGAACAGCCATTCATTTGCTTAAGGAAAGCAATCTATAAGTTCATTGTGGCTGGGTTTAGAGAGAGAAACTGAGTCTTCTAAACCGTACACAGTAGACAGCTGGAGGAGGTGAGTTATAAAAGGGCGACCTTGTGGAATAATTTGCATAGCGAATTGAAGATGGCCGAGGATGGATAACAATTCACGCTTTGTGCATGTTTGTTTTTCTAGTAATAAGAGGGAAAGAGAAATGATTTGATCAATTTTCTCTTTGGGAAGGGATGCTTGGAATTTGTGCAAATCTATATTGATGCCTAGGTAATCAATGTATGTACTAGGTCCAGCTGTTTTTTCCTCTGCAAGAGGAATACCTAGGTCTGTGAAAACCTTTTGGGTGATCTCTAGGTGTTTAGCTGGAGGAGATGAGGGTGGGGAGATGATTAGAAAATCATCTAGGAGGTGGATGAGATGGGGGATACTATAATTATTAGTTAGTATCTAGCATAAGGCTTCTGACATCATGTCGAATATTTTTGGGCTACTTTTGCAACTTTTTACTTTGGTTAGACGGACTGCAAAGTAAAATTGTGAGCGCCAATGGATGCCGAAAAGTCTAGGTGGATCGGCATGATTTTGAAGGCGAAGGAGATATCAATTTTAGCTAGCCAGAAATTGAGACCTGCTATTTTGATAAGTGAGATAGCTTGGTCTATGTCGTTGTAGTTGAGTGAATATTCCTCTAAAGAAATTGTGCTGTTTATGCTAGAAAAACAATCATGTGGGGATGAAAGATCAATGATTAGGCGTTTTTTATATAAGAAATTGCGAGTTGCGATGCCTATTGGGTTTAATGCGTGAAATGTTGAAGGGTGGGGAAGAGAATGGTCCAATCATAAAGTGGTTGTTGATCTCTTTTTTAATAAGATGGTCAACAGTTTCGGGTTCTGTTGTAGCTGATTGAAGATTAGGACAAAAAAGATTAATGGAAGGGAGCGCTGCGACACCCGAATGGAATCAGTTAATCAGTCATTGGATGAGAAAGCAGTTCTCTAGCGAGGTGAGAAATATTTACAGGAGTCGACAGGTAGTTTTTTGAATTTTTATTAGCTCTTAGGACTGGGCAGATTACCCTAGCATGGGCTCCGCCACAGTAAGAGCAGAGGTGGAGATATCTGCAGGGCTTCCTGTGACATCTAGAAACATTTAAGTTGAGGCAGACATCGTGATTAAGGCTTTATAGAAGAGGAGGGATGTGGAGGGGTGGGGAATGTAGCTGGTAGATTTAGTGGGAAGTGGGGTAGAGGCAAGAGGGGGTGTGATCAGAGGACAGGAAGTGATTGGGGTGCAAACTACAGTGGCAAACAGCACAGGTCAAATTGTGGCATCCTAAGAAAACCCGGTTATGGAGCTCAGTGTCCAGGGCCCCCCAGTAGGTACACTGATTCCATTGGTTCACTCTTATGGCACATTTAGCTGAAAATAACTTGTGGTAAGTGAAAAAATGAGTGCCCCCATAGAAAAGCGCGGGATTGGCGATGAGGGAAAATCCTCCTGTGAGGGAAAACAGAACAGATTACATTGATATAACGGGAAAAAGCAATGAAAAATTCAGAAAGGGTTAAAATGCGGGACTGAATGTTACCTGAGGATTTGAGAGAAACTGAAAAATCGCCGCAATTCACCTGGCGATCTGCCGCGGGGGGTGCTATTGGTGACAAGAGAGTGATGAGATCAATGTCCGCACCTGACAGAATTTGGTTGCATGCGGCATTAGAGATGGGCGGAGGTTCCAAGACGAGAGCGTTATGTGGCGGAGGTAGGGTTGTGACGGTGTTTCGGGTGAATGGAGTTCGATAACAGTGAATCTTCTCGGCGGATGGAGGATCTGGCAGAAGCGTAAGAAGTGGTAGGTGAATGATTATTGTTTCTTGGGGTCGAAGGAGAAGGTGATCTGTGGCGTGAGAGTCTGCTGGTGTAAGAACGGGTGATGCGACAGCCTCTCTTGGCAGCCACGGGCTCCGGTTGAGAGCTCGGCGGAGCTGAGCGTTGTGGGGCTGCTGTTGGAGAGACGAGGAGAGAAGGGCTGTTTATGGGATTCTCCGCTTGGGTAATGAAGGTGTCGTTGTTGTTGTCCATTTTCTTTCAGTAGTATAGTTAAAATTTTATGATAGTAGAGCTGAAGATGTAGGAGCAGTAGCTGAGAGTTGAAATCGCTGATGTGGAAAGGCTGAGCAGATTAAGTCCTGAGACTTGATTTGCTGAGTATCGAATTTAGCGGTCAGATACGGGCGGTCTTCCAAACGAAGATAGTTGTAGGAATGAGATGAGGCTGAATATACTGTATAGGAACTTGGAATCCTTTGATTGGAGTTTCATGATATGAGCTGGGTTTCAATCCAAATTTGCTTATTTAACTTATGTGAAAAAATAAAATATTGCATAAAACGTTTGCGAACAATCACAGTTTCCATCAAATGAGTCAAAGAGAATAAAACCGCCACTTTCCATACCATCTTGTCTAAATCTTGTGTTTCTCTTTCTCACATTTACAGGAATTATGTGAAGAGTCATTGGTGAATGGGATTAAATGCAGTGCAAAATCTTCCACATCAGGGAAAGACAAAGTAAGTGAATTTAATTTCCTTCTCGACTCTGACAGTGACTACGTTTACATGGACACCAGTAATTGAATTATTTGCTTTAATCTAATTAAGAGAATAATAAGACTAAGGTGTTTACATGAGTTGCTTTTTGAATGTTCCTTTCATGATCGCGTTTTACATGTTATAGCACATAATTCGATTAACGTCATTGCGTCACCGCGCTATGCGCATTTCCTCCTGAGTTTCATGTAATTTTGCGTGTTTCATTTTTAATTCGTCGACTTTAACTACAGTTTGGCACTTTCATTCACGAACACTTCATGCAAGCCCACCGTGACAAACGAGATATTGAAATGAACTGCTGAAAGTGTTGTTTTAATGGAAGTTCATAACGCATGCTGAATGTAAGAAAAAAAAACCTCCGCATTTCACAATGCAGGTGTCTGTGGTCTGCACTGACTCGGTAGGTGCAAAGAGTGTCAAACAGCAGTGCGTGTGTGTGTGTGTGTGTGTGTGTGTGTGTGTGTGTGTGTGTGTGTGTGTGTGTGTGTGTGTGTGTGTAAGTGTGTGTGTGTGTGTGGACTACCCTGTTGCAAAAAATGGCTTAAAGTCCTACATGAGGGTAATAGTTCGATTAAGGTGTTTACATGCATGAACTGTACTTCAATAATGCAACTAAAATCGGCATACTCCACATGTCTTAATTCGATTTCTCTTTAGTTCGATTATGACCTTAATCTGATTAAATTAATCAAAAATCGCTGTTTACATGGTAGACTCTTAATCAGAGTATTGTCTTAATCGCATTAAAATCGGATTATTGGTGTCCATGTAAACGTAGTCAGTGTGTGATGTAGGAGGGTTAAGCACCATTTTAGGCTTTTAGGCTATTTTTCTGTGGGCTGTAGTTTCAAAAACATTGTTGTGACGACTCACTCTTTAAGTAAAATATACCTTTTTGCATTCATTTACAATAATCACTAGTGTATTGGGGGATGGGAGTGACATTGACATGAAATGTAAGAACAGTTTGGCCTTGTAAGGACCCCCAAATTTTAACACATTTGATAAATAGAGTTGGCTCATTTTACATCTGCCGTTAAGATTTTTGTTAATCATGTCCGAAGTGTTTTGGTATTGATTTGACATTTTAGTGGGGATGAGGTTTGCCTGATGTGCACACTTAACTGCTGTGACTTTCAGGCTGTCAAAATGAAGTATTCAGTTAGTTTTTAAACAAACATATAATTAGGCAAATTATTTTTGGTCACTTTATTTTGATGGTCTGTCTGTTGAATTTAAGTTACATTACATCTAGATCATAAGTACACTGTTAGGTTGGGGTTAGTGTAAGTTGACATGTATTTGCAAAGTCCTATAGTCAGTTAAATGTTAGCGAAGGAGCAGTATCAACAGATATTAGGCAGACAGTCTACTAATATTCAAATGGACCATCAAAATAAAGTGTTACAGATTTTTTTTTTATTATTAAACCAACCAGATATTTTTTTTTTTTACACCAAATTGACACTTGCATATACAATTTTATTTGGATTAAATTTAGATTGAATTGAATTTTAATAAAAACTTTTCTCATTACAGTGTCACCCGGAAGTTCACAGTGCTGTTACCTCCAGTTTGGATTCTTGCGACAATTGTAGTGGTCCTGTGTCAAGTTGAAAAGGGCTGGCTTTAACTTGCAAATGTAAGAATTTATGTCACTCAAACAATTAGTGTAGAAATGTATGTGTGATCATTTTGAGTTTGTGTGGACATTTTGTTTCTACATTTGTTGTTTTAATAAATTAATGTAAAATTGTGCAGTGATCTGATGAAAAGTAAAAGAGACCAAAAAATTTTATCCAGCATGTTCGAAATCATGGCACAAATCCTGCTTTCTAAAGAATATGGGAATGGTATGTTAAGAACACTTATATCATTTATTAACTATTAACATGATGAAGTTTGTTACATAAAACTGGCCTGTAACATTGCATTGGACTGTAAGCATAGTGCAGTATTTTGTTAATGGGATTTTAATAATAATGAAAGTATTATCATTGTAACTGTTGTTTTTTTAGCCAGAGATTCAATTTTCCAGCTTTGAAGAAACCAGCTCTGATGAACCATATTCTCCAAACCCTAAATCCTCAAGAGATGTCTTCTCTGATGACTTCATCCCAGGTTCCCAAAAAAAAACAGACAGTGATAAAGGTTTGTCTGTCAAGACATCAAAACCACCATCCTGACTTCCATCTGACTTTTTAAAGAGAGCAAAGAGTGTTCCACAACTGATTAACTTTCTTACTTAAGACATAGTGTGTGATAAAAACAGCTCTGCTAAAGATCTCATATCTGATCATGTATCTGTTGATGATAGTGGCAGTACCACAAACAAAATTGAAACACTCCAGAATTTTAAGATGAAGCCAACAAAGTCTTCTGAGAAACAGTCAGCAATTGACAGTGTCAAACCTCAATGGAACCTCTGAAAATACTCTATCCACCCATAAAGAGTATTGCTACGCATGCAAGAAACCTCAATCGAAAATTGCCCGTCATTTAAAAAAGCATCAAGAAAGTGAGAAAGAAATTGCTGCTGCATTCTTGCTCCCTAAAAACTCACATGACAGAAAAAGGTTTCTTGAGAAGTTACAAAACAGAGGCAACTACGAACACAATCAAGAGGTTATGGAAAGTAAAAGTGGACCACTGAAGGTTAGAAGAAGACAAGGAAGATCAGAGAGTAAAGTGAGTGCCAAAACATATGTTCACTGTGTATACTGTAAAGGCCTGTTTGTTTGCAAGGAGCTGTGGCGTCATACTCGAAAATGCCCTTCAAAGATGTTTTTTAGAGTATGAAGCAACTGGCAAAGCTATAGTGTTAGTGTTAGCAGGTGAAGCATTTGACAGCCTAAAAAATCATGAGTCTTCGCAAACATATTCAGAGCTCACCAAAGTGACACTTGCACAAGTAATAATATTTAAGAGACGTCATGCAGGAAAAGTCTCAAAAAGTATGCTTGAGTGTTTCAAAAGAAGAGATCAGACTTTTTTTGCAAGTCAGTGACTACGTTTACATGGACATCAGTAATCGAATTATTTGCCTTAATCTAATTAAAACAATAATAAGATTAAGGTGTATACATAAGTTGCTTTTTGAATGTTCTTTTTTCCTGATATAGTTTTACATGTTATAGCACATAATTTGATTAATGTCATCACGTCACCACGCTATCCGCATTTCCTCCGGAGCTTCATGTAATTTTTGTTTCATTTTTAATTTGTCGACAGTTTGGCACTTTCACTTTCATTCGGGAACATTTCATGCATGCTCCCCTTGACAAACGAGATATTGGATGCAACCATGAACTGGAAGTTTTAATGGAAGTTCATACAGCATGCTGAATGGAAAAAAAAAAAAACCTCCGCATTTCACGGTGCAGGTGTTTGTGGTCTGCACTGACTCGGTAGGTGCAAAGAGTGTCAAACAGCAGTGTGGGTGTGTGGACTATCCTGTCGCAAAACGCAGCAAAAAGTCCTACATGACGGTAATAGTTTGATTAAGGTGTTTACATGTCTGCACTGCACTTAATATTGCAACTAAAATTGGCATACTCCACATGTTTTAATTCAATTTCTCTTTAGTTCAATTATGACATTAATCAGATTAAATTAATAAAAAAATCGCTGTTTACATGGTTGACTCTTAGGCCCAATCCCAATTCTATTTTTGTACCCCTTTCCCTTCCCCTTGGCCCCTTAAAAACGAGTGTGAAGGGGTAGGGCTTCAACATTTAAGATAAGTTGGCGGTTCATTCCGCTGTGGCGACCCCGGAGTAATAAAGGAACTAAGCGGAAAAGAGAATGAATGAATGAAATGGGACAGCACCTGCACATGTCATCATATGTCATCGCGATCTCATGCTTCATATGAGATCAGATGATCGCGACTATTTATTCCAGTTGTGTTATTTTTTGGTATTTATCTTGAGGAAATCACTGAAGGCATAAATTATGTTATCATAACGATCTAATGTGGCTCAGAACTATTCTGTGTATATACACAGTGGCCATATTCAAATATGTAAACACACCAAAAACAACATTAACATTATAGCAGACATTGTAAAAAGCTAATTCCCAGCCACTAGACCTTTCTGACAGGGTATTCCAGTGTCATCGCGTGTCATGATTTTGTGGGACTGCTATACAGGAGTTATTAGTATGGATTATAGATAGCGAATAGATTTTTTTTTTAATTAATTAATTAATTTAAATTTTTTTATTTTAGCGTTTTGTTTTTTTTCTAAAAGCATAACGGTAAAACACGAACTCGGTTATGAATATGTTATAACATGTGTTTGTTTGTTGTAAAAAAATCATACTAATGACAAAAGGCTCTCCTTTCGGGTGCAGGGATCCTGCCGTTGTAGCTGGTGTATTTTGGGAAATTTTCTTACCCCTTGGTTTCGAGTGTGGTCCTGAAAAATCTTCGTTCGAAGGGGTCTTTACCCCTTCCCCTTAGCCCTAAGCCTTCAAGCTAAAGAGAATTGGGACACAAAAATGGGTAAGGGCAAGGGCTAAGGGGTAGAATTGGGATTGGGCCTTAAGCAGAGTATTGTCTTAATTGCATTAAAATCGAATTATTGTAAACATACTCGGTGTGGGGCAAAGAATCCGGAACGTCTTAAGTCTACACAGCTACGGAAGCAAGTGGTGACAATGTCACAGATTCTTAATCTGAAGGATTAAGGACCAGTTGGCCAACTTTTTGGGCGATGACATTTGGGTCCATAGAGACTGTTATTGCTTGCCAGATGCAACTTTAGAAACTGCACAAATCTCAAAGCTTCTACTGGCAATGGAGAAAAATCTTGCAAGATTCTAAGGAAAATCTCTAGATAAAATTGAGATTCAGAGTGCGTGGATCATTTAAAAAATTATGTATATTGAGAAACTACTCAAAGGGATAGGTCACCCACAAATGCTTTTTCATCTTCGACACACAAATTAAATTACAAATTGGGTTGTTTATATGATGTAAGAACCCATATTGTCTATGGGAGAATCAGGAAGCTCTCAGATTAAAATCAAAATATCTTAGTGTCATGGGTCAGGTTTGATCAGGGCCTCTGTCTCAATCTGTTGTATGCTTCAGCTGTTACCTCTTACAATCAGTGTTGGTGCACACGCATTACTCACCTGTTGCTATTTGGATCTGATTCTCCTCTCTACATATGCTTGCCCAGTCTTGTTACTCATTGCCAGATTATTGTGTTGATTAAAGCTTACGGACACTCTGCAAATCCTCTATGCTTTTGTGTTAACTACTCCTAGTCTAGTCAAGTCCAGTATAATTATCATTTAACTTTATTGCTTACCTGTGATTTGCGCAGTCATCTCGCTGTTGAATCCAGCCTCCTCACCTGACCTGACTCAACCTCCTTGCTCGCCAGCTCCAGCACTCGCTCCACTGCAGGGGCTTTCTTCTCGCCCTGCTCCTTCAACCACTGTCCACACAGAGGAAGCCGAGGGCGGAATTTCTGTTGCCTTCATCCAGTCTGCGTTCCCCCAAGGGTGGTCAGCAAACGGCAGCTGCCTTTGTTCTTGAAATTGAATAAAAGACTCATTTGAACATTATTTACTCTCTGTTTTCTGTCCGAGCCCTGACAGAATAATCTGGCCACACATGAGCTGGGCCGACATGAGGAGGCACGTGGTTGAGAGCTTATTCGCTCAAGTCACCGAGCTCACTGCTCGGAAGCTTGCATCACCATTCCACTCCGGCACCTGACTCCCATCATCCCCCAGAGCCTTGGATCAACAATCCCCAACACTACTCAGGTCAGTCCACTGAGTGCCGTGCCTTTCTAACACAGTGCGAGATGGTCAACCCAACATCTATTCCAATGATCGCGCCAGAGTGGCGTTTGTGATTTCTCTGCTAACTGGGTAAGCCAGAGACTTGGGAGCGGCTTTGTGGGAGTCGAATTCCGAATGTCTGAAGTTTTCAAGCAGGAGATGATCAAGGTGTTCGATTCGCCAGGGAAGAAGATCAGCAGCAGATTATGCAATTGAGCTGGCACTCGCAGCACATTTTCTGGATGGTCTCAACACTAAGGTTAAGGACGAGCTCCTGGCCCACGACGTTCCCACCCATTTTGATCCACTGGTGGAGCTGGCACATCAGGTGGATAGACGTCTCGACTGCCGCAACCGCTTTTGCAGCTCCAAACTTGTGTTTACTCTCCCTCGTCCGGGTCCTTCTCCTCTGATGTCACTGTCTAACTGGGTGCCATGCGCCTTTCCCAGACGCAGCGACAGTGCCAACTGGCGGCTAGATTCTGCATGTACTGTGGGGGCGCTGGACACATCGCCCTGGGATGCCCAGTAGAAGATATAGCTCGCCAGTAGATAGGAGAGTACTGGCGAGCGCAACAACTTTTTCCCCATAACCCATGTCCTGTTCTTCACTGGATGTCACTCTGCACTTCAAGGATTCATCCATCTCCTCTTCAGCCTTTATTAATTCTGGTGCAGAGGGAAACTTTATGGATGAGACTTGGAGATATTATCATGGAGTTTACCTTGTCATGTTAAATGGCTCGTTTCTGTCCTACCTGCTTTGTCTTCTGTTTCTGTGTTGCAGGAGAAGCCCAGAGATTTATCTGGTGTTCCTGAGGAGTACCACGATCTGTGACCGGTGTTTAGTTGTTTCTGGGCCACCTCTCTCCCTCCTCACCGCCCATATGACTGCTAAATCGATCTCATTCAGTGGAGCACTCAAGAATAATCTTAACGAATTGCTCACTGCGGGAACTATTGTCCCATCTACCTCTCCGACTGGAGCAGGGTTTTTCTTTGTAAAAAAGAAGGATGGATCCTTGCGTCCCTGCATCGATTATAGGGGGCTGAATAGCATTACTATCAAGAACCGCTACCCATTGCCTCTCATAGCATCAGCCTTCGATATCCTACAGGGCACAAAGATATTCACTAAATTAGATCTGCGTAATTCGTATCAATTAATGCGCATCAAAACGGCCTTTAATACTCCACTCGGTCACTTTGAATATAAGGTTTGTAAGGTCCAGCTAGTTAGTCCAACGATGATGTCTACTGGTGGACGAAGGTTTATTGCCTGTTCGTCTTTTCAGTGCACAATGTTGATTTACTTTAAATGTAACTCATATCTGACTCCAATTTTAGTATGAGGTGGTTTAGAATATAAATATATTTATTCTCGTTTTATCTGACTCCAATTATAAAACATTGATAAGATTATTTTGTTTCTTTTAATATTACTTTAGATTATGATTGAATATTCTCTTAGATTCATTATTGTATATTATTCTCGTTCATTCGGGTTCCTATAACATCCTGAGTCTTGTACCGGCCGAGTATACAATCTTTTAAGCACAATCGTGACAGTCTTGGTAATTAAACAGAGGTGATTAACCACTATTCTAAAAAAGCAGAACCCTGCTTACTCAGATTAGAATATTTTTTTGTGTGGTCCCCATAAATCTGCTATCTACTAAATCGAAACAAAACTATTTAATCATACCATGATCATTACTATAGAATCAAGCAGACCAATTTACTTAAACTATTAGTAACTTTGAATAATCACCATACGATTTAAATAGTATTATAAGTTTGTAAATGAAGGCCTACCCACATTAAGATTGGTCTCAACAATCCTTTGTTGTTATAGATAGAAAACCCATTATTGGACTTTTACAGTCTAAGTATACATGAATTAATGCCAATGTGTTAGTCGGAACTCTAAGAACATTGTATAGCATGCCACGCTGCTCGTCTATCATGTTTTAGTCCGTTACTAACCTGTACAGGGGTTTGTGGTGTTATGGACTTAACGTAATCTACTAGAGATAATAACACGAAATCTGTTTGAATAATTCAAAACATAACAATTTATTAGTCAGGTAAATGTGTATTATGCCAATTCATTCAGTCAATTCATAAACGATCAAAACAAAACATCAAATTATCAAAGATAAATTCAAGATCAAAAGATGCATACCTGACATCAAAATATACATAGCCTGGAGCATGAGAGCTCCACACTACGGGCTAATCTGGGAACAGAATCGCGTTTAGAAACTTTCCCTTTTAAATCTACCTTTAAACCAGTTAAATTAGGAGTGCCTCAGGGATCTATTTTAGGACCTTTACTTTTTAGTATTTATATAAATGATTTACCAGCTACATACATTGTTGCTGATTTATTAATGTACGCTGATGATGCTGTGCTTTACACTTATGGATAAATTCAACAGAAGTTGCTACTAAATTAACAAATTAAATGCAAATTGTTTTTAAATGGTTGCAAAATTCAAATCTCACCTTAAATGTTGAAAACTGTATCCATGTGTTTCTCAAATAGGTATAAAGTTGGAAATGTTTTAGAAATTTTTATAAATGGGCAAAGTATTAAAAATGTCACTGAATTCAAATATTTAGGCATCATGTTGGACTCAAACCCTAATTTTAAAACTCATATTAAAACACTTGCTACCACACTGAGATTCAGTCTAAGACATTTTAAACGTATGAGGCTGACTTATGAGGTTCTCTGACTTATGAGGCCTCTGGTATGTATTTAAATACTATGATTGTTCCACATTTGTTGTACTGTATAAGCAGCTGGTCTCAGGCATGTAAATCATCTTTATCACTGTTGGAATCATTATACAAGAGAGCACTTAAAATTCATGATAAAAAGCCTCGTTTGTACATCACTGCAATATCTTAAAAAAACATAGGCTGCGTCCAAAGCCGCCTACTACTCAGTAGGTACTGCATTTGAATTTAAACGTACTACTCGGCCGTTAGAAAAGTACATTCTATACAGTATGAATGTAAGAAATATGAATGGAATTCGCATGTACTACATCCGCCATTTTGTCATGGTCACGTGACCTACCTGTGTCAGTTGCGGCGCTTCACTTCTATTCATGAATTCTCTCGCGGGGCATCATGGGATAGCGCAGCGTGCATGGGATGCGCACTTCAGAATCTCGCCAGAAGTAGTAAGTCATCTGGGTACTTCTCGCATACTGATTTTCGAATTCTATGAATTCGGACATACTATTCGGCTCGCATACTGATTTTAGCATACTGTATAGTATGGAAGTATGCGGTTTCGGATGCAGTCATAGTCTCTTAACCTTTGATAATATTATTAAATATTCCAATATTTGTTTTTAAAATTATTCACAATCTTTCTGCTCCATCATTAAAAAAATTTGTAAATTCCAAACTAGAGAAAACATCGCGAACGACACGTTCTATGGTAAGAGGGGAATGTATTGTCCCTAGACATAAGACCTCTTTTGGTCAATCTTCTTTTATTTATAAAGCCACAAATCTATGGAATTCTCTCCCAACAGAAATAATCACATGTACAAATTATAAGATGTTTTCATGCCTGACTAGGAGATGTTTTTTGTCAAATCAGATTTGTACACACTGAGTGGGATGTTTCTAATTTGTTAGTGTTTATATGCGATTATTCCTGTATGTGTTAAACTGACTTTTTAGTTAATTGGATATTGTTTTAATTTTTAACTGTCCATTGACTGCAGGTGGAAAATAGCAATCTTGCTACAACCTGGCACAATGCATCTTTCCTCTTTGAGGATAATGTAATTTTTGTGCATTGTCCCTGCTAAATAAATAAATTCATTCATTCATAAGTAGTCAAACCAAGAAACTCCTCGAAGAAAGGTGTGTGTTGAATAACAAAAGGCAATTGCATTTAGTAGAAGAGTTTCTGCCTATAGTCATTTGAATAGAAGCCCCTAGGTAAAGGCATACCCTTAGCAGTGGCTCAAAAGTTATCTGAAGTTATATATCTATTGTTTAGATTATGTCTATTTCTGAGGGAATGAGACCATTGTACCAGCCGCACTGAGCCATTTCAAATGATATCAGACAAGATAGATAAAGTCACTTGGATTGATTTAGAACGTTCATACTTTGAAATGACCATTCTGTGTGAGTATGTATGAAGAGAGGGTGAGTGCTTCAAATGTAAATGAAGGAAAGGAGAGGAGCTGACTTTCCCGCATTCCCACCTGGTGGGTTGTGGAGCCGATTGTCTGTGTTTTTAGCTCATGTTTGAATTGTCAAAGACATCAAAATATTTGTGGTATCTCAAATCTTACAGGTTCTTCCCTTTGGTCTAGTAAACGCTGTATTCCAAGCCCTCGTAAACGATGTCCTTGGGGACATTCTTAACATCTTTGTTTTTGTTTATCTGGACGATATCCTAACCTTCTCCCTATCCCTCTCGGTTCATGTCCAGCACGTTCGTCGTGTCCTTCAGCGTTTGCTCGAGAATCGCCTTTTTATTAAAGCCGAGAAGTGCGAATTCCATGCTAAGTCAGTCACATTCTTGGGGTCCGTTATCTCTGCAGAGGGCATTAGTATGGATCTATCCATGGAACGTGCGGTTGTAGAACGGCCAATACCCGATTCCCGCTTGGCACTTTAGAGATTTCTCCGGTTCGATAATTTTTATCATAGTTTCATCCAAAATTTTTGTCAAGTTGCCTCACCGCTAACTGCATTAACATCTTCCAAGGTCCAATTCTTATGGTCCCCGCTGCCCAAGCAGCTTTTAAACAACTTAAGGAACTATTTTCTTCTGCCCCATTCTTGGCAATGGGGCAATTCCTGCCAATTTATCCTCAAAGTAGATGCGTCTAGTGTAGGTGTTGGAGCTGTCCTCTCGCAACGGGCTGAAGATAATCAGGTCCACCGGTGCGCCTTTATCTCCCAGCGCCTTTCACCCATCGGAGAATGGCAACAATGGTTTGAGGGATCTACTGTCCCGTTTGTGGTTTGGACCGACTGCCGTAACTTAACCTATATCCGGTCTGCTTAGCGACTAAACGGCAGATTAACGCGATGGGCTCTTTTCTTTAGTCGTTTTGGTTTCACGATTTCCTATAGGCCCGGTAGTAAGAACGTTAAACCAGATGCTCTCTGCCGTCAGTTTATTTCCACCGAAGACGAGCCACCTACTAAGACAATTCTAAACATCCCTGCATTAAAGGCACTCTAGCTGCCACTTTGCAACGTTTCTGGTGGCCATCTATGGCTCACGACATCTGTCAATATGTCTTGTCCTGTCCTGTTTGTGTTCAATGTAATTTGACCTCTTCCCATTCCTTCATGTCCATGTTCACACATTGCATTAGACTTCATCATGGGGTTACCTGCTTCGGCAGATAAAACCGTTATTCTTATGGTGGTCGATTGTTTCTCTAAGGCCGCGGACTTCATCCCTCTACCCAAACTCCCTTCTGCAAAAGAGAAGGCTCTAGTCTTGTTTGATCATGTATTCAAAATCCACGGCTTACCCACTGACATAGTTTCTAATCGCGGACCCCAGTTTGCGTCTCAATTCTGGAAAGAATTCTGCCGACAGATTGGGGCTACGGTCAGTCTATCATCCGGGTTTCACCCTCAAACCAACAGGCAGGCCGATCGTGTTAATCAGATTTTGGGAGGTCTACTCCGCACGTTAGTCGCTCACAAACCTGTGTCATGGTGCGACCAGTTAGGATGGGCTAAATACGCCTATAACTCACTGCCCACATAATCTACTGGTTTGTCTCCCTTTGAATGTTTGAAAATTTGAATGTTATTTACTCTCTGTTTTCTGTCCGAGCCCTGACACTTAATTTGTTTTCTGAAGATGAATTTATATCTTACCAGTTTGGAATGACATGAGTGTGAGTAATTAATGATAGAATTTTCATTTGGGCTGAACTAATCCTTTAACCCTACTTCAGTTTTTTATTTTAATTCATTAGAAGTAGTACATTGTAAACATAATGAAATGTAAAAAGACCAAAAATGTGATATGACATAAATATAGAATTAATTTACAATGAGAATAAAGTACAATTATACAGACAGCAGCTATGTTTCCATCCACCTATTTTTATGCGCATTTTGGATATGCGCATAAAAAAATGGTTGATGGAAACGCCATGATGCGCATAACTGAGTAGGATAAACTTTTTATCAGATAAGAAAAAATTAGCATAAACTACGATGGAAACTCATTTACCAAATAAATTTCAGCATGTGCATAAAAAAAACCTTGTGATTTTGCTTCAACAGATCATGTGATAACAAAAATGGCAGAAGACAGGTATGTTTGGGTGGACGAGGAGGTCCGAACATTTCTCAATATTATAAATTAGAAAGAAGTGACGACGGTCCTAGACGGAAAACATTAGTGCAACACCCAAATATTCCAAGAAGTGTGAGTGGAGATGATTGCGAAGGGGTATGACAAACCGTGGACAATTTTGCGTAAAAAGTGGAAAAGTCTTAAACAAAACTCGGGCGTAGTGGAGCAGGTGCAAAAAGCATGTTTCGTTACTTTGACAAGATGTAGCTGAAACTTCAGCTTGTTGGCATGTATTAAGGTTGAATTGTGTATGTAGGTGTCTCCTCTGTAGATGTCCATCAGGAGCCTGAAACAGCAGATCTCTGAAGGCAACCTTCCTTTTTACTTAACTTAACTGAATTGCTATTTTGCTGTTTAAAACTGTTCATTTGAGTATCTGCATATATTAGATTGAGCTGTTTGTAATAATATTTAGTGTCCGTAGTATGAAAATGTTTGCTGCGAGTATGCTGGTAGAGTGATGCTTGAGAGTTGTTGGATGAATACTATAACATGTAACATGTATTGTTGCATGAACAAACAAGCAACTGATAAATTGCCCTCCCTAACCTATAGTAAAGAATTCATAAATTTTAATGCAGTAAATATGGTATAATTAAAGTGCATCCATCCAAAAAAAGAAAACATCTATGTCTGTCTCTTTTGAAGTGTTTAGTGTATATAGTTGTTGTATTTTAAGGGTTTATTATAACTCTTTATCCACACCCCAGACCTCACTCATTTTAAAAGCGTGGCTACGGCCTTGACAGCGTGTAATTTCTGCATCTATTGCAACTATAAAATAAAATTGCAAACAATCATACAAAATGAGTAGTTTTAATAAATAAACATGCACTGATGATAGATATGAGATTACTCTAGATTGCTTTATAAACAAAGAGAGGCATGAGAAAAATTATCTACACAATCAGTTGACATGTAGTATATTATATTAATAGCACTTTGCCCTGCCCATTCACCTGCATCTTACCGATGACTCCACAGATGTAAATTTCAATTTGGTAACCACTGAGCTAGACTGTATAAAACAAAGAAAAAATTATGCTACGCTTGTGTAGTGTTCACTTATTTATTTAATTTATTTATTTTTATCTTTCTTAAAAGGTGATGGTAATAGCTCAACATCAAGTACTCCTCTGAGCAAATCTTCCCCATCACCACTAACAAACCCTCCATCTACACAAACACTCTGGAGGTCTTCCTCTCAAACATCAGGAGGTCATAAACGAAGGCCTAACCCTGAGATGTTTTTACAGCACTTTAAGGAGCAAACAGAATGGGAAGATCAAATTCTACACACCATGACCAACATGATGGGTCAGGTGGTGCAATGTGTAAAATGCTGTGCTGATGCAATAAAATGGCATGCCAGGGCTACGCAAACAGGAGGGCACCTATGGCACCATGCAGAGTCACTCCTTTTATCCACTTGCACCACCAGTCCCTTTTCATCCACAGTCTACTCCTTTTCCTCCTGCTTCTACTCCTTTTCCCTCCTACTTCTACTCATTTTCCTCCTGCTTCTACTCCTTTTCCTCCTGCTCCCACTACTTTCAGCAAAACAGTCCAGAACTCTGCCACATCTATTGAAAGTGAAAGCCATGATGAATCTTATAATTCATCCACTACATACTTGAATTTAGAGTGAACACTGATCCAGTCAAGGTTTGACTGTTTGTTGAAGTTCTCAGTTTCAATAGAATGTAAAAGGAAAAAAGGGCTTTCTCTATATATTTGTTATTTAGGGCCAAGTAAAAATTTCTTCAGATTTTTGTTAAAGTGTAAAAGAGTTGTACAAATGAATCACAGCTGTACTGTTTTATTATTAGCTGTATCTGTTTTATTTTTATAATGTACATTTTAGTTTTATATGAACAGCATTAGTCTTTGGTACTGTGTTGAAGAAGACCTTTATTTATTATAATTTACAATTCATTTTTGTATTAAACAGCATCAGTCCAAATTTAGTACTTTGTAGAACAAAATGTTTATTTTATAATTTACATTTCAATTTTGTATTAAACAACATCAGTCTAAACTCTGTGTTAAACAAGTTACAGAAACAACAAACTGCTGCATTTTTTTTTTAAACATCTGAAATTTAAATCTCTCCTTCTTTTCTAAGAAGCGTTGCCATTTAGGTGTCGAACAAGAGCATCTCGAATTGCCAGGGCCTCATTACCAGGCACAGCGTTGCACTGATGTTGAGGAGGCCGTGCAAGTGGTGTATGCTCAACCTTTATGTAAAAGTCCATCTATTAGCCCAATGACGAAACTAACAGCATGGTCGAAGGTTAAATGCATGTAAGTCTTTTCCAGTGCTTCTGAAAAGAATTCTGTTATTTATTAGAGTTTATTTATACTCATTTTCTAGCTCCGAACTTTATCTGACTCCATTTTTAAGTGATCGTAATATTTAGACTGTATTTCTAATTATAGGAACAGATCACAATAATCATTTATGACTTAATTTAGAGTTTTGATCTATCTGTTCCCATACTCTTCAATTTATACGTTCATTAGTGGCCAATCGCCGCACAGAGTTCCACGCCCCGGGTTTTGCGTGTCTTCTCACGAGCAGTATTCCGGCACTCTGAAATTAGTCAGAGGATACGGGATGAATTAATATTTAATTAGGCTGGTTGTACAATACTAACACATGCCAAAAGAAACATCTCACTTAATTCAAGATCCGTACTTGCTAGTTCCAGTGGTTAAGGAATTAAAAGATCTCTATGATACCGCGTGCGATACTGCGTGTAATCTATATGTCTAATAACTTCCAAAATTATGCCGATCATAAAGGTAGCGAAAATGGCTTCACGTAATCTACTGGATATAAAAGATTTCAGGAGAATTCAGAATGAGTCAAAACTTAACATTTTATTCGTCAGGTAAAATTGTATAATGCCAATTATATAATCAAACAATCATCAAGCCAATTCAGAGATGATATCTGTAACAATATAACATCCATTAACTCAAATATAGATTAAAGAATTAAAGATGCATACCTGACCAGAGAAATACATTGCAACACAAATGAGTGACTGCAATGGGGGTCTTGGACTACAAGATTTCCCCCGAGCAGTGTCACACCTATCCTTTTATACCCACTCAGAACAAACAGTCATAAATTCAAGACAATAGAAGCGTCACAGAGACTCTTGCCTGGTGAATTTGAGAAGTTAATCATCTCCATAGGGGGCAGCATCTGGCAGAGATTTTAGTCAAAAACCAAATCAACATATAAAAATGAAATATCATAGTGAAATTAAGACCACTTTACCAATCACACAGAGACATTTAAAATGATACCAAACATGAATACAGTGCTATAACATACATCATATTAAAACCTTGAGCATTTTATGTGGACTGTGAATTATGGAGAAAGGTAGCTTAAAGGTCAAGAAGGGGGGCTTGAGGTGAAATGAGAGGGTAGATCTTTCCCGCATTACCCCCTGGAAAGCTCTGTGTTTGTTGACAGTCCACACCTATGTTTGGATGGTCAATAGTGATTAAAATAGAACAGTTGGAAATCTGTAATCCTTATCTTCTTAGACCTGAGAGATTGTTTTTATTGCATCTCATGAAATTCCATATCAGCTCTCAGGATCTGACATAGTGGAGAGGTTAAAAGCCATCTTACATTTACACGACTGCCACTCAGGTGAAGGTCAAAAGCTGCCTCCTCTGTTGTCAGAGAGGGACCAGAGAGTCCTTTCATGAGCCAAGGAAGGAGGAGATAAGCAGGGTCTCCTGCTATCAGTAGAGGAACCTGGACACCTTCTACATCAATGTAATGTTGAGGATGATTTTGGGGATGTCTAAAAGTAAATATAAATGAGCCACGACATAAAATTTACATGAAAAAGTTAAACAAAAACTTGTTTGTACAGTGCAAATGATCTAAACTACTCAGCTTTGTTGATATGACCATTCATTTTAAAATTAATTGTTACACAATTGATGGTTATTTTATTAAATGCATAGCCAAAATACAATAGGCCAAAATCCAAAGTTTCAAAATGATACATTTTTCTTTTATGCAAAAAACAATTAAGATATTAAGTACTATGTTCCATGAAGATATTTTGCTAATTATAAAAATATAAAACCTAATTTATGATAAGTAATATGCAATGCAAATTTATTTGGACAGCTTTTTATTTTTTCTCAGTGTTTTGATTGTTTTGCATATATATATATATATATATATATATATATATATATATATATATATATATATATATATATATATATATATATATATATATATATACACACACACACACACACACACACTAACAAATATTTATATTTATAGAATGTACCCTTATCACTGGTTTTGTGGTCCAGGTACACGTACAGGTGAAAATCTTACCTGTACAATTCAGATGTAGCAAGCACTGCTGCATCGTGTGCACTGCCAGATGTCCCAACACACACATCCCTTATCATACAGCAATCATTAACAAGTGCCTGCAGTATGAGTGAGGTCCAACCCTTTCTGTTAACGTAATCCCTGTAACCCTCGGCTGGAGCCAAAATGGGTATATGGGATCCGTCCAAAGCTCCATATTCTTATGGTACACGGTGGGTGGTGTAGTTGCGTTCAGCCATCGCGCGTGCCTCAGCCAGGTCAGGTAACCTAATGTAGTTGTGCATCATGTGCATACGAATGGCCCGACACACAGAGTACAGTCAACGGTGAACTGTCATTTTGCTGACACCAAATGTCTCCCCCCACAACTCTGTATTGGGCGCATGTAGCGAGTTTGTACAGCGCAATGGCAATGCATTTTTCTGTCGGGACTGGTATGTGATGGGACGGCATTAATGGACTAACAAATGGACCAATTTCATTGCACAACATCTGAAATGTTGTTTTTGTCATTCTAAAATGCTGTAGCCAAAGTTTGTCATCAAAGTGGTTAGGTATTATCACCTCCCAGAACTGTCTAGACCTGCAGTGTTCCCAAAGAGCAGTCTCACGTCCCTAAAAACAAGATGACATGACTGCACACATTGCATTTCGTCTGCGTGTCTTAAGACGCAAGTAAGTTATTATGTAAGAAAAGAGACCTTTTTTTTTTAAATATTTGGCGCCAGTTTATCAGGAAGTGATGATTTTGATCTCTTGGATTGCTTTGATGGAAACGCTGCTTTGTTCGCAAATGATTAATGCGATATTTAGTTTTTGCGCATAAATTTAATTTGCATCTTTGGATGGAAACATAGCTAGTGTTTGAGCTAAAAAATAAGTGATGACGAAGATTCAGACCCTGAGATGAGAAAGTAAAGACCCATGAAGTGAGGGGTAAGTAATGAGTTTTATTCTGTTGTGCATCATTAGTATTGGTTTTCACTTCAGGGCTGACCACCGAAGCCCGCCACTTTTTCATGCAAGCACTCTTTCCAGTCTACATGACAATCTGAAGGCTGTTTAATTATTTTATTTACTGGTTAATATAAATCATTATTATTATTATTATTATTATTATTATTATAACCTTATTTTACCAGGAAAAACACATTGAGATTAAAAATCTCTTTTACAAGAGCGTCCTGGACAAGATTAGGGAGTACACGTCACATGGGTCTAGCAAACAAAAAACAACTAACAGTTAACATGAATCACACTGACAAACTATTCAAGACATATACAAGCCTGTTTCGAATCGCGGATGCACATGGCCGTCACCGCGCCGTTCTGTTGAATGTAAATGTTCACTCACTCACTCACTTAAAATTGACTCACGACATTGCTCTCCATTCAGTGTAGTCTAGTCTCTTGCCAAGTTCGCTTGTGCCAGCTCTTGCTAGTCTGTTATCAATCTCGATTTACATAAGCCTTTACTACAAAACCCCAACAGTCTTTTTAAAGACTAAACCCACAAACATTCTTGTTAAAGTTTAGATCGAATCTCAGCCCTACCCAGTATTTTTAAGTGCTAGGCAGTAGCTACATTCGCTAAATCTACCCACGCATACAAAAAATGGAGAAATTTCTTGTGAGGACCAATAAGCCAACCGACACACCACCAGCTGCAAAAAAGCTTCGAAGGTACGATGAAGCATACCTGCAGTTTGAGTTTACAGTCACAGCTGATCTGAGACCTCAGTGTGTCGTGTGTGCCAAGGTGCTGGAAAACAACAGTATGAAGCCCTGCAAATTAAAAAGGCACCTCGAAACAAAGCATGGTGGCATTAAAAATAAACCAGTTGAATATTTTAAAAGAAAGCTTGATGGCCTCCATCAGCAACAGGCATCCATTTCAGTGCACAGTACTGTGTCTAAACAGTGTTTGGAGGCATCGTATGTAGTGGCCAAAAGAATCGGTAAACTGGGTAAACCACATACAATCGCCGAGACTCTCATTTTGCCGGCAGCGCAAGACATGTGCAGAATAATGATAGGCGATAGTGCAGCAGCTAAACTCGGCGCAGTACCGCTGTCCAATGACACAGTCGCTAGGAGAATTGTAGACATGTCCAATGATATCAGAGAGCAATTGATAGACTTTGTAAAAAAGAGTCCTTACTACGCTCTGCAGCTGGACGAATCCACTGACATTGCTGGGCAGGCACAGCTCCTCACCTATGTCAGATATCTGCATGGCAAGGCGATTGAGGAGGATGTCCTGTTTTGCCGGCCTCTTCAGTCGCACACTACAGGAGAAGCCATTTTCAATGTCCTTAATATTTTTATCCGTGAAAATTATTTAGCTTGGGACCGATGCGTTGGCCTATGCACGGATGGTGCGCAGGCAGTGACGGGGCGTGAGCATGACCTAGCAGCTCGCGTTCAGCAAGTTGCTCCACTTGTGAAATGGACTCATTGCATGGTTCATCGCGAAGCACTAGCTGCTAAAAAAATGCCGGTTCTTTTTGACTCTGTGCTGAACCAATCCGTAAAATTGATAAATCTCATCAAATCACGCCCGCTAAACACTCGCTTGTTTGGGGTCCTTTGCCAGGAGATGGGGTCAGGGCATGAACAGCTGCTTCTGCACACTGAAGTTCGCTGGCTCTCCAGGGCGCAGGTGTTACAGCGGTTGTATGAGCTGCGAGAGGATGTAAAGTGGTTTTTGACAGAAATCAAATCAGATCTGGCAAAGCATTTGGATGACACTATGTGGCTTGCGTCTCTGTCCTATTTGGTCAATATATTTGACCGCTTGAACGGCCTCAACTTGTCTTTGCAAGGCCGCGAAACTCATATTTTACTCCTTGCAGACAAAGTGCACGCCTTCACACAAAAACTAGACCTCTGGCATGGCCGCATCAGTCGTGGGAACTGCGACATGTTCCCCAGCCTTGCAGACTTTATCACTGATGCAGGCACGTCACACGATTTCTCCTCCCTATTTCAATCAGCGTCTGAGCACCTGTCAGCAATGAGAAAACAATTTGCGACGTACTTTAAAGAGGATTATTGCTCTTTTGCGTGGGTTCGAGATTCTCCTTCCTTTCGCGTCGACATATTTGTGCGAGGCAGGATTTTCAAAAATGACTGCACTGAAAACGAAATACCACAATCGTGCACGAATCGAGGATGATTTGAGGCTATGTTTATCAAACATTGAACCAAGAATTGAGGATCTTTGCACGGCAAAGCAGGCTCAGGTCTTACATTAACATCACCTGCCTGCAAGCCTCTGTAAAAAATGCAGATGATGCCTACTATTAGGCCTAGTAATAATTATAATAAATTATAATAGGCCTATACTGATGATAATAATAATAATAACAACAACAACAACAAAGCATGTACCCTCATATAAATATATAGCAAGTAATGATGATATGCCTATACTGATGATGATAATAATAACAACAGTAAAGCATATAACCTCATATAATTATATAACAATAGCCTAGTAATGATGATAGGGCTATACTGATGATGATTATAATAATAACAACAACAACAACAATAAAGCATATAAACTCAAATAAATATATAGCAATAGCCTAGTAATGATGATAGGGCTACACTGATAATGATAATAATAATAACAACTACAACAACAACAACAACAACAAAGCATATAACCTCAAATAATTATATAGCAATAGCCTAGTAATGATGATAGGCCTATACTGATGATGATGATAATAATAATAATAATAATAATAATAACAACAACAACAATAACAAAGCATGTAACCTCATATAATTATATAGCAATAGCTTAGTAATGATGAAAGGCCTATACTGATGATGATGATGATGATAATAAGAATAATAATAACAACAACAAGCATGTAACCTCATATAATTATATAGCAATACCCCAGTAATGATGATAGGCCTATACTGATGATGATGATGATAATGATAATAATAACAACAACAACAGTAAAGCATATAACCTCATATAAGTATATAACAATAGCCTAGTAATGATGATAGGGCTATACTGATGATGATAATAATAATAACAACAACAACAACAATAAAGCATATAAACTCAAATAATTATATAGCAATAGCCTAGTAATGATGATAGGGCTACACTGATAATGATAATAATAACAACAACAACAACAACAACAACAAAGCATATAACCTCAAATAATTATATAGCAATAGCCTAGTAATGATGATAGGCCTATACTGATGATGATGATGATAATAATAATAATAATAACAACAACAACAACAAAGCATGTAACCTCATATAATTATATAGCAATAGCTTAGTAATGATGATAGGCCTATACTGATGATGATGATGATAATAAGAATAATAATAACAACAACAAGCATGTAACCTCATATAATTATATAGCAATACCCCAGTAATGATGATAGGCCTATACTGATGATGATGATGATGATGATGATAATAATAATAATAATAACAACAACAACAATAAAGCATGTAACCTCATATAATTATATAGCAATAGCCTAGTAATGATGATAGGCCTATACTGATGATGATGATAATAACAACAACAACAACAACAACAACAACAACAACAACAACAACAATAAAGCATGTAACCTCATATAATTATATAGCAATAGCCCAGTAATGATGATAGGCCTATACTGATGATGATGTGTAGTAACTCAGCCATGTTTCTAAGCGGAGTTAAAATTTTGCAGTCAAAGAAGACTCTCTTGCTCCCCCTCGTTTCCTTCTTAATTAAGTATCGCCCGAAGCTTAATTCCAATACACACTCTTCTTCCCCTTTTAAAACAAAGAACGTGTTGTCGCCCCACACTGTAAAAAATTGCAGTTAAAAAACAATCATATTCAACGGTAAAATAATGTTTTTTTCACTAAAACAGTAATATTCTGTTAAAAACAGTGCATCCTGGGTAATATTTTTGTTTTCGAGAAAGTAACCAACAGCAGAAAACTGAGTTAACAGAGCTCAGATTCGATGTTTTTAAGTCTGTGTTTGAAATCCCACTTTGTGCCCTCATTCACTATTCCATACTCTAGTTCACCAATATAGTTCACCAGACAGAGTTAATGAACACTAATGAGTGAATTCAGACACTGATGAACACCTGCTTTTAATAATCACAATCACTGAAGGAAAGAGAAACAAGAAACACAAAGAGTGACATCAGTTACAACATTAAATAAAATCAAGTAAAATAAAACACCTTCAGTCTCAGCAGAAACAGCTCCACAAACAACAGCAGACACACTATTTACTGACCGCTTTGACTTCCATACCATTCTCATTGAGAACCAACAGAAATTTAGGTGTTTTTTTTTTTTGTCACCGTAATGGAGTGAGGGGCTGGTTCAGTTGGGCTCTTCACTCTTGAATTTGTAAAGTTAGCCTCTCCAGCTGCTGTTATACAGAGTTTATAAAACACTTTTATTATAGCAATAAAGCTGGAAAGCCAATAGATAGTTAAATCTAGTTGTCTGAAATTTGCTCTGCTAAATGTTTTGATAAAGGTCTGGATGATGAGCCTCATGCAATAGTTTTTATGCTTAAAACAGATATTAATTTATTAATGAGAAGTGGAAACAGAAGAGATACCGGATTCTTTTACAGAATTAAGAAATAACATTCAAAAACAGTTTCGTTAAAACAAAGTCACGCTCAGACCTCATGAATCAGACCTTGTACCTCAACAGTGGTAACAATTAAAATGTTTCATGCCGCAATGCATGCTGGGTGTGGCACAGTACAAATATCCCAGCATGCATTGGGGCATGAATAAATGATGTAGTATAATGGTCTTACAGTTTTCTTTATTTGCGTTTGATTCTGCTGTTGTTTATGTTTAGACTCAGTAGCTAGTTTGTGATGTTTGTGAGTTAAACTGTTAATTTAGTTATTTGTCACCGTTGTTGAGGTTCATACGCTGATTATTGATTTCTCTTTGAGTGCAACTTACACCATAGAGCAAAGTGTTTTGGTCCAAGATATTCTTAAAAACGTCTAGAATTCAATGCCACATAGAGGCATGTTATATTATGTTTAACACTAAATAAAACATTGGGTAAGGCAGTAAATTATATTAAATTACAACAGGTAGCGCCTCATTAAAAACAATATGAATGTCAGCAGATCATAATTAGGTTTTTGGCTTGCTTGCCATATTGAAAGAGCTTTTTAAACAAAGTTCCTAACAATTGCAGCAGCCAAAATAAATGAATGTTAAAATTGTCAGGGCTAAGTGCCCAACTAAAGCAGACTCTGTTCTCCATGATGGTGACGAAAAATGAGAACTTTTATCTTAAGTAGATGTTATACAAAAATAAATGTTTTAGTAATAAAAGTAGCTGGTGATGATGTTTGTAGAGTTGTTTAATCATCTGCTGATCATTTTAATGGTTTAATCATTTGTTGACATTCAGGTTATCTTATTATAAAGCTGTGACTAAAGTTTCAGTTTTTGTTACTTTATGTTCTGTTCTTGTTTTTTCCCTTCAGTATTTCTTCATTTGTTCATCGCTAATCCTCAATTATCATTTGATTAGTCATTTAATTAGTTCATTTACTTCAGCTTTGCTCCATATTTCTTGAACACTCAGTAGTGTGGACACTTGGAAGTGTTCAATTAAAACTGAGGTATTTGCTCTGGGGTTTAAAGGGTTAAAGGTGTGAGAGGTAAAAACAGTGTAAAAATTTATTTTAACAGTAATATGATTAATTTTTTTTATTAATTTAAACTACGGAAGTAGACTGTAAAAAAAACAGTAGATTGCTGGCAACCACAGCTGCCAGTAGTTTACCGTTAAATCAATGAAAAAACAGTATATTACTGTAAAACCTGAAGCAAATTTCTATTGTGTGTCACCGTTGTGGAGGAGAGTAGAGCCAGTGTTTGAGTCAAAGATGATCAATGAAATGCTGATGTTATTCTGCATGTTTCTTTACTTAAAGACAGTGGCTGTTTAGTTGCTGATGCAGTAAGAATCTCTCTGTGTTAATTCCAGCTTTACATGTATGTGTCCTGCTGTGAAATTTAAGACATTTGGATTAAAAGGAACTTTTTTAATTAACTAAAATAAGTTATCATTATAAGTATGCTTCTAAGCATATATAGCACAATACTTCATAAACTCATATAGAAGTTGGCCAATTTGAAGCAGTCGCTTTTAATGAACAAAATGAGTTCACTTGAGTATTGTGTATATCAATGTAGACCATGTATTTTTACAGTAACATACTGTAAAATAACAGTATATTGCTGGCAACTGCGGGACAATTTTTAACAGTGCAGTTACTAAGCAATGGCCCATCAGGAAATTCTGGCCATTCGCGATCCACATGACTGTGATAATCGAATCACAAACCCAATGGAAGACAGAGGCATTTGTCTGTCTCCATATGTGCGAGACTGGAGGAAAGAACCCAGTATTATTCTATTATTCTCTGAACAAAGGCCCACGCGATTTTCGGACATTTCACATTTAAAAGTGTGTTTTGCTTTAATGTTTTATTGCTAATAGTTTTGTATGTTTTAGTATGTATGTAAGCAAGTGTTTTTACCATATTGTTGCATGTAATTAAAACTATGCAGCGTGTGGCATGCACATAATTAACTGTATTTGATAAAGGCCCATGATGTTTGATGTCAAAATGTAGATCTCAGAACTCAGGAAACATTGGTGGAAATGATAAAACTGTATCTGCAAATAATAGTTAATTACAGAGTTTCACTGAGTTTTTGATAACAGTAAATTAAGTTTTATTTCCAACGCATGACCACGGATTCCCCCTCCCTGGTCGTGAACAACCAGAGAGAAGAGAGGTATGGCCTCGCTCAGGAGCCACGGCTATTGGTCAGTCATGGAGTAGGCTGGCTTAAGTCCTGCCCACTATAAAACCCTCAACTTGCAAACTTTAAGGGCTTTCGCTTGGTTTTCACGAGGGGTTTCTACGCACGAACTTTGCGTTGCACGCTTCCCGCCTTTACAACACACCGCCGGACATTGCTCTCGGAAGAATCACTCCGTAAGACCTGCGTCTGTCCGCCGTAACATCACCACCGCAACGAGACCCGTTCACAGGAGCCCACGCTGCTTCTGTGTACGTTCGCAACTCGCATGAACTCAGTCTGACCCTGTCCTGCTCGTATAACAGCTTCCCCGTGAACACTCGGACGCCGTCTCATCCAGCAGTACGGTCAGTCATTCAACTTCCTCTGAACTCTGATTTCCTAAGTCATTCAAGAAGCAAGCCACTGGAGGAATCTCCTTTCAGCAAACTTCTCGCTTGCTGACGTCAAACTCTCCGTCACTGGGACCACGAGTCCAACGCTCCAGAAGATGAAGAAAAATCCCTCTCCAACAAAGGACATCCCAACGACGTCAACGCACGGCAACCAATCGGCTGCGCCGGAGTACCCCTAAACCAGCTGATGAGTTTGACTAGTCATCGAAACGCAAGTAAACACAAACCAAATTTTCATTACTGGCTGAAGCTGGTGTTAGTTTAACAGTAAATCCTAGTCAGATTCTCTGCTTGGTGGTTTTCCCAGGTTGCACGCTAAGAACTTAGCACGTGCGAGACGTTTTTGACTCTTCATTGCTCATTCTCAGTCATTCAACTCATTCCAGAACTGTGTGTGTGTGCATCTTTGTGTTTGTCTGTTTTACGTAGAGTAGTTTACTGTGTGTGTAGCTTAATAAACTTGTGTTTCATTTTAAGATCCTTGTTGGAGTTTTTATGAGTTTTTAAGTTAGTGCCTCAGCTATATGGTCTAGCTACCTTGCTTGTGAAACTCTGTTTATATTGTTATTTTGGCCAAGTAATAATATAAAATAGATTTACTAAAGATAAAGTTACGTTGCTTACTTCTATTAGGGTGGACCAATAGATGACGTAAGTGTGGTAACCTAATTTTGAGCGAGTCGTTTGAATCGTTTGATTTAATCCCCGAGAATTAATATAAATTAATTCGAACTTATGAGCTAATTCTTAAAGTACCGGACATATTAGATGGTCCAGGCACTACAATGATAATAATAATAATAATAACAACAACAATAAAGCATGTAACCTCATATAATTATATAGCAATAGCCTAGTAATGATGATAGGCCTATACTGATGATGATGATGATGATAATAATAATAATAATAATAACAACAGCAACAATAAAGCATGTAACCTCATATAATTATATAGCAATAGCCCAGTAATAATGATAGGCCTACTACTACTCATAATAATAATAATGTCTGCCAACTCACATTAGAAGTCTGGTGCTACTGCCAATTATAATATGCTGCCTAATGATAATAGGCATACCTAATGCTACTGATGATGATGATAATAATAATAATAATAATGTGGGCCTAAAAATAATAGCCTAGGTCTATCTATCTATCTATCTATCTATCTATCTATCTAAGGTGGTGTTTGGGATTTGGGGGGATTTTTTTATTTGGTGGGGGGGGTCAGCCAATTTACATACTTATAAAATACGCCAATTCAGAAATGTACAACATCAATTACACAAAGATAAATCAAGGCGCTAGAGATGTTGCAGCATATAAGTCTCAGAACTCAGAGACTCACTCACTGCAACAGAGTATCTTGGCTACAAGATCCCAATGGCATTTTTGCACTTTTCCCTTAAATACTCAACTCAGAACATTCATTCATTTTCATTTTGGCTTAGTCCTTTTATTAATCTGGGGTCGCCACAGTGAAATAAACCGCCAACTTATCCAGCATATGTTTTACACAGCGGATGTCCTTGCAGCTGCAACCTATCACTGGGAAACAGCCATGCACTCCCATTCACACACACACACACACACTACGACCAATTTTAGCTTACCCAATTTACCTATAGCACATGTTTTTGGACTGTGGGGGAAACCAGAGCACCCGAAGGAATTAGGAGTACATGCAAACTCCACACAGAAAAACCAACTGTCCCAGCCGAGGCTCGAACCTTCTTGGTGTGAGGCAACATTGCTACCCACTGCCCCCCAACTCAGAATAAACAATCACACAGACCCTTTTCTGGACATTAGTTGATGTGTGAAAACCATTTTCCCTGCAGTGGAGCATCTGGAAGAGATCTTATCAAAGCAGAGTGACCTGTTCTGGTGGAGAAGGTGAAGTAGAGGGGAGAGAGGGGGGTTCAGGATAGATGATCGAGACAGTTGAACCCTGAGCCCCCCTTCTTGACCTTTACTTTACTTTCTCCACCAGAGCAGATCGCACACATTCCACACAGAATGTCCAAGTTTTTAATATGGTGGTATCTTGTAGCTCTATATTCATGTTTGGTATCATTTTAAATGTCTCTGTGTAATTGGTAAAGTGGTCTCAATTTCACTGCAATATTACGCAATTTCACTTGTATATGTTGATCTGGGTTTCGGCTTTGATGAGATCTTTGCCAGATGCTCCACCGCAGAGCAAATTCATTACCAGGCAAGGGTCTATGTGAAGCTTTTATTGTCTTGAATTTTTAAATAAATAAATATATAAATAAAAAAGGCTTTTTATTCTTTGATTCTGTAATTGGCATGATACACTTTCATCTGGAAAATAAAGTGTTAACTTTTGATTTATTCTGAATTCTCCTGAAGTCTTTTATATCCAGTAGATTAAGTGGAGTCTGCGCATCCATCAACACTGGAGGAGTTTGGCACGACAGCAAGATCTTTTAAAGGAGTGGCCTCTCTTGCGTGCTGTGTGTCAGACTGTTATGGCAAGTCGTTTTAGCATTAAATACCCCTTGCCGTACTATATTTATGGATAGTCAGAACAAAGGTTTAAATGCTAAAACAGTTTGCCATAGACTGTAAATAATGTCAGTGAGGCCATATCAGTTTGAGCCTTAGGCAGACACAGAAAATAAAGAGGACAAAGCTGAACCATGCAAATGCGACTCTTACAAGATGTTTCTGAATGGTATGTTTTTTTTTTGTTAGTTGGTAAGAGGAGGAATGTGGTCAAGCCATCAGCATTTCATTTCTGCATCCCACACTAGTGTATATAGAAAATGGTACATAATAAGGTGGCTGTAAAGTGTCTGTTTCTAATAGATAGCAGGTAAAATGGTATACTTTGGTTTTTCGTTCTCTTTCTGAGGTTTAACCATGTCATAAAAATGCAATCGTAATGACATTGTACAATAGTAAGGCTAGGACAAATTAAAACGCACTTCAGGTATTTATAAAGAGCATGTTTATGCTGAATAAATAAATGAAAATATACTAAAAGCACGAACAAACCTATTCTGAAAACAACACACATTCGTAAATAAATAAATAAATAAATAAATAATGAAACATACGTTGCAGAAAAATGAATAAATTATATGATGTGGTATTTTCTTTATTCTGAGTAAAACAGGTGAGGAAATTATCGTAATAGTAATACACGTGCTCAACAATGCATTGCTGCGATCTTTAGTAAAACAGGTAGGGGAGGGGGCGATGGCAGCGCCTCAGGGAAACTTGGGATGTATGTACATGATATACTCCATTATTTCAAATGTAAAACTCACGAAATGCTGACGCATACATTGCAGTCGCTGGTGACGATTGTGGATGTTTAATTGGGGAAACGGATACATATGTTTGATAAACCGCATTTCTCGTTGTTTATATGGTTGTTTACATCTTTACTACAACATAGCCTACAATGAACGCTGGAAACCATGCATGCGAGATATCAATTTTAACAAAAAGAAGTACTTACAGGTTTTGGCTCACAATCCACAGCTTCTTTTATCGTAGGCTGAATCCAGCACTTAACTTCGACCAGTTGTGGAAGCTGTCCTTTGTAAAATGCTTTGCACAGAGAGCTATATCTTTTTCTATAATATTCTAGAACATAATTAAAATTAAACTGTAAGCACTTGTCACTTTGTGTCACGTCCCTTGGAAGGCCGAATAGTCAAACAGAACAAGATCCATTGTCACGGCTGGGAGGAAGGATGACCCAAATACAGAATGAGTGAAGGGGTGTTTATTGACAATAGTGGATATGTGAGGTAGTGGTAGGGTGAAACACAGTCCAATGATGACAAGGGTAAAGCTGGGGAATATGGGATGACACCAACAGATGGAGGGAGATGAGCTGGAGAGTCCTGGACAGGGAGAGCGGCGGCCACAGACAGCTTGGAGGATATGAAACTGAGCTGGGATGCTCAGGCCAGGCAGGCGGTGGTGAGTACTTCGGAAGAGGCACTCGTGGAGAGTAGAGGTCTCGCCAGAGGTAGCCGGACAGAGCTACAGCAGCCAGGAACTCACAGCACGCAGAACTGGATCAAGACAAGACAGATAGAAACATACACGCATACGACGAAGAGAAACTAAACAAATAATAATAATAATAATAATAATAATCTAAGAAAGGAAAGTTAGGGTCTAAGGGTAATGAACACAAAGAGAAATCAAATGGGACATTACTACTAAAATCAAAATAGGAAATAAATCCTAAACAAGGAACTAAACACTTAAAAAGTGTTAGGAAAAAGGAATATTTGTTTATTACTTTTGTCTCTATTTCTTTTCATCAAACAATTATTTGTATTGGTCATTTAAGGGTCATATATTAAATGAACTTCTACTGTTGTGTGTGGGATGCTGTGCATAATAATTAGCATTTTTGCAGAAGTAGATACATGCGGGTCCAAAATTAAATTCAGCTCTGCAGAAACTTCCTGTCTGAAGAAAGGTGTTAAAACTGAACACAGAACACAGAACACAGAAAGTCTTATGCTTTTTATGTTGTGCCGAGAATTCATAGAAAAAGAGGACTCATGTCTGGGGTGCGGCCAATAGAAGATTGGAGAATGATTGACAAGTGACGAATTACACTAAACTCCACCTGTTAATATCAGCTGCCTATTTAAGTTGAAGTCAGGAACTGAAAGGCATTGCGCACCTCCTTAATGTAACCTTTGCATTGCATTGAGGATAACAGAATTCTGTGAATCGAATTATTCATTTGTATACAATAAATTGTTAAGATTTTTGACATTGAATAAAAACCTCTCCTGACCTTTTTTATTGAACACGCATGGAATTTCTTAGATATTCCAACAATTTGGTGACCCCGACATGGAAAAGGGGGAGAGGAAATTATTGATCTGTCGTATTGCACTGACATCATCGGCGCCGAAAAAATTATAAGGTAAGCAGAAAACCTGTTAAATCAAATTTCTGCGATTGGCCTAATCTAAATTGATTTATGTCATGTGATATGTAGGATTGATGTAGTTAAAATATATAAGCATTTGAATAATTCGATGAGTTTAAATGGATATATGCTTTAAATGTTAACCAGTGTGTCAGAATAATATTAAGGAAAAATTGGGTAGTTTAGAATAGTTTAGAAGAGTTTAGAAAAGACTAATAGTTTAGAATAGGGTAGTATAGTTTAGATACAGAAGACCAGGTTGGGCTGTGACTGTATTAATACAGAAGACCAGGTAGGGCTGTGACTGTATTGCACAGGAGACCAGATAGGGCTGTGACTGTGCGCCTGGGGGAAATATTACAGTTTCGTCATATGGCATTCACTAAGTAGATCAGAACATAAGTTTACACACTTTGACTGTTTTTACTTATTTGGTGGAAGGAAAGATCAGATAAGGGCTGTGCTCCTACACTGAATTGAATAGAATACCATTCTTGGGGGTACTATTCAGGTGACTGCTGTCTCTGCGAATACTGTTATTTTACCTGGGAAAAAAGGTAACGACGGTTACCTGAATTTGGACTATAAGGGTGGGAATCCGGGGACGAACCGACGGGTGGTCCCGAACAGTCTGGGTGCAAGCCCCTACGTTTTAGGAGGTCCAAGCGTTAAAGACAGCTATAGGGTCAGATTGTATATAATCTAAAAATAGGGACAGTTTAGTCGCCGAGGTTGTGACGTGTGTGGATAGTTTACTTCACTGAGGTTGTGACTCTGTATAAAAATACATAGAAAAGTCAACTGTGTGAAGGTGAGGTCGATTAAAAATACATAGAAAAGTCAACTGTGCGGAAGGCGAATGTAAATATAAAAAGTGATGAGAAATTGAGACTTGTGAAGAGTGCGCATTTTATTTTATGTAAAGACTTAAGGTTTGTCTGTTGTGTTAGTAACTAATAGTTGAAATAAGCATAGTGTACAGATATTTAGTCGGCTGTAAATAAGCGACTTAATTATAACCAAATATGATTAAATGTCGTTTAAAATTGTGAAATTTCAATTATTGTGAAAGGGCAAGAAGTTTAGTGATGCGGGTGAAATTCGATTGTTGAAAGTGTGTAAATTTGATGGAGTGATAGTGTAAAAATTGGAGGATTCATTTGATTGAGAATGTGAGCAATATGGAAAACGTCCCGAAACAAAATTAATAACTAAATGGGACAAAGTGGTAAATCAATTAATGATTGAAACTAAGAGGAAGAAAAGCCTAAAAAACGAAAAAGAAAATTAGGCAAAGTTTGTACAATGCTTAAATGTTGAAGTGGTTAAGTATTTGATTGAAAAGAAAGAATTTGATTAATTTAAAATTCACTAGAATCTGGAGAAACAGAGAATTTGAGCCTTATAAACAAGATAAAGAACATAGCAAAAGGGGGTCATAAGGATGTTGTGGTGGTAAGAAATGGAAAATCTGAAGAAAAAATTAGTCGTAATTTTTAATGTGGCATGATTTGGCATTTGTTGGAACAGTAGTAGAAAGACAGAAGAGGAGCAAGAAAGAGGAAGTGTTCAGGCAGACAGGTTTAGACAGACACAACAAAAAGGAAGTAAAATGGAGCCATGCCTTTTTCATGAGGAGGAAACAGTTGAAGTAGAGGCAGAAGAGGGTAAATTATATTAAAAGAGTATATTAAAAAAATATTTGATCAAATGGTGACTTTAGACTTTGACATAATAATAAGGAATATAGTATATGTTACTAAATAAATAGATCTATTACAATGCAGTATAAAAAGACAAGTGAAATGAAAAAATAATGAGAGATATACTTAATATATTTACATTGGTTGAAATGGAACTCGAAGCTATACGAATGAATATATTAATAAAGAAATGAATATGCTAAATAAATGAGTATGACTAAAACAATAGATCAGTTAGTTTATTGATTAGAAAAAGAAGAAATAAATAGGTAAATAATAATAATAGGAAATGATAAAGAAAAAATAAAATACAACATAAAGACCAGCTACTAAAGAAACATTAGAATAGATACACTAGAGGAAAAAAATGAGGAAATTACTTAGAGATAAAGACAATAGGCTGTTAAACAGCCAAGAAATAAAATTGAGAGTCTCCGGTTGATGAAGAGAAACATTAGAAAAGAAAATATGACTGTTTAAAAATTGGTTAACTGAAGAGTTAATGACCAAATATTTAAGGAAGATAATTATAAAATGTATAAGAAAAACTTAAAAGCTAAGAATTAAATAAGTCCAAATTATGGTTTAATAGAAAAAAAAAGATATGTTTAAAAGATATTAAAATATGTTTAAAAGATATAGAGAGAGAGAAAGAGAGAAGGTTATAAAAATAATATATTATTATACGGTATTAAACAGATGAGATAGAAACAAGAAAAATCAGTAACACTTTGAGGAAGTAACACTTTGAGTAACTGAGATTTGATGTTAGAGGAGAAGATTGAGTTCAGGTGCAAAAATAAAATAATTATAATAGTAATAATAATAATAGATTTTTTTGTTATGGCTTACGCCGGCTGTTTTCATCTATGAAAGTCAGCTGCATAAGACTATCTAAGTCGTCGTCTACACTGAGTCAAAGAAAAATCATAAACACTTAGTAGATGTTAATGAACAAGATGAAGTGAGTTCAAAATTTTATATTTAAGATTATAAACAACAAGAAGGAAATTGATAAATAAACATTGCATTTCAGATATGAAAAACATCTTCTTAGTAAACAAACATGGGGTCAATGAAGAATATGAACCCTAAGAGATAGCAGTAATATTGTTGAACAATTATATCACATGGTAGGCCACAACGTCATAATTTGTGTTTTATGAATAACAACCCAACTGTGTCTTGTTTTTTAGTCTCCACCATCGTAGTGCCATACGGCTCTGGCTAAAGACTAAGCAGACCATTACACGGAGTGGATGGGTGTAAAGATGTCAAACTGTACTGAAAATTATAATTGGAGATCAAATTGATTTTAGAGTTAATAAACCTGTCTCATTGGTTAAACTCTAAAATGTGGTCTCAATGGCTCATGTGGTTCTTGAGTGCATGTTTTTCTAACATCAGAGATACCAAGTTCTGAAGGAAAACTGAGAAGGATGTTGCAGTGGGAAGAGCAGTTACTGGTCTCCATGAGACATTTTTCCTAAGACGGGTAAGACTCTTGCTGGCCAGCGGAGCAACCTAAGGCAGGAATTTGTCGCGCGAGGCCAGGCACCTGTACAGGAAGGCAGGTGTTGAGTGAGATGGTTGTGGAGTGGAGCAGTGATGCTTGATAGGCCTAGAGCATCCAAATATGGAGGGACACTGTGAAAGATCAGTAGTCTGCCTCAGAAATGTGGGCTCCTCCCAACCGGACCACAGCAAACTGCTAAGAATGTCCGGAGATCATACACTCAGGAAAAGGAACTTGTGGGTAAAGTAAAGGGCAAGGTGCTGTCAAGAACCATCTGAGACCATATGATGACTGGTAATATGAAAGAGACAGATTTTATTAAAGTAATGTCATGTAAATAACAACTAAGAAAAAGGCTTAGAGGAGAATATACAATGAATCTTTAAAAGTGTAATGTTGAAATGATATTTAACTATTTTATTTTCATAGGTTTACTGATAAAGGGCATGAATAGGATAGGATGAATTACAATGCATGGTGGCGACTAAAGAAGGAGAAACAGCTCTTGGTAACTGAACAAAAAATTTGAATTAGAAATTTTAATGGAATTGAGTATTTAAGGAAAGATTTACTAAAAGCATAATCTTATTATGAATCATTAAAAAATTAAGATTGGATATTAAAAACTGGAAAAGATTTGTAACAGAAAAGTGATTTATGCTTAAAGAAGAGATAAAAAAAAAAAAAAAACATTGAAATGAACTCACCTCATCTGTAAAAATTAATAGTTCTAAGTATACTAAAACAAGAACTGAAACAAAAAGAAGAAAAGAGTTTAAGAAAACAGATTTTTTTCACAGATAATCATGTGAAGAAATCACTAAAAGGAAAATATTAATGATTAATGATGAAGAAGTCAAAACAGAGCTGAAAGGAACTAACAAGAACATTAAGTGACTGTAAAAGACATGTTAATAAGACTAATTTGGATTATAGCCTTCAATAATATTTAGAGATATGAGAGAAGGCAAGAGCAGAATGTGGGTAGGAGGTTATAACAGATTAAAGACATATGGGAGAACAGGTGAATGAGAAGATATCTGCTAGTCATGATTGACAGCTATACTGGATGGCTGGAGGTGTGGCCAGCAAGCAAAGAGGACGGTCAGACAGTTATTGTTTTAATGTATGTGTCGATATTGAAACAAATAGATTTTTGTAGAAAAATTAGATTAGATAATGGTAAACACTGGAAGAATGAATCAAAAACATGATTTTAGGGATGGTGTAAAAATAAAAACTACAGGGAAATGTCGAGGGAATTAATGGAAATTTTAAAACATAATTGGCAAAAATCTGTGCACAGAACAAACTGAATTGGATTGAGGCCTTAAAAAATCATATTATGGGGTATTAGATCATTATGGAACAAAATAATGGTATTAATGACTTTTGAATTGTTTACAGGATGGCAATTTCGGAGACCTGGAGCAGCTTGGACATGAACTGGAAGTGCATCATTTATGTAGAGACTATATCATGACCAGTGTTGGGGAGGTTACTTGGGAAACGTAATGGATAACAGATTACAAATTACCCTACTTAAAATGTAATAAGTAGTGGACCTTTACGATTACTTTATAAAAGTAAAGTAACTGATTACATCTGATTACTTCTTGATTACTTTTAAGTTTCTAATGGATATGTTCAACTAAATCATTTTCAAGCATTTATACCAAGCAGGTGTGACCTTACGGTAGCTCTGTTTACTGTTAGAATCTCAAAATCTTTCATCACTTGAATTAAGATTATATTTATTACATTGTTTACTGTTGTTACAAAATCTAAATGTTAGTTAGTTGTGCAGGGTGAGGCATTTGCAATAAAAAATAAATAAAAAAATACATCTAAGCTATTTTAACAACTTTCATTTTTAATTCGAAGCAACTTAAATCGAAGTCAATCATATCTTAGTGATGAATAAAACTGTCAATGAAACAGATGAGGGATAATTGTTGAGTTGAATTAGGCTATTTACTGTAAATACTATGCTGTACTAAACAGAAACTAATTATAGTATATAACAGCACAAACTAAAACTCCAATAAAACCAGGTGTTACACATTTAAAATACTATATACTATAGTAATTTATAGTAAAGGGAAATATTTAGGAATGAGCATTGTAGTGTATAATTACAATTCTTTATTAATAAATTACACTACATAATGTAGTATCATTAGTAACTATCATGAACTAATAGTAATTACCACAGTATACTTTAGCCTTTACTACATTAAACTATATATATAGACCTTCTCTCTCAGTCATCTTTCCATCAAGCAAATTTCTCGTGTTAGCCTTGGTTGTCGACATGACCGACAGAGCGATAGGTGGCAGTAACGCACAAAAAAGTTTGTTGTCGACCACCAAAAACAGGTAGAAGAAGAAATCGTCATTCTTGCCATGCCATCATATGGCGTTATTTTCATCGGCTAGACACCGGCCTCACCGCTACGTGAATACCGGTGCTTGTGTGGACGCTACTGCGCTACTTGACAAAAAAATAAATAAATAAAATAAATATAGCTTCGCTACTGAAAAGTTATTTGATTTAGAAAGTAGCGACGCTACTGCCACGCTACTGAGAAATGTAGTTATAGCAGAATAGCAGCGCTTTAATAAATGGCCTTAGCAGAAGGCATCGTGCATATCAAAAACAGGCAAAGCAACAGATTGTGAATATTATTCAACATATCCCAGATTTTTAAAGAAAATTTTTTAGAGTTAACCCCATTTGTAATCTTTGGCATTTTCATGAGTAACTGTAATTTAATTACACATTTTTTCTCAGTAACTGTAACGAATTACTGTTACTTTTATTTTGTGATGAAGTTACGTAACACTGTTACATGTAACTAGTTACTCCCCAACACTCCTCATAACAAACTAACAGCTTTATTTAAGATTTTTTCTAAACAGGTTGCTGAAGGTGTGAAGCTGGCCGGATTAACTTGACAGGCAACATAAGGGTGTAAAAACAGTCTGGTGCTAGGTCCAGGCCGAAAGGGGAGATTAATTAACAGATGACTAATTGGGGACATCTGACTAATTGGAGTGTGTAAGCATGTATTTGTGTAGGAGCTGAACACGCACCAACACCAATGCATGGGCGCAACTGTATATTAGATACAGGCCAACACAAAAAGGGGAACTAAAGACCATGTTAAATTCTAAAATAGAAAGAAGGAAAAAAGACTGATTTACTAACATATGACAATCTGACAAAGTGTGTGAGTGACAAGTGTAAGGAAAATAACATCAGAAGCAAAATTCCAAAAATTGTAAAGAGAGAATGAAAAAAAAAAATGGATATGAATTGGACAGGGCAGCACGGTGGCGCAGTGGGTAGCACTATCGCCTCACAGCAAGAAGATCGCTGGGTCGAGCCTCGACTGGGTCAGTTGACATTTCTGTGTGGAGTTTGCATTTTCTCTCCGTGCTGGCGTGGGTGTCCTCCGGGCACTCCAATTTCCCCCCACAAGTCCAAAAACATGTGGTATAGGTGAATTGGGTAAGCTAAATTGTCCGTAGTGTATGAGTGTGATTGAGTGTGTATGGATGTTTCCCAGGGATGGGTTGCAGCTGGAAGGGCATCTGCTGTGTAAAACATATGCTGTATAAGTTGGCGGTTCATTCCACTGTGGCGACCCCAGAATAATAAAGGGACTAAGCCTTAAAGAAAATGAATGAATGAATGAATTGGACAAATTAGATTGGAGAAAAGTTGAGAAAAAGAAAAATCATTAAAACTCTATCACATTTTAAAAATATTTTATTTTACACACGTTATGTTTTTGAATTTTTTTTATTATTTTTATTTTACTTTAAGACATTTTTATGTTTTTGGAATCTTTTATTTTAAGATAGCTTTAAGATTATTTTATTTTAAACAGTATTATGTTTTTGATTTTTATTTGAAGACAGTTTTAAGATTCTTTTATTTTATACACATTGTTATGTTTCTGAATTTTTGTTTGATGACATTGTTAAGATTTTTTATTTTAAATCACATTGTTGTGTTTCTAGTTTCTTACATTTTAATACACTAAAAAAAAAAAAAAAAAAAATCTAGTTTTAATATGTTTGAATTTGAGCTTTAATGGTTACAGGTTTGAGTTGTCAGTTTAATAACACTATTACAATTGAGTTCTGAATTTTTCATTTTAATAAGTGTTGAGTTTAATCATACTTTGAAAGTGTTGATATTTGACTGTAAATCAATGTTAATTGCAATTGTTCAGTTGTATAATGACTTTAAATCTTTGAAGTTCAGTTTGAACTGTTAAGGTTGATTATAATTTTGTATTGGTGAAGTCCTGATTTTAATTATGCTGTTATAATTTTTTATTTTAATTCCAAGCATATTTTTACAAGTATTGACCTTAGATCTTAATCATATCTTGGGATGTTCAGTTTAAGCATGTCTTTATGAGTGTGGATTTCGTTTTGATCAGATGTTTATTTTTACATGTTGGAGTTGTTCATTTTAATCATTTGTTTACATTTTTATAATTTTAATTCTTATTCTAATTCTTGTATTTTTGGGACACAACAAAACCTTACCTTTATTGATAAAGTGTATAAGGTGTGCAAATGAAACTGTGGGATGACTGAAAGTTAATGGGAGTGTTTGGAGTAATAAGTTTGAATATAGTGAACATAATTTTTATTATTATAAATTATCAGAGTGAATTGAAGGGGTGAGATTGCACCATTGAAGAGAAGAACAAGGAGTGTGAAAATTGTTGCGTGAATCAGAAAAAAAAAAAAAAGAAAAAAAAAAAAGTAAATTGAAATGTTTTTTGGGATTTGGTTATCTGTGGATGTTGTCAGCTCCAGAGAGGAGCTGAAAAGGGGGATTGTTAGGAAAAAGGAATATTTGTTTATTACTTTTGTCTCTATTTCTTTTCATCAAACAATTATTTGTATTGGTCATTTAAGGGTCATATATTAAATGAACTTCTACTGTTGTGTGTGGGATGCTGTGCATAATAATTAGCATTTTTGCAGAAGTAGATACATGCGGGTCCAAAATTAAATTCAGCTCTGCAGAAACTTCCTGTCTGAAGAAAGGTGTTAAAACTGAACACAGAACACAGAAAGTCTTATGCTTTTTATGTTGTGCCGAGAATTCATAGAAAAAGAGGACTCATGTCTGGGGTGCGGCCAATAGAAGATTGGAGAATGATTGACAAGTGACGAATTACACTAAACTCCACCTGTTAATATCAGCTGCCTATTTAAGTTGAAGTCAGGAACTGAAAGGCATTGCGCACCTCCTTAATGTAACCTTTGCATTGCATTGAGGATAACAGAATTCTGTGAATCGAATTATTCATTTGTATACAATAAATTGTTAAGATTTTTGACATTGAATAAAAACCTCTCCTGACCTTTTTTATTGAACACGCATGGAATTTCTTAGATATTCCAACAAAAGCTACAAATGGAACTAATGAAATAAATAGAAAGACTTAACCAAACAAACTTAAGGATGAACTGGATAGAGGGCTCAGAAGGTCTACTGAAAAATACAAACAAACATTAGACGAAGACAACTCAAACACACCAACAACACAGAACAAACAAGCACCGTCTAGCAGTAACATGTAACAAGCGGTAACAGATAACAACATGCAGAAAGTACTAGCAACAATCAGAAGTAATGAACCGACGAAGACATGAGGAGAGAGAGCGCGTTATAAAGGGAGGAAAGCACATGAGGACCAGGTGTAAAAACTGAGACTAACGAGGACTAGATAAGGACTAAACAAGGGGGTGTGGAAGCTGGAAACGAGGGAGGAACAGAGGAGCACATGGTGGACACAAACACAGGCTGAGCCATGTGTTAAGACACAATACAAACAAAGATACATTGAAAGACGACAACACAGAGAAGACAGACAAGGAAGGGTTATGACATCCATGGAAATAGCAGCGTTTGAATGGCATTTTCCTTTCTCTACTAATTCGTCTGTGGCCACGCCCCTTTGCTGTGCGAGGTGTGTGCGCAGTGAATGCGCTTAACCTGGAACGTTTGTGATCTTATTAGCCTGGATGTATTTTTTTGAAGTCCTCAAATTCGTTCACTGTTTTGCTAACCTAACTCTGTAAAAGCCAATGTCTCTCTTTGCATTGAAATTTGAGCATCTTACATTCAGAGATGTTGTTTATGTCCACACAGTAACATTACACATCAACTAAAGTTTAAAATATGATATCATAGTGAACATGGCCAGATTAATGTAAGGGCTAGGTGGGGCTGAAGCCCCAGGGCCCACGGAAGAAGGGGGCCCTTGATTGGCTGAAGAATTAATTTGCGATATGATGCGGGAAACGCCTCTTTGTGTTATGCTTTCTCTCGTCGATAAGGTGAAGTATTCCTTCACCAGTGCTAAACTGATGCTAGAATGGCTGTTGCCCAATCAGAATATCGAACAGCCCTGTTTTAGTCACCCATAAGGGTGGTCAGATGTCCCAATTTTCCCAGGACAGTCCCTTATTTTGGCACTACCGCGAGAACCGTCCAGTCAAAGGTAGGCTAACCAAGCTCGTAGTGGAACAAAAAAAAAAATTCAAACAGTCTTCATCATTGATACACTTGTACATGTAGTAATAGAAGCTGTGATAGGTGGAATCATGCTGAATAGACTCATGACTAAAGAGCTTTCTCGGCTGCGCGGCGGTTACAGCTGGACTCAAACCGGCACGGACCCACACAATCCTTCCATCACACAATACAATGGTGACAGTGTGCGAACGAATCAAAAAGCCTATATGAGCAGTTATCAAAATATCTATTGTTGCGGACTATCTATCTCAAGTAAATACACTCGGTTATGCTTTACAGTAAGTCTAATTGAACCAGCTAGAAAGCAAACTTTTTTTCTCATGAATGTTTACTTTGCCCCTTTTATGAAAACGACAATAATAATATTGAGCAATAAAATAACAGCGCCGACTTTCATCAGACATTATATTTGATGCAAAAAATAAATTAATAAATAAATAAAATAAGGATGCTAGACCACAATAAACTATTTTAGATATTAGAAGCATGGATATTAAAGATATCATATCATTATCATATATAAAGATATCATATCATTATCATATCAAAAATATCATATCATTAACTTTAGTCAGCTAAAGTTCTAAAGAAACTTTTTAAAGGTAAACCCCTATTTAAAGTATTTATTATAAAGCACTAGTTTAGGAAGTAATGCAAATGTTTTTTTGTTTTGTTGATTTTTGCAGCCTGTTTGAACTTTAAAGTTTATATTATGTCATTACTTAGTTTTGTATACTTGCAGGCCTATTTTAATAAAATAGAAATAATATACAATAATCAAATATAAATGAAATGGTGTAAAATTAGATAATAATAATATGAATTAGTAAATTAATAATAATAACAACAACAACAATAATAATAATAATAATAATAACAACAACAACATTATATATATATATATATATATATATATATATATATATATATATATATGTATATATATATATATATATATATATATATATATATATATACACTTTTGTGAGGTAAAAAAATTAAAAGGGGGGCCCTTGGATTTGCTATAGCCCCAGGGCACAATGTGTTCTTAATCTGGCCCTGGTAGTGGACCACCCCTTTAATCATTTAATCACTGATATTAGCAAGTTGTATGGAAATGACTAAATTAACTACTCTTTTAGGATGAGTGAGAAGGAGGCAACCAGACTATTTGAGTATTAGTTAACCCTACATTCTCCGACTGTCTGTAAGAAGAAATGCAATTCTGTGGCGTGGAACACTAAGCAGCGTTTGGTCAGATATAAATCAAAACTCTAAATTTAATCAGAAATGATGAATGTGATCCGTTCTTACAATTAGAAATACAGTCTAAATTTGACAGTCACTTAAAATTGGAGTCACTTAATTTCGGAGCTAAAAAACAAATATAAATAAATTCTAATAAATAACAGAATTCTTTTAAGAAGCAATAGAAAAGGCTTATACGAATTTAACATTTGACCATGCGGTTAGTTTCGTCATTGGTCTAATAGATGGACTTCTACAGTGTCTAAATTATAAAGAGGAATCATTTAAAATATTTTAGATAATTAACAAATTCACAATAATCCAAAAAAAATTAATGAATCCTTGACTTGAGTTATTCAATAAAAAGGTGATTATCTATTCAGTTGAGTACAGTAAAAGTTCTGAATAAACTGTTTAATTCAAAAGGTTTGTTGTAAGCTGAAAAGACAGCAGTATACTTTTGTTGAAAATGCTTTACAAAACTGCATTCTAAAAATAAATGTTTCCAAATTAGAGGTACATACTGTGCATTGATACGAATTGTTTTTGTTAAATTTAGACATTAAAGTATTACAAAGTAGTTACGAAAAGTTGTATAATAAAGTTCTTTCATCTTATTAGGTATATTGATACCAGCCTATATTTTAACGGTAGAAAGAAAATGGTAATTTAATTTAAGATAAATTTATTAACAAAGATTATTATAATCCACCAATTACATTTAATAACCTTAATTTATGCTCATATATAAGCATAAGCCCTAGTCAAATGTTAAAGTTTGGGTGAGAATTAATAAGCCACTCATATATCCCTTCCACAATTTACAGAAAACTAGTAAATAATAAGTAAGAGTAAAAATAAACATCCTTTTTTCAGAAATCTAAAATAAAAATGATTCCTCTGTCCAACCAACACAAATAATTTTTTTAAGCTTACAGACTTCCAAAGCTTGAGAAAATTGGCAAGTTAAATGAAAAGTATTTATCAACTAAAACTACAGGCTAAAAAAAAAAAACTAGAGCATATAATGTAAAACCATAATAAGATAAAGATGGCATAAAAGGTCATTTGCCTGCTTAAAGTCCATATTTGTCTATTAGTGAGCCTAATGTTGATTAATAAACCTGAAACACATGTGGTTGTTGTCATGCGGTGAATCCAGCCAATGATGTATTAGCAGTGTCATAATCGCAGCACCTGCAGTCACTCTTCAGTCCACTGGTTGTTCTCTGAGTCCTCCTATGCTATTGTGATGCTACACGCGATAGTGATATGGCATCTGCAGTGTCTCAAGATATAATTCATTTGCTCTCCACAGCACTGCATGATGTTGAACACACCTAAATTAAAAGACACACTTGCAACACATGCTTGTAGAGAATATTTATTATAATCACAGTAACATCTTCATTTTAGTTTGTATTAATGTTGTACAACACCTCTAAATAAAATATTATGAACCAAATCATACAGTCAGTATAGATACATGAGATGCCATACTTGGTACAAAATGAGTAATACTTACAAAAATATAATATTTACCACAGAACATCAATGTTAGGTGATTAATACTGAAATATGCGATTCATCGGCTTAGGCAATTCATACAAACACACATCTATGGGATAAATTAAGGGACCAGTTTAACATTCTTTGTTTGCCCGGATTTACAGGAGTTAAAAGGTAATTGAAATTTTTTTATTGTATATTAATATAATTTAAAATTAAACTATGCTCTGATACTTAAATCCCTAAGATTTTATCTTTATGCTAACACAAAGCATCCCTATAGCAAGACTGGCCCACATCCTTGTTTGACTTTGGAAATAGTGTTCTTAAGCTCATAAGCCTTGCCGAGAGTTTGGATGACTAAAATTTTTTGTGCAATCAGCATACTTATCAATATGCAGAATAGTAGAATCACTTTGTGTGGGTACAGTCCCTTACCATTTGTCCTATCCAATTGAAAGTTTGGTTACATAAATCTATAAATCATTCTTTCAGAACTTTAAGTGTCTTTCCAAACTAATTTTAGCATATCCAACTTGACATGTTGAAGAATGGTGTTGTTGTTATGTGTGCTTAAAAACAATCTTCAATAATTTTGTGGTTGAAAAATTGACCCTTCGCAGGCAATCTGGCCAATCACAATGCCAATATTGAATTTTTTTTTCTGTTATTGGACTGGGACAGCCTGCAAAAGTTTAGTTTATTGATATGTGACTTGACAATAACCAGTGAACTACCTGAGGATGCGGAAGCTGACAGGTGAGATGAGCTAACTTAACCTGCATAAAGACCCAGATAAACAATGAATTCTTCTTTACTGTCTCCTATATATTCATAGATGCATTATTGTTTTGTTTAAGATGTCACCATTTGCGTGTGTTTGTGATTTATGCTAGTGAATCAATCTGTAACATTTTATTTGTATTCAAATGATCCCAACTTCCCATTATTGTACTTGTAGGCTATAGAGTTGAGATTAAGTAAGTACACAATACTAACCTTAAAAGACAAAATGGCACATTATACATGGCACAGACAACATCCTAAAAGTTAGTATATACTTTATACTGAATCATTATGTATAAAACAGGGTACAAGAGAATGACACATTTGATAATGAACAGATTTTAGCCTAACTTCTTTCTGAATAATTTTCTTTTACGTTTTCATCTTACATTAATTGTTTAGCTAGCCAAACTTATTGATCACAGTCAGTGTTATGTGTGTTGATTATGAATGTGCGAGGCCTTCTCAGACTGCTGAGCTGGATAGTTTCACCCACCCCACCTCAGTATAGGCCCCTGTGATATGCCAGTACAATGCTGCCATCAGTTTGGACCAGGAAGTCTGTACCTCTGGTGTAAAGCACTCTCCAAACTCCTCTGCAAGTATCTCCAGAATAACCCCACTTAAGATCTGTTGTCAAAAGAAAAAAGTTAAATGTTAAAAGAGAGCCTAAACAGATTGATGTTGGTTTAGTAAATAAGCAGCAACTTTCTCCTGGTTTACAGTGCCTATTGGTAAATAAATACAAAGGTGTTTACTGAACAAAATGTATCTTAATGTTTTCAATAATTAGTATGGGTGAGATTTATCTTTATTCTCAATGAAGAAAAATTTGACAAAATCTGTCACTGACTTTGCACTCTTGCATATATATTTAAATATCTACCTGTCACGCTCCTAAAAAAAACAACAACAAGGATCCAAGATGCAAGGTCTTTTAATGACTGGTGAAAGACAGACAGTGCAAAAATAAAACAGACAAATATGTGTGGAGCTTTAAGGAAAGGCCGGTGAAGTCCAGATCTGAGTAGCTTTCCGGAAACAGCTGGTAGACCCTGTTGTAAACAAATAAATGTTGGATAGAGGAGAACCCAGTCCAGGAGACTCGAAACAAGCAGAATTCTTTTATTGAGACGTGTTGGTTAAATCTGCAGTCATACAACGTCTTCAAGAAGTCCATGTGTCTGCAGGAGCCTATTGGAGGTCTGCAGTCTGCTAGTTTTATCACAAGTCTGATTTGAGACAAAGATGTCCTGTCTATATTGTCTTCTTAGGAGGAGGGGAGATGGCTAAACAAAGCATGCAAATTCAGCATTGAAGTCATTATGATACCCGGCATGTAGGTGCTAGAAAACCTGCCACACAAGTTAATCAACAAAGGGGGTTTCTTTGGCCTGAAAGTATCACCCCAAGACAAAGGCAGACTCATTGAACGCCTGCCCGTTGCATTTGCATCACTGGCTCAGCCAGTAGTCAGAAAGACAAAGGTTTAATGTCTCTCATAGCTGGGCTCTAAATGAAATGATATAATTAAAACCAAAGAATATAACTTTTCAGTTATATGTAGATTATTGTTTAATTAAAACTAGATTATATAAATTTATAATCCCACAACCCAATAAACACAGAGCGTCCTGACGAAACACAGAGCACAATGAACAATAACAAACTGACAAGATACAAAGAACACAACGCACAGATATAGGAAAAGATAATTAGCCACAGCTGATGCGAATGATTAGCACAGCTTATCAGCAAAACAATCACGTGATCAAAACAGAACGCTACTACAATGCACATGAATGAGACAAAACAAAACCACGTGACAATAACAGAGACACAGCAGGAAGAGCGCACAACCTGCAACTGTGATAGTACTCCCTCTCCTAGGAGCACAGATGAGCCCAGATGAGCTTACCTGCCAATTGTAATCATCAATAAGAGAGTGATCCAATATTAGGTCAGTTAGTTCTGTCACGTTCCTTGAAAAAGCAACAACAACAAGGATCCAAGATGCAAGGTCTTTTAATGACCGGTGAAAGACAGACAAAAATAGAACAAAAACAGAAAAATAAGTGTGGAGCTGTAAGGAAAGGCCGGGGAAGTCCAGATCTGAGTAGCTTTCCGGAAACAGCTGTCAGACAAAATAAACACAAAGCATCCTGACGAAACACAGAGCACAATGAACGATAACAAACTGACAAGATACAAAGAACACAATGCACAGATATAGAAAAAGATATTTAGCCACACCTGATAAGCAAACAAACAGTCACATGATCAAAACAGAACGCTACTACAATGCACATGAATGAGATAAAAACAAAACCATGTGACAATAACAGAGACACACCAGGAAGTGCGCACAACCTGCAACCGTGACAGTACCCTTTACGTAGTAATATATAAACCTCAAGCACTCAATAAATAATTGTTTGCTACTCATTCAAACTACTTATTTAAAATGAACTGAAACAACACTATTGAGTGTTTTTTGGGACAACTTAACTGTTTTATATTCAGTCCACTTCAGTCCATTACTTTAACTTAATCGATTTGTGTTGGGGCAACATGAAGAAATTGTGTGTTCATGTGCGAGGTGCTGCAAAAGACATAACTGTACAATGATTATCCATGTCTATCATCCATGCTTATATAGAAAACTGAAAGTATACGATTCTGTCTCATCTGCAACCCCTGCCCTTTGTCATTGTAAATTAATATTAACTGCTTTAGTCCAACGTCGACATTACCAGGATGATGAAGATGAGACAGCAAGACAAAACAGCCAAGGAAACTCAAATGGTTTCAGAGAATGAAAATCCAGGGCCCAGCCAATCACCTGACTTGAATCCAATAGGAAATACAAAATAAAGATCAGATTTATTAGATGAGATCCAAAGAACCATCATGAGTTTTACACTCTGTTGAAGTCTGTGTCAAGGCTGGACAGAAAACACAGAATAGATAATGCCAAAAAAATGCTAGTTTATTGCAAGGTTCAAAGATAACAAAGGCAGCTGCCTTTTATCGGGAGTCACTGGGGAACGCACACTGGTTTCAAAGCAACGGACACCCTTCACCTTTCACCCTTAGAGCCTGTGGTGAGGATAGCTGAAAGAGCAGGGTGAGGAGAGAACCCCTGTAGCAGAGCAATTGCTGGAGCTGGCAAGCGTGGAGGTACAACAGGATGAATGCGCAGATCACAGATAGGAGACATCAAACAAAAAAAGAGACTGACATGACAAAGAAGCCCAGATAAATCCTGACCCACATCAGTACTCCTCCCCTTAGGAACGCCCCCTGGTACTCCCAGGGAGAGAGACTGCCGAGAGTGAGAGAAGTCATCAATCAGCGAATGGTCCAAGATGTCCACCAGCCAGCTTCTCTCCTCAGGACTGTAGCCCTATCAATTGACCAAAATACTGAAAATCCCGCCCACAGGAATGGACAGCAAATAATTTCTTGACTGTAAAGACGGGCATTCTCAACAAAAACTCTGGGAGTGAGTCCAACATAGGACTGCTGGGCATACAAATCTGGGAATGAATTACCTACCTACGGGGCAGCCGTGAGGAATAATCATGCGAGTTAATGCTGTCTTAACTTGGCATTCAATACCCCAGACCATGGCTCCTAGCATGCAACCTTTGGGAAGAACAGTCTCAGTGGGTGGTTCCATCATTAGTGGAAATAAACTGACAAGATAAAGCATCCAGTTTAACGTTCTTACACCCGGGTTGATAAGAGATGGAAAAATCAAAACGACTGAAGAAAAGAACCCATAGTGGTGTTCAGTCGTTTGGCTGAACGAATATAGGTTAAGTTACGGTGGTCGGTCCAAACCACAAATGGGATAGAGAGAACAGCTCCAATGCCCACTGTCAGGCAGTTGCTGGATCCATCAGATCCACCTGAACCTACTTGCACTCGCTCTCACTCTCCTGATTACTGATCAGCACCACCTGTGCACAGACACACACACACACACACACACACACACTATATAACGCACCTCCGCTCACTCCACCTCTGTCGGTCCTGATCATCACGTCTATGAGAGTCACCCGATCCATCCCCAGTGTTTCTACTACTCCAGCGTCTCCTCGATTCCCTCCTGTGCTTCCTCATTATCTGTGTTCCAGTGCATTTAGTGTTCATCGTATCCACGGATAAGTTTAGTGAGTTGTATGTCTGCAACAAACTCCATGCTGCTAAAGCACTTCCTTGTTTACAACAAACTCTCTCTGAACTCCATCCTAACTTCATTTAATGACTTTGTGAATAAATACTGGTTTACATATAGCCCTCCTGTGTCCAGTCCTATGTCTGTTGTGACAGAAGGACCGACCGAAAACACATATCGCGATAGATCCCGGACACACAACACTGTCACTCAAGGCTTCACTTCTCCGCGTTGTTCACCCTCCAGTGACCGTCTCTGGCTCAGGCAGTCCCATGGCACTTCCGCAATGTTACTCTGGTGAAGCAGCTGATTAAAGTTAATCAAGTTAACCTGTACATCGAGATGCATCCGAGCCAATTCCCCACCGAGTGATCTCAGGTAGCATTCCTTATTTCTTTTTCTAACTGAAAAAGCCCTGCTATGGGCGAAAGCAATATGGAATTCCAAAAAAGTCATAATTAATTTGTATGCACAGTTTACTGCTCATCTATCTGAAGTTTTCAACTTTGCTACCGGATCTCTCTCCAACAAGGAAGCTCTACAACAAGGAAGCTCCTCTATCTCAGAATACACAATCCAATTCCGCACTTTGGCAGTGGCTAGTGGCTGGAATGAGACAGCCCTCATTAGTGCTTTTCGACAAGGATTAAATGCCAACCTCAAGTCTACTATGGCGATACGATGATACCATCGGATTTAAAATATCCTCCAATGCACCACCCGAGTAGCTCAACAACTAGCCGCCTTTTACAGCTGTGAAACCGCTCACCAGTTTGCTCCCAGTGTTGCCTGCCCTTCAGTACCAGAACCCATGCAAATAGATTCCTCACGCCTCTCTAAAATTGAGCGATCCAGATGAATGTCACGAGGATAATGTCTTTACTGTGGGTAACCTGGTCATTTCATCAAAGAGTGTCCCGTGAAACCCCCTCGTCCCATGGTGAGTACCATTCATGTCAATGATGAAGTGTCTAAACTTACACTTACTCCTGCCATATTGGTCACCCCAGACTTTATATGCTCTGTCTCAGCTCTCATAGACTCCAGATCTTCTGGCAATTTCATATCCCGAGCCTGTCAGATATCACTCCCCCGAGTTTACTCTGCAGATCGGATGTCTTCACAAGGAGAAAATCAGTTTTTTTGGTACTGGAAGAATCCACCGTCAATATCATCCTGGGACGTCCATGGCTATCTCGCCATTCCCCGGAAATCAGGGGGGACCACAGCGAAATATTACAATGGAGTAAGGAATGTCTTGAGAACTGTATGATTCCAGTGAAACACCACATTTCTTCAGCGATACCACTCCCAGTGGCCACTACAAGTACCAAAAGTCCCAAAGTCTCCATTTCCCAGAAGGTCCCAACTGAGTATGTTACGTTCCAGGATGTGTTCAGTAAGCAGGCAGCCACCAGGTACCACCACATGGGCCATGGGACTGTGCTATCAACCTGCTGCCTGGTGCTAAACTACCAAAAGGAAAGATCTACCTGTTGTCCACCCTGGAGCGCAAGGCGTTGGAGGATTATGTGTCTGAAATGCTCCATCAAAGATTTATCCAACCATCCACTTCACCGGCAGCTTCGAGCTTCTTCTTCGTGGGTAAGAAGGATGGAGGTTTCCGACCCTGTATTGACTACCAAGCAGTGAATTCTCAACTCATTCCTCAGCCCTACCGCTCCCCCTGGTCCCAGCAGCCCTCGAAGAACTGCGCAGAGCCCATGTTTTCAGTAAGTTGGATTTGAGGATTGCATACAATCTTGTGCGTATTCGAGCTGGAGATGAATGGAAGACGGCCTTCGTTACACCTGCTGGCCACTACGAGTATCGGGTAATGCCCTATGGTCTTTCCATCTCACCTGCCATCTTCCAAACCTTCATGAATTAAGTATTCCGAGATTTCCTAAAGCATAAAAAACGTGAGTTCCATAAAACCTCCTTGCAGTTTTTGGGCTATATCATCTCTGCTGAAGGCATCCAGATGGACCAGAGGAAGGTAAAGGCCATCAGAGAATGGCAACAACCCCACTCAGTGAAAGATCTCCAACATTTCCTGGGCTTCGCAAACTTCTACCGAAGATTTATCCAGAACTACAGCGCTCTTTCTGCTCCTTCTTTTCTTGCTCCTTCGCGGATTAGTATGGAATCAGTCTGCCCATGAAGCCTTTGAGAAGTTAAAGGATACTTTCAGGTCAGCCCTTCTCCTGCAACATTCAGATCCACAGTGCCCCATTATCATAGAGGTGGATGCCTCTGCCACAGTAGTAGGGGCCATTCTTTCTCAGCTGTCCGGTGAGCCTCCACGCCTCCACCCTTGCGCCTATTACTCAAAGAAGTTGTCTCCGGCGAAACAAAATTATGACGTCAGAAACCAAGAGCTATTATCCATCAAGCTGGCTTTGGAAGAGTGGCGACACTGGCTGGAGGGTGCTGAACACCCCTTCACTGTGATAACTGATCACAAAAATCTACAGTACCTTCGAGAAGCTAAGAGGTTGAATCCATTGCAGGCCAGATAGGCCCTGTTCTTAACCCGCTTCAACTACTCAATTATGTACAGACCTGGTTCTAAGATTGACAAGGCTGACGCTCTTTCCAGAGTCCATGCTCCCGATGGTCCAACAGAACCTGAACATATTATCTCTCCAGCCCTAATCATCAGACCTATCAGATGGACCTTGGAGGAGATCCATGTCGCTACTCTCCAGGAACCCGCTCTGCCAGAATGCCCAGAAGGTTAAACTTATGTACCCTCTACCATCAGGGAAAACCTTCTGGGCATCAATACTGATCAATACAAGATCAATACTGGTGGCCTAGTATGATCGGTGATGTCAACAGGTACGTCCGAGAATGCTCAGTCTGTGCCATGTCTAACACTCCCCGTCATCTCCCCACAGGAAAACAGGATGCCTCTTATTGTTCCACGGAGGCCCTGGTCCCACATAGGGGTGGATTCCGTTACTTACCTTTTTAACTCTGATGGTAATACATGTGTCCTGTTGGTGGTAGATCGCTTCTCAAAGGCGTGTCGTTTAATTCCTCTCAAGGGTCTAACCACCGCCTTGGACACAGCCAAAAGACTGTTCCATCATGTGTTTAGAAACTTTGGGATTCCCGAGGAAATAGTATCGGACTGTGGTCCTCAATTCATCTCCTATGTCTAGAAGGCATTCTTTAAACTTCTTAGTGTGTCTGTCAACCTTTGCTCAGGCTACCACCCCCAGACGAATGGCCAGGCTGAGCGTAAGATCCAGGAACTCAGACTGAACTGCCAAGTGGACCAGTTCAGCTCAAGCCAGTTCCTCTCCTGGGCCGAGTATGCACAGAACTCCCTCTGTCAAGAGTCAACCGGATTAACACCACTCCAGTGCATACTCGGTTACCAACCACCCCTATTCCAGTGAATGGAGGAACCGTTGGAAGTTCCAGCTGTAAACTACTGGTTCCGGGTGAGCGAAAGAGTGTGGGACTCAGCTCATATCCAACTCCAATGAGCGGTGAGACGGAACAAGAGGTTCGCAGATGCCCAATGATGCGACACATCCATACACCAACCGGGAGATCGAGTGTGGCTGTCCACGTGAGATCTTTGACTTCGTTTCCCCTGCTGAAAGCTGAGTCCCCGCACCCAGGTACAGAATTCACCCCATGTTCCACTTCTCACTACTAAAGCCTTGTTTCTCCCCCACTAAAGAGCCCCCTGAAGCTGATATGGTGCCCCCCTCCTCCCGACGTCCTGGAACCAAATTTGGTGTACACAGTAAGGGAGATAGTAGATTCAAGACACCGGGCCAACCAGCTCGAGTATCTGATCGATTGGGAGGGGTATGGTCCAGAGAAAAGATCCTGGGTACCCAGAGCCGATGTCCTGGATCCATCACTCTTGGAGGAATTCCATCAAACCCACTCAGACCAGTCTGCCCCTCGAAGTCGTGGAAGACCCTGGCATCGTGTAGGGGCATCAGGAGCCACCCCTGGAGGAGGGGGTAATGTCAGGCATGACTTTGTAAGCTTGTAAGCCCTCAATAATCAATGCAGAGATGTAAAGACCTGTCCTTCTTTTTAATGAAAAAAAACCCAGCACTGTCAGTGGAGATTGACTGTACAATGGTGCCCGCGGCAGGTGATTCGACAAGATAATTCTCGAGCGCCTGGCATTCGGGAGCAGATAAAAAATAGAGCTTACCACAGGAAGGAGTGCTCCCCAGAATCATATGGCAATGGTAAAGAAGACAAGCAGCCCGGGAACGACAGAGCAGAAACAAGACATTTAATATGACACGATAAGCTCCATGAAATTATAGTCCCTTTGGACCAGTCTATATGTGCATTATGCAGACCCAAGACTATACAAATAAAAGTATATTGTCTCTTTGTGTTTGCCTAAGATGGTGAGACTCACAGGGGACACAAAAAAATATATTCACTCTTTGTGTTTGCCTAAGATGGTGAGACTCACAGGGGACATGATTTGGACAATCCTGGTGAGAGGCCTCCCATCAAGTGTATATACGGTGACAGGGTGTTTGAGGGTCTTAAACAGCATCTTATGGTTAAGTGCCCAGGCTTCATCCACAAAATTACCCTCAGCACCAGAGTCAATAAACGCAGTACAAGAGATAATTTCCGGCAGTGCAGAGTGGCAGGCAGTGATGAACAGGACTTGGAGCACTGGCTTGTTCCACTCACATGTGGCTTTAAGCTTCAAGCTTCTTGGTTGTGACGGTTCATCTCCAGGAATGGCTGCACCTACTCTTGATGACACCAGAGACCAGATGCTCATCGCAACATTGGAGGATCTTCAAAAGTGGTGCAATGCATGGTTGCAGTTCTCGAGTAGGACATGATGGCTGTGCTTCCCAGGCTGCTTCAGTGGTGGGGCAGGAGATGGCATGTTTCCCAGTCTCACCATTGAACCGACTAGAGGGGTGTGATGTGTGGGCTGATACAAGAAATAATTTCCCAGCCCCTGTCCCCTTCTTCCCGGGAGAACAGAGTGAGCACACGCAGGCATAGAGAGTATTTTTTTTCGCCTGGTACTTGTGCGCTTGGCCATGCCATTTCTTCACAGCACCACAGTATCACCGCAAGCGCTGGTCATGCTGCACATAGGCAGTTCTTCCCTAGGCTTATGTATAAGCTCTGCAAAGTGGCTAACTATGCTCTCATGACCTTGAAGCCAACCACCTGTGCCCTGGGAAGGATGATGGCCACACATTGGTCCGGAAACGCCACCCTTGGCTTACCCTGGTAGATATTATCACTTTCTTGGCATGCCCATATCCCAGGCAGACCTATTTGACGACACTGTCAGGGACTTTACCCAGGAGTCATCATTGGTGAGAGATCAGCCATTCGCAATGAAGCAGGTCATCTCTTAGTGGGCTCGGAAGAACTGCTCCCCCGCCGGGCTCATCCATGCTGGCTGTTTCTCGCTGAGAGCGTTCTTCCCGCAGCTCCAAGATTGCTCCGCAGACCCCCCCGTAGGAAGTAGACGTTCTCGTTCCTGGTTGCCATTAAGTCAGGTTTTTGGACCAGCCTACTTTCAAGTTTTCCTGAGACCCTGGCCCAGCTACATGCCCAAGGTTCCTACCACCCCCTTCAGAACAGGCAATAAACCTGCAATCGCTGCCTGCGGATGAGACAGAGTTGATGCCATTGCCCTCGCATATCTGTGCCAGAGCAAGCCATGTCCCCCAGGAGGTCAATTGGGAGGAAACTGAGCTCGGTGTCAAAAATACTTGCTGCGCCCCATCTGGCGAACCCCAGAGAGTTCCTTAAAGGGAGAAGAGCCAGGTGCGTTGCTCAGTACGATGTTGGTATGCACACTCGGTCTGCCCCCGTGCCGAAGATCAGTGCCAGCTATGTGTGATCCCCGTTGGTGATCCCATATTTGTCTTTCAGCCACGAAGCGTTCCCACTTCTCAGGCGGACCTGTATCTTCCCTACCCAATAACCAGCTTAACATATGTAGGGATTCCCCTGGATAAGGTTAGCCCATATTGTCATCAGGTCTGCCCTCTCAGGTAGCAGGTGGCCTCCACAACGTCCATCCCCTTTGGGACTGGCATTCTAAAATCCCAAGACTTCAGTTAGCTAGGTAAAAGATATTATACAATCCCTGAATTCTAATTCTAATATCTGGTAATTAAAAGAGCCTGGGGACAATGTATGGTTGAGCGATTTGTGATGTTGTGCGCTCACGCAAACTTCTCATCAAAGCACGTGATGGGCTCAGCTGCTGACGAATGAAGAAAAATCGTACAAAAAGGGAATTGATTTCATTCCTGTTGAGTGAGGTTTTCAACTTCCAACTTCTATTTCGAGAATGTAAAATGGAAGCAAACCCTCACAAATAAAGGCAATTTTTATGTTACTTTCTTCATTCATTCATTCATTTTCTTTTCGGCTTAGTCCCTTTATTAATCCGGGGTCGCCACAGCAGAATGAATCGCCAACTTATCCAGCACATGTTTTACGCAGCGGATGCCCTTCCAGCCGCAACCCATCTCTGGGAAACATCCATACACACTCATTCACACTACGGACAATTTAGCCCACCCAATTCACCTGTACCACATGTCTTTGGACTGTGGGGGAAACCGGAGCACCCGGAGGAAACCCTCGCAAACACAGGGAGAACATGCAAACTCCACACAGAAACGTCAACTGACCCAGCTGAAGCTTGAACCAGCGACCTTCTTGCTGTGAGGCGACAGCACTACCTACTGCGCCACTGCGTTGCCCATGTTACTTTATTTTTGTTCACAAATATATAGCAACATAATCATGAAGGTCTCTAGATTCATCCAAACAAAATGTTTCTTTTAAGAGATTCACAGTTTTTGTATACTTTGTCAAAGCCCTACTATAATTGCAACTATAATTGCAGCAAAATTGCAGCATTTTCTGTACACGGTTTGGCTGTTCGTTCACACAAATCAGGTCACTGAAACTCAGATTTTTGAAAACTCCTGTCAGGGTGAAGATTTTTAAAAGCTCCACGGTCTGTGTTTTTTAGAAAATGGAGGAAAATCTTTTTTGTTTACAAAAATACTTAAGTACGTGTGGACATGGACTAATTTGAACTCTTTAAATCTCTCATAATCTCACCTCATCAAGATCATTATACAACTCCACAAACAGCATCAGCAGCTTTACTTATTACAAACCTGTTTGACTATTTGTGTCAGATGTCTACAAATGTAGTGAAATTACTGATAATAATGTGGAGAGCAGTATTTACTTTTGACTGACTGTTTGACCTATTTTTTTCTTTGACTGCTGTAACTGTAGTGTGGGGCCAAATACTCTCTACTTTTTCTGTGCAGGGAAATAAAAGTTGTTTTATTATTTTTGATTTAATTAATTTTAATATTTGTAATAAATTTATATATACATACTTACACACACACACTTTTTTCACTTTGTGTTTTTTCACTTTAAGACAAATGTATATGTTATTTGTGTTTTCATGTTTTTGAATTTATATGATAGATACATTTTGGGGGAGTACATATCAAATAGTTTTTTACATTTACACATAATAAATGTGTTTATGAATATGAATTGATCTGTTGAAATCAGTTGTTTTGAGGTAGAAGGCCAAATGTTCTCCTCCAATTCAAATTTTGCATTGAAGGCTGCTTACTACATATTTGCACACCGGCACATATTCAAATACAATTTTCCTTAAAAAAAACTTTAAATAAATGCAAAACATTCATACAGGACACTATAAACAATGCTACATTCATGAAACCATTGAGAAAAGTTTGGGCACAAATGGGCTTTAATATTTTCATGCTTACTTTGAAGTATATTGGTTCCACTTTGTATTTGAAGGCATGTGCTTTTCCCACCAGTACCAGCACAGATGATACTTTCTCTGGGTCATGTAGGTTCTCCACAACTGTGTTAATGGCGTTCATGACACGTCGGGCATGTTTTCTCAGCTGAGAGCTTTTCTCCATCTCCTCTGGATCCTCCATATCCTGGAACTGACTGAAATACTGCTTTGCTGAGGGGAAGTTAACAAAGAATCTGTAGAAGACAAAAACACGATTAACTGAAAAAAGGTAATATGTAGTATTGAAAGAAGTGTTTAGTGAAATTCCAAGTGAGCATTGTAATAAAAATGTATGTGTATTCTTATTTAACAGCAGCACAACTTACTCCTCATCAAATAAATAAATAAATATGAATTTTCTTTGATGTTTCATTTACAGATGTCGCTGTTACGGTAGCCTCGCTGCGTGTGTTTTGAGCTCTGTCGCATATATTCGCAATCTACATTTTTATCATAAAATACCTACACATTCGCTAAGCATTTGTCTCTACTACTTAGGGTGAACAAACCCTTAATACATTTTACACAACACTTAACACTCTATACAAATAAATCTACTTTAAAATGTTCTGTCTCTCGAGCACCGCTAGTCAGCTAAAGCTACTGACTTCTTTCATTCACTAATTTTCTCACTTGATGGCTTTTCTCTTCACCCTGTATGATGTCGCTTGTGTGTCTGTCCTTGAATACAGGAGAGGCATCAATGGAGGCGCTGGCACTGGAGCTGGAAGCAGTGGAGAGCCAGATTCGTGATCTCCAGATGAAGCGAGCGCAGCTCCGGGAACAACAAACCTTGCTCGGTGTGCTCTGCACTGCAACTCGCTCATCTGAGGTAAGTGCACGATACAACCACGACACTCCGTCTACCTCAACCCCGCGTGTTCCTCTGTCCAGGCCCAGCACACCAAGGACGCGGTTCGCCCAGGTGTCGTGCACACCGACACCCGGCTACCTCGACCCCTGGGTGCAGCCGCGTAAGGTACTTACCAGGTCCCGGGGCAGAACGTCTCCTCCTCCCGTGTTCGAGATCTCCACGGAGAACCACTTTGCCTGTCTCCGCAAGACGTGTCGCAATGTGGCTATCATCGGTGACTCCATTGTCCACCACGTCTGCGCTGCTTCCACTTTAGGTAACAACGTACGCACTTATTGCTTTCCTGGTGCTTGCGTTAAGAATATTTCTGCACAGGTACCTACTATCCAGAGCACTGGCGAGAGCCTCAGTGCTGTTGTCCTCCACGTGGGGACAAACGACACCGGGCCGCGGCAGTCGGAGATCCTGAGAAGGGACTTCAGGAGCCTGATCGAGACAGTTTGACGCACCTCGCCCGCCACGCAGATCATTGTTTCTGGACCACTTCCTACCTACCGCCGAGGAAATAAAAGGTTCAGTAAACTTTTTCCTCTGAATGAATGGCTATTAACATGGCGTAATGAACAGAAATTGCTCTTTGCCAATAACTGGAATCTTTTCTGGGAGCGTCCTAGGCTTTCCTTGCTGATGGGCTGCACCCCAGTCGAACTGGAGCTGAACTCCTGTCGGATCGCAAATTAGTAGTGATGACTTCATGAATTTTTTCAGTGATAAAATAGAAGGCTTTGGACAGATAATAGATGATGTTAAACTTTCTGCACCACCTTATACTTCAGATCCAGTAAACATTCCACTGAATCTAAATAACCTACAATGCTTCAAAATCATAGAACAGGAAGAGCTAGATAAAGTTATAAATAGTTCTAAACCATCTACGTGTATGTTAGACCCAATTCCAACAAAATTACTGAAAGAATTGCTACCTGTTATAGGAGAACCTCTCCTTAACGTTATCAACTCTTCTTTATCTTTAGGCCATGTTCCAAATCCTTACAAGCTAGCTGTTATTAAACCTATTATTAAGAAACCACAACTGGACCGCAGCAACTTAGCTAATTATAGGCCTATGTCAAATCTTTCATTTATGTCTAAATGAAGGTAACTGACCAAGTTTGGAGAACTCTATAGCGCCACCAGCAGACCAAAATTTCAACAATTAAACTGTTATAATTTTTTAGCCATTTGAGCTAGAAAAATAAAACTTAGCACAAAAGATTTCACTGATCATGCCGATTCAAACCAATAATGTACATTAAAACTAAAATTAAAATTCTCAATGAACACTATGATCTTAAGGTGCATGCCAAAGTTGGCCACAGCGCCACCTACAGGTCAGGAGATACCTAAAAGGCATATTTATGCTTATAACTTTTGAACAGTTTATCAGAAAATCATGTTCTTGAATCCTTTGGATTCTTTGGGTCATGCTGAATCTGATGGTATTTAAAATTTGTCATAATTTGCCATATCTTTTGAAAAGTATGACATATCTGCACAAAAGTCAACATGTGACATCGACAGCATGTACCAGAAGTACACCTAGCGCCACCTAGTGGTCCGGAGTTGTAGCGTTTTTTTGTTAAAATAGTCATAAAGTTTAAAAATTTTGTCCAAATTTGGATTTCTTGAATTCATTTTGTTCCTTGGTTAAAGGGAAATTCAATGATATAAATTTGTCATTTTATTCTCTTTTGTCTGTCAGCCATAACGTAGTAAATGAAAAGCAGTTTGTGGATCACGTGATGCTTTGAGAGCGACAAGACGTGCCTGAAAGAGCTCCTCGCCATATATATGAATCTTTGACTAAACAGTCGTCCTAATTACTTTTAAAGTGCTCAAAATTGAGGGGAAAGTGAACAAGATGTCTCTCGATGCTTTTTGGTCGCAATCAGATTCGACTAGTAAACAAGCTAGAAGAAATAAACGCCAAAACAAGAACACTATTGCCGAGCAAGATGGCGATAATCCGGGCCCAGCTGTTTCTAACGAGAATACGTTTTCGGATGACGCAGTTAACTGTATCGTCGAAAAGGTGTCGATTGTTCTTGAAAAGAAGTTACAGGCGATAAGCGATCCAATTTCTGAGATATCAGGCAAGTTGGACAGTATGATCAAGAGAGTCATCGAGGCCGAGCAGAGAATATCGGACCTCGAGGATAATCAAGTTAACAGCTCAACACGCCTCGGATCTATCGAGACATCCCTGCAAAAAGCACTCGAACGTATAGAAGACCTTGAAAATAGAAGTCGACGTCAGAATATCAGAATCGTCGGTCTCAAAGAGGGCACTGAGGGGGGTGACCCATTAGCTTTTTTTGAGACTTGGATCCCGACTACGCTGAATATCAACGCAAAGGACGGACAGATCAAATTGGACAGAGCACATCGTACTGGACAATTTCACAACGAAGGTGGACATCTGAGAGTGAGACCCGTGATTGTTCGACTGCACAACTGTAAAGACAAAAGACCGATCCTAGAAGCAGCGAGACGTCTGGGTGACCTCTGCATCGAGGGGAAAAAGGTGTCGTTTTTTTAAGATTTCTCAGCTGGTGTGCAGAAGAAGAGAGCGGAGACGGCGGAAGCCCAACGAAGATTACGAGAAGCAGGATTGAAATATGCCTTCATTTACCCTGCCACTATAAGAGTGTTCAACGTAGCCGGTAAGAGCACATACATGTCCACGGCCGCGGAGGTGAACGCCTTCTTGGAATCGACTCAACAGTCATAACACTCCTTAGCAGGTACTTATGATGTACGGAACGCGCGAAATACTTCTACTGTGGACATTTATACATATGATGACTGTGATAAATATTAGCCTGTTCGGCTTGGAGCACTGTTGACACGAATAACTTTAATGATACGTAAGGAAAATACCTTCGTACCACGAAATCATGAGCACGAGACTCCCATGTTGTTACCTCTCTGCTTTCTGTTTCTCTGTCTATCGTTGAAAAGATCAGTCGACGAATGCGAGAGGTTCACAAATGCCGTTTTTTTTGTGTTTCTATATTGTTCCATCTCCCGTTTTCAGTTGGGGTTGAGAGTTTTTCGTACACCTGCGCAGTTCTGTCTTTACGCAGGTCTCTTGACTTCGTTAGTTTTCTTGTTTCTAGCAGTTGTGGCTTATCTTCTTACCCTTTCACTGTTATGCCTATTATTTTTTTCTTGTCAGTGTGTACATTTTAAAACAACTAATACATACACATTTATTGGTAATTTAATTTACAATGAGTAGCACTTATAAATCTAGCATAAGAATACGCACTTGGAATGTTAAGGGAGTCAATAATGTTGTTAAACGGAAGAAGATCCTAAATATTTTGAAAAGGGATAAAATTAATATTGCGTTATTACAAGAAACACATTTAAATGACCTTGAACATCAGAAATTTGGAAGAGACTGGGTGGACCAACTTTATTACTCATCCTTTTCATCCAAAAAGCGTGGTGTAATAATATTGATTCACAAAAATTTACCATTCAAATTACAAACGAGCTATTCTGATAAAGATGGTAGAATAGTTATAATAAAGGGCTTGTTATATGGAGAGGAGGTTGTGATAGCAAACATATATGCTCCAAATTTACATGATGAAGATTTCTTTGCCCAGGTATATAATAAAATAGCTTACTTTGACTGCAACAATGTAATTCTGGGGGGAGATTTTAATTGTTATCTTAATCCAGATATGGACAAATCACCGGCAGCTGCCATGGCTCCTAAAACTACTAATATTATTAAAACTTCATGTCAGGAGCTAGGTCTCATTGACGTATGGAGATTCTTAAACCCCACTGTTAAGGCTTACACATTTTATTCCTACCCCCATCAAACCGCCTCACGTATCGATTATATATTCTTTTCAAATCAGATGATAAGCTTGGCTGAGAAATCTGATATAGGCCCGACAACTCTATCAGATCATGCACCAGTAACAGTTAATATGTCGCCACCGCGAACTAATTATCAATCATGGATATGGAAACTTAACCCCTTCCATCTCCTAGATGAGAAATTTGTTGAATATTTAAAAGTGCAGACAAAGTTGTATTTTCAAACTAACGATACAAACGGAACGGACCCTAGAACATTATGGGAAGCTTACAAGGCTTTTTTGAGAGGAATGATAATCGCTTACACAAGTAAGAAGAAAAAGGAACTACTATTTGAGCAAATGAAACTAGAAAAGAAAATTAACACAATAGAAAAAGAGTTTCATTCCTCAAAATCAGCTCAACTCCTTGCTGAACTTAAATCTCTAAGAGCCCAATTAAATCAACTATTCACCAGAAAAGCAGATAAAGATATATTATTTGCAAGGCAAAGATTCTTTGAAATGGACAATAAACCCAATCGGTTTCTAGCTAGATTAGTCAAGAAGATGTCCGTAAAAGGACACATTTCAGCAATTAAGGATTCCTTAGGCTGTAGAATAACAGAAAATAAGAAAATAAGTGAGACATTTAGACAATACTATGAAAAATTATATAAATCAGATATAAATACACAAAGTAAATCAGAAAATACCTTTTTCAAAGATCTTTGTATTTCTAAAATAAATAATATACAAAAAGAACTCTTAGAAGCTCCTATCACCCTTTTGGAAATTAAAACTGCAATAAACTCTTTACAATCAGGAAAATCACCAGGGCCTGATGGGTACCCAGTGGAATTTTTTAAGATCATGAATGATAAAATAAACCTATACCTCTTGAAAGCTATCAATACCTCTTTTCATGAATCCAAACTCCCTAATTATATGAATATGGCTAATATTATTGTAATACACAAAAAAGAAAAGGATTCAGAGGAATGCGGCTCTTACAGACCAATCAGTTTGCTAAATGTAGACATAAAGGTGCTTGCAAAAATTTTGGCTAAACGCCTCGAGCAAGTAATCCCAGACATCATAGACCCAGATCAGACTGGGTTTATAAAAGGTCGCCACTCTTACTGCAATACTAGAAGATTATTTAATATAATATGCCACCTTGATTGTAATCTTATACCTGGAATCTTAGTAGCGATGGATGCCGAAAAAGCATTTGATAGGGTGGAGTGGAGTTATATGTTTGATGTTATGTCTAGATTTGGTATTGGCGAAAAATTTATAAAATGGGTCAGATTGCTCTATACATCACCTAAAGCTGCCGTATTAACTAATGGTGTTCTTTCTGATTCGTTTACACTTCATAGGGGGACCCGTCAGGGTTGCCCCTTGTCCCCACTATTGTTTGCTATGGCGATCGAACCTCTGGCAATTTACATTCGAAACAATCCAAACATTTATGGTGTAACTATTGGCAATAGACAACAAAAGATACTGCTTTACGCAGATGATATTTTGTTAACTATAACTAACCCACAAAGATCATTACCTGAATTAACTGAGTTGATTAAGCAATTTGGAGTTATATCCGGATATAAAGTTAATTTTCATAAATCAGAAATAATGCCGTTAGGATCATCAGACGTATCAGAGCCCAATTTTATCAAACCATTCAAATGGTCCCCTAGGGGTATCACATATTTGGGTATCCGTATTACACCCAAACTTTCACATCTTTATGATGCCAATATTAAAACATCAATATTGCGTTTCAAGGAAGACCTCACAAGATGGTCAAAACTCCCGGTTTCTTTCTCAGGAAGAATAAACCTTATAAAAATGATAATATTCCCAAAAATGTTATACCCACTATCCATGACTTTTTCATCCCTGACAAATGCTGATATAAAAGATCTCAATAGTTCTATGTCTAAATTTATTTGGGCCAGTAAGCGACCAAAAGTAAAACTACAAACTTTACAATTGCCCACTGATAAAGGGGGATGGTCTCTACCAAATTTTAAATATTATATATGGGCAATACAGGCTAGGATCATTCTAGACTGGGTACATAAATCTAAAGATGCTCTGTGGGTAGATATCGAACAAGAGTTTTGTAACCCAGTTTCTTTGATTAACTTACTTGACCAGAAAACCCAAATTCCTGACAAGGTAAAAGAAAACCCACTTATTATTAGAACTATCAAAATATGGTCGCAGCTCAGAAGATCGCTTAAGTACAATCTGAACTTGCCTATTCTATCCACACTGACTAGTAATACAAATTTTTACCATATTTATATGGGCTCTCAATTTGGTAGCTGGATTAATTTGGGAATATACAGTATACATGATCTCTTCCATAAGGATGTTTTTATGTCATTCGAGGAGTAAAATTTAAAGCACAATATCCCTAAAAACGATTTCTTTAAATATTTGCAGATAAGGCATTTCGTTCATACTAGACACGGCAGCCTTACCTTGAATAGCTCTGATTTCTTTTTGGATAGATTCTTTCTCAAGAATACTGAAGTTAAGCACTTTATATCCAAATTTTACTCCATGATAAACCAGTATAAAGCAGACAATCTGATCTCATTGCAGAAGACATGGAGTAAGAACCTAAAATGCGCCATTGATGAAAACATGTGGGATGATATTATCAGACTACCCTTGAATATTTCAGTCTGCAACAGATTTAAAGAAATGCAATTTAATATTGTACATAGAGCTTACATATCCCCAAACAAATATAGTAAAATAAATAAGACCGTTTCACCTCAGTGTCCAAAATGCAATAATAGTATCGGCACGTTCTTTCATTGTCTTTGGGAATGTCCTTTGATTGCTGATTTTTGGAATGACATTTGTGACAAACTGTCCATAATACATAAACAGAAGGTTACGGCCTCCCCATTAATGTGCTTACTAGGTGTTCTGAACCCCCCTTTTTCTGGAACATTCAGATGTTTTACAACCTCTACTGATGCTGGGGAGGAAATTAATTATGAACAAATGGGTCGGGACAGAACCTCCTCTAGTCAAGGACTGGATAATCTTGATTAAAGAAACCATAATTATGGAAAAGATTGGACATATATTAAAAGGAAAATCCAAGTTATTTCAGAAGCTGTGGGAAACTCCTTTGACCTGTCTTGGCATTGATTATAAGTCTACTGTTTATCCTTAATTGTGCACACTGCGATACTGTAATATTGTTTTAAATTAGACCACACTGCTGTGTTGTTTTTATTTATTTATTTTAATTTTTTCTTTATTTTTTTTTCTTTTTTTTTCTTCTTCTTTCTTTCTTTTTTACCTTAAAATACTGTATACTGTTATGTTCTACTCATTGCTGTGTAAACTATTCATTCTGAAAAATGCAATAAAAAAAAAAAGAAATAAAAAAAAAGAAAAGCAGTTTGTTTCCTACTGCTCCCACAAATCTTATTTAATTTTGTTCGAAATTGGCTCAAATGATGATTGGACCAAGCCGCACAGAAATGACCGAACGGATTTTTGATTTATGCTTTCTTGCCTACGAAATCCTAATTAGAAGTTGATCATGACTCTGTTTGTCGACTTTTGCTAGATAATTTAGCATAATAATATTTTTAAAGCTAACCAGTTACTATGCCGTTTAATTTGACAACTCAGTTATAAACTGAAGTATAATAAAGTTAACATTACAGCTTGTATTTGCATGAAATACTACTCAAACTGACTAGAGAACTGTTTTGCTGAGCTGATTCTCACACTTGCACCTTTTTTACGTAGCTCAGAAAACATGCATGACCTACTAGCTCAAAGTGTTAAGCCAATGTGCTGCCAACGCAGAAGTTGAAGGTTCGAAACCAGCATAGGGCGATATTGAATTTTTAGGGGCTAAGCACCAAAGATGACATGAAACAGAAGTTGATGCAGGAATTGTGCCTTTCCTAATATTATTAGGGGCCAAGCACCAAAGGTGCTAATGGTCTCTATTGTATCTGTAGGATTTTTCTTCTTGACTGGGAGTCAATGGGAGATAATGAACCGTAAGTAGGAAAATTGGCACAATTGTAGTGGTGGTCAAAAGAAGGTAACTGGCCAAATTTGGAGTGTCTAGACCTCGCTCTTTACCACCAGCAGCAGACCAAAATTTCAACACTTAAACTGTTATAACTTTTTAGCCATTTGAGCTAGAAAAATAAAACTTAGCACAAAAGATTTTACTGATCATGCCGATTCAAACCAATACTGTACATTAACACTCCACCCATTACAGTAGTGACCATTTTGAAAAGTACAGTAATAAATTTAATTGTATGTACTGCGTTTCAAGCTCTTCAAGATCCACGCTGCATTTAAAGTTCATCAAGCTCCACACTGCTATTCAAGCTCATCAGGCTCTGCAATTTGTTTGAAGAACATCAGACTCCACACTGCATTTGAAGCTCATCAGACTCCACACTGCATTTGAAGCTCATCAGGCTCTGCACTGCATTTTAAGCTCACCAGGCTCCACACTGCATTTTAAGCTCACCAGGCTCCGCACTGCATTTTAAGTACATCAGGCTTCATATTTGGTTTAGAAATCAGCAGGCTCTGCATTGAATTGGAAGCTCATCAGGCTCTGCACTGCATTTGAAGTTCATCAGGCTCCACACTGCATTTTGAACTCATCAGGCTTTGCACTGCGTTTGAAGCTCGTCAGGCTCCGCACTGCGTTTGAAACTCATCAGGCTCTGCACTGCGTTTTAAGCTCATAAGGCTTCATATTTGGTTTGGAAATCACCAGGCTCTCCACTGCATTTTAAGCTCATCAGGCTTTGCACTTCATTTCAAGCTTAATATGCTCTACATTTAGTTTGAAGCTCATTTTAATTATTACTTTCATATATTAATTATACAAGTTAATAACAACTATTTTTTTAACACGTTTTAAATTGTGTGAATTATGCAATGTTTAAAATTGTTTCCTAAAAAAATCCAAAATAAGCAAGAAGATCTGCATTAAGTGCTTAGCCCCGTAGTAGCTGCTTGCAGTTATATTCTTCTATGTGAAGCTGCTTTGACAAAATCTACATTGTAAAAGCGCTATAGAAATAAAGGTGAATTGAATTGAATTTACAGTTTATAATAATGTTGTAATAATTTGTTTGTACAACTTTGAGTAAGTACTCCATCTGTACTTGAAGAGCATCATCAATTTGATTGCCGGTATTAATTAAAAGCGTTTAGCAAGGATGCCTGGACATTTGTCTGTCTTGTCTTTTTTTTCAGTGTTTCGTGGTAAAGCAATAGTTGTGGATAGGATAAAATTTCTATAGGCAGGGGTGCACATAAATGGTCTGCATGTGCGATTTAAATGAAATTTACAGACAATATATGGCACTAGAAAAGCACTTTTGCTGTCCAGCACTAGCCCTCCCATCCCCACAACTAATCTAATAGTATAATATTTCAACAGACTGGAGTCACCTAAAGACACTGTTTAAATGTGATATTTCAAGACATTTAAAAACTTTTTACACAACTTTCAAGACTAGTTGACCAATAGGCTGTGACCCTGATGATACAGTAGCTGCTTGTAGTTATTTATTTAATTTTTCGGCAGCTTAGTCCCTTTATTCAGCAGGGGTTGCCACAGTAGAATGAACCGGCAACTTATCCAATATATGTTTTACACAGCGGATGCCCTTCCAGCTGCAACCCAGTACTGGGAAACATCCTTACACACTCATTCACGCACATACACTATGGCCAATTTAGTTTATTCAATTCACCTATGTCTTTGGACTGTGGGAGAAACCGGAGCACCCGGAGGAAACCTGCTGGAACACAGGGAGAACATGCAAACTTCACACAGAAATGCCAACTGACTCAGCAGGGACTTGAACCAGCGACCTTCTTGCTGTGAGGTGACATTGCTAACCACTGAGCCACCATGTCGCCTGCTTGCAGTTATATTTATAATTAATAATTAGTCGTAGTTACATTTTCAACTAATTGCTAAAGTTAGTATGTTTGTTAGTTCATGTAGAATTTTTACATTCATACTGGTCTCAGTTTATTGGAATGTGGTCTCAGCCTCAGATGCACTGCCCACAGACCTTTGGCTAAACATCATATGCATATGGCACACTTTTTTGGAAACACTTTAGCAGATCCTCAGTTGTCCTCTGATTGGTTTAAATATAGAGGATTTCTGGGAGTTGAGTGTGCAGCAATCTTGGTCTGCCTGGAAACAAGTCTGAGCAAATAAAAAACTGTTATTTTTATATTGATGACAGTGCTCATTAATAAACATATAATTTTCTGAGACATAAATGAATCAGTGATTTACTGCCTGTACACCATCTGTTATTGTGAGGATAACTGTAACGGTGAGCATTTATCAATTTGACTTAAATGCTGGATTACTAAACGTATGCAATACTCGCTGCATAAAAGCTTCAAACATGCATATACATATATTATAATTTTTGTTTTATTTTTTTAATGGCAGTGAAAACAATATTTAAATATTCTGACATTTTGGTCATAAAGAGAAAGACTTCAAAACAGTAGCTGTTTTTTTATTAAATTTTTTTATTTAATTGTCATCTCTCTTTGTGTTCTCTGATCTTTATCTTCATAAAAATAATGAATGAATCTAAAAACAAAGTCTATATACATGTCCTGATGATTTCTTATATTTTTGCTAACAGATCATTTAGAATATTGATGCATCATTGTTGTAAACTTTTAAAGATATTCGTGAATGAATGATGCATGGTTGCATGACGGGCTGTTATTCTAAGGACATTTCCATGTCCCTAAACATGACATAGCACAAAATGAAAAGTGATTGGTTGGTTAACATTTAAGTCATATAACATAGTGGGTGGTCCTTGACCATTCAAAGCAGCTATAGTTTCTAGACCTTCAGCCATCAGTCAGAGGTCTGGCTGCACAAGGCTAATTGCAATGCAACTATACAAATGGCATAAGGCTTATGATTCTAAAAACCATGACTCTTTGTGAACTTTTTGCTCATGGGTACACTTGGCATCTGAGTGCCTTTATGCTTTTGAAATCCAGAGAGCACAAGCTGCATAAATTAGATAGGCACAAGCCAATAAATGCAAATTATGGAACATGATAGATTGAAAGACAGAGTAGAATGAATGAAGAGAATTGAAAAGAGAGAGAAATTTGGGGAATGAATGCAAGTGTGGTGTATGAATGCAGTGCAGAGCTGAAGTGGCTCTGATGAGAAGTATGTCATTAAGTCACAGCAGGGAAAATGAGAGGCAGGTGCAGAGAAAAAGAGAGAGAGAGAGAGAGATTTGTTATTTTTAAAACAAACTTACAAAAAATTAAATAAAATTTGTGAAGTAAAGTTTGTCATCAGTAACAGAACATAAAACACCTTCTGTATACCAGATATTCTTGAACATTTCTAAACATGGACTTTTATAAAACTTAAAATAAATCAACAATCTTAACTTAACTAAAGAGACCACATTAAAATATTGATTCTGTCTCCTTTCTAGTAAAGTAAATAGCCATCTTGCTTTCCCCAAGAATGAAATTCAATAATTTACACTCCCTTTGGTGGCGTTTGTTGAATTTAACACCAAGAATGAAAATCTGTGAATTAAAATTTACACCAAATAAAAAAAAAAATCTTTAAAAACATCAAATAGTAAAATCAATTTGGAACAGTGCATAAAAAGCATGAGCTGTTTCTCTATTAGAACAGAAAGACCATTGCTCATGTACATCTGATTCAGTTCAGAAATAAAAGCATTAACAACGATAATACCATGTAAAATTTACCACTGCAGTTCACCAATTTGTTTATTCAGTGGTGGTATTTTATGACAAAATTCAATTGGATCTTAACATCTACATCCAGTTTAAAAACATTCCTCTAAGATGTATTGTTTTCCCATCTAAAGCATTTTATTAGCACATTTGACACACAACATTGACATTTGCATTGACATTTCAATTCGTCAGCTCTATTATAGTTTAAAAAATAAGCAAAAAAAAAACTATTTAAAAATAAAATTTACTACATTCTAAAAAAATGACATCATTTAACCTTCCTTTTCTAGTTGGGCTTCTCCTTTACTGCTAGTAAATAAATCTGACAGCTCATTCAGATTTTGTACTGATTATCGGAGAATAAATGCTATAACAACCTGATTCATTTCCATTGCCTTGTATTGAGGATTGTGTTGATCAGATGGGAAATTCTAGTTTTGTCAGTAGGTTTGACTTGCTCAAGAGTTACTGACAAGTACCTTTAGCCAAAAGTACGGTGGCCGAGAGAGCTTAACGCGCTGCAATTTAAGAAAGCACATGCAATAACAAAAAACACCAGCAAATTAAGAAACTATCTTCATCAATTTGACAGACACCTGTTGCAAATTGATCACAACACAAACAACTGAAGAAAGGTGCTGCAAATTGATCACAACACAAAGGAAGAAACGCGCTGCAAATTGGTCAAAACACAAACAACTAAAGAATGCAAGTTTCTTCCTTTGTGTTTCTTCCTTTGTGTTGTGATCAATTTGCTGCGCGTTTCTTCCTTTGTGTTGTGATCAATTTGCAGCGCATTTCTTCCTTTGTGTTGTGATCAATTTGCAGCGCGTTTCTTCAGTTGTTTGTGTTGTGATCAATTTGCAACAGGTGTCTGTCAAATTGATGAAGATCGTTTCTTAATTTGCTGGTGTTTTTTGTTATTGCATGTGCTTTCTTAAATTTCAGCGGGTTAAGCTCTCTCGGCCACCGTACAAAAGAGCTCAAGAAACCCCAGCTTTTATTGTACCACCTGGATTATTCTCGCACAAGGTTATGAGTTTTGGACTATGAAACTCGCCCGCAACATTCCAATGATTAATGAATATAGTCATTTCTGGTTTAAGGGGTTGTGCTGTGTATTTGGATGACGTTATTGTGTTTAGTTAGACATGGGATGAGCACATAGCCCACATTAGAGCACTGTTTGATCAACTTCTGAAGGCAAATTTGACGGTTAATTTGTTAAAATGTAAGTTTGCTAAGGCCACAGTAGTTTATTTGGGGAAAGTAGTGGGACCAGGTCAAGTGCGACCGGTTCATGCAAAAGTGAAAGTGATTGATAATTACCCTACTCCTGCCACCAAGAAAGAACTTGTGTGATTTCTAGTGTTACAAACCCCTGATGGTAGTCTTGGGGAAATGGGGTTTGACATTTAATGACAATTAAAATAAATTTATATTAACAGTGAATGAAGTGCAAAAGACAACCAAAGTAAATAACAAAATTTGTGACTTTATTTACAATACCCAAAAGTGAACAAAAGTGAACAAGTGAACAATTAATTACTCAAAAATAAAGAATGTAAAGCAAAAAGATATATTTACAATATGTACAACACTGAGACAAATACAAAGACGGGGAAAAACAAGAGAGCTGGCAGAAAGGACGTGGGCGGCGCTAAAGAAATGAAAAGAACAAAACCCAAACTATATCTAACTCCCCAGAAGCATCTAACTAACTATATATGTGAAAACAAAATAAACACGCGAAGAGTCTTCCGAGTCCTAACTATCTACTCTATCTATCTATCTATCCAAAAGTACAAGGGGTGGCGCTCGCCCCTAACCTAATGTACTATACAAAAGAGTAGTCCTACGTGTTGTATAATGTATGTCACGTGACCTTCTTACCTGTCCGCTTCGTCCAAGCAACGTATATGAGAAATGGAATGAGATAAATTACGGACGGATAACGTGCACACAGAAACGGGCAACAACAAAACACAGTCAGATAGGGTAATCTCTTTCTAAACGCGACGCAACACAACACAAACAAGAGTGACAATGAAACTAAGAAAAAAAGGAAAAAGAGAAGGGCCGGTGAGGGGTCTGGCGCGCGCTTTTATGACGGGTGGTCTTTGCTTATTGGATGTGACGTACGAGTGACGTAACCGGGAAGGACCAATGAACGGAACCTGAGAATAATGTAAGCAGATACGGGAGAACAGAGCGAGAGAGAGAGAGAAAAGAAAAACACAATAGAGCACAAATAACACAAATACATAACACTAGGAATGGAAGGGTTTTATCCATGTTTTTGTAGGAATTTTTCTACAGTTGTGGCCCCCCTGACTACATTGTTGCGGAGAGGAACAGTCTTTTGCTGGACAGTAGATTTTGTCATCTGTCGTCTAAAGCTCCTGACAGAGGGTCCGGTTTTGAAAGGTCCACAATTTAATCCCCCATTTCAGCTGCAAGTTGATGCCAGAAATGTGGGTGCTGGTGCTGTCTTGCTACAGATTTCTAAAGATGGCATTTCTCATCCAGTAGGGTTCTTTTCTAGGAAGTTTAATCGCTACCAGCTTAATTACCGAGTAATTGAAAAGGAAGCACTTGGCCTGATTTGGGCACTGCAGCACTTTGAAGTTTGTGTGGAATCTTCTGTGGGACCTCTGATGGCTTTTACTGACCACAATTCTTTAGTTTTTTTTCACTCGTTACAGAACCCTACTCAAAGGTTGATGAGGTGATGTTTATTTTTGCAGGGTTACCTGCTGGATATTTGCCATATTAAAGGCTCTGAAAACAGTACAGCAGATGCTTTATCTCATATTTAAGGTTGTATAGTGGTCCTGTTTTTCTCTCTTGTCACTCTCTTGCTTTGTTAAATTGCTTCCTAGGCATCATGGTTGCTGGGAGGAGTTGGAGAGCTAAGGCCGAGGATTGAGAACCAGTTTGACCTTTTTACTACTGAGTTTATGGAGACTGTGGTGTTGCGGATTTCATCAGGTCTTTTTCTTTTTTTTGTGTGTGTGTGTGGGGGGGGGGGGGGGGGGGGGTGATGAGTCTCTATTCTATTTAGTGAGTGGGACTAGGAGACTCATTAGGAACACCTGTTCTCTCCCCTATAAAGCGCCAGCAATGTTGGCATGAAATGTTTGCTAGCTCCCGGTTATTTAGTTTTTGTGTTTTGTTTGTTTCTAGCTTTAAAGTTTTGGTTAACAGTTGATTTTTGTTAGCCTAAGTTTGAGCATTTAATTATTTTCATTTTGAAATTCTTGTTTGTTTATTCTTTTGTGTTAAATAAATATTTTTTTTTCATAAGCATCTAACCAGCTGTTTATGTTCTCCTTTAATTTGTCATGGCTTTTGAGACAAGTCGTGACAATGGTGTGATTGTTAATGTCACCAAAAGAGACTTACAGAAAGTGTTTAAAGAAGGATTGGTGAATCTCAAGAGAAAACAGGATGGATGGGAAACTTTGTAAATTTTCTTGTTTAAACTGAAACCTGCAGAGGTCAATTACCTTGGAGTTACCTTGTGCATGCTGAAAACAGGAGAAAGTGTTGCAGAGTTTGAAGATTGCTTCAGACGAACATGGACAAAACATTCTTGTCTGAATGAAAGTGAAGACCTTGACAAACATACTGCAATGCCCCTGAAAACAGCATTTGTCAAAGGATTCAAACCTGAGATTTCTAAAGATCTTAAAATCAGGTATGATGGCTGGGAACAGCATTGGACAGCATTTACCCAGATTGTTGAATGGTCAGCTAAACTAAAGCAAACACATGACGTCAAACCAAGAGCTTTGCGATCCAAAAGTTTGTTTTGCAAGAACAGAACAATTGGGGATGAGCAAAGAGAAAGTGAGTATACTGTATGGGATACTCAAAATTAAGGGCTCTATTTTAACGAGTCTAAAGCACATGGCGCAAAAGCATTAAGGCTGTATCCGAATCCACTTTTGCTATTTTAAGTATGGACAAATTTGCTCTGCGCCCCGGCACATGGTCTAACAGTGTTGTGCTTATTCCTTTAATGAGTTATGGGTGTGTTTTGAGCAAAGCATGCATTAAATCCATCAGAGTCTCATCTCCCATTCCTTTTAAAAGTCAATTGCATCGCATCGTGGCACAATTGCTATTTACATGGCGACTTTGTTAGTGGAAAAACTGAATGGAAAAAATTAATTCACTAGCGAGAAAACAGTTAAACAGTCCATCTGCAACGAGAGTAAAGAATGAACCTCCTCCATTTGGCCTCTTTACTTTCTCTTTACTTCTTTACTTTCGTGAATAAGAAAACAGTGTTGTATGCACTCCACTGAAGACATCCATCAGCCTGTATATTTAATTTCCTTTGTTAAGCGCAAAGGTTTGTTTCAGATTCAGATTTTTATATTCAGTTCTAATTTCCAGCAAATGAATAAATGAACAATAATGTAAATAAATATAATACAAATATTGTATATATATATATATATATATATATATATATATATATATATATATATATATATATATATATACATATATATATATATGCATATAATAAATAATAGTATTAATAATAACAACATTATACAGAAGCTAATTGTCATGAATAAAGTGAAAAGGCCCCCCGAGATGAAGAAGGCATGCAGGTAGTGGTTTTTATATTTATGTAAAAATAATAATTTTGTAATATTTAATTAATTAATCCATCATAAATTTTCATTTGTAAAGATATTTGCGAATGGCTGTACATCCTGTGTGTATTAAGCAGTGTGTACACGTTAAAGGTGCACAACTAACGTGCTTTGCACTGGACATTAGACCCGCTTTCAGCTGGTCAATTGTGCAGTCTATTTTAGTTCCTCAAAATGGCAACGCGTCAACAATGCCCCTTAATAAGGGCCCTAAGAACTAAAGGAAGATGCAGGAATTGCAATGAGGAAGGACACTAGGCCCGTGAGTGCAAACTCAGTTTGAAACATCAAAGCAATTATGATGACCGCCTGTTCAAGCAGTTTCTGCAGTTAACAATAGAAGAAAAACAGACTCTGCTAATTGCTGTACAGCCTCAGGGAAACTGGTGTACCTCTCTCTGCAGCACCAGCTATTGACATCTTTTCCAGTAGTTGATGAACTTAATGTGTTTGCAAACAAGAAGGTAAAAGCATACACAAAAGTTTCAGCAGGTGAAAACAAGTTTGATGTCCTAGTAGATGGTGTTGCCAAACAAGCCGTAAAGGAGAGAGGTGAACAGAGGTTAATCTGTTTTAGACAGAAAGCAAACTGCAAATGAAAACTCTACAAAAGAAATCTTGAAGGACGATGCAATAAAACTGCATGATGATAACCAATGCAGTATGGATGAAAAAATACTATGCCCTGTTGAACATGTCCCAAGCCAGCCCATGTCCACTGAAAACCTGACATCTGACAGCCTTGTGCAAAATGAAGCAAGACTTAGCCTGGCAGTACATGAGGACAATAATCAAGTTTTGTCACCTCTGAAGAGGGGCCATAGTTTAGTGCCCACTAAATGGGTAAAGACACAACAATGTCAGAAATTATCACTAAAATCCAGGTGGGAGAGCCAATTTGAGAATGTTTTAGTAGTCGATTCAATAATTTATGTTCAGGGAGTCCAGATATGGCGGGACTAGAGTTTTTAGGCATTAGTTTGTCACTTGAGGATGAAGACATAAGACATAAACTGATAAACACTGTAAAGTCCTGTCATTATTAAATAGGGACAGTTTTTATAGGCACTTTGACAATTTCTTTGACACCTTTTTTGGCAAAACATGTCTCCCTTTTCTCTTTTGTGTGATTGCAGGTGTTCCAGTGTTCCAGAGGATGACCAGAAACATACGACACTGCACCAGACACCTAGATGAACAGATGAACACACCTGAGCATCCACAGAACACAACCACATCCACTACTTCCACAACATCACAACTTCAAACAGAAATGCATTCAGGCATTCAAGGTAATGCCAACTTCATTATGACCTCTTTTTCTGTTATTTTAAGTTATAGAGCCAGTATGCAGATTGCTGTTTACATGATTAATTTGTTTTATGATCAAATATGATCAGAGGAGGGATTGAAAGATTATGTGCATTTTAGTTCAGTTACATTTACACTGAATAAACTCTGAAGTGATCAGTTCACTGTATGTTGGTGATGACCTGTGCCTCAACTCCCACAAACTGATAGGTGTGAACTAAATGGCCCTTTTACGATTGGTGTGAGCTTTTTGAGCTCTGTCACGAATGGAGCAAGATCAAACACATTTCATTGTTTCATTTCACGCCACATAAACTTTTTAAGCAGCTCTCGGAAAACCCACAAACTCCCCCAACCGGGAATTTAATAAGAACTACACCCAACTTAGAGTTACCATGCAACCCATATTGATAGGCAAGCCTCAAAGCCTTTCACACTTGCACATGAAAAAGAACTGAACCTTTTTAAACTAGCCATTACTATATCCTAGAATGTATTTAATGTTTGTGTGTGCGTGTGTGTTTGTTCATGTTCTTTGTGACCTAGGTAGACTGCTATGTTTGTGCTAAATAGAGTTTATTGATGATTTACTGGTGGTTTGTCAATCTTCTTGGTATTAAAAAAACACTTTGGGCCTTAAGAGGTTATGAAGGCATTACCAGTTCACTCGCCCTTATAGCTCTTCGCTCTTTTTACACTACTGGCTCTTCACTCGGTCAACCAGACAAAATGTGACCTAGGCCGCTAGGCCTCACCCAAACTGAGGCCAGGCTTCGGCCTTCACACTCTTCAGAGACTTTCAGCATCAAGCCAAGTCTCTATTTATGACAATTTCAACTCATAACCTTGCTGGAATGCTGATCAACCAATCAGAATAGGGAAGAACCAGCAACGATTCATCAAGAAACTTCCAGGCGAGCACACACTGCATAATCCAAAGACAAAAGAACTATGCAAGTTTAATTTATTTGCTTTGTTAAAATAAGATTCTTCAGTTTTTTTTGATAATTTGTTCTGGGCTATCGATGTGAAATTGCAACTCTCTTTTCACGAGGCCTTCTGGACCCTGTTCTCTGTCTCACAAACTTTCTTTCTCTCTGTTACATGCCTGGGGGTGTTGCTCTGTTGTTCCCTCCTCCCCTTTCCGTTATTTTTTGCTGTCTGCTGTTCTTTTAATATATAGGTGTTCTGATTGGCTCACAGAGTTCTCACGAGTGGACCAATCAGAAGAGGATAGGGGTTATTTAAGCGCTCCAGTGACGACTTGCACCACTGCTCTGGTACATCACTGCTCTGTTTTTCTGTGTGACATTTGTTCCTGTCTTGTTCTCTGGTTCACTTTTTTGGTTCTCTGTTATTTTTTTTAGTTGTACATCTGTTCAGGACGTCCATGCTAAATCTGCTTAAATCTACTAAAAGGGAAGTGAAAGTGAAGTATGTCACGTGACTTACATTTTTACACACTTGTAGTTGATTCTCTGTTAATCCATTAGGTCAGAAGCGGGTGCTACTCTTTGTATGTTTGTCCAGTGAGTGCAGTTAAGTGAGGGGCATGTGACGCCAAAGACATTAGATTCCGATTCCCAAATTTTAAAACAAACAATTAACTGTTCATATCCTCTCCATCATGCTTATAAAAAGACTACAAATATTTTACTGCAGTATCATCTTTTGTTAAATAATTTGTTCATAATGTCTAGATTGTTTGAACAGGTTTATTCTGCCTTTTTTATACAGACTACTGTATTATACATTTTAGTGAATAACCAAATATTAACTCAAATAAGTCTTACAGACTTATGATATAATAATTATTATCATTGATCCTGACACCCCTATGAAGATTTCTTAACAAATTAAGTAAAAATATTTTATTAAATATAAAAATATATGATTATAAAATATTTTATTTCCTTTCAAGCCATTTATGCAGAAATGTTTAAAGTGTCATTGATGTACCTGCTCTTTCTGGGTATTTTCTATTTAGTTATTTTGGTCCTTTTGTTCAATCTCTATAGATTAAAGTGCTTTTAAAAAAATGTTTTTATTATCCAAAATAATCATTGTTTAAGACCTAATCAAAACACCTTGTTTTGGGATTTACACTAATATATATTGGAAAGTTCTATATTTATAAATGTAAATAAATGTAAACCCCTTTTACCATATTCAAACAAGCACTGGAACAGTATTGACACACCATTCAACATCTAGTAGCCCAAAGACTGATGTTTAAACTCCAAGAATTTGTGCTTATTGTCTTGTTTAATAGGCCTATTTGTGGATATTTATTTCCTTTTTATGTGCCCTCTCATTTTCCACTTATTTCTCATGTGTTTTTTATATAGGCTCCTTAAATTTAATTCATAATTCCCTTGTTTAAAAATGAACTATGGTTTGTAGAGACTGTATTCTGTTTCATGTGTACTGTAAATATTTTGTTGTTATTGCAATAAATAAACAAAATAAATAAATGACCATGCCATGTGATCGGTTCATCATGACTGCAGCAACTTCGAGCCCCGAAGTGTCCAGCTTGACGGCTCCGTTTTCAACTCCGCCCCCGCCTGCGCACGGCTAATCTCGTTGATCACCGGCTGCAGCTGTGCTTCATGTCGAACGCACCTATTAGGCGCATCACATGGCGTGATCATTTATTTATTTATTGCAATGACAACAAAAGATTTACAGTACAAATAATACAGAATACAGTCTCTACAAACTATAGTTCATTTTAAACAAGGGAATTATGAATTAAAAGTAGCTTATAAAACAAACAAGATATAACAAATGAGAAATAAGGGGAAAACGAGAGAGCACATAAAAGGAAATAAATATCAACGAATAGGTCTATTAAACAAAACAATAAGCACAAATTCTTGGAGTTTAAACATCAGTCTTTGGGCTATAGATGTTGAATGGTATGTCAATACTGTTCCAGTACTTGTTTGAATATGCTAAAAGGGGTTTACATTTATTTACGTTCATAGATATAAAACTTTCCAATATATATTAGTGTAAAACCCAAACCAAGGTGTTTTGATTAAGTCTTAAACAATTGATTAAGATTATTTTGGATAATAAAAGCATTTTTTAAAAAGCACTTTAATCCAAAAAGATTGAACCAAAGGACCAAAACACTTTAAGTAGAAAATACCCAGAAAGAGCAGGTACATCAATGACACTTTTAACATTTCTGCATAAATGGCTTTAACAGGAAATACAATATTTTATAATCATATATTTTTATATTTAGTAAAATATTTTTTTTACTTAATTTAAGAAATCTTCATAGGGGTGTCAGGATCAATGATAATAATTATTTTATTATAAGTCTGTAAGACTTATTTGAGTTAATATTTGGTTATTCACTAAAATCTATAATACAGTAGTCTGTATAAAAAGGCAGAATAAACCTGTTCAAACAATCTAGACATTATGAACAAATTATTTAACAAAAGATGATACTGCAGTAAATATTTGTAGTCTTTTAATAACCATAATGTGTACAAGATAGAGATGGTATAAAAAGTTAATTGCTTGTTTTGAAATTTGTGAGACGGAATTTGTCCAATAATAAACGCGAAACACACGTGGTTGTTGTCATGCGGTGAACTTGGCCAATCGTGTTATATTGGTGTCGTCATCTTAGCTCCAGCAGGAGCGCTTTCGCGGTACTTTGATGCCACATGTGACAGTCACATGATGTCGGCGCAGCATCAATCCGGCCAAAATTTCTAACCAGCATGCATCGCTTTAAGACAGATTTCGATCGATCTGCGCAGCGTTGCATGAAGTGGAAAGCACCTGTTTTTTTATTTTCATATTTCTCTTTAGTTATTTAGAGGTTGGGGGGAGGGGATTAGTTAGTGGTGTAAGAAATCAATCTACGTTATAAGATCGATTAGGGATTTTATTAGCTCATATCAATGACTCGGATCTTGAAGATTCGAATCATTGATTCGACTCAATTGAGTCGGATTGAACCAGATCAAAAGATTCACACTTTATCTGAAATTTGTCCCGCAAATAGAGACATCACATTTTACTAATCTTGTCTATATTATTTCCGTGGCCAACGATAATAACATAACACAGAATAGGGTTAACTTTTAGCAAGGTAACATGATCTACAGCTTGAAGCAATGACTTAGAAGCACATAAAACGAACACAGTTCTTACAAAGGAGAACAAAGATTTATTGAGCTACGGTACATGAGGCTAACTACGTAATAAACAAAACAACAAACAAACGCACACACACATTCATACACACACACACACACACACACACACACACACACACACACACAGGCAGTTCAGAGAATGCAAAATGAGTTGACAAACGTCCCAAATCATCTAGTATTTCGTACTAGACTTAGCATCACCTGAGAAACCACGAAAGCAGAGATTTGACTTATCTTTAACTGCTTAAGATCATATGCACCAGATCAGAAAGAGACAACAGTTGTTGTGTTACTTGCGTATTCGCTGAAGTCTTGTTGGTTTTCTTCGCCGGGCTGGCCTGAGCAAACACGTGGCGCTCGAGATAGGTTGGATTCGGTGACGTCTTCGGGATTCCCTCGCTAGTGAGGCGAGGTCGTTGTCCTGGGTTACCGGGGTAGCGGACGCTGCTGAGTTCGTGGTGAGTTTCGCGGTCCGAAACTTAAGAGGTTTGCGTGCCGGTGACCCAATCACGTGCGGCGCGGTGTCCGGGCAGGCGAGAGGGGGCAGAGAGCAAAAGCAGGCGCAAGCCAGCTTGATGCTAAAAGCAAAGTTTTAGGCTGCAGTGGGGTTTTAAGTGACCTGATCTGGTCCATCCCCTCTAACACTGTCATCCAATGACCCACTGCCATGAAGGGTGGGGCCACGCCCCGTACCAGCGTAGCCACAGTCAATTATTAACAGACTCCAAGAGATTGCGCATAGTAAAATCTCTGGTAAGATTGTAACTATCTGACATCAAATGTTACAAGACGAATACAGTTCGTATTACTAAGTTTTCATTTACACCAATGTATTGCAAATAAACAGGGGTTTGGTTTAACACCAAGCATCAAACATTTCAGACACATACAGATCATTTTAACCTGTTATAAGGGTAAACAACACATTGTTAACCTGGTTGGTTGGAATAAACACAGCACATAAGTAAACCTATGGCTATTATTCAGAATATCAAATTTTGCCTTGGTTCTAACATTTAAAAGAATTGTCTTTCTTAAGTCTCTCATTAGTTTGCATTACTTGCTAGACATCCCTTTGTCTCTGAATTCTGTCCATCTGGCTGCAATTAGAATATCTCGAGGGTGAACACATGATCGGTCGTTTAAAAGTCTCGTGATGGAGGTCTTTGCCGAAACTTTATAAGACCTTATTGTTTGGATGGTTAACTATTTAAGAAATCGCTGCAGGGTCCGACCATCTCCTGCCATAGTATTGGGGGAAGATAGTCAAATGAATTGGCCCACTGTTATGTGATGGTATAGTAGTTAAATGAATTAGGCCATGTGGCTACCCCAAGACTCCAAGCCTGATTCGAACTGGTTTGATGAGTCCCTTCAGTGGGTGTTTAATTAGTTATTTTCTTTGATTTGGAACCGCTTATTTTCCTTCCCTCTATCAGGTTTGTTTCAATTGATTTGTTTATTTATTTTGCATTTGATGTACACATTTGTAAATATACTTTGTGTGATTTAAATATTCTTGATTGTAAATAAAGTGCACCACTTTTTGCCATGTCCGTTGTCTGTGTCGATCCATAGCAGCTAACGTCTCAGGGGAAATTTTTAAATATTGGGTTGTCATAATTATATTTAGCTCTTTTTTATCCTCCGAGCCACACGGGGCATAACAAACACACACACACTCTCTCGCGAGCGCGTACATGCATGTTGTAAATATTTGTGTTGTCTATACCAATGACTGTATAAAATATGGATGACGCAACAGCGCCTTTTCCCATTAAAAGCTTTAAAGGCACAACGCCTTGTGACGGGCACAAACTGTCGCAAAAGACTGCTGAAATTGGAGCCTGGGCATGCGCAGAAGAACTGCCTGATGGAGCCAGATGCGGAGCCGTGGAATCAAGCTTCCAACCAAACGCTTGTACGTCAAAACAACCACGTGTGCTATAACAAAGGCTCGCTAATATAAATATAAGCACTTACATTTTTATTTATTTTTTTTTTGTGTTCTATTCTTTTTTTTTTTATTATTAGAATTTGCAAAAAGGTACACAAATTGGGATCATACAAAATCAGAGAAAATAAAACAAAAACAACAACGGAAAACAAAAACAACAACAATACAGTCAAGTACTGGCAGGTGCGTGTGTGTGTGTGTGTGTGTGTGTGTGTGTGTGTGTGTGTGTGTGTGTGTGTGTGTGTGTGTGTGTGCGTGTGTGTGCATGTAAAGGTCACTTGGTCAGGTTTGAGTACATACATAAGGGACAATAACAGTCAATAAATGAAGTAAGTGTCATAGATATAAATAAACAAATAGAAAGAAACCAGTCAGTGGTAGAGAGTGACAATGCTAATAATGTATGATAGTAATGATGACAGTAAAGAGTGAAGTAATTCACTGAATTAAGACCAGTTCGAATCAGGCTTGGAATTTTGAGCGCAAATTGCTTCATTCGCTCCAGGGCTTCTAGCAGTGGGTTAGCAGGAGGGGCAGTTCATTTGACTCTCTTTTCCCCCAATACTCTGGCCCAAATGGACAGCGATGCGGCCGCAATTTTGGTTAATCGTTAACCCACTAGACAAAGGGGGCTTTTAAATTCTCTCCATCACGAGACTTTTGGATGACCGATCATGTGATCTGGGGGCCATGTGTTCGCCCCCGAGACATTCTAATTTCAGCCAGATGGACAGAATTTACTGACAAAGAGATCTCTAGAAATTAATGAATGAGACTTAAGAAAATTCTTATAATTGTTATAACCAAGGCAAAATTTGATAATTTGAATGACATTTATAGGTATTGATGTGCTGTGTTTATTCCAACCAACCAGGTTCATGATGTATGGTTTTTGCCCTTATAACCGGCTAAAATGATCTGTATGTGTTTGAAATGCTTTATGTTTGTATTTAAACAAAACCTCTTTTTATTTGCAATACATTGGTGTAAATGAGAATTTTGTAATACGAACCATTTTCTTCTTGTAACGTTTGATGTCAGATAGTTACAATCTTACCAGAGATTTTACTACGTGAAGTCTCTTGCAGTTGGTTAATGATTAACCCAACCTGATTACACTGGTACGGGGCGTGGCCCCGCCCTTCATCTAGTCGGTCATTGGGTGACAGTGGTAGAAGACCAGCGACGAGATGATCCCAAGGTTTTCTGGACCAGGCCGTATCCTGCTGTGGTGGTCATCGTGGAGTGAGAGCATGAGACTGATTCCTGTGATGCTCCAAGGACAGACGAGTCTTCGCCGAGGTCCACCGTGCTGCGCCTAGACTGCAGCTCTGCACAAGACGTTTGGCCATAGGGGAAATGGTCGTGCCCAACTGAGCCTGGTTTCTCTCGAGGTTTTTTAAATCTTCGCTTTGGCCAATTGGTGAAGTTTTTTCCTCGCCGCTGTCGCCACTGGCTTGCATGGTTCGGGATCTGTAGAGCTGCGCATCGATGGATTTGCTCTTCAGTGTTTGGACTCTCAGTAGTGATTATTAACCCACACTGAACTGAGCTAAACTGAACTGAACTTAATCTCTGAAAATTGAACTGACACTGTTTCAATTCACTATAATCTTCCATGTGAAGCTGCTTTGACACAATCTACATTGTATAAGCGCTATACAAATAAAGATGAATTGAATTGAATTGAATTGAATCAAAACGTGTTCCTTTAAAACCCACTGCAACCCTGAATCTACGCCTTTAGCATCAAGCCGGTTTACGCCCGCTGTGCTTCGCCCCCGGTCGCCTGCCACGCGATTGGGTCACCACAAACTCTTCATGCAAACCTCTTAAGTTTTGGACCACTGAAACTTCCGCTAAACTGACTCTGGGCAGAGTCGGCTCCCCGGTAACCCAAGACAACAGCTCCACTCACGCCCAAGGGAATCCCAGCGACGTCACAGAGAAGCCACCATTGAGTGCCACGTGTTTCCTCACTCCAACCCGGCGAGGCGAAACTCTAGTCAAAGACTTCAACAACTCGCGCAAGTAACACGAACAACTGTTGCCTCTTTCTGATCTGGTGCATATGATTTTAAGCAGTTACAGATGAGTCAATTCTCTGCTTTTGTGGTTTCTCAGGTGATTCTAAGATCTAGTACGAAATACTAGATGGTCTGGGACTGTTTGTCAACTCATTTTGCATCCTCTGAACTGCCTGTGTGTGTGTGAACGTGTGTGCGTTTGTTTGTCGTTTGTTTATTACGTAGATTAGCCTTGTGTATCAAATAGTGTTGCTCAATAAATCTTTGTTCTCCTTTGTAAGAACTGTGTTCTTGTTTATGTGCTTCTAAGTCTTTGCCTCAAGCTGTAGATCGTGTTACCTTGCTAAAAGTTAACCCTATTCTCTTCGGCGCAATAGCCTAGTGGTTAGCGCGTCGACATATGGTGCAGTAGCACTTCAGGGCGTCCCGAGTTTGAATCCCGGCTCGAGGACATTTCCCGTCCCTACCCCCTCTCACTCTCCGACTTCACTTCCTGTCTCATTACTGTCCTATCCGCTTAATAAAGGCAAAAAGGCCAATAATAAATCTTAAAAAAAAAAAAAAGAAAAAGTTAACCCTATTCTGTGTTATGTTATTACCGGTGGCCACGGAAATAATATATACAAGATAAGTAACATGTGATGTCTCTTTTTGCGGGACACACTTCAGATAAAGTTTGAATCTTTGATCTGATTCAATCCGACTCAATTGAGTCAAATCAATGATTTGAATCTTCAAGACCCGAGTCTTTAGGTGCGTTCGACATGAAGCACAGCTGCAGCCGGTGATCAACGAGATTAGCCGAGCGCAGGCGGGGGCGGAGTTGAAAACGGAGCCATCAAGCCGGACACTTCGGGGTTCAAAGTTGCGGCAGTCATGATGACCGATCACATGACGTCATCATCATTTTTTATTTATAACAACAAAATATTTACAAATAAAACACAATACAGTCTCTACAAACTATAGTTCATTTTTTAACAATAAGTGATTTATGAATTAAATATATTACAAACGCATGAGAGAAATAAGGGGAAACGAGAGGGTAATATAAACACAAAAACAAACAGGCCTATTAAATACAAAGCAATAAGCACAAATTCTAGGAGTTTAAACATCACTCTAGGCTAATAGTTCTTGTTTAATATGCTAAAAAAGGGTTTACATTTATTTACATTTATAGATATAAAACTTTCCAATAGATAATTGTTGTAAAATCCAAAACAAGGTGTTTTGATTAATTTATACAATGATTAAGATTATTTTGTATAATAAAAGCATTTTCAAAGAAGCATTTTAATCCAAAAAGATTGAACAAAAGGACATTCCTAAAATAACTGAGCTACACTTTAAGTAGAAGTAAGAAAGAGCAGGTACATCAGTGTCACTTTTAAAACTGAATAAACAGCTAGACAGGAAATAAAATATATATTTTATAATCCTAAAAATTATTTATTAATTATTTTATAAAATAGTTCTTTATTTGTTAAGAAACCTTTAGGGTGTCAGGATCAATGATGATAATTATTTTATTACAAGTCTGTAAGACTCTTTTGAGTTAATATTTAGGTTATTTACTAAAATATATCATTTAAATCGTTTATGGAGCTCAGTACAGTAAATAGTCTGTACTTTATAAAAAAATGGTCGAAAATAAACCTGTGCAAACAATCTAGCCTTTTTAACCAGATTATTTAACTAAAGATGATACTGCAGTAAAATATTTGTAGTCTTTTAATAAGCATGATGTGTACAAAATAGAGATGGTATGAAAAGTTAGTTGTTTGTTTTGAAATTTGTGAGACGGAATTTGTCCAATAATAAACCCGAAACACACGTGGTTGTTGTCATGCGGTGAACTCGGCCAATCGTGTAATATCGGTGTCGTCATCAGAGCTCGTGCAGATGCTCTTCAGACGGGCTGAGTCAGTCGTCTGATCTCGGAGCGCTGTCGCGGTACTTTAATGCCACATGTGACAGTCACATGGCGTTGGCGCAGCATCAATCCGGACACAATTTCTAACCAGCATGCACCGCTTTAAGACAGATTTTGATCGATCTGCGCAGCGCTGCATGAAGTCGAACACACCTATTGATATGAGCTAATAATTCCCAATCGATCTTTTAACGTAGATTGATTTCTTACAAGAGAAAGGACAACAGTAATAACTGACAACAACAATAATAATAATAAATCACAAGTACTACACCAACTGCTACTACAGAAAGTTACTAATATCACAACTACTATTGCTGTTGCTACTACAGCCATAACAACAACTACTACTACTACTACTACTACTACTACAACATCTATTACAACTGATACTACTACAACAACGTCTCCTACTACTACTGATACTACTACAAAAATCACTACTACTACAACATCTACATCAACAACATCCTCTACTTATGATACTACTACACAGACTACTACTACTACTACTACACCAACACCTTTACTACTTCTGGTACCACTATACCAACGACATCTACTACTACTACTACAAAAAAAAAAAAAAAATAAATAATAATAATAATAAACAAATAAATAAAATAACTACTACAACTACTACTTCAACAATCCCAACTACAAATACAATCGTTACTACTACAATGACTACCACTTCTACTACTACTACTACAATAACAACAACTACAGCAACCTGAATAATGTCAATGGTTTGTAATAATGATAATGAGGAGCTAAAGAGAGAACAAGTCAGAATAATAATGATAATAATGGTAACAAAAGTAAAAGTAAAACTAATAATGATAATAGTGAGTAGGTGAGGGGAGGTTGGGAAATCAGGAAGAGGACAAAAATGTATAATAATTAATATAATAATAATAATAAGTAGAAGAGAAGGAAATAGGAGGGAAAAAAACAGAAAGGGCAGGGGGAGAGTGGAAGAAAAGAAAAGTAGAAAAATAAAGTGCTGCAAGCAAAACAATGAGAATAATAAGAAAAAGAAATGTTACTATAATAATGATAATATACAAATAATAAAAACCAAAATTAAAGAATAATATTAAAAGAAGAATTTAACTAACAATTTGATGGATTATTAATAGTAATATAATGATAATAATAGTGATGATAATAATAATAATAATAATAATAATAATAATAATAAAAGATCAAGAGGTGGGCAGGGATACGCGATAACTGCAATACACTCACGCCGACAACAACAACAATAAGAATAATACAAAATAATAAATATAATAATAATAAAACAGCTTTAACAATATTTAAGGAGGTGAAAGTTATCTGATCTGCCTTGAAGTGTACAGTGTACGCACTTACATTTAAAAACATGTAATAATATATGATTTAAAAACTGTGATGTAACTTGTTATAATTTAATAAAAGCAATACATGTTGGACTGCAGAAATAAAGGTTCCCCTTCGGGAGGGGAACTTCAATGCTATGTGGAAAAACTTCCATTATGGGGATTTCGTCAGAATCCAATCATCTGAAAGAGTATAAAAACGGGCCAATGAAATGCCAATGAGTTGGCGGCGTCAGCATGCACAGCTGTCTTGAATGACAATCAGCCTGGCATAAAAGGCTAGCATGTGCTCAGCAACGACATCCTTTTCGCTTTCAGAGCCTTTCACGAGCTTCTGAGAGAGTCTATGAGGGTATCTCCAACCTGTGTCTACAGAGAGAGATCGAGAAGCAGCTTCTCCCGGTCCAGAGCGCGTATACGCAGTGGCAGATGGTCGAGCTGGGTTGTTCTCCCTTGCCTGGCGTCCTTTGGGTCCGGTCCTCCAAGAGCGGTATGTATATAGGAAGCAAGTTTCCTAAAAGAGCAACACGGTTGTGCAGCGCGTCTTTTTCAAGACGTCGCTCCGACCGTGCGTTTCTGGTTGCGGTGGTTTCCTGTCCCCGGATGATGGGCACGAGCACTGCGTTTCATGTCTGGGGGTCCAGCATGTTGATGCGGTGCTTGCGGGCAGTGCATGCCATCATTGTGATGTCATGTCTGCTGCGCAGTTAAGATCGCGGCTCGCTCTTGCAAAAGAGCGACCCACCCCAGTTGTCCCCCGCACTGCGGTTGGCACTCGGGCAGATCTGAGGGTTTCAGTGGGAGTAAATCCGCCGCCCTCGGGCTCGCGGACCTCTCGCTCCTCCACGCGCTCCATCCAAGCTTCAGGTGAGAGAAGCGCTCCATCCTCGGGTGGTCGCCCTCTCACTTGATGACACCGAGGATCAGATGTCCATCGCTGCATCGGAGGATGGGCTGTCATTGTCTGATGAGGATGCGAACCCGCTCGCTCCCTCCCTCCGGGGTGGAGAGCACGGTGTTGGCATCTAAAAAGCAGACATGATGGCCGTGCCTTCCCGGGCTGTTTCAGCCGTGGGTCTGGTGATGGTTTATCCCCCAGCCCCGCGGCCGGACCGACTAGATGGGTGTTATGTGGAGGATATAAGAAGGCAAGACCTTCTAAGCCTTCCGTCCCCTTCTTCCCGGAAAGTGCGCAGTAAGCTCACGCAGTCTTGGAGGGCACTTTTTTCTGCCCGATCTGCGTGCGCTTTCATCCTCACCATCCTTGGAGGGTTGGTTGTCATTGTCTGATGAGGATTCGAACCTGCTCTTTTCCTCCGGGATGATGGGCGTGGCGTCGAATCCAGAAGCAGACTTTGCAGCCGTGCTTCCCAGGCTGTTTTCGGCCGTGGGTCTAGAGATGGTTTATCCCCCAGCCCCGCGGACGGACCGACTAGAGGGGTGTGATGTGGAGGAGATAAAGAAGGCAAGACCTTCTAAGCCTCCACGTCCCCTTCTTCCTGGATGTGCACAGGAAGCCCACGCAGTGCGCTGCGTGCGCCTCCGCCCTCACCATGCATGCTACGGCCACCTACCAGCGCTCCCTAGCGCAGGCGCTGGCCCAGCTGCGCGGGGATGGTTCCGACCCAGGACTGAGCATGAGCTCCGCACAGCAATCGACTGAAGTCGGCTGTGTGTGCCCCTGGGAAGGACGATGGTCACATTAGTGGCCCAGGAACGCCACCACGGGCTAAATCTGGTGATCTGCGTGATGCTGACAAAGTTCGCTTTCTTAGCTCACCCATATCCCAGGCTGGCCTGTTCGGCGACACCGTCAGTGAATTCGCCCAGGAATTCACGCCGGTGAGCGAGCAGTCGGAGGCGATGGGTAATACCATCTCTCGGCGGGATCGGAAAACCGCTCCTCCCCGCCGAGCCATCCACATCCACTGCTTCACGCCGAGAGCGCCCGCCTGCGGCTTTGCTCGGTCGCCCCCGCCTGCGCCTCTGGCCAAGCGGCTGCGCCGAGCATCTCGCAGGCAACCAGCGCTCCCCGCCCCAGGGCGCCGCTAAGTTCGGTAAACGAACCGCGAAGCGTCCCTGAGACGGGCCATCTGGAGAGGAGGAAATTTGCTCTTTCCCCGCTGGAGGGCGGGGCTCTTCTTCTAAACAGCGTTAAAAAACGCTATCAAAACATCAGAGAAAGAGCATTTTTTCCCCTTCCCCGGATGTGACAGCCCGAACACTGCCAGTCTGGGACGCTATGCTTTCCAGCTCGCAGGATCGGTGCACTTCGCCAGTGGCTCGCGGAGCGAGAGAGAACGGTCTCCTTTCTCTCCCCCTCCCAGCCCCACCTCCGGAGTACGGGTGCGAGACAAGAGTGAAGCTCTTGCCTCCTGCTCTCCTGTGGGACCCCAGTGCTCCCCGGTTGAGCCCCCCCACTCCGTGCTGCCCCACCGCTGGTACGTCAGCGATCGTGCGGACGAAGCCACTTGCGAGGGCTCTGCCTGCCTGGTTAGTGCGGGCCAGCCCATCGCAATGGCTCATCCGCGCGATCAGACTCGGCTACGCGATTCAGTTCGCGAAACGGCCTCCCAAGTTCACGGGTGTGTATTTCACCAGGGTCAGCCCTGCGTCCGCCCCTGTCTTGCGAGAGGAGATTGCTGTCCTCCTGGCGAAGGATGCAATCGAACCGGTCCCTCCAGCCGGGATGGAGAGCGGGTTTACAGCCCGCACTTCATCGTACCCAAAAAGAGCGGTGGGCTACGGCCAATCCTCGATCTGCGCGTTTTGAACCGCTGGCTTCACAAGCTGCCGTTCAGAATGCTTACGCAGAAGCGCATCCTCAGGAGCGTTCGTCCTCGGGATTGGTCTGCAGCAGTAGACCTGAAGGACGCGTACTTTCATGTTTCCATACTTCCACGCCACCGTCAGTTTCCTGCGGTTTGCGTCTGAAGTCGAGCCTGGCGGTACAAGTCCTCCCCTTTTGGCTCTCTCTGTCTCCGCGGGTTTTCACCAAGCTCGCGGAGGGTGCCCCAGCTTCGGCTTGCGGGCATCCGCATACTCAATTATCTCAAGCGACGGGATTAATTGATTACGCACAGAGACAGGGTGTTTCAGCACTTCGACCAATTGGGGTTTCAGGTCAACCAAGAAAAGAGCAGCCTCGCCCCCGTGCAGAGCAACTCTTTTCTCGGGTTGGAGCTGGACTCGATCACCATGACGGCGCGCCTCCCCCGAGAGCGCGCCGGGCTGATGCTGGCCTGTCTGAGAGTTCGACAGGAAAATGTGGTCCCACTGATATTATTTCAGAGGCTCCTGGAGCATATGACATCCGCAGCCGCGGTCTCGCCGCTCGGATGCTCCATATGAGACCACTTCAGCATTTGCTTCACGATCGGGTCCCTAGACGCGCATGGCACGCGAGCGCGCACCGGGTGACTGTCACTCCGCTGTGTCGCCGCGCCCTCAGCCTCTGGATGGACCCTGTGTTCTACAGGCCCGCGGGCCTCTAGAACAAGCGTCCAGGCATGTCGTCGTTTGACGGATGCTTCCAGTTCGCGCTGGGGGGCCGTGTGTTGCGGGCATGCAGCTGTGGTTCCGTGGTAGGAAGCTGGTTGCATTGGCATCTTAACTGCCTGGAGCTGTTGGCAGTGTATCTCACGCTGCACCGTTTTTTACCGGTGTTAGAAGGGAAACACGTGCTGGTCAGGACGAATAGCACGGTGGCGATGGTGTATATCAACCGCAAGGGAGATATTCGCTGTCGCCGCATGTCTCAGCTCGCTCGCCGTCTGCTCCCCCGGAGTCATACGCGGCGCAATCGCTGCACTCCATTTTTCCCCGCCGAGCTCAACCGTGTAGCCGCTGCGCTCTCACGGCAGTTCGCCTGGGAGAATGGAGGCTCCACCCCCGACTGTCCAGCTGTTATGGGTGCGTCTGCGCACTGGCTACACAGCTGGCCCCGGGGCGTGCGTAATACGCATTTCTCCAGTGAGCCTACTCGCACAGATGCTGTGTAAAGTCAGGGAGGACGAGGAACAGGTCTATGCATTGCGCCTCTCAGGCCCAATCAAACCTGTATTCCAGCTCTCTCCTCGTGATGGCCCCTCCCTGGCATGTCCCCTGGAAGAAACTTCTTCTTTGGGGACAGGCACCGTTTGGCACCCGCACCCAGTTCTATGGACATCACGTGTGGCCCATAGATGGAGTGCGGAGGACTTAGGTGACCTACCGTTAGGTGGTTAACACCATCACTCAGGCCTAGAGCACCCTCTATGAGGCATGCCTATGCCCTGATGTGGAGTCTATTCGCTGTGTGGTGTACTTCTCTCCGAGAAGGAAACCTCAAACATGCCAGATCAGTGTGATGCTATCCTCCTTCAGTTGGCTGGAGCCAAGGCTGTCCCCTCCGCACTGAGGGGTTGGCGTTGCGATCATCCCCGCTCTGAGGATGCGGCGATGGCGGCGCGCTGGGAAAGCATCGCCTCATCATCCAGTCCCCAGAGGCGCGAGACGTGGATATATAATCCTGTCCCCTCTCTTACCCATTTGAAGATCTCTCTTAGGAGAGGTCTGCTCGATCACTCGACTCAGTATCTATATGATTTCTGTCCAGGTAGACAGCTCTGCTGGTCGCGTTGGCAATGGGCGGGTATCTGGAGGCATTTTCGGTCAGCGAAATGTGCCAGCATTTTGGGCCGGCCCACTCTCACGTTTACCTGAGACCCCGGCCCACCTAGGTGCCCTAGGTTCCTACAGCGCTCGTTTAGACTATGTAGTGAACCTGCAAGCGCTGCCCATGGAGGAGGCAGACCCAGCCCCTTTATTGCGGTGTCCTGTTCGCGCTTGCGTATTATAACGAACCCTACTCAGAGCTTAGATCCTCTGAGCAGCTCTTTATATGTTACGGTGATTGGCAGATGGGAAGTGCCATATCTAAACAGAGGTTGGCCCACTGAACAGTGAATGCCATCTCCCTCGCTCATCGAGCTAGGGCGAGCCGTGTCCCCCAGGAGGAGCGCGCTCCACTCGGAGCGCGCATCCTTTTGGGCGTTAGCATGCGGCGCCTCTCTAACAGACATTGTAGAGCTGCGGGCTGGGCGACACCTGAACATTTGTGAGATTTATCTTCGAGTGAACTGATTTCCTCACAAGCGGTGAATGAGGAAATTCGGTTAGGTGTTGTAAAACGCTTGCTGCGCCTTTCTCTCTAACACAGAGATACGTGCGCTTTTCTCGCTTTGTCAGTTGAGTTCCCCACTCGGCGAACCCTGCAGAGTTCCTCCGAGGCCCCCAGCATCTGACTCAGCGGAGCAGTCAAATGTTGGCCCATTATGTTGTAGGTATGCCCGCTGGTCATCCCGCGTTCTGGGTAAAGGTGCCTGCTATGTGCGATCCCCGCTGGCGATCCCATACGCTCACTCAGCCACGATGTAGTCCCCCCTCCTAGGCGGGCTCGTGTCTTCCCTCCCCGCTAACCACCTCTTCATATGTGCACTCCCCCTTCTCAGGGCTAGTCCATATGCTATTTTGCCACCAGGTCTCCCCCTCCGGGCAGCAGGTGGCCTCCGCAGCGTTCTCCCTATCGGGACTGAACGCTTTCCCAACGTACTGTCGTATTTAAAAATTCCTAGAAACTAACTAGGTGTATTTTTACGACTCCCCGAAAAATATATCTAAACCAGAAAAGGTAAGTAAGGTAAGTAAGGGCCAGGGGACACGTTGGAGGACTGTGTCTCCAGCGATGCAGGTGCGCTCGTACTGCTGCGTGGCGCGCCCCTCACTGGAGACATGGTAAGGTTCTTTCGTTGTGGCGCTTTCCATAAATTTCCCCATAGTGGAAGTTTTTCCACATAGCATTGAAGTTCCCCTCCCGAAGGGGAACGCTCTGGTTACTAAAGTAACCCTCGTTCCCCGAGGGGGGAACGGAAATGCTATGTTCCTTCGCCACAACGATTGTCCCTTAGCTGTTGAGTGTGAAAGCCTCTTCAGCTAGAAAAGGATGTCGTTGCTGAGCACATGCTAGCCTTTTATGCCAGGCTGATTGTCATTCAAGACAGCTGTGCACGCTGACGCCGCCAACTCATTGGCATTTCATTGGCCCGTTTTTATACTCTTTCAGATGATTGGATTCTGACGAAATCCCCATAGTGGAAGTTTTTCCACATAGCATTTCCGTTCCCCCCTCGGGGAACGAGGGTTACTTTGGTAACCAGAGCGATCTTTCATACACTTTAGCCTGAGTTAGACTAATATGAGCACAAAAAAATATTTCTCTTATAACAGTGTTGTTGGTATTTGTTATCTTCACAGAGGTAGAAGCAACACTTGTAAAATATGAACAATAACATATAAACAACACATACATTTTTAAAAAGGTTTATATTTTTAATTAGCAATCCACAGGACCCAAAATATAGCCTACACATCATAAATCACGATTTACACAAGGATATTTACACATCCCATCCCTGCACTATATAAAATAATCCTTGTCAATTTGTACAATAAACTTCGCAGTATTAATACATCAACTGATGTCTATCAGCTGCAGAACATCGCTTGTATATGGTTTATCATTTTTTGCCTCCATTTTCATTTGGTTTTTTTGATGCCTTAATATCTGGCCAAGAGGAATTTACCTTCATTTTAATGTTTATTAAGAGTTTTCAAATAAAAAGCCAATGGTAAATGGTGGATATAAATAATACATAGGCTAACATTTACAGCTCTTTGTTATATAAGTGTTACGGTCGGTTGCAGGGTTCAGAGGGGAAAAAACAAAGAGCGGATCCAAACGCAGCATTTAAGAGATTTAATGAAAACAAACTATAACAAAACAGGAAAACTAAAACAGGGCAAAAGAAACCAGGAACAACCGGACATCGTAGGAGTAACACAATATACAACAGACCACGAGAGGGGCACACAAACTGAAATATATAGTCCTGGAGATCAGTGGGAATGAGCTGCAGCTGTGAATGTGTGTGTGTGTGTGTGTGTGTGTGTGTGTGTGTGTGTGTGTGTGTGTGTGTGTGTGTGTGTGTGTGAGAGAGAGAGAGTGTCTTGATGATGGTCAGCTGGAGCAGGTGAGTGTGTGTGTGTGTGTGTGTGTGTGTGTGTGTGTGTGTGTGTGTGTGTGTGTGTGTGTGTGTGTGTGTGTGGCATGACTGAATATGTAGTCCATTTGAGTCCGAATATGTAGTTATGTGAACGTGAGTGTGTATACCAGCGATCTCTGGCTGAAGCTCGCTGGTGACCGTGACAGAGCCCCCCCTCTAAGGAGCGGATTCCAGATGCTCCTAACACAGATCAGGCGGGAGGTGGAGCGGAGGCGGAACAGGAGGAGGGATGGAGGGCCAGGACCATGCAGCAGTGGTCTACCGTGAGCGTGGAGCTGTGGAGGGCCTGGAGAGTGGAGCTGTGGAGCGTCTGGATCGTGGTGCTGCGGAGGGCCTGGAGCATGGAGCTGCAGAGGACCTGGATCATGGAGCTGCGGAGGACCTGGAGCGGTGAGCTGCGGAGGACCTGGAGGGTGGAGCTGTGGAGGGCCTGAAGCGTGGAGCTGCGGAGGGCCTGGAGCGTGGAGCTGTGGAGAGCCGGGATGTTTAGATTCAGGAGGCACTGGCAGTTCTTTCAACCCCAGTGGGTCAGGAGGTTTGGGTTCAAGGGGCACTGGCAGTTCTTTCAACCCCAGTGGGTCAAGAGGCTTGGGTTCAAGGGGCACTGGCAGTTCTTTAAACCCCAGTGGGTCAGGAGGCTTATGTTCAGGATGCACTGGCAGTTCTTTAAACCCCAGTGTGTCAGGAGGCTTAGGTTCAGGATGCACTGGCAGTTCTTTAAACCCCACTGGGTCAGGAGGCTTAGGTTCTGGCAAGTCACATGGCTCTAGTGACTCTGGGAGATCACATGGCTCTGACAGCCATTCAGGAATCTCAGGCGGCGGCAGCCCTTCAGGAGGCGGCGGCCATTCAGGAAGCTCAGGCGGCGGTCATACGGGAAGCTCTGGTGGCGGCGGCAGTGGCTCTGGCAGCAGTGATGGCAGCAGCTCTGATGGCAGCTGCTCTGGTAGCACTGACGGTGGTGGCGGCTTTGATAGCACTGGCGGTGGCAGCTCTGATAGGACTGGCGGTGGCAGCTCTGATAGGACTGGCGGTGGCAGCTCTGAAGGATCTGGTAGCTCTGAAGGATCTGACACCCGCCGTTCATGGAGTACGGGCTCAGGCGGCGGCGGCTGATCAGGAAGCTCAGGCGGCGGCCATTCGGGAAGCTCAGGCGGCTCTGGTGGCTTTGACGAGGTACTAGTGACCATTTTATGAGAGGGTGATGTGGTGGATTCATTGAGAATCAGGGCAAACTCTAATAAATCGTAAAGACACCCTCGAGGACCATAACAGGTGAGTGTGGTCTTCAAGGGTTCGTTCAGTCCATAACAGAAAATTTCAATCAACATGCAGTCAGGGAGATGTTAACTTAGCCAATTTTAAGAAAACCTTTATGTGATCCTCCAGGGGACTGTAATGTTGACGTGTCCTCATGAGCCAAATAGCTGGGTACATTTTCAAAAACGCCGCTTCAAAGTGGCGGAAAGAAAAAATTAAATGCCGCTGGATCCTATTGGTCTGTTGTTCTGTTACGGTCCGTTGCAGGGTTCAGAGGGGAAAAAACAAAGAGCGGATCCAAACGCAGCATTTAAGAGATTTAATGAAAACAAACTATAACAAAACAGGAAAACTAAAACAGGGCAAAACAAACCAGGAACAACCAGACATCGTAGGAGTAACACAATATTCAACAGACCACGAGAGGGGCACACAAACTGAAATATATAGTCCTGGAGATCAGTGGGAATGAGCTGCAGCTGTGAATGTGTGTGTGTGTGTGTGTGTGTGTGTGTGTGTGTGTGTGTGTGTGTGTGTGTGTGTGTGTGTGTGTGTGAGAGAGAGTGTCTTGATGACGGTCAGCTGGAGCAGGTGAGTGTGTGTGGCATGACTGAATATGTAGTCCATTTGAGTCCGGATATGTAGTTATGTGAATGCGAGTGTGTATACCAGCGATCTCTGGCTGAAGCTCGCTGGTGACCGTGACAATAAGATTCAGTTTCTAGAACATTACCCTGCTGAAAAATCCAGCTTAAACCAGCCTAAACTGGTTGGCTGGTTTTAGCTGGTCGACCAGCCTGGTTTTAGAGGGGTTTTGGCCATTTCCAGGCTGGTTTCCAGCCATTTCCAGCCTGGTCTTAGCTGGTCAGGCTGGAAGTTGACCAGCTAAAACCAGCTTGACCAGCCAAAACCAGCTATTTCCAGCTTAAACCAGGCTGGTCAAGCTGGTTTTAGCTGGTTTTTAAGCTGGTCATTTTCCAGCCTGACCAGCTAAGACCAGGTTTTTGTAAAAAATTTCCATTTCATTCTTTTAAAACCTGTTTGACACATTTTAATCTGTTTTTAATAATTTTTATTCTTTGTTGTTTTTATTTTCTTATACTTGTTTCATTTATTACTATATATGTAAAGCATTTTGGATTATCATTCTGTATGAAATGTGCTATATAAATAAACTTGCCTAATAAAAAATGAATGTGAGCCATGTGATCTGTCACTACTGCAGCAAACTACAAGCCTCGAAGTATCTGACATAGATGATGACTACGGCTGATTTCTGTTATCTGAATTCAAGGTGAGACATCCAACATCTAAACAAACATACAGAAAAGAGAGATTTTTGCTTGAACCAAGAAAATGGGACTTTAAATAGAGCGTATTGCTTTGTGTTGCTGTCTTTACTGCAGCTGAAGTTGGTATGTAGGCTACTTGTCATTATTTGTTAAATAAAGATTTCAGACGTTTATGCGGTCCTGCACATTTTTTAAGGTCAATTTTAAGGATTTAAGACATTTTTGTGTTCTGATGAATAAGTAATAAATAAAATGGTGAGAATGTCCAATACCGGTGACAGCTTATTCACAAACAGATCTCTGGCATTTTTATCTGTATTGGGGAATTTTACGTCCATGAAACATTTACGTCTATTTTAACATATAAATGAAACAGAATAACAATATTGTATTTTACAATTCCTAATCAAATAAGATCATTATAACAATTTACAAATATTAACATAAACTCCATGTTATCCAACTTTGTTATCCTAATCTGTCTAAAGACAAGCTAGAGTCTAATAAGGTAAAACTTATTCTAAAATAATAAACAACTGAGGAAGTTTTTGTTATTAATGAATATCAGTTATAAACATCTGATTAATTTGAATATCTTATACTGAAACACACTATGCCAAGGTCTCTGTTAGAGGTTTGGAAAGTGATATATTTACACTTCTGCTATTGATGCAGTGGTTGGAAGTAGTTGAATCTTCCTGCAGGTCTTGATGCATGGACCAAGCAGACATGGCTCTCTTGGGATGCTTTCACACCTGGTTCGATTGCCTGGTCCGAACCCAAGTTCGATTGTCCCCTCTTGCCACCTTCTCAGCTGGTTTGTGTTTTGGGTTGGATGTGGCTAATTTGAGTGTTTTTTGTGTGAAAAAGAAGCCCAAGTCAGCTGATAAGGAGGTGGTGGAGGAGGGCAGAACAGGGTATTAAATGTCCTGAAAAATTCGCGGGTGTGTGGAGTCCTGTTAATTTTGTTAGGTTAATATAGGGTTTTGGCTGAATGAAGTTGGGAGGCAAATGATGCAAGCTGGGCTTGATTCTATATCTGCCAAGGTCAGTGGTGGCCTTTGTTTTTGCGCCATGTGCTATCTGTTGTTCTGAGGAATTTAGAGACGTGGTTAATTTGTTTTATTTTATTAAAACAAAAAACGTACATGAGCATAGAAAAGGTTTATACTTGAGTGTAGAAATGCCAACAGTAAAATGTATATTGTACAGTAAACAGGTCTGTGTGTGTGTATCGTTTGGCACCAGTACCAATTTGAAATTCTACACTAGTAATTAAGTACGTAAGTAAATAGTGTGCATTTATATAGTGCATTTATTGTGTATTACCATACATTCAAAGCATTTTACAGTCATCATTACTCCTCACCAACACCAGTGTGCAGCATCCACTTGGATGATGTGATGGCAGCCACAGGACAATGACGCCAGTGCGCTCACCACAAACCAGCAACAGGTAGAGTGGAGAGATAGTGATAAAATCCTTTCACTGAATGGGGATGATTAGGAGGCCATGATAGTAATGGCTTGATTATTGCTCTCCCATGGTGAATTTTTTTGTTCGAGATGTCCAGTGTGTGTGTGTCTGTGTGTAACTCTGATAAAAACATGTCAGTGCAACAACTGAGCAGCTATCCACAAAGAGTGCATATTTGCATCTAAAAATATGAACTTCAGATTAATTTATTCATTTTCTTTTCGGCTTAGTCCCTTTATTAATCTGGGGTCGCCACAGCTGAATGAACCGCCAACTTATCCAGCATATGTTTTACGCAGTGGATGCCGTTCCAGCTGCAACCCATCCCTGGGAAACATCCATACACACTCAATCACTATGGACAATTTAGCTTACCCAATTCACCTATATCGCATGTCTTTCGACTTGTAGGGGAGGTACACACGAACACGGGGAGAACATGCAAACTCCTCACAGAAATGCCAACTGACCCAGCTGGGGCTCGAACCAGCAACCTTCTTGCTGTGAGGCGCTGTGCAACCCACTGTGCAACCATGCTGCCCACTTCAGATTAATAGTTTTTTTTACTTGTTTATTAATCCTAGTAGTTGTTAATTTTACTCCTAATTTTTTAAACTATGGTAAAAAAAAACTTTTCTGTTCAATATTACATTCTGATTGAGATTGTTCATGTGAACAGGGCATGTTAATCAGTCAACAACCATGGCTAGCAGAAGAAAAGAAGTACTGAAAAAGCCTCCTGCATCATTTATGAATGGGAGCATTTTGTCTTCCCTTTCAAATATAATGATGATGAGAAAAGGATGATAGATGAAACTGTTACAGTGTATATGCACTGTGGCATAAGAAAGCCGTGTGAAAGTGGCAATACACCTAAAGCACAAAACTAGTGTGCCGACAGAATGCAAACTGCAACAACCACAGCAACAGCTGCTCACTGCTGCATTTATATGTAAGCAGCCATTTGCACCAGAATTCAGAGCGATTGCCAACTCTATCAGGATGTTTATCGCGGCATATATAAGGGCCATATTTTGTTGTGGAAAACAAAGAATTTAAAAACCTGCTAAAACTGCTTGAGCCATGCTATGAAATCAGTACCGCCGCTCCCTATACGCAGAGTACGCAGGCTGAGTAGGGCCTCAGTTCCGGAAGGGGGCACCATCTCGGACGGTTGCTCAAAAAAACAATGTTAACATTTATTTAATAATAAACTGAGTGTAAATAAAAACTGAGTGTAAATAAAATGTATATTGATAATATGTTGTTAAATAAATTAAAAAAAAATCATTTTATGACGAGCGCAAAAACAAACATGTGACGTAATTTTTTCCGTGTACGCGCATAGACGCGTACGCGCGGCGCGGTCTGGTCCACTATCTGTGCGGCTGCTAGCAGCAAATATTTATAACTGATGCAAGTTGCAGCTCTATCCCCGGGAAGACAACAACAGTCTGGAGCCGAGAAGAGAAAAAAAGTGCAAGATGAATCGCGTGCATCATTTTCAGGTAACTTCCATGAATCTGGAAAGCATATTTTTGCTTGTTCACTAGTGAGGCTAACGTTTAAACTTCGCCACAACTGCACCAAATCTGCCTTATTTGTTGTTGTTTACGTTCAGTTTATTTGCTTTGCGGCTCTGCATTGTGCTTTAAACTATGACAGGACATGTTTTATGACTTTTCGCGTTTGCCCCTCTTTCCTATGTTGCTGGTAAATACAACTAAATTCTTTTATTAACTTGTGCAATACTTTACAATTCTGTTTGCACACCAGCTACATACACACGCACTGCACAATTATTTTCACTGTATGTATTATTTATTATTATATAGTTATTATATTATGTTATATAATTAAATAATTCTTTGCAGTTGTTTATTGTTTTGTCTATTTCTATACATTTCTTATTGCTGCTGTTGTTATTGCTTGTATCACTGCAATGACAATAAAGTCTCTTTTGTCTTTACATCGGTGCATTGGTGTGTTTTACTATATGAAATAACAAAACTGACTCATTCTGTAATTTCTGAAAGATCAATAATATAAAATCTAATATTATATAAAAGCATGAATTCATTAATGATTATTTTTTCTGAATGTTAAAGTTTTTGTTTAAAAACACACTAATTTTAATACACTTTTTAATTCTTAAAAACCTCAAATGTCTTTGATTTATACTGACAGTGAGAGTCAGTGTTTGTCACCATAGATTATAGTGCAAGTTAAATCCACATTTTGGTTTTTAGACACATTATGAAGAGTGCTTGACTAGCTCATTGTTTTAATGGTATGTCACGAGTTTTTCTCTAAATGACTAATTTCTTCTGTATTGTATATGGAGGTTCAATGCTGAAAATTGTCACAAAAGAAGATGAGGTGGCATGACCAGCACTGCTCCAGAGGCACCAGCAGCAGCACAGGTACAGACACAGAGACAGGATGCAACCCTGAGGACCGCCCGTCTCTACAGGTACAGAGAGGGTTTTATTCCTTACCTTTTGTAAAGTTTGAAATTGGGAATGCTTCTGCAGAAGACATGTCAGTGTTTACTTTAATGTAAACTATTATTTTGTAATCAGAATCAGAAAGAGCTTTATTGCCAGGTATGTTCACACAAACGAGGAATTTGTTTTCGTGACAGAGCTTCTACAGTGCAACAGAATTACAGACAGGACTAAAAAACAGATCATAAATATATTTTAAAAAGTAGTGAATGCAAATATACAAACTGACAAGTATATGTACAGGTACATTACTATATACAACATAATATGTGCAGCTGTTATGTGCAAATTGGCATGTAAAGTGTGTTGTTAAATAAGTGTATGTGTGTATAAAAAATGTAAATATTCGAATGTTTAAGTATAATTTTGAGTGTTTAAATGCACATTTATCCATATAAATAAATAAATACATGTTTAAATATATGTTTGTGTGTTTTTGTTCCTCTGTGGGGGCACCACAGTAAAATTTCGCATAGGGCACCCTTTTGGTCAGCAGCGGCCCTGTATGAAATACCCCTACGCACCCACTTCAGTATGAAGATTCAGCACGAAAAACTAAATCATTGCAGACTTATCAGATGCATCCTCTATAGCAATCGCCACAGATGGGTGGACAACAAGAGCTACAGAAAGCAATTTATCTGTGACTGCTCACTACATCACAGCGGGGTGGTAGATTCGAAGTCCGGTGCTACAGACACACTCCCTCCATAATATTCACACAACCACAAATCTAGAGCAAATACTGACAGAAACAGTGGCTGAGTGGAAATTAATGAGGCACAATGCATGTAGCAATATCCCAGTCACCACAGATAATGCCAAAAAACAAGTAAATGCTGTGACAGAGTCTGGACTGGGGCCACAGATATCTTGCTTTGCCCATGTTATAAATTTAGCATGCAAAAGGGGAATCTCAGTAAAACAGATAGATCATCTTCTTGGAAGGATCAGGAAGGTACAACAGCAGCTCATGTGCTTAAGACCAAGAAAAAATGCTACAGATTTTAACCTACAGGCTCATACAAGATGTCACAACAAGATGTAACTCCACATGTGACATGTTGGAGCACTATCTAGAGCAGGGATGTCAAACTCAATTCCTGGAGGGCTGCAGCCCTGCACAGTTTAGTTCCAACCCTAATTAAACACACCTTAATCAAACTAATTGAGTCCTTCAGGCTTGTTTGAAACCTACCAGTAAGTGTGTTGAAGCACGGTTGGAACTAAACTGTGCAGGGCTGCAGCCCTCCAGGAATTGAGTTTGACATCCCTGATCTAGACCATCAGGCAGTAGTATACTCTGCACTGACAGAAAAACTAACACTGAAAAAAACATCAAACACATTGGCACTTTGTCTGATGAGGATGTGAAAGTAGTGGAGGAGGTCCTCCAGGGGCTCAAACCTCTCAAAACAGTCACAACCCTATTGAGCACTGAAAATTCACCACCTGTGTCCATGTTCTGAAAACCAGAATTCAGAAAATCAGAAAAAGTTAGGACACTATGGGAAAAAAAGGAAGTAATGATTTCTAAATTGACTTTGACTTGTATTTCATTGCATTTCAGTGTATTCTTCATGATTTTCAGTTTTTTTTTTTTTTTTTTTCAAAATAAACACATATTCCAATTTTGGTTCTTCTTACAACACATTTCAAAAAAAGTTGGAACAGTAAAGCATTTATCACTTTGTAATGTTGCCATTTCTTTTCACAACACTTAAATAACCTTTAGGGACCTTAGTGATGAAGTGTTTCATGTGTAATTTCATCCCATTCTTTTTACAAACAAGTCTCAAGGTGGGCCACAGTATGAGATCTTTTTATTTTGCACTTCAAATTGCTTCAAAACACATTCTCTATTGGAGACAGGTCGGGACTGCAGGCAGGTCAGTCAAGTACCTGTATCCTCTTGCTGACCACAGAACACATTTCCACTGTGTGATGGTCCATTCCTGGATGCCTCAGAGCCCAGAGAAGTTGACACTGTTAACATAGGGCTTCCTTTTGGCACAGTACAGATTTTACTGGGATTTGTGGATGTAACTACATATTGTGGTACTTGAAAAAGGTTTGCCAATGTAGTCCTGAGCCCATGTGGCGATATCATATAAAGATGAATAAAGATTCTTGATGCAATGTCGCCTGACGTATTGGAGATCACAGTTGTTTAGCTTAGGCTTGCGCCCTTATCTATTACACACTGAAATTCCTCCAGATTCCTTGAATTTTTTAATTATGTTAAGCACTGTTGAAGGTGAAATATCGAAATGTCTTTCTATCGTTCTTTGAGGAACATTGTTTTTAAACATGTCAATCATTTTCGGATATATTTGTTGGCAAATTGGCGATCCTCGATCTAGGTCTTAAGGACTAGATCTTTCTTGGATGCTGCTTTTGAACCGAATCATAGTTACAATCATCTGTTGACATCACCTGATTCAAATCACATAATTATTTAACCATTTTACCTTAAGCCGCGGTCACACTGGACTTTACTCCCCATAGACTTCCATTCATACGCAGGCGAATGCATCAGACCGGAAACGCAGGGTCATGCATCGAGTTTCGCAGGTTGCTGCAGAGCAAAGTTCAAGCTTGGTGAACTCTGACCTGCGAAATTGCATCACTTGACTGCGTGAGACCAATCCAGGATCAAAACATGACCTCTCCGGACAGAAATTTAAAACATGGAGCAATCGCTTGCTTTTTTAATCCTGCCCCATTTCGCACTTCGGCTTTACTTGGCCTAAATTGCTACTTTCCCAACTTGTTTTAAAATGTGTTGCAAGAACCAAAATTGGACTTCGTGTTTATTTTGAAAAAACAAACAAACAATGAAACTCATCAGGAACATTTTAAATAATGTTTGTCATTTTGATGCAATGAAATACAAATCAAAGTAAACTGAGAAATCACTACTTTTCTATTGTGTTTTCCATACAGTGCCAACTTTTTCTGATTTGGGGTTGTACAATCATTGTGTGCATATAAGGAAGACATCAGCATTACTAAAGGTATCCAACCCTGCCCTACGTGAGAAGAAATACAGTGATCTCACCACTGTGATTGTGGCTGTTAAAGAGGTAAAATACCAATACTATTTTTTTATGTGGACAATTGTTCTTTGTTTTGAATAATATAATATAGTAATATAGTAAGCACTGCAAGTCAAAATGTTTAGATGTTTTGTCACTATGACAGAGGACCATTGAAATATCCCTCATGTCCACCTTTCAGTCTTAGCCCAGTTTTTGAAAATGGTTACTGAACTGTTTTTTTTTTTTGTCTTTTGACAGAATGCAAATGTGTAAAAACTAAATAAAATAAATTTATAAGATTTTAAAAATGATAAGAAATAAGAATTTTTAGTCTGATCTCACAAGAAAATGTAACTATTTTACGTTTTGTCAGTTCAGTGGCTAATTCGCACGTGTTCAGTCGTACGAAAATGTACAATTTTAAAAAGGAGGTGTGGCATCCAACCACACCCCTAAACCCAACCATCATTGAGGAATAAGCAAATCATACTAAATTGTATGAATGAGATCATACAAATTCATTCGAATTAGCCACTAAATCAAAATGTTACAAATTGCCGTGAGATAGTGTTGGGATTTTAGGTTAAGAGTAGCCTCCAAGGTTTGACATCATACTGTACATTGCACTCATACTGCCAATGAAATTGTAACTATTATCAATCACACACATAAAGTAATTAACATACATCAGAATAAAAATTGTACAGCATAATATACTGTAATATAAACACACAGACAAAAAACACTGAAAATTATATGTAGCCAACAGTGCTTGTTTGGTCATCTGAGATGTGTGAAATTCCTCCTTTGTTAGTCAAGTTCTAGTCATACCTGACTGCCAGTTGCTGTAATAAATGTATCAAATGTTCCACAGAGTCATATATGATATTCATGGTATTATGTTCTTGACTAATTTTGAAAATTTAACAGACTATTGTGCATGTGATGACTTATACAGTACAATGAAATGACGATGACACATTTTGGAGCGAACAACCATTGAACTGAGAACTAACAATCAGTTTAGATCAACTAGATCTATTCACTTGGAAATTGTGCTAAATGTAGGCTAGATTAACTTTGACATTTGGAATTTGATTAAATGAATGAGAAAAATCAATTCTGTTGTGAACAATTGCCAAGTGGTTTGGAGGTTTGTCCATGTTGTTTTCAGAATGTAATTCCAGTTTCAAGAAATTAGCCAAACCAATGGAGAAAAACTGTAATCAGGGGTCGCCACAGGACTGAACTGTTAACTTATCCAGCATATGTTTTACGCAGCAGATGCCCTTCCAGCTGCAACCCATCACTGGGAAACATCCATACACGCTCATTTACACTCATACACTACCCATTTCACCTATACCACATGTTTTTGGACTTTTGGGGGAAACTGGAGCACCTGGAGGAGAACATGCAAACTCCCCGAAATGCCAACTGACCCAGCCGGGGCTCGAACAAGCGAACTTCTTGCTGTGAGGTGATTGTGCTACCCACTGCGCCACTGTGCTGCCACTCTGGAAGATTCACCACATATTGCATTCTAAAGAATCTGGTCAATGTCATCCAGTCACTATACTAGAGCTTTGAATGTTGTCATCCACAATAGAGAGCTGACAGAACATTTTCTAGTGGACACTGGAGAGAGCAAGGCTGCCTTCAGTCCTATACTTCCTAGCCATTGACTGGCTGATTCTCTTCTAGCTGAACAACATCTCCAATGACGACATGACTACCAAAATAAACATGGTAAAAAAAACAGTTGACAAAGGGTTGAAAAGCAAAGGGCTTACTTTCTAGATTGCCTTGTGGATATCAGTAGACCAAACAAAATGGAGGACCCTTGCTGTCTCAGAGGATTAACTTAACTATTACATATCGAAATGCATTATAAATAAATGATAGGCAATTACCATATAACAACATGAATAAAGGAATTTTGTTTAATTCTTGGCAAATAGTAAGGAATATAATCATTTATATATTTTAATTATGCAGGTCCACAGTGACATTTGTGTAAATGTTTACTAAGACATTGAGTTTCACATTTGAAAGTTAATCAAAGTCTGCAAGAGAGGAAATAATTGTGCAAATGGTAACTCAAAGCAAAAGGCACAGCCTGTTACAATTAAATTAAAGACAGCCTATTTTAGTTTCTTTGTGTGTTTAATTTTGTTAGATTAAGTTCATGTATAACAGACTGACTAAAATGATACATAATGACAAGAAAGCATTCAAAAATAAATAAATAATATGTGGCCATCAGGAGAGTGAGAGACATCAGAGAGTGCCAACACTGGGTGCTGAAATCCACAGATAACACACACACACACACACACACACACACACACACACACACACACACACACACATACACACGTAACCTGAAATTACAAAATGATCCCTGACAGTTGTCCTGGCAACCCTAAAGGATTCTATTTTAATGAGTCCTGTAGATTTTGCCTGTTTAAAAGTGATTTATTTTTGCTTATGTATATGAACAGAATACAGCCAGAAAATTATGGATACTGTATAATTTATGATATAGTTAAGCAATAAATATATATATATATATATATATATATATATATATATATATATATATATATATATATATATATATATATATATATATATATATATTCATTCATTTTCTTGTCGGCTTTGTCCCTTGCGGGGTCGCCACAGCGGAATGAACCGCCAACTTATCCAGCACGATTTTACGCAGCGGATGCCCTTCCAGCCGCAACCCATCTCTGGGAACGTATATATATATATATATATATATATATATACATATATATATATATATATATATATATATATATATATATATATATATATATATATATATATATATATATATATATAACAATTTATATTTAAATATAGCAGGAGATAACGATTCACATGTTAATGTAAACGTTAACATGCATCGTTATATCCTACTACATAATCAACAGAATTATCAGAAACTATACAGTTATTTCTATGCTTATAAAATACTGTTGGAGTTTTGTTTTTATACCTGCTAAATTAAATTAGGCAGTTTGGTAATAATAAAATGATGGATAAATGTACATACTGTGTATACATCAAAGATTAGGCTAAGTGCAAGATGTGCAAAGATAAAAACAAAACCCAAAATGATTCTTTAGTAAATTACTGCACCTGATTAGTATAGTGACGCCTACATCCTCACAACTCGCATAAACACGTGCCCAGGTGTCCTTAATGATGCCCCTCTCCACATCCGTCAGAGGCTCTGGTCTCTCCCTCCCCTCCGTCTCTTCATCCTCCCTCTCTTTCTCCATGCCACAGACACACCACGGGGTACTTGCGCCTGATGCAGGAACAGACGGTGAAATGAGAGGCTGTGGTGGTGGGGAAGACTGACGAAGTTGGCGGAGGGGGCAACAGAAATCCAGGGCAAGAGAGTAGAGAGTGTGCATCCGCCCCCCTCTCACTCTATGCCCCTCACTCCCTGGTGCAGGCAGGATGAATTCACTTCTGGCAATTTTCCGATGAATGTATCTGTTGTCTCTGTCTCTGTTGTCAATCTCATCGACACCTTTTTTGTTCTTTGTCTTACGAGCTGCTTAGGTCTCTATCTACCCTCGAACACAGATGTTGCCTGTGCTTGGAACTGCTGGATTTGTAATGACTTCAGATATGGAACGTTTGGAGGAGAGGGAGGGAGCTGGAGAGAAGAGTGACAGGGAGGGGGCATTTGGTTGAGAGGGGGAGGGAGAGCATGAAAATTCTTGCTCCCAATCAGCCCTTTCCAAGCTTTGCTTTGCCACAGTTTGCAGACACACACAAATATTCAACAATTATTTAAAATCATATGTGTATGTGTGTGTCGAGGCATGAGTTACTATTAACATGGTAATTAAAAATTAAAATAAAATATTAATTATGTGAATTTCATTATTAAAATCGATCTCAGAACTGTTAAAGGACTATATTGTTTCAAATTCCAATTTACAATTGTTCATGTGTGTGTTTGTTTGGTGTTTTGCTCTAAGGCAGTGAAGAGAGCAAGCAAGGGAAATGGAGAGATGAGCACAAAGAAAAAAATAAAACGAGATACATAATCATAACATTTGACATTGTTCATTTAGTGAGGATTATTCAAATGGTTTTGTGAGTACACCTTCAGTTATATTTTGTATTTTCTTAAAATGCTCAATTTCCTGGGATAACCCACAGGAATGAATTCTACAGTTCCTTTTTGTCAGGACTCAATGCTGTGTCTGAGTGCCATACTCTGAATTGTGTGCAATCACAACAATTCTAGGCAAATTAAAAATTGTAAGGTAATGCAGCATGATCAAGACCATAATAGGGATCACATTTATATACTGAATAATCTATTGACAATCATTTGAGAAATTGCATCAATGCGATGCATTTTAGGATAATCCCATCAAACTAATGCATTTATTCATTCATTCATTCATTTTCTTTTTTCGGCTTGGTCCCTTTATTAATCTGGGGTCGCCACAGTAGAATGAACCGCCAACTTATCCAGCATATGTTTTAAGCAGCGGATGCCCTTCCAGCTGCAACCCATCACTGGGAAACATCCATACACACTCATTCACACACATACACTACGGACAATTAAGCCTACCCAATTCACCTATATTGCATGTCTTTGGACTGTGGGGGAATCCGGAGCACCCGGAGGAAACCCATGGAAACATGTGGAGAACATGCAAACTCCACACAGAAATGCCAACAGACCCAGCCAGGGCTCGAACCAGTGACCTTCTTACTGTGAGGTAAACGTGCTACCCACTGTGCCACCATGCAGCTCTAATGCATTTAATTGATTAAAAATGAGTAAACAAAAAAGTTACTTTTCAGTTTTAATGTTAAAGGGCAAGTTTCCTTAAAAAATAAAATAACAATACAATTTTTTGCAAACAAAATAAATGAGAAATCAGAAAGAGCTTTATTGCCAGGTATGTTCACACATACGAGGAATTTGTTTTCGTGACAAAGCTTCTACAGAATTACAGAGACAGGAATAAAAAAACAGATAATAAATATATTTTAAAAAGTAGTAAATGCAAATATACAAATTGACAAGTGTATATACAGGTATATTACTATATACAACATTATATGTGCAGCTGTTATGTGCAAATTGGCATGTAAAGTGTGTTGTTAAATAAGTGTAAATGTGTATTAAGAGTATATAGCAAGTAGTGATGTTGGTTCCACAATTACTATCATCAAGTGATCATGAGATGGAAGAAACGGTTTCTGTGTCGGGCTGTTCTGGTGCGCAGTGCTCTGTAGCGTCGACCAGAAGGTAAAAGTTCAAAGAGGCCGTGTGCTGGGTGTGAGGGGTACAGAGTGATTTTGGCAGCCCTTCTGCTCGCTCTGGATAATTACAGTTCTTGGAGAGTAGGGAGAGTTGTACCAATGATTTGCTCAGCAGTCCGAACTATTCGACGTAGTCTTCGGAGGTCGGATTTGGTAGCTGAGCTAAACCAGACAGTTATTGATGTGCAGATGACTGATTCAATGATGGAGGTGTAGAACATTGGAAAATGAAATGGACATTTTTTTTTTTCAGTGAAAAAATAACTAGCATCTTTTGCAAGCAAAACTCAAGTTTTAACAAAACATCAGTAAATTAAATATTTTCTATTTTTATTTTTTCATGATAGAACTTGACGATGATGGTAGTTCTGTCATTCTGCTAAGACGCCAATGTAATGCATATGAAGTTGCCGAACGCAGCTCTCACAGGTGTAGCCACTTTGCAATTAGGAGTATAAAAGGCTGCCTTGAGAGAAACCCATTAGACTCAGTGGTATTAGCCTTTTGCTTCAGAGCCTCACTTGACTCTTACAGCAACTTACAAGTGCATTTAGATGGATTTTAGTGATGTACGGCGGATTCAGCATCGATGGTTTGAATTCCCATTCCTGCAATAGTATCTGGATGCAGCCTTTATGATGCAAGCTGAGATTGCATCACTCAGCGATGCAATGTCAGACACAATGCACTCAAATGGAGCGAGTGACGTCACTGTGTGGAGTAGGGTTATAGGGGTGGGGTTAGGTGATCCCATTAAAAAGCATTGGATGCAACTCAGACTGCATTGCACCAGGTCTGCATGCAGACCCCTCCCAATTCCTGTGTGCTTCCCTGGCTTTTTAAAGATGTCACCCCAGCTGTGCATCTGTAGGTGTAGTGGTTTTCTGCCACTGGAGGACAGTTACTAGCATTGTGTGGCATGTCTAAATATCCTGCATGTTACCGCAGCGCTTGTGAGCGGTTCATGCTTACTGTGAGGGTATGTCCATGGCGAGGTGCTGAGGTGCCTGACTATCGAGCATACACTATAACTACATGTGACAAGAGAAATCTTTTTCATGTTAAAAGCCTTTTTGTCCAAACCATTACCTGAAATTTCTAGTTTAGAAATGGTTTCTATTTCTAGATATGACAATAATCAACTCAGGTACTGATTGTTTTGTTGTTGTTCCAAAAAACAGAAAACCACAGCTGCTCAATTCTTGTGCTAGATTGACCTACCACTCAATCCAACGACCATTTTCATTAGCCCTTTACCTCTGGAATTTTTCATGAGTTTTTTCCTATCGGTTCTACCCAGAGGAATCACATTATTTGTTTCCTTACTGTCATTTGACTACACTGCAAATGAAAACATTTACGGTACTCCGTAAATTTTACCATGCACTAAAACGGCTCTCAATCGCAACTAGTTTCCCACCGACATGCAAGCTGTGTCCTAATAATCTTCTGCCGGACGATGGTTATGATATTTGTCCATCGTGTTTGAGTATTTAACATTTGAGAGACGCGCTCACGGACCCGTGTTTACATTGTAGTCTCTTGCCGTTGTTGGAGCGACAGCTCTGTCTCGCGGAGTTGGACCCTATTGGACCCTAAGATTGGGATATATGGGTCTCACTGCACAGCGAGGTCAGAAATGCAGGACCTCCGCCACGGTCAGTACCCACCACCCCCCCCCGACCCACCCCCCCCCCCCCCCCCCCCCCCCCCCCCCCCCCCCATTCCTACAAAAAAGAGAGCCATGTCATGAAGTGCAGAAAAAACTACCGCCTGAGGAGACTTCACTTGCTAGTACAGTAGCTATTCTTTCTTCAGAGATGGAAGAAATTAATCGTTTAATCCACTCTCTCCGACCCATAAAGACAACACAAGAGGATGAGAATTATCAGAAGGAAGGAAATGTGGAGGAGTCCCTTGATTCACTTTGTCTTTTTTATTCTAAATTAGATGTGCTTTCCACATGTGCTTCAGATGTTTTTTTTTTGTGATCATGAGAAAGACGTGGTTGCTACAGTGCATCCTTCACCCCAAAATGCTATGAACGGGGGGTCTTCAGCAGGATCTAGCAGGGGATCAGTTCAGTCATCTGAGAAAGCCCAAACTCCTTCTAATGACACACTGGCCGTGCTCCGAATGGCAATTGCTCGTCTGCGGCTTGATGAGGCACATGCTCAGTCTGCTCAGTGGGGTCGTCAAAATTAATTGTTTCTTCGGTGCACCGCGATGCAGATGGGGACAATTCGATATCGGTTCAGTAATAGATCATAACCGGTTATTACGCACTGACGTCATTTATCCCCTCTGGCAATGTCGAAGTAGAATACTATGGCTAAGGAGGCAAGGATGAGTAAATAAAACACTCCTACTACTTAAAAAGCAGATAATTGTGCACGTGTGAGTGTGCTGGACACAGTCTTTCACTGACACTGTGGAATGGTAAAGCACGAGCCGCTATTTCAGTACTAGGGAGAAATGCTGTAACACTCCATCTCTGCCCCCTCTCTCTCTCTCTCTCCCCCACACACACACACTTTTTGCATTTGACCCGTTGGCATGTTCGTGAGGTAAATTTTCCTTTCCTCTCGGCTGTTAAAGCACAAGCGTGCCTGTGGTGCGAGTTTATTGTATTGTATTTATTCTATTACGGATTATCTGATAACCGCGTTTTATGCGCATATAGACTGACCCACGGCTGTTTTTCCGGCGTGACTCATGGGTGAACAGCGCTTTCGTTTCTAAAGCCAAGCGCAGCCCCTTTCTGTTGAGCGGGTGAAGACAATGACCAATCATAGGGGTGTAAGAACTTGCCCCAGTGCTCCAAAAGCAAGCGAGATAATATTTACATTAGTTTATTTGTTATGAATGCTCGTGCTGTCTTCTATTGGAGTTTTCATTCACAAAGAGTGTTTTTTTGAGCAGGTCAAATTAAAGGTACAGTTCATATATCTGACTGCTTGTATTAAAGGACAAAATTGTATTACAATTAATCTATTAATATAAACATATTTATAGATTTTAATACAATTTTTTTTCTTGTGTTGTAAAGAAAAAAATCTAATTATGTATGGAAAGCATCGTCAATGCACCATGATGCACCGAGATATCGAATTGAACTGAATCGATGGCATAATAATCGTAACCGAACCGAACTGTGAGAGCAGTGTAGGTTCACACCCCTACTGCTCAGACTTTTCAAACGCCCCTCAACTACAGCATCCTTTGCTATGCCAGCATGTAAAGATTTTGTGACTGAATTTTCAAATGCACTCACCGGAGCTGACCCACCTAAATGTCGCTCAAAGACTGCTCATACATTAACATCTATGGCTGGAGCAGATGTCATAGGGGTGAGCCGTGCCCCAAAAATAGAACAGCCTGTTGCAGGCTTGGTGGTGTCTCTTGATGAAGATTTACCGGGTAATGTGCAATGTCCAAGTGTGCAATGCGGTCCCACAGACACACTGCTGAAAAAGGCATACGAGTCTGTTGCATACATAACACCCACTGAAAAACCAATTTCCCACTTGCTACTACTAAGACAACAAACAAATGCTGACCCGTCTGTTCCAAAGTTCCTTGAAACAGCTCTTTTAGCAATGGGTCACCTGACATGCAAATAGGGTAACCTTACAGCCATCCTCTTAGCAGCCCGCCACCAGGTTTGGCTCGCCCTGGCACGACTTCCTGAGGAGTGTGAAAAAACCTTTAAAGACCTTCCCTTCGTTGCTGGGCATGTCTTTGGACCTGCAGTTTCTGAACTGCTGGAAAAGAGGGTAAAGCTGTCAGAGACCACTCGCCAGCTGACATAGACTCAGCGCAACCCTACTTTCAAGACGCCTGCAGTTCAAACTAGGCACCACCATACCATGCCAGAGCAGCGTTTCCGCCAGCATGCTCTATCTCAGTCACAGCCTCCCTAAAGACCTCGCGTTATGGAGGACGTTCAAGCTTTTCGTCCCTCTCACTGACAGCGTCCAGGTGGGTCCACTTGCAGCCACTAAAATCCGCACACACAAAGCCTGAAGCATTTGGGCCGGCAGTCAACATTTTTTTAACAGAGCAGCTGGCCTACTGGAGGGACAAAACATCAGACCCCTGGGTTTCAAAGACACTGAACAGTGGGTAGGCTCTTCAATTTCTATGTCAGTCACAGAACATTTATTGTTGCTGCTCAAATGTGAGTATTGAATGTTTAAGAGGATGTTTATGTGAGTGTTTAAGTTTGTCAGTATTTTCAATATTTAGTAGTGGTGGGCAAAGCGAGGCTTCATGAAACACTGAAACAGTCGAAGCAAATCTGTCGAAGCTTCGAAACGTTACGAAACCCCACTCTACGGTGACACCTAGTGGTCATTTTTTATGTATTGCACTGGAAGCAATGCGTGTGCGGCCCAGCCTGGTTCAGGAAAAGGAGGCTCGCTGGATCGGGATGCCCTTTCGCCATGTATCCCAGGAACGCCTTGATCCTCGTCAGCTTGGATGTCACATTGTTTCTCATACGGGCACTGGGGTCACTGCCCAGCTGGAAGCCATCAAACTCCTCCAAAAAGCTGGTCTGCAGAATGAGGATGAAGGTTGAAGGAACTCACTGGCACATTGCAGTGATCAAAACCAGTTCGAATCAGGCTTGGAAATCGGGTGCCACATTGTCCCATTCATTTAGATCTGGCTCGAGGGCTTATACCATCACGAGAGAACCAATTGATTTTGACTATTTTGACCAATACTTTGGCTGCAGATGTTCGGTACCATTCACCCAACTTGGTAAATGATTTAATCACCTAACAATGGGGCTTTACAGGATTTTCAGCGGAAACTGCCTCACGAGACTTTTCGATGACTCTCCGTTCATGTGTTTGTCATATGGGCCAAAATGCACGCTTTTGTAGAGATTTCTGGAAATTAATGCATATGAATAAAAGACAGTCTCTTAAAATGTTACAACTAAGGCAGATGTTTCTTTGAATAATATGCCATAGTTTTCCTCATATGCTGTGTTTATTCCAACCAATCAGGTTAATTAATGTGTTGTTTTAACCCTTATAGCAGATCAAACTTTCTGTTTGTGTCCGAAATATATGATGTCTGGTACTGAACGAAAGCTAGTGACATTTGCAATACATTGGTGTAAATGAAAAACTAGTAGTACAAACAGTATTCGTCTTGTAACATTTGATTTGCAAGAGATTTTACCACGTGAAATCAACATGCAGTCTGTTAATGGTTGACCCTTACTACAATGGTACGGGGCGTGGCCCCGCCCTTTATGGCAACTGCTCATTGGAAGACAGTGCCATGGGGATGGACCAAACCAGGTCCGTTAAAAACACCCTGCAACAAGAAAACGTTGCTTTTTGCAGTAGCTTGTTCGCACTTGGTGTTGCTCTTTGTGCCCCCTCTTGCTTGCTCGGACACCGCGCAACCATGCGTTTGGGTCACCACGAACTTTCCCTGCAAACCTCTTAAGTTTTGTAACAGCCGAAACCACACGAACTTCCGCAAACCGACTCTCAGCAGTCTGTCACCTCGGTAACTCAGAACGACAGCCACTCAAGAGCGAGCAAATCCCAAAGACGTCACCGAAGCGAGTCACCAACCAATCAGGAGTGCCATGTTTCCCCGAGGCCAGCCCAGCGAGGGAAACTCAAGTCAAGACTTCAGCGAAAGCGCTAGTAACACAAACTAACATTGTCTTAGTGTTGGGGTACTCGGACTTGGACTCGCATTCGAGTCCGGACTCGAGTCCAGTTTTGATTGGACTCGGACTTGTCACGGACTTGGGTAAACTTGTACTCGGACTTGACTCAGACTTGGACATTTTGGACTCTGAAAAAATATCCAGTCGAGTCCAGTCGAGTCCACATCATTCAGAACATAAATAAAGAGATTAAAAATGAATAAATAACAGCATGAAACTAACAAGAACTGAGCGAAATCTCTGGCTGTCAGCATTTTTTCTGCCGCCGCACCGCACAGGTGTCATGAGAAATCGGGTCCCCCTGCACGATTTGTTCATTTTGGACGAATCTTTTGTATGACTCGAGAGCGATGAGTCCTTTCAGAGGGATTCGTTCATTTGCGCACGTGCACAACTGTGCAGGTGGAGCAAAAGATTAGTTCCTTTTTTGAGATATGGGTTTGAGCCCTTCGTTCATCGCGTGAAAGACAGAAGCCAGTCATATGCATTTAGACCCGGAAAAAGATTTGATTCGTTAATTTCTCGAGTCTTTTGATTCGGTTTGATTCTCTTTACATGCTGCCACATGATGAACAAAATCAAGCGAAAGAGACTTCCCATTACTAGCAGGCAGCAGTAGCACGTCTTTCCTTAAACTTGTAACCAAAAATAGCCATATCACACAATGCGTGGCTAGGTAATGACTTCAAAATCAGCAATAATTTGCCTTCTACCAACGTGCTGAAAGAAAACAAAGAAAGGTAAGAGCTTATTTTCTTGAATTTTATATTCATATCTTAGGGAAGATGCCTATACATACTGAAGATAATGTTTTATTGTTTATATTGCTGTCAATATATCCGCAAATAACTGCCAGATTCAAAGTTTGCACTTTAGGTCTGAGCCAGAGAAAGATTCATTCAGCGTTTGATTTAGGCCAGGGCTTCTCAAATCCAGACTCTGTAATATTCTCAGTTTTCCTGTGTGACTCCTGTAATGACATCCCGATATCATCCCGTTTAATTTTCCAATACTTCCCACTTATGTTTAATCTTACTCTGAAAAGTAAAAGTGTCGTCAACACAGCCGATCTCAAATGTGATAGAACTGCAAGAGCTGTTCAAGAGAATTGTGCTTTCACTTTATTTTGGGTTGAAAGCACGTTAAAATGAATATAAAAACGTCTGCATTCTCTTTCTTTCTATTAAAGCTGTGCGTCGATCGTCACAACTTCTGAATCTGTCTAGTCTATGCATGCTTGCTGACTGACGGACGCGTTCCGTATAATAAACTGATCCCAGATCAGCTTCTGATTATGGGGGATAGGGTTAGGAGAGCATAAAGAGTGTTAAAATTGCAGGAATTAAATGATAAAATAGCAAAAATGTTGTAATATTGATCTTGCTTGGAGTTGCATATTATATTTAGTCAATATAAGCACAAATGGTTTTAATGTAGAGTTATATTTAAATCCAGTCAACATTCAGAATGGATAATCACTGGACTAAGTCCACAAATTCAAGCAAAAGAAAAATCTTTTTAAAGATAGAATGAGGTTTGTGTAAAAATTAATATTCAGGTAATATTTTGATGAGAGACATTGGAGAGATTGAGTGTGCCTATGTCCACAATGTGAGTCTTCTGTGTGAGAATAAACATTTACTGAGTGTGAGTGGCAGGGGCGGAGTGGTATTTTAAAAGTGGGGGGGGGCAGCTGTATGAAATCCAAAAGTTTACATTCTTAATCACCTGTTTCTAAATGGTCTGTCTCTAAAAGTAAGGGGGACATATCCCCCCGTCCCCCCCGGTTGCTACGCCCCTGGTGAGTGGCAGTATATCTCCCCTATGCTGAATATGCAAGAAAGAATCTGATAATGACAAATTTCTGATTTGAAAATAGTCCATTTATATGTAGTCAATGACAAAGCGCAAGAATATGTGTATAGCATAATTAATCATCTCATAATTTCATTTTGAAATTATTCAGAATTATGCATAGTTGTATGCTGATGTCATCACTGTCTTTTGAAATGAGGACCAGGACCATGACCTATCCTCAAAAGCCCCCCACCCTTTATTTGTTTATAATATTTATTATAAATAAATATATTAAAAATATTTAGATTTATTTTGAATAAATAAAAGTATTATTATTATTGTTGGTATTATAATTATTATACAATTAATATTCTAAATAAATAACAGAAATTTGTCCTAAATGTAACTGGAACACAACTGGACTGATATACTAAGATCATTTAAGAAGTCTTGCAAGAATATTAATTTAATTTGACAAGTCCATAAGATATAAAAAATATATATTTTATAAAATTATCTGTGGGCAGCACGGTAGCACAGTGGGTAGCGCTGTCGCCTCACAGCAAGAAGGTTGCTGGTTTGATTCCCGGCTGGGCCAGTTGTCATTTCTGTGTGGAGTTTGCATGTTCTCCCCTTGTTGGCGTGGGTTTCCTCCGGGTGCTCCGGTTTCCCCCACAGTCCAAACACATGCGCTATAGGGGAATTGATGAACTAAATTGGCCGTAGTGTATGAGTGTGTATGGATGTTTTCCAGTGTTGGGTTGCAGCTGGAAGGGCATCCGCTGTGTAAAACATATTCTGGATAAGTTGGCGGTTCATTCCTCTGTGGCGACCTCAGATTAATAAAGGGACTGAGTCAAAAAGAAAATGAATGAATGAATGAGAATTATCTGTTGTCTTTTTAGACCTGAATGGTGAACTGTTTTAGGCCTAATCTTACCTCCCTGACTCTTCATCCCACCTTTCTGCTTCACAGCATGTTTAGTTAAAATAAGATCATCATCATCATATTGTTTTCATTTTTGTTTTGTCCACTTGCAAAACTCACTGTGCCAACACTTCAGCATGAAAGGCTGTTACGCAGGTTTCAGAATGCATGAGCGCTGCATATTTTTTCGGCATGTCCCACAGTTGCAAAAACTTCTTTCTAAGTATTTTGAATGTACAATTGCTTTATTTAAATGAAAGAATGTCCAAGACAAAGCTTATCAGTTTCACTAGCAGTGGCATTTACTGGAATTCACCTGAAATCTTGCCTAGGGCTCCAAATTGGTTAGGGCCGGGCCTAATCGTGATCGAGCGGGATAATCGTGCATGTGCCTGCGTTAACACCGCAGCAAAGCGATCATTTGAGTGGATGAAGATGTCGGCCTCACAGAAAAGAAAACTTGATGAAGAGTTTAGACCGTTCAAAGTTAAATGAACAGATAAGTATGCGTTTATTTTGCCACAAGCCAGCTCGAATCAGTGACCTTCTTGCTGTGAGGCGATTGTGCTGCGCCACCGTGCTGCCTGTGATGCATCTTATGGATGTTTATTAAAAACAAGTTATGTAATATCAATTGTTTCGTACCTCTGACCTTAATAAAAATTCATATTTGGACCTTTTAATGTAGACATTGAGAACCCCTGTTTTAGGCTATCACTAACAGGAGGACCCAGATCATCAGCCTAGAAATCTGTGCTGGACTGTTTTTTCAGTCTCACTCCCGCTGGGTTTTATTTCGCACCCAATCACCCCCGCTATTTATTCACTCTTTGTTTGTTTAGAACAAATTTCTTCTGACTGTTAATTCCCTGTTAAGACAAGAGCGAAGCCGAATGGTCTCTCTTTGCTGAACCTTTATGTTCTGTGCAGATCTGGGTCAGTCGGCATGAATATGGTTTCATTTTCCACACTGGGGCTGATAACAGAGTTCTCTGGAATTAATGTTAATAAAAAAGTTAAACAGAAGAAATGTGAGAAAGTGGCATGAGAATAGTCAAATGTGTGACTCTTGTAAAATAATAAAAGTTCTACATATATCCTCCTATTTTCATTTTCATTTAAAGCAAGCTAACAAAACAATTACAAGACATTTTGTAAAAATTGATCAAAAGTTTAAAATATTAATTTAACAGTTTAATTGTTAATTGAACATTTTTATTAGATTTTTTATTATTATTATTATAATTTCATTATTATTATTATTATTCATTTTTTTAACTTAGGTGGCACCATGGCTCAGCGCTTAGCACTGTTACCTCACAGCAAGAAGGTCACTGGTTCGAGTCCCGACTGGGCCAGGAGTATTTCTGTGTGGAGTTTGCATGGTCTCCCTGTGTTGGCGTGGGTTTCCTCCGGGTGCTCCAGTTTCCCCCACAGTCCAAACACATGTGCTATAGGGGAATTTAATTAACTAAAATGGACGTAGTGTATGAGTGTGTGTGTGTGTGTGTGTGTGTGTGTGTGTGTGTGTGTGTGTGTGTGTGTGTGTGTGTGTGTGTGTGTGTGTGTGTGTGTGTGTGTGTGAGAATGAGAGTGAATGGGTTGCGGCTGGAATATTCTGGACTAGTTGGCAGTTCATTCTGCTGTGGTGACCGCTGATTAATAAGGGACTAAGCCAAAAGAAAATTAATGAATGAGTTTTATGACTGTCTGGACTCGGCCGGACTCGACTCGGATGTTAAGGACTTGAACTTAAGTCCGACTCGACCCCTTTTGGACTCGGACTTGGACTTGACTGGTTAAGGACTTGGACTTGACTTGGACTCGACAAAGGTGGACTCAACCCCAACTCTACATTGTCTCTTGCTTATCTGGTGCAGATTGATCTTAAGCAGTTAAAGATAAGCCAAATCTCTGCTTTTGTGGTTTCTCAAGTGTGATTCTAAGATCTCGTAAGAAGTACTAGAATTAATTTGGGACAGTTGTCAACTCATTTTACATCCTCTGAACTGCCTCTGTGTGTATGTGTGAATGTGTGTGTGCGGTTGTTTGTTGTTTGCTTATTACATAGTTCGTTTCATGTATCGTAGTGTAGCTCAATAAATCTTTGTTCTCATTTTGTAAGAACTGTGTTCTTGTTTATGTGCTTCTGAGTCATTGCCTCGAGCTGTAGATTTTGTTACCTTGCTAAAAGTTAACCCAATACTGTGTTATGTTTTTATCGTTGGCCACGGAAATAATATAAACAAGATTGGCAAAATACGATGTCTTCTATTTGCTAGACAAATGGTAGATAAATTGTGAATCTTTAAATCTGATTCAATCTGACTCAATTGAGTCAAATCAATTATTCGAATCTTCAAGAACCGATTCATTGAAATGAGCTAATAAATCCCTGATCGATCTTATAACGTAGGTTGATCCCCTACAAGGTCAGAAGTCAACCGTGATATACCCCCAGGCCCACCAGTTCAACAAGCACTGACAAACTGACCACTTTATCTGATACACCTGCACTCTTTTTATTGTCTCTTAGGTCTTGTTTTAGTATTTCCAGTTTGTTATATTTGACTTCCTGTATGTTTGTGTATCCATTGCTGTCTCTACATTTATCTGCTTGTACTATCTCTTCTTGTCGCATTTTTGTAAAGTGTCCTTGAGCTCTGGAAATGCGCTATATAAATAAAAAATATTATTATTATTATTATAACAGAACTGGTCTGGATAGGGGTGCTGGTGCGAGTTGTAGACTTCCAGGGGCCCGGCTGGCGTGGGACCTCTGGCCACCTGCCCCCTCCCTTGCCTGGGGGCCAGGTCGAGGGAATGACGGTGGTGCAGCAGGCCTCCTCCTCCACAGCTCCCGGTAACGGCATGTGACTTCGCCCAAGAAGAGGGAACAGATACGCGTGTCTCCTATGCCACAGCAGCTGGGACTTCAGCTGATAGCTGAGTGATCGGCTCTTCAGCGGCTAAAAGTGCAACCGCTTGCTCTGTGTGTATTGGTTATATACTCTACTAATGATTAATCACCAGCACCTGCGGAGCTGAACTCTGCCAACTCATTGGTATTCATTGGTCCATTTTCTTAAGCTGTGGTCACACTAGAGTTTGAGCTTGTGAAATTCTGTTGTACGGCGCTGCGCAAAAGGGGCGGGATTAAACAACATAATTAGACATTTTAAAAAGTGAGTGATTAATCCATATTTTACATTTCTGTCCATAGAGGTCAACTTCTAAAATGCCAACTGGCTTTGGGGTTTTTGCATACAAATTGACTATAGTTCATAGTTCCTCCAATCTATTTGATGTTCTGAATTTCTTCATCTTGAAAACTTGATACTGTACAGTATTTTGTACAAACTGTGTATCTGCAGTCTAGCCAAAAATCTGTTGTTTGAAAATACATGTCTATAAAAATCTGCCTTAAAAAATTAGTTGTCTTAAATTTCAAATGTTCAATAGTCACATTTAAAATTAAAATTACATTTAAAGTCATTTTAAATGGCATAGAAGATTCAGTTTTTTTTTACTTTTATCAAATACCCCTTGTCAATAATTAAGATTTACACAATTCAAACTTAAATAGTTTTGTCATTTTATTAGCTCTATTCACTTCATTATGCAATGTGGAAGTGCACTGATTTTTTACGATTGCTTCAGATCTTCCAATTCAGTTGTCTATGGGAAAAATTTCTAGCAATAATAAAATGCAGAAAACAAAAAACATTCAAACTATTTGCTCTATAAAAAGGGTGTTCATGACTATACATAAAAAGTAGAAAAACATAATGAGAAAATATCAGTCAGCAACATAATGAGCGGTTTTAAACTTCTAAAAATTTCATTTGTATTTGACTGCAGACTTGCATAGCCAAGCTGACACAATGCACTCTGGATCTAGTGATGACACTGTGAGGGGTACGTTTAGGGGCGGGGTTAGGTGTGCGGCTGTGCGCATTAAAAGCATTGCATGCAGCTCAGCTTGCATCTGCACCCAGTCTCCATCCAAAAATCAATGGAGGTGAATGAGACCTGAAGTTTTGGCTGTGCCCACTTGTACGTCAAGAGTAAGGTCAATAGGTCTTATAAGGCTTGTTCACACCAAGTTTATTTTTAATTATGCTTTTAATTTGACATTTTACCTTGTAACCAGAAGGTGTCCTCAGTGTGCTACTACTGCATCAGAACATACTATTGAGCTTGTGACGCATAATCAATCAAACAGTGAATTTAGCAATCATAGTCAGTTCCACAGCATTTTCAAAGGCAACACAAACACACTGAAACTATAGCACTGAAAGCCTGCGATATACAGCTGCAGATGCACTTTTCAGGGCAGAGGGACCATGATCCGTATAGTAACCATCTGTGTATCAGATTATTGGGCAGAAGAACAAACTTTTTAAAAAATGTACAAAACAGATTGGTAATACTGTATATTTGTGTCATATGATTTTGAGTGCCACAGTTTTGAGACACAAACGATTTTCAAGTAAAGCCAGCTGTGACTACAGCATGGAAAATTATATTAAATTATGGAATTGATATATTAGGGTCAAAGCTTACAATGACTTCAGGAAAACTCTGGAAAAAACAAACTGCTGTTTAGTTTGCTTTAAGTTTTATAATAACCGTTAAAGTAACTTTCTCTTTACTTTCTTTGTAAACTTTCTTTGTATTTGTACACAAATACTTACATTTTCATTAGAGGATAATAAAGGATTAAATTGTACAAGAAGTTTAACAGCATATTAGATTTATTTTTTTTTTAACAGCGAGGTTTTCTAGTAAGACTTGTTCTGAGACAGGTTGAATAACAATTGTAATAGGTTCTTTATACAAAGCTTTCAGCACAATGTAGTCACTATTGTAGGTAAGTTATATTTGCAAGCTCAGTGTAACATACCTGTTCTGAGAAGGACCAATATATCAGTTATGTCCTAGGACAGTTCAGTTCAGATCAGAATCAATCTATGAGTAATGACACAGTAGTGCTACTTGCTCTCAATCCAGAAAGTTATATTTTTTTATAAGCCTCTGTCAAACTGGTGCTGCTATTATATATCTATAATTAAGCCATTTCTGTGGTTACTAAGTGTTAAATTAATCTATAGATTTCAAGCATTTCGCCAGGCATTTGCTCATTGTATCAACGCAATGACAACTATAATATAATGGATTTATATTATGTCATATAGGGGACCAAATAAATCAGGTAAATCAAAAACATTGCATTAGTTAAAATGAGAGTTTAAGATCAACTGCTGAAATAAAAACATGTAATTTTAGTCAGAGTTCCGTTCGTTCTTTAAGACCTTTTCTTTCAACAAATCTAATATAACCTGCCTTTCCTGACTCTCCAGCTCAAACCGACGTTCCCGTTCTTTTCTCTCTGCTCCAAGACGTTCCCGATCCAGTGCAATTTTACTCCTCTGGATTTCTAGCTCCTCTCTTCTCAATGCCATCTCCTCCTCTCGCAGACTCTGTTCTGCTTCAAAGCGTTTTTCCAGGAAACTCAGGATCTCTGAGTAGGTCTGGCAGCAACACTGGCATGGCCGTTTGGCTGTTGGAGCTGTAAGCTCTGCCTCCTCCTGCTCTTCAGGTTCTGGACTCGCTACAACTATTGAAAATGGCACAAATGTGCTAATATTAGTGAGATTAAAAGCAAACAGTCAACAGGCTTTATTTTGTTTGATGATTTGCACACATTGACAACTTTATTAAGAGCACAGTGAGTAAGATCTACTGATCAATAATAGAAAACTGTATTACTCATGATGTCATAAAAAGCAGAGCCACGGAACAACCAAATTAATGTTCCCTGCTATGCTCATGAGCCATATTGAATTAACAGGAAATTATATGATTTTTTTATTTTTTTTTTAAACACAGAACAAAACTCCCATATTTATTGTTTAAAAGCATCACAAACACAACTCCATTCAAACATCAAACCGATCACAGAGGTGACCCTGTGCACATGGTAAAGATAAATGTTCTCATTTTCATTCTCATGCTGCTTTTAAAGTGAAAGCATGATGATATTTGAGCGAGTTGTACACGCACACGTTTAAAACGAACTCTCAGGAACTGTTTTAGCATCTCTAGCATTGACTTAAGTAATATACAGACACTTTCTTTTTTTTAATTTTTTTTTATTAGTCTTCGGTTATTTTGATTCATCAGCACATACAAATACAGTCTCGGTCATACAGTGGGGAAGAAAAAGATACAAAAAAGGGGGAAATATACAAACAAGTAAACAGGATAATACAGTCAAGCTAGGCGCAAAAAAATATATACCATAGAATAGAAAATCAGAGGAAATTATTGATGTAATGTCAAAGAGGTGTCCATAGCTGCCAGAAGTCATCTGACTTTTGATGTATATCATAGGTGAGTTTCTCAAGTGGAAATAAGGCACATACTTGAGACAACCACATTTTAAAGGAGGGTACCTGAGGAGATGACCACAATAAAAGTATACATTTCTTTGCCAGATAGACCAAAATTAAAAACAAATGTTTGGTGTGGGAGTCCAACACATTCTTTACTCCACCATATAACAAATACAATTCTAGAGAAAAACTGAATTTTATCTTAAAGACTCCTTGTAGAAAATGATGTATTTTCTTCCAAAAAGAGATGATTTTGTCACAATACCAGAAACAGTAAATAAATGTTCCTTTGCCTTTTTTGCAGTTAAAACAAAGATCAGAGGCATTTCTATAAATCTTTTTCAGATGCAGGGGTGTAAGATAAACTCTATTAATAAATTGAAAATTGAGCTCATGAACACCCAATGTTCATTTAGAAAACAAATTGTTACATATTTCAGACCAATATGTATCTTCAATTTCGTGACCTAAATCTTTTTCCCACACACACTTTAAACTCTCAAAGGAACAGGTACATGAGTTAGACAGAACTTTATATATTTTGGATATTAGCCCCTTGGAAAAACTGTTTGTTACAAATTGCTCTATGGCTCTATTTGCTCTAAGTTCAAATCTCAGTTTACCCTTATCGGACAAAGATTTAATAAAATGACACAGCTGAAGGTATTTAAAGAAATTGGACTGTGGTATATCATATTGATTTGAAATTTCTTGGAAAGATTTAAGTGTACTGTCTAGGAAGAGGCACGATAATTTTAGAGTCCCTGATTTGGGCCAATTTGAAAAAACAATATTTTGCAAAGATTGAGAAATCAGGGTTAAAAACAATAGGCAAGAATAAGGTGATATTAGCTGGAATTTTAAAATGCTTTTTAATGTCTCCCCATGTTAGAAGAGTATTTGAGATGAAGAAATTTGTTGAAACACATTTAAGTTTTTTAACATTTATAATGAAAGGCAGGGACTTTGGGAGGGATTGAGAGAGGAGCACAGGCTGTTGCCTCCATGTTAAGCTATCTAGAGTCAGTTCTTTCATTGTACCAGCTGACCATATGCTTCACTTGTGCCGACCAAAAGTAAAGACGCAAATTTGGAAAAGCGACTCCTCCCCTATCTTTTGGTTTCAATAATTTGTTAAGGCTAATTCTGGGCATTTTGTGATTCAAGATAAATTTGGAAAGGTGCTTATTAATGTCTTTTAAAAAAGTATTGGGTAAATGACAAGGGAGGGATTGAAATAAATATAAAAATTTAGGCAGAATGTTCATTCTGATTACATTAATCCTACCCAAAAAAGAAATAGGAAGTGTCCTTTTTTAATAACTTCAAAAAGAGGGGTATAGTTTTTTTTTAAATAAGTCCTTTAGTATTGGTGTAATAAATATGCCAAGATATTTCAGGTGTTATTCTAAAGGGTGAAAGGGACGAAAGATCGTTTAGATTAGAAATATGGAAAGAGAGTGCCATAGAGTTAGACAGGTTAATTTTATATCCGGATAAACTGCTATAATCTGAAAGACATTTTAGTATAGCTGGGATTGACTTATCTGGTTCAGAAATATACAGCAACATGTCATCTGCATATAAAGAAATCCGATGTTCTTCGTCTCCTACTGTTATTCCAAAAAGATGTTGACATTGTCTTATAGATTCAGCTAGCGGCTCAATTACAAGGGCAAAGAGCAGGGGAGAAAGGGGACACCCCCGTCTTGTCCCTCTTTCTAAGTCAAAGGGGTTTTGAGTTCAGGCCATTGGTGATCACAGTAGTCTGAGGGCTGGTGTAACGGAGTAAAGAAGTGAGTTAAATTAATGCCTAAATGGGGACAGCGCCCTGTACAGTGTGTGTGTTGTATTTAGCGTGTGGAGTATATACCGCCCACAGCAGAGTTAATGAAGCATTGCTGTGGGTAAGTCGCACGTTTCACTCGGGTGGAAAATTTCCATTTATTAGTGTCTAAAACACATACATATCTGCTTTATTATGAGTGAATGTTTCAATTAATATATTGGGACAATGTTGAGTTGTTTGGTGTCGAGTGTGTTGCTCAATCTTCAGTTATAACGTGTTTGTATAACGAGGCCTGATTGTGATCAATTTGTGTGCTGTCTTGTGTTTTATATAGAGATGGTTGTTTTCTTTGTGAACGAGCCACAATTTATACACGCTGTCTGTCTCCATTGTACATGTATGTTGTTAAACATTATTAATTAAATGTTTGTAATTGTTTTATTGATTCAAAACGAGTTGCTAAAAGTCTCCACTAGGTGGGGATGTTTCCTTTCTTTTTGAGTTGAATTGTATTGCTCTGTATTTCTCAGTCATTGTACATTGAGAATTGTCATTCATTGATTTGTTATTTATTATTCAAAGTGTGTTATGTTTTACATATTCAGACTGTTAAAATTGACACTATTTACACTATACGATCACAAAGTTAAAATAATTTAATTGACATATAAAAATACATTTACAACTGTTTTAAATAAAACAGAGCAGAGTTAATGAAGCATTGCTGTGAAGATGGTTGTTTTCTTTGTAAAGGAAGCCACTATTTATACACGCTGTCTGTCTCCATTGTACAGTGTACAGTAAAAAGACAGCCCAGGCAAGACCGTCACATTGGTGCCGTAAAGTTGTGATGCCGCTGTGTTGCTATGGGTTGTGTCTTCAAGCAAGCTGATCACCGCTTCTGAGGGACTGAAAGCATCTGACATCAGTTGAACAGTTCGTCATCTACATACAGCGTTTTGTGATTTAAGGATCTCATTGACTTTTCACACATTGCACACTACAGGACTTTTTCTCACACAGCTTATTGATATCAAGTTGATTTATGGACTGTAGTGAATTACATTGCCCAAAATGAGTAACATCAATAGATACTTATCTGAAAAATATACTTCCGTTCCAGTGGGTAGAGGCAGAGGGGTTTTAGGTCTCCCAAATCCATTTCCAATAGAAAGCCCCAGCGCTGATAATAATAATAATAGACCTGGTTATACTAATGGGGTGCATTCCACACAAGAGTGCAATACAGCTGACATGCAGTTTAATGCTGGTCATAGATTCACAGAGGCTACCACCTCAACACCTCATGCTGCACATGGTGTACCTTATATGCTAGGGCAGATGACTTCAATTGTTCATCAAATTGGCCAACAATTGGCAGACAATATCATGTCTCATTTTAGCCCCTATAGTTTGGACGCTGTCACACCAAATAGACATGAATCTGATGATAATAAGTTGAGTAGCCCTTCAGGCTTGTTAAATGTGTCGCAAAACCAAGTGATTCAGCACAGAAAAGTCAAGGAGCCACCTTCCTTCAGAGGGGATAATTCTGACACAATTGTAATTGAGGAATGGGAAGATCTCATGAGAACATTTGTTAAAAAAAGCAGTATGAGTGCCAATGAACATGTGGAGGAAATCCTGACACACCTCCGTGGTAAAGCAAAAGATGTGGTCAAATTCTGGATCAGAATTTCTGGATCAGAATTCTGCCACCACTGTTTGCCCAAATTCAGTCTACAGCCTTCTGTGCAAGCATTTCAGTTCCACTTATTACTCACCTGTCCCTCTTGCTGACTTTTACACAACCTTACCTGAGGAAGGAGAAAACCCCTATGACTACTGGCTTAGACTTAATAAAGCTGCTGATGTCGCCTCTGAATGCCTGTGAGAACGAGGTAAAACACTTGACAAGCCCAGTGTGGAAATAGTTCACATGTTTATCAAACACTGTCCAAGTAAAGACTTGGCCTTAACCTTCAGATCCAAACCAATTGATAAATGGCCAGCCCATTAAGTTCAGGCTGTGCTTAATGACTATCAATCTGATTTATCGTTCAAAGCCACCGGCACAGTCTACCGCAGACAAAGTGGAAAAGTTTCGGTTAACAAAATTGACATTAGTACAGTTCCAGCGCCTGCTCTTTTTGTTTGTGAGCAACAGCAGAAAAGTGTGGATGTCTCTGCTCTTGAAAAAGTCATCTACATGCTTGAAAAAGTCCTGCTGACCAATACCAACAGAAATCGGCCCCGTCCTAAGCCACAGCCTTACAGGAGACTTCCTAGGATTGAAGGTTTTGATGCTTTGCCATGTGCTATCTGCAATGATGCTGCTCACTCCGCTTTAACACATTGTCGTGAGCATCGACTATGTTTTCAGTGTCAGTCTCCTGATCATTCCAGACGGTTCTGTCCTAGGTGGAGACAAACACCTCAGCCCAACCAGGAAAACTAATGGGTCTGTGCACAAGGGAGGTTAGTACAGGCCACATTGATAATCTCTCCATATTTGCTACACAAGATTACCAGTCGGCTGTTTTTCAAGGTATACAGCGAGTCCCTAGAGATGATTCTTTATTTTATACCACCGTTTCTGTAGAACATGGACCATCTTTTGTTGCATTACTTGATAGTGGTTCAATGGCTTGCACTCTTAGTGAGGCAGCTGAAGCTAAGTTGTTAGCGAGCACTCCCACACTGTCAAAGCATTCTGCTGATAATGTTGTGATTATTGAATGTGGTGGTCATCGAGTCACACCAACGGCGATGTATGATTTGTCCATGTGTATTTATGGATGTAAAATGATAATACCTGTGCTGATTGTTCCAGGCCAAACAGATGAGATGATCTTGGGCAGTAACACCATCAAAAGCCTGCTCACAATCCTGAAAAATACAGATGAGTACTGGAGATTAATCTCACTGCCAGGCGGTGATGCAGAAAACGAGAGTTTGGAGTTCATTTCTTTGCTCTCCAATACTCAGAGATGGAGAGGCAGTCACATACCTGACAAAATGGGTACTGTTAAGCTCCAACATTGTGTGACACTTCAACCCCAGTGTGAACATCTTGTGTGGGATAAGCTTCCTGCTGGCTCTACAACATCTGTAGGGAGCACAGTGCTTGTGGAACCTACGCAATCCAGATGTAGCTCTAAGCGGTTCATGGTTGGTCGAGTCATTACACCTTTATAGGGTGATGGCTGGATACCTGTGAAAATTATTAACCCCACAGACAGTGTGTTAACACTGCGTAGAAATGCAAAGATTGCAGATGTTTCACCATGCATCGCTGTTGAGGATCTTCCAGAGAGTGACCCTATTAGCTCTCATGTCCAACATTTGAATCATGACATTGTTTCCCAGGAATCTGAGGATGCAATGGCAAAGATCCTAAATGATATGTGATTGAGTGACTTGGATCTGACAGTTTGTGAAGTTTCTGCTGCATGGAAAATTAAACTACTTCATCTCATCAAGAAATATGACTCCATATTTTCAAGGAATAAAATGGACTTCCTTTTCAAGGAATAAAATTCGTCTGGTAGATGAGAAACCCTTTCGTCTCCCCTATCGTCGTGTTCCTCCGAGCCATTATGAGAAACTGAGAGTAACGTTGGATGAAATGGAAGAAAAGGGCATAATCAGAAAATCTAACAGTGAGTACGCTTCCCCCCTTGTCCTGGTGTGGAAAAAGAATGGAGATCTGAGGATCTGTACTGACTTTCGATAGCTAAATGCCAGAACTGTAAAAGATGCTCATCCTCTTCCACATCAGTCGGACGCTCTGGCTGCTCTTGGAGGGAATGCTTTCTTCTCGACTATGGATCTTACCTCAGGTTTCTATAATGATCCATTACATGAGGATGATAGAAAATATACTGCTTTCTCGTCACCATTTGGGCTGCATGAATATAACAGGATGCCGCAGGATGCCGCAATAGTCCGGCAACATTCATGTGCATGATGATGTCAGTCTTTGGTGACAAGAACTTCACAAGTTTATTATGCTACCTTGATGATCTCATGGTCTTTGCTCCCAATGAACAGGTTGCACTGGAAAGGCTGGAGATAGTGTTCTCAAGACTCAAGGCTCACAATCTCAAGCTTTCTCCAAAAAAATTTAATTTCTTGAGAAAATCTGTTAAGTTTCTTGGCCATGTCTTTTGTGCGGATGGTGTCCAAACAGACCCTGGGAAAATAAAAGCCATCACAGATGTTAAAGCAGTTGATTTGATGGATGCTGACGGTATCACTCCATGTCACAAGAAAATCAGATCTTTCTTAGGTATGGTATTATATTACCAACATTTTATAGAGCGATGTTCTGCTAAAGCCAAACCTTTGTTTGGTCTGATTTCAAACACTGACACAAAAGGCTGTAGAGGCAGGAGGAAGAAACTTAACTCAAGAAATGTTATCAAGCTTACACCTACAGACTGGACTGACAAATGCCAGAATGCATTTGACACATTGAAGGAGGACCTTGTCACAAGCGTAACGCTAGCACACCCTGACTTCAACCGTGGATTCATACTAGCAATAGATGCCTCATTTGACGGTTTAGGTGCTGTTCTCTCCCAAATTCCTGAGGGTAGCACTAGAGCCAGACCTGTGGCATTTGCTAGCAAGACCTTGTCATGTTCTCAGATTAATTACCCAGCTCACAGACTAGAATTTCTTGCGATTAAATCAGCAATATGTGACAAGTTCCATTATTGGTTGAAAGGCCGCCATTTTACAGCTTGGACGGATAATAATCCCCTCACCTACATACTTACCAAGCCAAGACTCAATGCCTGCGAGCAACGCTGGGTTGCTAAATTAGCCTCCTTCAGTTTTGACCTGAAATATGTGCCTGGCACTAAAAACACTGTTGCTGACGAGTTGAGCAGGGAGCCTTTTGTTCAGTCAAGTGTGACTCACGGTCTTGTAACAGAACCTTACCACTCTCTGCTAAATCAAGTGAATGGTGTTGTGGACCAAGTTGTCCAGGATTGTTTTCGACTTACCACTAATTATCAAGTGTTCAGTCCTGTTGATGTTCCTCCTGATGGGACTGGAGTTAGCAGCCATGACCAGATGATGGCAGGTACTTTGAGCTCACAAGATGTCACTGCAGTATTGGATGCTCATTGTTCTGGTGGTGTTGGTGAGATGATGGGCTTGGAATCCATTCTGGACATAATCAATGTGGATCAGACTACTGCACTCAATGCGAGCACGTTGTCAGCTGCACAAGAACATGATAATGTAGTGAGAAGAGCAATCTTTTATGTTCAGCGACATAGGCGTCCTGACAAATATGAATGTGCTAGTGAGCCTCGTCCTGTCTTAAAGCTTCTTAAGAATTGGAATAAACTTACCATTAGAGACGGCATGCTTTTCAGAGTCAAGAGAGACAATCACATGAACAAAAAGCTATTTCAATTTATTGTCCCAGATTCTCTGAAAGGACAGGTTCTTCATGGTCTGCATAATGCTGCTGGCCATTAAGGTTGCTCCAGGACACTTTCGATGGCCAGACAAAGGTTTTTCTGGACAGGAATGGAACGCGACATAGTGAATCATGTTAAGACCTGTATGCGATGTATTTTGGGAAAGACCCCTGAACCAAAAGATCGTGCCCCTCTTGAAAACATACACACCACTGAGTCATTGGAGCTCATCTGCATTGATTTCTGGACAGCAGAGCAGAGTGACAACAAGAGTGTGGATGTTTTGGTGGCAACGGACCATTTCACTAAATTAGCCTACGCTTTAAGAACCAGTCTGCTAAGCAGGTTGCTTATCATTTATGGAAGGGACTGTGTTTATGGATTCCCTAAGCGTGTGCATTCGGACCAGGGTCCGAATTTAAAAGTAAACTGATAAAGGAGTTGCTAGAAATGGCAGGTGTCAAGAAATCACACACCACTTCTTACCACCCAATGGGGAATGGGATCACAGAACGCTTCAACAGAACATTAGGGAACATGATAAGAGCCTTACCTCCCCAGTCAAAAGCCAAGTGGCCACAGTCTCTTCAGATGCTAACATTCTGTTATAATTGCACTGTTCATGAGACCACAGGCTTTGCGCCTTTCTATTTGATGTTTGGGAGAGTCCCACGTTTTCCCATCTATGTGATGTTCCAACATGTTCTCCGAAATGACACTGTTGTGAAGTATTCAGATTTCGTATCCAGACTTAAATGTGACCTTAGTGAGGCTGCAAAAATTGCACAAAAGCACACTTCTACTGAACAAGCTCGGCATGCAAGGATCTACAATTGGAAAGTGAAAAGAACCCCTTTGATTGTTGGTGACAGAGTCCTTCTGGCGAATCGTGGTGAGCATGGCAAACGGAAAGTTGCAGATAATTGGGAGTCCAATCTCTATGAAGTGATGTCAGTGAGGTCACCAATTAATGTTTATCGGATAAGAGACACTGAAACAAACAGAGAAAAGACTGTACACAGAAATCTCTTGCTCCTTGTTAACTTTCTGTACAATGATGATGGACCCGATTTGCCATCTCAGTCTCCCTCAGTTGAATCGACTCACTGGGTCATTCAGTCTGATCAGCATAGCTGCCCTGAAATTGACTCTGATTCAATGATTTTGTCTGGACCTCAGTGTTCTTTAGTTGTCCAGCATTCTGATTTAAAGGCAGATTCTGATACCTGTGCTAGCTCAGTATCCACTCAACAGGAGTGTGAGATGAGAAGTAACATTCCAGATGAGATGGTTGTTTTCTTTGTGAACGAGCCACTATTTATACACGCTGTCTGTCTAAATTGTACAGGTATGTTGTTAAACGTTATTAATTAAATGTTTGTAATTGTTTTATTTTTTCAAAACGAGTTGCTAAAAGTCTCCACTAGGTGGGGATGTTTCTTTTTTGAGTTGAATTGTATTGCTCTGTATTTCTCAGTCATTGTACATTGAGAATTGTCATTTATTGATTTGTTATTTATTATTCAAAGTGTGTTATGTTTTACATATTCAGACTGTTAAAATTGACACTATTTACACTATACGATCACAAAGTTAAAAGAATTTAATTGGCATATAAAAATACATTTACAACTGTATTAAATAAAACAGAGCAGAGTTAATGAAGCATTGCTGTGGAGATGGTTGTTTTCTTTGTGAACGAGCCACTATTTATACACGCTGTCTGTCTCCATTGTACAGTGTACAGTAAAAAGACAGCCCAGGCAAGACCGTCACACTGGCATAAAGCGGATTTATCATATCATTGAATTTAGGACCTAAATTAAATTTCTTGAGTAGCAAAAAGAAAATCCCATTCGACTCGGTCGAAGGCTTGTTCAGCGTCAAGGGAGATAATAAGGTATGGGATTTTATGTGTTTATGTTGAATTTATAATATTTAAGAGTCGACAAATATTGTCTATGCCAAAACGCGATTTTATAAATCCTGTCTGGTTTGGCTTAATAATCTGTGGTAACACAGTTTCGAGTCTATGAGCAAGTATCTTAGCAAGTATTTTATAATCAACGTTTAAAAGGCGTATTGGTCTATAAGAGGCACAATCTTGAGGATCTTTGTCTTTTTTATGGATTAAACAAAAAGACGCTGTTTTCCATGACCCAGGGACCACAGAATGGGAGAAAGTTCTGGCCAGAATTTTTTGTAAAATTCACAAGGGAACCCGGGCCTGGAGATTTGTTTGAGGGCATAGAATGGATTGCACTAAGGATTTCTTCTGGTGACAATGGTGAATCTAAATGTGTCCTATCTTCATCAGAAATAGTTGTAAGGGGGATTCTATCAAAAAAATCTGTAATATCAGATTGTCCAGAATTAACTTGTGATTTATATAATGTTTTGTAAAAAATTCTAAATAATTTATTAATTGTGTCAGTTTCATGTGTAATTGATCCATTTGAGGTCTTCATTGATTTAATTATTTTCTCATTCTGTGTTTTTGATGGGCCAGTTAACTGTTAGGTTTATTTGCAAATTCATAATACTTTTGTTTTGAAAGGAAAATAAGTTTTTTACTGTGATTTGTGTGCTCCAAAATAAGTTCTGCTCTGGGTCGACATAATTGAGCCCAATTTGTTTGAGTAGGCATTGCACTATGTAGACGTTCTAGTCTCTTTACTTCATTTTCTAACTCCTATCTCTTTTTAAACCGAGTTCGCTTGTGTGCATAAGTATAAGAAATAATATGCCCTCTAATTGTAGTCTTAGCAGCATCCCAAATAGTTGCAGATGTTACTGGCGAATTTTCATTATCTGTCTAACAATTTTTTAACCCTTCCTGGACTGATTCACAAAAAGCTGAATCATTCAACATAGAAGAATTAAATCTCCAGACCCTTGTGGTCCTATGTACACTTAACGCCATGTCTTTGTGGACTGGTGCATGATCGGACAAAACAATCGAGCCAATCTGGCAAGAAGAAATTGCATGAAAATATTGAATGGGGATCAATATATAATCCAATCTAGAATATGAGCCATGGGGGTTGGAATTAAAAGTGTATTCTTTGCTTCCCCCATTAAATTCTCTCCAAATATCAGAAATCCCTGACTCATTACAAAGTTCTTTAAAAACCAGAGAAGCTCTAGGGTGGGTGTTTCTGAAGCGGATTTGTCCATTTTTTGATCCATAACACAATTAAAATCACCAGCACAAATTCCCAGGCCCTTCCAATTCAGATTAAACAAAAGTATAACTTTAGATATAAATTTGGGGGAGTCCTCATTTGGAGCGTAGACATTAAGTATAGTGATAGGTTGCCCATTTACTGTGCCTGTAATTAACACGTATCTTCCATCCGGATCGTTGATCTGGTTTTCTAAAATAAAGGGGAAATGCTTACTAATCAAAATAATTGTGCCCCTCTTCCTGGTGTTTGTTTTATACGATGAAAAAAATATCTGTCCCACCCAATCCCGTTTTAATTTTAGGTGTTCTAAATCAGATAAGTGCGTCTCTTGTAACATGGCGATAGTAGTTCCTTGTTTTTTCAGATAAGTTAATATTTTTTTTTTCCTTTTGATCACATGCCCTAGCCCTTTAACATTCCATGTAATAACCCTGTTAGCATTATACGTAGTCCCAAAACAGAAAAAGGTCAAATAATAAAAGCTGCAAGCTTAAGACTACATCATGCCTAATATATGTGTGAAACCGACGAGAGAAATTTTTATATTTTGGAACATAGAACATAATATATAAAACCCAAAACCCCTACCCTCTGGCCTCATCCTCAACTGAAAAGGCACACCCCAAGAAACCAAATTTAGGTTACTGTACCCGACTGGCACTGAGCATAAGATGGTAATAGCCCATACCAAGAAGTAATACAGAGTTGTACCCATTTGGGGCACGCAAACGCTACAGACCAGTCCCCTTCCCGTAGATCCAATATCCGAGCATTGAACGTTTCACCACGGTTGTGGTATAGAGACAGGACGATGACGGAGAAAAGGAGAAAAAAAAACAAAAGATGTCCTGGCCACGTATCCATTTTCAAAGTAAATCAGCCTCGGATTTATCATTAAAAGTCAACTTCACAAAAAGAAAGGTGTATATAAAGGAAACAACAACTTTCAATTTTCAATATTTCGGTTACATTTACTTGTATCTGTTATAGCCTTCTGACATTACTTATCTTCTAATGCTCTCATGAACTCTGTGACTTCGGCTGGAGAGGAAAAAAGGTGCATCTGGGATCGAGAGACCTATGAGCTCTTTCAATTTCAAAGTTAGTGTCAGGAGTTAAAGGTGCTGTATGTAAGTTTTTGATTCTTCTAAAGCATAAAAATACCATAATATGTTTGCAGATATTTAAGAAACATCCCAAGTGAACATACTTGTTTAACTGAAAAACAATGCTGAAGTCAGATATTCTGCTTTGAAAATGGTTTTTCCGTGCCGGAACGCTTTCTTTGTTTAGGTAAAGTTAACCTGCAGAATGCCAGTTTAGCCAATTATAATTCAGCACTCCGGGTTGCCTTGTTGGAAAACAGAGTATTTCATTCATTCATTCATTCAGAAAGGCTCTGAAAGCATGCGCCCGTGACCGAAATGGACAGTATCAGACGTCGAAATGAGACAGATTCAGTTCCACATAAGGTTATTAATTAGCAAATGATATAAATATTACGAACGTAAACATTAGGTGAGCAGATTACATTGTAATCTCGTGTCCTAACAACACGCAAAAAGCAGTTTGACTCTTTGCACCAGAGGAAACACGACAAAAATGTAAATACAGCCTTTCAGAAGCACAGAATATGCACTCACTCACGAAACGGTAAGGTTTAGAATCCATTCAAACTCACATTGTTAGCACTTAGCACTGAATAAAACACACGAGGCTTACCTGAGGTGCACTGTCATAGGTTTCACATGTTGAGCTGTGAGAAATAGAAACCGTTTCTAATATCTCAATTCGAGGTGTTGGTTAGAACTAAAACTCCTTTTAATATGGAACATAATTCCTTCTACCGCGTGTCGTTGATTTTATTTAGAACACGGTTTAAATCACTCGCTCCTGTGTTTAAATCACTCGCTCCTGTACTCAATCTCTGGCATCCCACGCGTGTTTTTATTTTGATCTAGGAGTGCAATACCCAGTTCAACCACTGGGTGTCAAACTTACATACTGCACCTTTAAGTTCAGCCATTTCGGTAACATTCTTGTTAGGTATTGCGCGATAGAGTCAGATCCTTCAGCCTTTTCAGGGAGGCCGACGATCCTCAAGTTTTTCTGCCTACCTCGATTCTCTAGATCATCTATTTTGGTTCGAAGTAAGGATAATTCCTTGCCCTGAAAAGTGATTCTTCTTTCTTGCATTTGCATGCCATCCTCAAGGCGGAGATTCTTGCTTCAGATAATCGTGATTCATTCGACGCCACTCTGCCAGTTAGATTAGAAAGGGATTCTTGTATTGCAGTAACTGACGTGGAAATACTGTCCAGGCGGTTGTCGATTGCACTAAATCTGCCATCGATATTGCCCAGGCTGGCTCTCAACGAGCGAATTTCAGTCAGCATTGCGTCAGGTTGATCAGACGAGGCCTCCTCCGCCTCGTTCTGTTTCTTCCTTGCCCCTCTGGAGGACCAAGAGGACGCGAAGAGTGGAAAATCTCGTGATTCTCTGATCTCGGACATTGATGTTTAATGTAAGAGCAACAAATTTCGAGTTTATGTTGAATTAACTGAAAGATAAATAAAAAAAAGGGAACTGGTACAGAGCTAACAGATTATGCGGCCATCTTTGACGAGGTCTCTCTAGCGTCCCTCATTATATAATTTTTTTACATGAGAAAACATTCCCTTTTCGTATCATTCCTGCTTCAATACACTTAACTGTAGGTTTTAAACAACCCAGAGGAACAATTAAGTTTGATCAGGTGTGTTTAATTAGGGTTAAAACTAAACTGTGCAGAAATCTGGCCTTCCCGGAACTGAATTGGACAAATGTGATATATTGTTCTGCTATACAAATTCCCAAACATTAAATTATTTTGGTATTTTATTGATTGGTACTGGGACACATTTGTGCTATCTGTAAAGGTCTAATATTGAGAAGATGATCTATACCCCAACCCCCCACTTTCTTCCTTGACTCCACCACCCAGCGGCCCCTCTGACCACAGGTATGGGGGCAACTTCCATTCCAGAGGACCATTATCCTGCAGGGTGTAGCTCCAACCTTAATCTAACACACCAGCATGTAGCTTTTTAGTGATCTTGAAGATATTGATTAGATGTATTTGATTAGCGTGCCCATCTCTGATCTAGCAGAATGAAAATAAGATGTCTATGTTTTTGATTAAGAGCAGGTTGCAGAAATGCATTATATTATTTCTGATCCCCTTTTATATTAAGCAAAAAACAGCTATTATCACTAAAGGTGAGATATGGGGCCCTATCATACATCCGGTGCAATAAGGCGCAAGACATGTTTGCTCGCAACATATTGCTATTTTCAGACCAACGCAACCTTAATTTTCCAGTTTTCCCGCCATGTTATTTAAATAGCAAATCCATTTGCGCCACTTTGTGGACTTATGGGTGTTTCGGTGAGGTGTGTTAGGGCGCATTGTTGGCGCGTTGCTATTTTGAGGAACTAACATAAACTGTGCAATAGACCAGCTGAAAGCAGGTCTAAAGTCCAGCGCAGAGCGCATCAGTTGTGCGCTTTGCTTACACATTGCTTAACACACAGGATGTACAGAAATACACAAATATCTTTACAAATGAAAAAGAGTTAAAGGAATAAAAAATTACTAAAATTATTATTTTCTAGATAAATATAAAAAACACAATACCTTTGTGCCTTCTTCATCTCAGGGGGCCTTTTTTAGTTTATTCATGACAACTTGCTTTTGTATAATGTTATTATTATTAGTAGTAGTATTTATTATATGCATATTTATATTTGTTTTATTAAAAACAAGTTTACATTTGTCCACCTGTCAGGTTTTGGACCATATGGGGCATAGCATGTGTGTTTGAATATAACTGAGTTTTTGAGCACACTTCATTCGTTCTTTTCTTATCCACGAAAGAAAGAAAGTGAAAGTAAAGGCCGATTGGAGGAGGCTCATTCTTTATCCTCGCGATGCAGACGGTCTGGTTATCTATTTTCTCGCTAGTGAAGTGTTCAGTTTTTCCACTTACAAAGTCTGCCATTGTAAATAGCAAATGCGCCATGGGGCAACACAACTGACTCTTAAAAGGAAAGGGAGATGAAACTCTGATTGTTTTAATGCACGTTAAGCTAAAAACACACCCATAACTCATTAAGAGAACAAGCTCAACCCTGTTAGACCATGCGCCATGGTGCAGAGCGTATTTTTCTGTCCTTAAAATAGCAAAAGTGGATTCGGACACGACCTTTGTTCCCTGCGCTTTAGACTTTGCGCCTAGATCGTTAAAATAAAGCCCATGATGTTTATTTGTTAAGACACTTTGCAAACCTGACTATTCACTTAATATAAATACATATAATGCATTGATGGTTTTCTTTAGGGAATACAAAAAGAGGTTGTACACAAAAGGCCAAATAAAGCTTTTATTTATGTAAATTTAAATGTAAATACAAATGGTATTTTTTTACTACATAACTTAAATTTAAAAAAGTAAAATGAAATGATGAACAAGACTCACTGAATAGAAATTTGTTTTGTATGTGTGGTAAAATATACAGGCAGTGCAGAATTATTAGGCAAATGAGTATTTTGACCACATTGTCTTCTTTATGCATGTTGTCTTACTCCAAGTTGTATAGGCTCGAAAGCCTACTGCCAATTAAGCATATTAGGTGATGTGCATCTCTGTAATGAGAAGGGGTGTGGTCTAATGACATCAACACCCTATATCAAGTGTGCATAATAATTAGGCAACTTCCTTTCCTTTGGCAAAATAGGTCAAAAGAAGGACTTGACAGGCTCAGAAAAGTCAAAAATAGTGAGATATCTTGCAGAGGGATGCAGCACTCTTAAAATTGCCAAGCTTCTGAAGCGTGATCATCGAACAATCAAGCGTTTCATTCAAAATAGTCAACAGGGTCGCAAGAAGCATCTGGAAAAACCAAGGCGCAAAATAAACTGCCCATGAACTGAGAAAAGTCAAGCGTACAGCTGCCAAGATGCCACTTGCCACCATTTTTGCCATATTTCAGAGCTGCAACATCACTGGAGTGCCCAAAAGCACAAGGTGTGCAATACTCAGAGACATGGCCAAGGTAAGAAAGTCTGAAAAACGACCACCACTGAACAAGATACACAAGCTGAAACGTCAAGACTGGGCCAAGAAATATCTCAAGACTGATTTTTCTAAGGTTTTATGGACTGATGAAATGAGAGTGAGTCTTGATGGGCCCGTGGCTGGATCGGTAAAGGGCAGAGAGCTCCAGTCCGACTCAGACGCCAGCAAGGTGAAGGTAGAGTACTGGTTTGGGCTGGTATCATCAAAGATGAGCTTGTGGGGCCTTTTGGGGTTGAGGATGGAGTCAAGCTCAACTCCCAGTCCTACTGCCAGTTTCTGGAAGACACCTTCAAGCAACTGTGGTCCATCATCAAATGTGAGATTTACAAGGAGGGAAAACAGTACACCTCTCTGAACAGTGTCTGGGAGGCTGTGGTTGCTGCTGCACGCAATGTTGATGGTGAACAGATCAAAACACTGACAGAATCCATGGATGGCAGGCTTTTGAGTGTCCTTGCAAAGAAAGGTGGCTATATTGGTCACTGATTTGTTTTTGTTTTGAATGTCAGAAATGTATATTTGTGAATGTTAAGATGTTATATTGGTTTCACTGGTGAAAATAAACAATTGAAATGGGTATATATTTGTTTTTTGTTAAGTTGCCTAATAATTATGCACAGTAATAGTCACCTGCAAACACAGATATCCTCCTAAAATAGCTAAAACTAAAAACAAACTAAAAACTAGTTCCAAAAATATTCAGCTTTGATATTAATGAGTTTTTTGGGTTCATTGAGAACATGGTTGTTGTTCAATAATAAAATTAATCCTCAAAAATACAACTTGCCTAATAATTCTGCACTCCCTGTTTATAAAATATAGCTTTTTTATTTGGTTTATGGTGGTTTAAAGGCCCATTGTCAGGGTTTTGCCATGTAATTATTTTGTTGTGCCACTAGAGGTCCTCATTGAGTTCACTAAGTTTTCTACCTAATTACTTCAGTAATTACCGCTATTGAGTTCACATGTGTCTTGTTTAGCTGTGTTTATTTAAGTGGACCCATTTCTATTGCTTCGTTGCTTGGTTATTGTTGATTCTAGCCAATGTTTGCTATAAGATTTGCCTTAAATTTTTATTAGCATTCTTTTCTGAAGTTTTTGATGCTTATCTTGTGATAGTTTTGCTTTCTGGATATTTTCCCTTAAGTTTTGTGCCTGAGATTTTTCGCCTGTTGGCTTTTTTGTACATTTGTGAAATTTAGATTTTTTTTGTTTTTCTAATGTCTTTTGACTAAGATTTAAAATGTATTGTTTGTAATGAACTCTGAAGAAGCTAGTAGTGTCTCACTGTTGGGTTCATTAACTTCCCGTGGATCAGTTATGGAATATTAAGACTCTAACACCGGAGACCTGGCTTCTAATCCTGACTCTAACAGAATAACCAAGCCAACATCATGAACCCAGAGACACCAAGTCCTCAGGATCTTCTTGCCACAGTGGCTGAGCATGAATCTACTTTCTAGTGACATAAGAATGCCCTAGTTCAGCAGGAAACTTTGATGGCCAAGCACTCACGTGTACTCTCTGATCTTATGACTTCTGTCTGTCAGCTCTATGACAGGTTGCCTACCAGTACAACCCCCACTTCCACTGCAGCCTCGGCACCCCTTGCAGAAACTCAAGTGATCTCCTCTCTGATGGAACCTTGCCTGCCTCCACCACAACACATCTCAGGTGATCCTAATGCATGTGATGGTTTCTTAACCCAATGCTCTCTCACATATGAATTGCAGCCATCTTCCTTCCCCTCAGATCGTGCCAAGATTGTATACATAATCACCCTTTTGTCTGGTAAGGCCCTGGTAAGGCTCTCTCCTGGGCAATAGCAGTATGGAAGGCTAAGGCACCCTTCTGCTCAAGTTATTCGGCAATTGAAAAGAAGTTTAAGTGGGTCTCTGACCACCCCCTCAGCAGCCAGCAAGCCTCTAAGAGGCTTCTCACTCTTTGAAAAGATAATGGCAGTGTGGCTGAATATGTCATACAGTTGCAACATGGAGTGGCTGGAATAATGAGGCCCTTATAGTTTGCTTCTGAAATGGTTTATCTGAAGTAATCAATAAGGATCTGGCTACTAGGGAACCTGCTCTTGATCTCGAGACTCTTACAGATCAAGCTTTTTAGCTGGATAATCATCTGAGGGGGAGAAATCTGATCAGCTCCTCTGTCCCCACAATATCTTCCACTCCAGCTCCCACTTAAATGTTACAGATGCCCCAAGATGTTTCACAACCTATGCAATTAGGTAGGACTCTCCTTTCCTTTACAGAAAAAGACCACTGCATGAGAGAGCGGTGTTTCCTTTATTGTGGATTGTTTGGTCATTTTCGTTCTACCTGCCCTCAGCTTTCGGGAAATGCTTAGTCCCATACAGGCAAGGAAGGACTGTAATGGGAGTTACATGCAGTACTTCACTTTCCAAATGTGGGTTGCTTCTTCCCATCACAGTCACTTGGGCAGAATAAAAATGCCAATTTCAGGCCTTTGTCGACTCTGGTGCTGCTGGAAATGTCATAGACCTTACCCTAACCAAAGTTCTCAAGATTCCTAATAATCCCCTTCCTGACCCACTTACTGTTACAGCACTGGATGGTAGACCATTAGCTCCAGGAAAAGTAACCCACCTCACTTCCACTATACTGCATTGATTCAATAAGGCAAGGCAAGTTTATTTATATAGCACATTTCATCCACAACGGTAATTCAAAGTGCTTTACATAAACAGGAATAAATGAGACAAGTATAAGAAAATAAAAACAACAAAGAATAAAAAAAGATTTATACCAGATTAAAATGTGTTAAACAGGTTTTGAAAAGAATGGAAAAGACAGACATAGTAGTGTGATCTGTCAGTTGTAGCACTGTGCTCATTCAGTAAAGGCACAGCTAAACGGATGTGTTTTTTAAGTGTTGATTTGAATGTACCTAATGTTGAAGCACATCTGATAATTTCTGGAAGCTGATTCCAGAAGCAGGGGGTGCAGTAGCTGAAGGCGGATTCACCCTGCTTTGACTGAACTCTCCAATTTACTTGATCCTAATGATCTAAGGGATCTGTTAGGTTTGTATTCAGTGAGCATATCTGTAATGTATTGAGGTCCTAGGCCATTTATTGATTTATAGACAAGTAATAATACTTTAAAATCAATTCTGAATGTAACTGGGAGCCAATGTAAAGACCTGAGGACAGGTGTAATGTGCTCGGATTTTCTGGTTCTGGTCAGAATCCTGGCAGTAGCATTCTTGATGAGCTGCAACAAGGCCCAAAAAGACAGCCAGCATAAAACAAAGCATCTAATTCTTGCAATGTTTTTGAGACGATGGTATGCTGATTTAGTTACTGCTTTGACATGACTACTGAAACTTATATCTGACTCCAGAATATCACCAAAATTCTTGACCTTAGTAAGTTAAATTGTTTTCTGATATCTATATAGTAGGTCTATGGTATAGGTGAGTAAAACAATCTCAAGAAATTGTTTTATATGCTCATTAATCACTATATAAAATACCCCTGGAATCAGAAGGTCCACATTGACCATATTTTTGTCTTTAATATTAATGAGCTCTCCTCTGACTTGTAGCTCTCACAGACACACACACATAGACATACACGCACACAGCATGATATACACTAAACAAGGACAATATAATGCTTAATTTGTCAAAAAAGCTCTCTTGAGAAAGCTCTCTAAATTAAACTCATCAGACTTTAATATTAACCTAATATGCTCTTGAAATCTGTTGTGAATATAGGCTAATTTTAAATAACTTGACAAAAAGACCAATAGAGTTCTATTGTGTAGTATTTTAAGCTATAATGTCAATGAAAACACATCCAGAATTAATATCAATCTCTGGATGAACAGATGACTGTTGAGCTGAGTGATACTAAATGATTCAGCAAGTCTACAAGTGTTTGTTTAGACATACGAATCAAATTTCACGATAGACATGATAAATTAACATAAAATACAATTCAAGGTGCTGTATGTAAGTTTTTGACTCTTCTAAAGCATAAAAATACCATAATATGTTTGCAGATATGTAAGAAACATGCTAAGTTAACATATTTGTTTATCTGAAAAACAATGCTAAATTTAGTTATTATGCTTTGAAAACTTGTGTTCCGTGTTGGAACATCTTCGTTTTGGTCCCTTTAACCCACCCAATGCCATTTCAAAAATGCAACCTCTAGTGGACAGTAACGTTAGCAGCCTCCAAAATGTGACGTGGATTATACAAATAACACAAATATTACAAACATACACATAAACAAATATTACCAACAAAAATATTAGGTGAGCTGGTTACATTGTAACACCGTGTCCTGAGAACACACAACGTGACAAGATTTGCAGTGATCAGCAATTTGGCAGCAATCTGGACCAGCCACAAGACAAATCATTTAAATATAGCCATTCAGAAACAAGAATAGTGCACTGCACTCCAATGAAAAGGTAAGGTTTACAATCTAATTAATACATATTAAACCTCTTTAACATTATTAAATGTACATGCTGAATGACTGATATTTGTTGGCTTGCACTGAGTCACAGTTCTAAAGTTCAATTTCAAACGGTTTATTTTATTTTCAAAATCAAAAATGCTGCTGACTTCATTACGGCAAAAATGTCACATAAAATGGCATTCAAGCTCACATTATTACACTGTAAAACCTAACCGTGAAAATCACAAAATGAAATAAGTTAGTTTAACTTGACTTAATGTTAGTTACTTTGGTTTAATGAAAGAGTTACGGTAACTCATAAACTGATCATATTAATCAGTACCCAAACCGAATGAGTTATGAATAAATTATATTTTTTTGTTAACTTAACTCTAATCCTTTGTTAATTTAATCTATTTATTCAAATTTTTGCAAATAGCGTACAACAAAATAATATTTAAATGAGATTACAAAGAAGTACACTTAAAATGAAAGTTCTTTATTGATATCAGTGGTTAAAAACTACTAATGCAATGGAAAAGGTTCATATCTGTATCTGAGAAATAGAAAAAATTAGCACGTTATTCCAGCATCTGAACAGAAAACCCCACAGAGTTTCCCCCTCAAGAGCCGCATGACAGCTGCCACGGTGCATGAGAGACAGACAAAGAAGAAAATCAATGGCTGACAAAAAAGTATCCCAAGGTAGGCACTGCGAACTACTTCAGTATATTTATTCCACTTTTAAATGTTTTAGAAATTTGTTATAATGTCACATTAGGCAGTCAGCCATGTTACGTCGTTTAGGCTATTTCCAAGGGGAAAGACACATTACCTGAATGGTCTTGGGCTAGCAATGGCATTATTTAACGTAAGTGATTTAGCCATGTTTATGCTGTGTAAAATTAATCTATGTCAATGTATTTTCTCATAGTTTTATATATATACAACAAGTCCCGCGCAGTTTTGTTAAATTTTGGCAGAGGTGTTGCCTCCACTGGAGATCACTTCCTACAATATATCTAGCTAAACTACACCTCCCAAAAGACTTTACACTCATAAACTCCTGCCACAGATGACAATGATCTGGACACTGACACACACTCACAGCTGATGTTCATCTTCATTGATTACAGGGAATATATTACACCTCACTTTCACACACACTTTGCTGAGTCTTGTCTAGCAGTTGCTGTCATTATTTATGCGCTTTCCTTGTTTTTTGTCTTTCTATGTTTTTCGATCTTGGTACTGTTTATATTGTGTTTTGGTTTTTTTTCCGCCTGCCCTAAATTTTTGACTGTTTTTTGGATTACACTCTTGGATTATCTCTTGCACTGTATATACTGGTTTTTGACCCCTGCCTGCCTGACCATTCTTTAATAAAGTTAACCCCTGTCTGCACGCCTCCATCGCAACACTACCTCTTTTCTATGCTACCTCTTGTCTGACCTGTCTTTCCCTGACATGTGTGATGTTTGTGTATGGTCAGAGGGGTGCAATTTTCACTGCATGTAAATTGTCTAAATTGTCCATGAGAATGTATGGGTGTTTCCCAGTGATGGGTTGCAGCTGGAAGGGCATCTGCTGCGTAAAACATATGCTGGATAAGTTGGCGGTTTATTCCTTTGTGGTGACCCCTAATTTATAAAGGGACTAAGCCGAAAAGAAAATGAATGAATGAATGAATATTTGTTTTAGGGGTGGCACGGTGGCTAGCACTATCGCCTCATAGCAAGAAGGTTGCTAGTTCAAGCCTCTGGACCAGTTGCCATTTCTGTGTGGAGTTTGCATGTTCTCCCTGTGTTTGCATGGGTTTCCTCCGAGTGCTCTGGTTTCCGCCACAGTCCAAAGACATGCAGTATAGCTAAATTGGATGAACAAAATTGGCCGTAGTGTTTGAGTGTGTGTGTGACTGTGCGCCAGGGACGTGCAGAACCCTTTTAAGGGGCAGGGGCTCAAATGGAAAAAAGGGCACTTTTTATTAAATAATAGTAATAATTGTACTTTAATAAATAAAATATATTATAATGAGATTATTAAGGAGATTTCACCCTAAATTCATCATATACTCACCCTTAAAAGTATAGTTAATTCAAAACTGAAATTTCTGTCACCATTTACTCACTCATAATATTTTGAAGAAAGCGGGACACCTGTAACCATGGACTTTCATGGTATTTGTTTTTCCTACTCTGGAAGTCAATGATTTCAAGTTTATAGCTTTCTTTAAAATATATATTTTTTAATCTTTATTCGTTAGTGTTCAACAAAATAAAAAAACAAACAAATGGAACCACTTGAGGGTGAGTACATTTAAATGTTTGGGTGAACTATCCCTTTTTCAATCTATTATTTTTGTTTGAGTTTTTTTTTTCTGTTGAACAAAATAAAATATTTAGAAGAATGTAGGACACACTGATAGCCACTGACTTCCATAGCTAGCCAATATGTACATGTTTTATAGCTTTAATTGACAAAATATATTCTGTGTGACTGCAAAAACAAGAGGGCAATATTTTCACTATCCAGCTGTCGTTTCTCCATTACATTAGCCTGTATGCCTATGATATTGCCCTGGCTAAACTTTAGCTAACTTATTACATGGTTGTTAATTAGGAGTAAGTTTTTCCTCCTGTATAAAAACGTCATAAGTGCAATGCTTAGCGGCTCAATGTATTACAACAGTGTTTTTAAAAGACTAAACACTTTATTGATATAGTATACAACCTAGCACATGTGGTCAGAACACAAAGGAGTCGCAGGTATTGAAGTATTAAGTGTTTCTCCCAAAGAAAAGCCTGTCTACGCAAAATGCTAGCAGGCATCTGTAGCTCCACTGACGCTCTGCCTTTTTGCCCTTATTTAGGTTATTATTATGGTTCTATGCAGCGGATGCCCTTCCAGCCACAACCCATCACTGTGAAACCCTCACACACTCTCATCCACACACATACACTATGAACAATTTATCTTACCCAATTCACCTATACTATATGTCTTTGGACATGTGAGGGAAACCGGAGCACCTGGAGAAAACCCACCCGAACATGGGGAGAACATGCAAACTCCACACAGAAATGCCAACTGACCCAGCCAAGGCTCGAACCAGTGACCTTCTTGTTGTGAAGCGACAGCGCTGCTCACTGTGCCACCGCACCACCCTGAACTGATCCTTGTGAGTCAAATTAAAGAGACATACAAAATGTGCAGGGCAGGGGGACCCCGAGGTCCAGAATTGAGAACCGCTGCAGTAGAGCATGCAAAATTTTTTCATACGGCGCTGCAAAAAGAGTGGGATAAAACAATATGATTAGACTCCAGGGGTGGGATAAAACAATAGATTGCTCCATATACTTTATTAAATTCCTGTACAGAGAGGTCACATTTTGATTTTCTATTTCTCAGGTCAGAGTTCACAAAGCTTAAATTTTCTAATGCAGCAACATGTAAAACTTGTCGCACGAGCTTGCGTTTCTGGTTTCTGATACGTATGAACAGGCCCATGGAGAGGCGTTCCAAAGGACATGCTTCAGTTTTCACACACTTTCATTTTGGAAGGGCAATTTATATCTCAGACTCAAAAGGGCATGTATACTGCACAGGTTGTGCCCTATGTGTGCACGTGGCTGCGTATGAATGGAAGTCTGTGGGTCGAAAAGTGCAGTGTGACCACAGCTTTACCTGTAAATTTCAAACAAGCCTGAAGGACTGAATTAGTTTCATCAGGTGTTTAATTAGGGTCAAAGCTAAAGTCTGCAGAGCTGCTGCCCCCAGTAATGTCTTAGTAAGATGATATTTAAATGTTTGACACCTGTGCTATATTTATTCATTCATTTTCTCTTCGGCTTAGTCCCTTTATTAATCCAAGGTCGCCACAGTGGACTGAACCACTAACTTATCCAGCACATGTTTTACGCAGCAGATGCCCTTCCAGCCGCAACCCATCTCTGGGAAACATCCATACACACTCATTCACACTCATACACTACGGACAATTTAGCCTACCCTATTCACCCCTACTACCGCATGCGTAACCCACGCAAACAAAGGGAGAACATGCAAACTCCACACAGAAACTGACCCAGTCAAGGCTCGAACCAGCAACCTTCTTTCTGTGAGGCGACAGCACTACCTACTGCGCCACTGCGTCGTCACCTATGCTATATACACAAGTTTAAAACAGGTTTTTGTACATTGTAAATAGAAAATGTATTGATATTTTAATTTTGTTATACATTTTCATTAAATTTGTCATATATTTTTCTGTCAAAAGAATAAAATATATTTGTCTGAAGAATTTATATGCTTTCCCTTTTTAATAACAGTAAAGTATACAGATTAATAAAGTATAAGATTAATTAACTGTAAGCTGTTTCCAGTTAGTTACTGCTAATGCACTGTTGCCAGTTATTCACTATTAAATAGCTCTCATAGTTACCAACTGGCAACAGTGTTTTTTCCACTGTAAAAAAAATAGCAGTGTATTTTAATTTAGCGAAATACATATAATAAAGTTAAACTAATAAGCTAACAAAATTCCTTAAACACATTGTGTATGGCAACTTGGAGTATAGTTAAAGCTGCTGTTAATGCTAATTGAATATTTAACATTTTGATAAATTAAGTTAAATTCGTTAAATTAAGACTGTTTCAGTTCAGTGTAATTGAATTGTCACTGTTGAAGGATGAACCACTGAAGAGTCACTCAACCAACCACAAGCAATCAAGTCAAAGGCGACACACATCAAGCACATCAATAGTGAATAACAAAAACATTAAGTTTCGAATTGTGGAAATATTCTAGCATATCAGGCATGAGAGTAGTGGTAGAATGCTTCTCTCATGCCTGATATGCAAGAATATTTCCACAATTTGAAACTTAATATGTTTTTGTTATTCACTATTCTTCATCTTTGGCAGTCTTGTGAAAGCGCTAGAAATAATTATATTGTGTTTTGTAAAAGCAGACAAGTATGTCAGCAAACAACCGCACTTGCATCTGCTTCCAGGATCAAACGTCTTGGTCTGATGAAAACCTCAATATATCATATTTTAATGTGTCGGTCAGGATGTAAACATAGAAGCTTTATAGATGAACATGTAGCAGAAAACAGTAAGTCTCACACATCATGTTAGTGTTCAGAGGTGTAAAAAGTACTCAAAAATGTTACTCAAGTGAAAGAACAAACACTGTGTGAAAATTGTAATCAATTAAAGTCATAATCATTTAACGAAGCATACTCAAGTAAAAGTAAAAAAGTACCAGATTTAAATTGTACTTGAGTATTAAAGTAAAAGTAACACCCAGAATGAATCTAGAGATTCTTGTTTAAACTTTTAAACAGTAAAAACTTTAAAAGTAATACCTAAAAATAATCTAGAGATTCTTATTTAATTTTTTTTAAATGTCTCACAACACAATGTCAAATGGACCTCATACAATGCTTTATCCTGCTTTAGAACTGTCTGTGTTTAATTGTATTTTACTATGAAACTAAAAGCACAACTTTTATGCAACCAAAGCATTAACCATTATGCAACATGCTCAAAGTTGTAAATCCTATGAATCAACTTGTGCAGACACTGTTTTTTAGAACTGTATGATTAAAGCCTAGCTCTTTTAGGGGTGCAAAAGCAAAAAAGTCTATTTCCTTGTTTAGTGGGTGGTTTTGGTATATAAATGTACAATTTTAAATGTAACAGTAGCAAACATTAAGTGCCCAAGTTATTATGTTATATTATTATATATTTTTTATATTATATTATAAGACTATTATATTCTAAAATTGTACAGCAAGTGCACTTATAAGTATACTAGAAATTTACTTTTACATGTAGTAAATAAGGGCGACGCAGTGGCGCAGTAGGTAGTGCTGTCGCCTCACAGCAAAAAGGTCGCTATTTCGAGCCTCGGCTGGGTCAGTTGGCGTATCTGTGTGGAGTTTGCATGTGGGTTTCCTCCGGGTGCTCCGGTTTCCCCCACAGTCCAAAGACATGTGGTACAGGTGAATTGGGTAGGCTAAATTGTCCGTAGTGTATGAGTGTGTGTGGATGTTTCCCAGAGATGGATTGCGGCTGGAAGGGCATCCGCTACGTAAAAACGTGCTGGATAAGTTGGCGGTTCATTCCGCTGTGGCGACCCCGGATTAATAAAGGGACTAAGCCGAAAAGAAAATGAATAAATAAATGTAGTAAATAATTCGTTTATGAAGGAATGAGGAATTTGGGTCTGCATTTAGCCAATTCTAATGCACGCACAGTAAAAAACAAACACACACCACCTCACCCCACCCCTATTAATATTACTATATTACACCAGTTCTACGCTCCCTACATTGATCAGTTTGTAATAGATTTGACTACCAAATTGTGTTATTCGTTTACAAAGCTCGCAATAATCTAGCCCTGGAATATCTTTTGGACTACTCACCCCATAGAATCTGAATATGCCACTTTTGTCAAAACAGCGACATTGCCTGCAGCATAGGGGTGACAGAGCCTTTGCAGTAATAGGTCCAAAATATTAAAGTAGATCTAAAAGTTAAAAACACATCTTTTCTCTTGTGCTTTTAATTGTAAATAATGTTGCTTTTACTTATTCTTATTACTATGGTTATCACTTTTTTTCTCTCTTCTTCCCTCTCTGTTTTCCTTTTATCTCTTGTACAGCACTTTGGGCATTTAAGGTTGAACTTAAATGTGCTCAATAAATAAAGTTAATTAGGGTACTAAACATTTATCTTAATAAGTAGTTGAATAGATGGAATAGAATAGTGGCTAGTAAGTGTGTGACCATTTGTTAGAATAATTTCTTAACTAAGAATTCCTTACCAGTAGGTGGAGCTGTTGTAACTGACAACGCAGCTGTTTTGTCAGGCTCTGGCAATGATAATTCCTCCAGTGCTCTCTTTCTGAGCTCTTCATCATGATATTTACTTTCTCCACTAGTCAGAAGGTTCTTCTCTGCCTCCAACTCTAGCACTTCATGCAACAGGTCTTCTTTTTGTGCATAGAGGCGCTCCGTACCAAACCTGTATACCAACAAATCAAGCCCTATTAAAAGATTAGTTTGCCCAGAAATGAAAACTAATTTTATTAATTGACTCACCCAAATCTCTGAGACCTTCATTCATCTTCGAATAACAAATTATTATATTTTAGATGACATCTGACAGTTAGACAGCATAGATAGCAACAGTCTTGGCTCATTTAGTCCAGATAAATACCAAAAAAACATCCTCAAAATAGACCATATGCCTCCAGCACTTTAATTGAAATATCATGAAGCTATGAGACTCCTTTTGTTCACACGTAAAACAAAAATAATGACTTTATATTCAAAAGATTTTTCTTCTCAGTGTAAGTACATGGTGTGTATTTACAAGAGCACTATGCTCTTTATGCATGTCATACTGCTGAAGTTTACCTCGTATGTGCCTGTGCTTTGTTTTTTAAACACAGGAAGTTGTCTATGTGGATATCTGGGATATACATCAACTGTTGAATAAAGTCGTTATTTTTGTTTTATGTGTGCACAAAAGATCTCTGATTGGACCACTGAATGCATATTGTCTTTTTTGAGGATTTGAAGGAGACAAGATAATTGCTGTCTATGCAGGATGAGGGACCTTTCAGATTTCATCTAAAATATCTTCATTTGTATTTAGAGGATGAACATACAGTAGGTACCAGGGCTTTGTAATGACTTGACAGTAAGTAATTTGGTAACAGTTTAATTAAGCACCAATTTCCACACTTAACTAATGGCTTATTACCTGCCTATTATTAAAATGTTTGTTAGTACTTACAAAGTATGTGTTTTTTTTAAGTACCTAGAAATTAAGTGTGACCCACAAATTAAATGCTTGTGTGAACGAACCCTTTAAAGTTTGTATGTAAACAATTGTCACTAATAATAAACCAATTTTTTTTTCTTAAACATTTTATGCAGTATTTAATTTGAGCTGCCTGTTATGTCCTTAAATATTATTTTTCTTTTTTTATTTATTATTTTTATTTATTTCACTTTACATTTCAACAGAAAAAAAATCACTTTGTAGCTTATAAAATGAATGTGACCTCTTCTAACCTGCGCAGACTAGCAAAGTCCTGTTTTTTATAGTAATCAAGTAGCAGCATGGTCCTCTCTCTGCATCGGCGTCCATCCACTTCAAAGTTCTCATCCTGCAGGGTTGCAGTAATAATTTCACCCACCCTTGCCCAGATCCGGCCTGACTCTTTAGAAGTGAAAGGATTCTGTGCTATCACTTCACGGAGGAGCAGGATGTCATGACGTGCTGAAAATCGCACCTGCCGTTTACGAGGATTAGAAGATGGTCCTGCAAGAGAGAAACCTGCATATGAGCAGACAGATGTCAAAGACTGAGATGAAAATTTGGGCACTTTTCAAACATTTTGCACGTGTTAACTTTTTTCAACATGTATTAAGATTTTCCATTTGACATATGCACATATACAGTTGTTACCCCTGGTTCGTTCTCAGCCATTACACAGTGAATATAAAATTAAAGTGTGTAAATCTGTCCACATTTCATTTAATTAATGTATTTTTAATTTCTGAATAACCACCCTTATGTGTCATAGGCTTAATGATTTTTAAAAAGCTTTTTCTTTTGTGCTTCGCTATTCAGATTTATTTAAATTATTATTATTATTTTATGGTGCTTTATTAATTACCCCAACAGCCCAGACGTAGATTAGCATTGCAGCGCAATTCAAAACTATATGCGCTACAGAGAATCTGAAGCAGATATGATTCTTTTTTCAAGAATAGTGAAAGTGAATTTAATTCTATTCAGTCGTTTTAAATATATAGATATATATATTTTTATAAAGTCAAGATTCAGTAACACAATCGATAGATTTCAACCCATTTAAAGGTTTCGGCTTTTCGGCAAGTCTTACCGCGTTCCATGTCTTCTCGCCTTTATGCATGTCAGCTGATACGCACAAACTGCTGAGGTCACTGTACACGTCCGCTCACAAGTACAGGTTCCTTTCTGACGTGTACCTCAACTTCTCGAGAAGTCAGACATAACTGGAAGAGAAGGGACTGCATGTGTATCTTTCAACCTCAAGAGGGCAGAAAAGGATTAAAATAAGTGATTTTGGTTTTCAAACGGGTTCAACGTTCTTAATAGCACATTTAAAGCAGCTGCAAAGTAAAAGTTTATTTTGAAGATGCCACCATTCCACTTTGCAGTTTAGATTATCCTCAATATGATAATATCACATGGCCCCCGTGTGAACCTAATTGTTGCATTGTCAAAATCTTTAAAGACCCTTTCATGCGTCGCTGATAGACCAAAATCAAAAGTGAAAAAAATGTATTCTACAAACTCGGAGCTTCACATTCAATGCATAAAGGTAGGCTAACACTTAAGTATAATGGTCCATTTTTTCATGTTAGTTAATATATTTAACATTATGAATAATCTTATAGCCTACAGCATTTATTAATAATAGTTTATTAATCATGTCGCCACTGGCTTGCTTGGGTGGGATTTGTAGAGCTTGCATTGATGGATTTGCTTTTTAGTGTTTGGACGTTCAGAGCAGTGAAATTTAAACCACACTGAACTGAACTTCAACTCTGAAAAGTGGACTGACACAGTATGTTTACTAGAACTTCTGTGTTAAGCTGCTTTGACACAATCAACATTGTAAAAGCGCTATATAAACAAGCATGGGTTGAATTGAATAGTTCAACATTTACCAATTATAAAATACAAAATTGTGCTTTTTAACATTAGTTCATGCACTGAGCTGAACTAACGTTGTAAAAATGTTTCAATAAATGAAAGCATGAGCTAGTCTTTTTCTCATAGAAGCAATACATTTAACATTTTACTGTACTTTAGTGGGTTAAATGTAATACTTGTATTTAGGGGTTTATTGTAAAATAAGGGGGTGGCACAGTGGCTCAGTGGATAGCACTGTCACCTCACAGCAAGAAGATCCCTGGTTCTACTTGCAGCTAGGCCAGTTGGCATTTCTGTGTGGAGTTTGCATGTTCTCCCTGTGTTTGTGTGGGTTTCCTCTGGGTGTTTTGGTTTCCCCCACAGTCCAAAGACATGTGGTATAGATGAATTGGATGAACTAAACTGACCATAGTGTGAATGTGTGTATGGGTGTTTCCCAGTACTGGGTTGCAGCTGGAAGGGCATCTGCTGCGTAAAACATGCTGGATAAGTTGGTGGTACTTTCCGCTGTGGTGACCCCTGTTAAATAAGGGACTTGTTAAATAAATCTGTTAAAGAGCCCCTATTACACATTGAAAAGAATCATATTTCGGTTTTGTGGGTCTCCAACAACATACTGATATGTATGCAAGGTCAAAAAACACTTTCAAGTTCTTATAAGATGCATTTATTTTTACCTAATTATCCCAGCGACTCCCATATGAATCGTTCAGCGATTCATTTGTTCTCAAACCCCTGCTTAGCGCGAAGCTAATCTGATTGGACCGATGACAGTCTGTTGCGATTGGTCGACAGCGTTCAGCGCGAGACAGTAAAATGCCCAGCGTGTTTTATCAAGCCCCCAGGTCGCCAACATTGGATCGCAACGGACGCCCGAAACACGCTTTAAAGTAAACTTACTAACAACACAGTAAACAGTACCCGGTTCTCAACAGTGTTATTCAGACACCTCAGCGCCGAAAGCAGTGCAGTTAAACACCAGCATTGCTCTCAAGTATGACACACATTCAGAATTAATCCACACAGCAGCAAAAACTGAACTATTCTGAACCTTGACCGCTGCACATGTGCAGGATTAGCTAACAGTGGTCATAGCAATGACAAACGTTAGTGAAACGAGCTCACAAACACATTTAAATGCGTAAACAAAGCAGCACGCGTCGCGTTTTCAACGTGGCATTAGTGGCGATACGATAATAAAAAGAGTTAACCTGATACAGTACAAGCGGTAACTAGTAACAAAACATGTAGATCATTTCTATTTGCAATCATTGCTCTGGCACCTCGTCCGTGAACTGCTATATTTTCTTAGGACTTACCTGTACTCTGCTATTCCAAACGATCACATACCCAGCCGAGAGGTTGTAGCATCCTCTGTCCTCTGACAAGCTATCTCTGCTCATTTCACAAGCCCGAAGCCCAGCGTGCAGCAGCCTGCCGGTGTACCTATTAATTTGTCCTTATTTTGCCCGCACCCCTGGTGTATTGTCTGTCCATTACAAGATGGAGGAAGAAACTTAATGCATGAGCTGTGTAGTGATAGATCGCCCATTGTAAATGTACAGATTTCTGAACAACTCCTTTCCCCTCACACTTCCAATAATATCCATGTAAGCACAGCGTCTTCATGAGCGTCCTGCTGCTGTGTTAGTGGCCGGGACCGCAGGTTTGAATTTTGCTAGGTCTGCGCGCACAACCATTATGTTTCGTAACGACGTCACGACGAAACGGCTGATGACTCGTTATGAAGACAATTCGTTTAAACCACTATGAGTCGACTTTTTTATAGATGAATCAATAGTTTTAAAAGATGTCAACTTTCAGATTTAAGCTTTAGCTGGATATTTCACTTCACTAAGAGCTGTGTTACACACTACATGGAAGGTGTTTTTCAAAAACCCATAATAGGGGCTCTTTAAATAAGTAAAAGAAAAATGAATAAATGAATGTGAAATAGGCCTCGGGGAAGACCCAGGACACGCTAGAGCAGAGGTGGGCAAACTACGGTCCGCGGGCCATATGCGGCCCGCTGAACACTTTCATCCGGCCCGCGAGGGAGTTTTTAAAATGCTGCTTCTGAGTAACAGTTTGGTTTCAGAATTAGTAAATTAATGATGCAATATAAGTGAACGCCATTTGATGGCAGTATTGCACGTGGTACAGTTAGTGCAACCAGTAGAATTAGAACACACTCTCGGATATTAAAATGCACTCGACCGTTTATGACTGAAAATGAGTCAGGCAAAAAAAGAAAAATTGACTCTGAATGTCGTGTGTTCAAGGAAGAATGGACAACTAAATACTTCTTCACCAATATCAGACAGAAAACGGTATGTCTAATATGCCAAGAAAGTATTGCTGTTTTTAAAGACTGCAACCTAAGTCTGCATTTTTCAAGGAAACATTCGAATTATGCTGTCAACCAGTCACCTGCAGAAAAGGCAAACAAGGCTACAAAACTTGCCACACACTTAAAAGCCCAGCAAAAGACATTTATGACAGTGCTCTTTTCAAGAGTCCGTAACGAAAGCTAGTTATGTGGTGGCACATAAAATTGCAAAGAACTGCAAGCCTTTTTCAGAGTTTCTATATGGATTTATTAATCATTCTTACTGTTTAATGAACGCAAACTGTCGTAGATTATTAAAGACACAAAGCCCTCAGTGTACGACAGCTGCACCTTCAGCAAACTTCCTAATTCCTGCAGCTCGAGGACTTTATGATTGTTTATGAGAATCAAAAGTGGCTGATCTGTTCAGCGAAATACATGGAGTGCAGAATTATTAAAGGGCCACGAAACCCCCCTGTCTCAGAAGGGTGTTTTTACACCTCTAGTTTGAAAAAAGTCAGTAAAGTGGGCGTGTCCAGCTCTGGGAGTGTGGGAGTGTCGGGGGAGGGAAGGGAGTTTCCATTTGGGCACGTGCTGATTTCACAGGCAAAACATACACACAGACGCAATATGTTTGATACCGCACGGCGAATAGGAGAAAAAAATCCTCCGCATTTCTCTGTAACCTATGTTCTCAGTAGGTAGCGTCAGAAAGTCGTGTGTGTATAGACTATCCTGTCACAAAATTCGGCGAAAATCCTGCATGATGGGAATAGTTTGTGTTTACATGTTTACACTCGGAGAGCAGCAATTACAGCGGATCTTTCAGTCTATAATATTGTACTATAATATTGCAGTAATATTAACATACCATAAACTTAGTAACTAAATCATTTTGACTGAGGTATGTCTTTAAAAACTGAAAGAGCACTGCTGACAATACAAACTAACTTTGCAATCTAGGTTAAACAAAGGGCACTGCACTGCACTGCACACACTTACCAAATCTGTAGACAGACAATCAAACTGGAGCTGTGTCTTTTTATTAAAAGGAGACGAGCGGCAAATCCGGATTTCACCATTTCCAGATGCGAAAAACTCTCTGGTAAAAAATGTTCCTTACAAACGCATTTCTGTCGCGTGCACTGTAATCCACACGTGATTCCAGTAGCTCTCTCATAGAGGGAAAATGAAAACAAAACCTTCGTTGCAGCACACAAATAAATGCAACACCGATGACCCATGTCTCCAAATTCTAGTTCTTTCACTTGTTTTGGCAACACAACATGGCGTCTCTCTGCCGTCTGAACGCTGTAAACAGGTAAAACAGTCTCCGGAGCTATCATGCATATTAATGAAGTTTCACGTCATACACAATAGAGCGCGCTGATTGGTTTGAAGCATGTCTTTGTCATGAATTAATGCCGCACACTCAGATACGTCACAATGTTCTCGAAAAGACAGACAGCCACTCTCCAGGCTGGATTTACACCTAAGTATCTCATGGCCGTGACGCAGCTTCAAAAATTTGTTTCAAACTGGAAGAACGAATTTGCTCAAAATAACGCAAAAACAACCAATTTTCACTTTTTAGTGTAATATATGTGTCCTAATAGTGTTTATAGCAGCGTGGGACACATATATGACTGTCAACAGCTCAAAAAATGTGTTTTGGTGTTTCGTGACCCTTTAAGCAAATAAGTATTTTGACCACATCATCGTCTTTATGCATGTTGTCTTACTCCAAGCTGTATAGGCTCGAAAGCCTACTACCAATTAAGCATATTAGGTGATGTGCATCTCTGTAATGAGAAGGGGTGTGGTCTAATGACATCAACACCCTATATCAGGTGTGCATAATTATTAGGCAACTTCCTTTCCTTTGGCAAAATGGGTCAAAAGAAGGACCTGACAGGCTCCGAAAAGTCAAAAATAGTGAGATATCTTGCAGAGGAATGCAGCACTCTTAAAATTGCAAAGCTTCTGAAGCGTGATCATCGAACAATCAAGCGTTTCATTCAAAATAGTCAACAGGATCGCAAGCGTGTGGAAAAACCAAACCAAAAACCAAGGCGCAAAATAACTGCCCATGAACTGAGAAAAGTCAAGCCTGCAGCTGCCAAGATGTCACTTGCCACCAGTTCTGCCATATTTCAGAGCTGCAACATCACTGGAGTGCCCAAAAGCACAAGGTGTGCAATACTCAGAGACATGGCCAAGGTAAGAAAGGCTGAAAAACGACCACCACTGAACAAGACACACAAGCTGAAACGTCAAGACTGGGCCAAGAAATATCTCAAGACTCATTTTTCTAAGGTTTTATGGACTGATGAAATGAGAGTGAGTCTTGATGGGCCTGTGGCTGGATCGGTAAAGGGCAGAGAGCTCCAGTTCGATTCAGACGCCAGCAAGGTGGAGGTGGAGTACTGGTTTGGGCTGGTATTATCAAAGATGAGCTTGTGGGGCCTTTTCGGGTTAAGGATGGAGTCAAGTTCAACTCCCAGTCCTACTGCCAGTTTCTAGAAGACATATTCAAGCAGTGGTACAGAAAGAAGTCTGCATCCTTCAAGAAAAACATGATTTTCATGCAGGACAATGCTCTATCACACGCGTCCAAGTACTCCACAGCGTGGCTCGCAAGAAAGGGTCTAAAAGAAGAAAAACTAATGACATGGCGTCCTTGTTCACCTGATCTGAACCCCATAGAGAACCTGTGGTCCATCATCAAATGTGAGATTTACAAGGAGGGAAAACAGTACACCTCTCTGAACAGTGTCTGGGAAGCTGTGGTTGCTGCTGCACGCAATGTTATAATAATAATAATATAATTCATTTTATTTGTAAATGGCGCCTTTCTAAGGTCGCCTTACAATAAGTATCAACATGCTAAAACAAATTAAAACAAATAATAAAACATTGACCAAAAGTATAAACACACATCGCGAATATAAAATAACATGATAAAAACATGATAAAAAAAATTGTTAAAGGAAAGCCTGCTTAAAAAGATGGGTCTTTAGACGAGATTTAAATGTGTCAACACTATCACTGTTCCTTAGATCCAGGGGAAGCGAGTTCCATTAGCCGAGGAGCCATAGAGCTAAAAGATCTGTCTCCCATTGTGCTTAATCTAGTGCGAGGTGGTACCAGGGAGAAAGAGTTGGCGGATCTAAGAGTGCGAGAAGGGGTGTAAATATGGAGAAGTTCGGTGAGATATTGAGGAGTAAGATTATGAAGTGCCTTGAAAGTTAGAAGTTGTATTTTAAAATCAATACGAAACTTTACCAGCAGCCAATGAAGCTGATAAAGAAGTGGTGTGACATGCTCGTGAGATGGAGTCCTAGAGATGACACGAGCTGCATGGTTCTGAATCCGTTGGAGTTTATGGAGAAGTTTAGAAGGAAGCCCAGAAAGAAGTGCATTACAGTAGTCAAGACGTGAAGTAACTAATGCGTGGATAAGAATTGCTGTGTTGTTGGTTGTGAGAGAAGGGCGGAGACGAGTGATATTACGCAGGTGGAAATATGCAGTACGCTTAATATTATTGATGTGACCTTCAAATGAGAGTGTGCTATCCAAGATGACACCCAAACTCTTTACCTGCACAGAGGAAAAAATTGTGCTATTATCAATGTCTATTGTGAAATTATCAGCTTTATCCAAGACACTTTTAGTCCCGATGAGAAGGGCTTCAGTTTTGTCGCTATTTAGTTTTAGAAAGTTAGCTGAAAGCCAGATTTTTATTTCAGCTAAACATCTGCTCAAAGCTGAAGGAGGAAAAGAACTGGAGGGCTTGGTGGACAGGTAGAGTTGAGTGTCGTCAGCATAGCAGTGAAATTGTTTGTTGTATTTTCTAATAATGTGACCAAGAGACAATAGATATATGATAAACAGGAGTGGACCCAGTACGGAACCTTGTGGGACACCAGAAGTGACAATCTGAGATCTTGATTTAAAATCTTTAATTTGGACGAACTGAGTACGTTCTGCAAGATATGATTTAAACCATAAAAGAGGTCCCTAGTGAGGCAAGTCTATTCAACAGAACCTCGTGCGAAACCGTGTCAAAGGCTGCACTCAAGTCCAGAAGAATAAGAATGGTTAGTAAACCAGAGTCTGCTGCCAGTAGTAAATCATTAGTGATCCTGACGAGAGCAGTCTCAGTGCTATGGTTGGGGCGAAAGCCAGACTGGAAGAGCTCAAACAGATTGTTACTAGAGAGATAGTTATGGATTTGAGATGCAACACATTTTTTCAAGTATTTTTGAAACAAATGGCAAATTAGAAATTGGTCTGTATTTGGCCAAATTGGATGAATCAGCTCCAGGTTTTTTTAGTACTGGGGTGATTACAGCAATTTTAAGTGAAGATGGGACAGATCCAGAATCCAGTGACATGTGAATAATGTTAGTAATCAGTGCGGACAGTGATGGAAGACAGGTCTTAACTAAGCATGTAGGAAGAGGATCAAGCAGGCAGTTGGTGGTTTTGGATTTCCGTATATGACCAACTATTTCAGCGGTAGATGGTAAGGTGAAAGTATCGAAAGAGAGATGTGTAGTGATTTCAGAAACATGTTGGCTGAAATCAGGAGCTGAACTAATTGAATGTAACTGATGATGAATGTTCTGGATTTTAGTATCAAAGAAAGTCAGGAAGCTGTTACACAACTCAGTTGAACAAGAAAGTGACATGTCAGGAAAACTTAATGATTTTTTAACTACAGAAAATAGTAATCTGGAGTTACCCTCATTAGATTCTATTATGTTAGCAAAGTAGTCAGATTTTGCTTTGGATAATGCTTCCTTATAATGATGAGCATGTTCTGTAAACATTTCTTTGTGTACAGTTAAGCCAGACTTCTTATACAACCGTTCCAACCTGCGACCTTTAGTTTTGAGTAGATGTAGATCAGAAGTAAACCAAGGAGCAGAAACAGAAAAAGAGACAGTCCGGGTTTGTAAAGGTGCAAAAGTGTGCAAAATTTCAGATAGTCCATTATTGTAAATAGACACCAGAGCATCAGGAGAAGATGAGTCCACATTGTATGCAAAATTATTAAGTACATCTGAAAAATGTAATAAATCAATGTTCTTATTGTTTCTAAATGTGATTGTCCGGGGTGACTGCAATTTAAAAACTGCAAGCTGAGCACAGAAAGACACTAGGAAGTGGTCAGATATAAGAAGATCAGAAACAGTACATTTGTAAGGGGTTATTCCAGAACAACAGATGAGATCAAGGGTATGGCCTTTGGTGTGCGTAGGGAAATTAGAAAATTGCTGCATATCAAAGCTGTCCAAGCAAGACAGAAAGTCAGTTGTATTTATATTGTTGCCAGCATCAATATGAATATTAAAATCACCCAGCATAATAACATTAGGAGACAAGGAGCACAGCTCAGTTAAAAACTCAGAAAGTTCAGTTAAAAGCTTGAATTGCTTTTAGGGGGACGGTATATAGTAGCAAGAATAGTCGGAACCGCCCCATTAATTTTAATGATGACTGACTCAAAAGAGGGGTATTCAGAAACAGTTACTTGGGATACCTTCCATTTCTCCTTATAGAGTATCGCCACGCACCCTCCCCGTCCAGTAATGCGGGGTTTACAAATGTATTTGTATCCAGGTGAAACAGCTTGGTTAAAATAAAAGAAATCGTCGTGTCTTTGCCAAGTTTCAGTAAGACAGAGAAAATCAAACTTATGGTTAGACAGTACGTCTTGCAGCAGATGACTTTTATTAGATAACGAGCGAATGTTAAGTAGTCCAAAGGATAGATTGTTTTTACATGCTTTATTGGAAGCGGAGTTTGCTGGGTATGTGAGTACACTACGGTCAATGGATCGTACTGACCTTGATGCTTGGCGAGGCTTGGACGACCAGAAAGATCGTATTTGAGGTTGAGTAATCGATGTTGTAGGACCGTCGTGATCCACGGTGAATATATTTCCAACGCGGCCGGACAACGATGTCAGGATGTAAGCGTAGCGTTGACAGAGTCTCCGAGAAGTGGGAGCGGAGTTGAAGAAGTTCCTCTGCCGAATACTGAAGTAGTAGCTCCGCGGGACGATAAACAGCAAAGAGGAAGATCCAGAGTGTTATGACCCGAACAAACAGACCAGAAGCTTTCATTGTTTCGTTTCTTGTCCTTCGCGTGATGGGTTTGAGTTGAGTGACAGCAGACACAAGCCGGCTGTGACAGGACAGTCACAAAGTCACGATGAGCACCTTAAAGCAGACCGGTGCAGTGAAAAGTGCGGCGGTTGAGCATAAAGTGCTAGGCGTTATACAGTATATGTGCTGTCAACTGTGTAGTAGAAATAAAAGTTCTTTAAAAAGTTCTTAAAAATATTCTCTGCGGGTAGCGGCAGCCAACAGCGCCAGCGTGCACCCGAACCGGGTGATGGTAAACAGATCAAAACACTGACAGAATCCATGGATGGCAGGCTTTTGAGTGTCCTTGCAAAGAAAGGTGGCTATATTGGTCACTGATTTGTTTTTGTTTTGTTTTTGAATGTCAGAAATGTATATTTGTGAATGTTGAGATGTTATATTGGTTTCACTGGTGAAAATAAATAATTGAAATGGGTATATATTTGTTTTTTGTTAAGTTGCCTAATAATTATGCACAGTAATAGTCACCTGCACACACAGATATCCTCCTAAAATAGCTAAAACCAAAAACAAATTAAAAACTACTTCCAAAAATATTTAGCTTTGATATTAATGAGTTTTTTGGGTTAATTGAGAACATGGTTGTTGTTCAATAATAAAATTAATCCTCAAAATATAACTTGCCTAATAATTCTGCACTCCCTGTATTTGACTGCGTATCACTGCATCCCAAACGACTAAAACGATATAAAGAAATCTCCACTGTGCTGAGCGAGAGCGCTTCTTAAACTGAACAGCGCATTATCGATGACGTAAGTGTGCTCAGGCCCATGTGAGTGCGGGCGTCAGGAGAGATGGGGGGGGACAAGCGTGTTTCGGCCGAGTTCAAGGCAACTGTACTGTATATAGTGTGAGTACGCCCTCAAGAAGATTCTTCTTCCGTTTTATCTTATAGTTTTTTGATTGATATGAGCATAATAATACAAGCTTAAATGAGATTGTTGTGAATTTGACTCAAATTATATAATAATTGCTGGTTAAATGTGTTAATTTTTGTCATAGAATATATTTTCCATGCATACATCTACTTTAAAAAGTTCTTTTATCAAAGATTTGTGGTTTCATCAAGTTTTATGATGATTGATCTGTATATTCTAAAAACAGTGCAAATTAGATTTTTGTAAATTTGACTGAATAGTAAACTTTAAAAATAATTTTTGATGTGTTAATAGGAGATTTTTTTTCTGTCAGACAATATATTTTCTATTCTCCACTGTAAAAATTATTACATTATTATTATATTTTATAAGGGATTATTTTATTGCTTTATGATGATTGATAAGTAAATATAAATAGCAGTGCAAATTAATTTGACTTGTAAATTTGACTAAATAACAACTATTTTAAAAAATCTGTTTTGTGTTAATGTGACATGTTTCTGTCCAATATTACATGTTCCATGCATATTGCCATTATAAATAAAAGTTATATTCATTCATTTATTTTCTTGTCGGCTTTGTCCCTTGCGGGGTCGCCACAGCGGAATGAACCGCCAACTTATCCAGCACGATTTTACGCAGCGCATGCCCTTCCAGCCGCAACCCATCTCTGGGAACTTCCACACACACATTCACACTCATACACTATGGACAATTTAGCTTACCCAATTCACCTGTACCGCATGTCTTTGGATTGTGGGGGAAACCGGAGCACCCGGAGGAAACCCACGCGAACCCAGGGAGAACATGCAAACTCCACACAGAAACGCCAACTGACCCAGCCCAGCCGAGGTTCGAACCTACGACCCAGCGACGTTCTTGCTGTGAGGCAACAGCACTACCTACTGCGCCACTGGGTTGCCATAAAAGTTATATTTTAAAGGACTTTGCATGTGGCCCTTCACTTGGTTTGCAAAACTTGATGTGGCCTTCGGGTCTAAAAAGTTTGCCCACCACTGCACTAGAGGGACTATGTCTCTTGGCTGGCCTGGGAACGCCTCTGGATCCCCCCGGAGGAGCTGGAGGAAGTGTCTGGGGAGAGGGAAGTCTGGGGTTCTCTTCTAAGACTGCTACCCCTGCCATCCGACCCCGGAAAAGTGGCAGAAAATGAATGAATGTGATATAAGGGCCCATCATTAACCCACCCGTGCTAACACACGTGGGACAATATTAACAGCTCAAGTGGAACCCATGGGCTCCACATGTGTTGGCTGAGGCTGGACCACCTCACCCTGGATTCGATGAATCTGCGTGATGAGTTCAGACACCTGGGTGATGGGCTAGAATGGTTGGTGGCATGCTTATCCTGGTGGTCAATGTGTGACGTGCTGTGTTCAAGAGTTTCGATGCACTTGCTGGAACCATAATCTGTTCAGTTCATTCTGTCATACTGGAAAAAAGATGGAGTCCAAATGCGAATGAAAACTTATTTTACATAAACAGCAAATGCTGTAAACAGAGTCAAACATGAAGCCCTTAGTCTGTAGAACACAACCAGGTGTAGCCTAAAAAACAGGTTATGTGACATACCCAGCTAAGTTTAAGAGTAAGTAAGTGGATAACCTCAGCTTGCTGTAAATGATGGAAGTCATCATTATGTTTAACAGGATATATTTTGCTTTGAATAATGTTTTTTATTCTTTTAACTATATTTGTATTAAAAGGGCTGCATGGTGGCCCAGTGGGTAGCACGTTCGCCTCACAGCAAGAAGGTAGCTGGTTCGAGCCTCGGCTAGGTTAGTTGGCATTTCTGTGTGGAGTTTGCATGTTCTCCCCGTGTTCACTTAGGTTTTCTCTGGGTGCTCCGGTTTTGCCTACAAGTAAAAAAAAAACATGTGGTATAGGTGAATTGGGTAGGCTAAATTGTCCGTAGTGTATGTGTGTGAATGGGTGTGTGTAGATGTTTCCCAGTGATGGGTTGCAGCTGGAAGGGCATCCGCTGTGTGAAACATGTGCTGGATGTTCATTCCGCTGTGGCGACCCCAGATTAATAAAGGGACTAAGCTGAAAGAAAATTAATGTATTATACACTTAAATCAGGCGGCACAGTTGCTCAGTGGTTAGCACTGTCACCTCACAGCAAGAAGGTCCCTGGTTCCAGTCACAGCTGGGCCAGTTGGCATTTCTGTGTGGAGTTTGCATGTCTGTGTGGGCATGCGCTATAGATGAAATGGATTAACTAAATTGGCCGTAGTGTATGAGCGCATGTGTGAATGTGAGAGTGTATGGGTGTTTCGCAGTACTGGGCTGCGGCTGGAAGAGCATCCGCTGCATAATACAAATAGTTGCTGGTTCATTCCGCTGTGGTAAATCAGGGACTAAGCCCTGATTGGGGGGGGGCGTACAGCAAGACCCGCTGGCAACGGGGTTTGCTGAACAGTCCACCACAACGATAATGCTGGCATCACCGATACTCCTGTCCACACAGCAGCAATACCCGCGGGCTGCGGGATTTGCCACGCACAAAATGGCCGCCAACGCTAGCCAATGGCAAGAGCCGCCGGCTGCGGGAGGCGCCACTCATAAGATGGCGGACTTCAAAATAAAAGCTCCCAAGATGGTTACAGTAAAGAAGCAAACTCACACGGTGGTCACTGCCAAACTGCCGGTGACCCAGATGGCTCCTTGTCTGTTCCTGCCATAGTTCCTGTTCTCGTTCCTGTTCCTGAAAAGCCATCACCTGAACCACCAGAATGGCCACCATCAGAGCTATTACTGCCAGAGCTGCCACCACCACCACCAGAGCTGCCAGATCCCCAGTCACTACCAGAGCTGCCAGATCCTCCAGAGCTGCTGCCATCAGAGCTGCCAGAGCTGTCAGAGCCACTGCCACTGCCGCCAGTGCTGCAAGAGCTGCCGCTGCCAGAGCTACCAGAGCCGTCACCGCTGCCAGAGCCACTGCCACCAGTGCTGCCAGAGCTACTGCCGCCGCCACCGCCAGAGCTGCCGCCACTGCCTGAATTTCCTGAATGGCCGCCATTGCCTGAGTTTCCCGAATGCCTCCTAAACCCAAGCCTCCTGACCCACTGGGTTAGATGAACTGCCAGTGCTCCTTGAACCTAAGCCTCCTGACCCACTGGGGTTGAAAGAACTGCCAGTGCCTCCTGAACCCAAGCCTCCTGACCCACTGGGGTTAGATGAACTGCCAGTGCTCCTTGAACCCAAGCCTCCTGACTCATTGGGGTTAGATGAATTGCCAGTGCTCCTTGAACCTAAGCCTCCTGACCCACTGGGGTTAGATGAACTGCCAGTGCTCCTTGAACCCAAGCCTCCTGACCCACTGGGGTTAGATGAATTGCCAGTGCTCCTTGAACCCAAGCCTCCTGACCCACTGGGGTTATATGAACTGCCAGAACTCCTTGAACCTAAGCCTCCTGACCCACTGGGGTTGTACGAACCATCTATAACTGCTGAACCTAAACCCGCAGACATACTGCAGCTCCACGCTCCAGGCCCTCCGCAGCTCCACTCTCCAGGCCCTCCGCAGCTCCACGCTCCAGGCCCTCCGCAGCTCCACGCTCCAGGCCCTCCGCAGTTCCACGCTCCAGGCCCTCCGCAGTTCCACGCTTCAGGCCCTCCGCAGCTCCACGCTCCAGGCCCTCCGCAGCTCCACGCCCTCCGAAGCTCCACTCTCCAGGCCATCCGCAGCTCCATTCTCCAGCCCCTCCGCAGTTCCACCCTCCAGACCCTCCGCAGCTCCTCTCTCCAGGCCCTCCGCAGCTCCACTCTCCAGGCCCTCCGCAGCTCCACGCTCCAGGTAAACCTCCGCTGCATGGTCCTGGCCCTCCATCCCTCCCCCTGGTCCGCCTCCACTCCACCTCCCGCCTGAACTGTGTGAGGAGCGTCTGGAAGCCGCTCCGTAGAGGGGGGGCTATGTCACGATCACCAGCGATCTACAGCCAGAGATCGCTGGTAAACACACACACTGTCACATGGACTACAAATCTGCCAGGTTTTGGACTACAACTCCATACATACACTCCGCTCACACACACATGTTCCAGATCACCACTGATTTCATTCCGACAGCTGTAGCCACTCCAGGACTGATTACAAGCACCTTAAGTACACTTCAGAAACACACAAGTTTGCTGAGTCTTGTATCCTGTTGAAGTGAACATTACGACGCGTTTCTTCTTGCCTTGTTTTCCCGTGTTTAGACCTTTGCTTTGTTTTGTTTTGTTACTCCTTGTACGCCGCCTGCCTTGTGACCTTCTGCCTGTTATATCGACTACGACTCTGGATTGCCCTAATACATCTGATTGTTCCTGTTTTGACCACTGCTTGCCTGACTATCCTAATAAAGACCTGCATAAGGATCCTCACCCCGTTGAAGCGTCTACAGTTATTACAGACATTAAGGCCCTGTTTACACTAGTACGTTTTAGTTTTAAAATGTCGTTTTAGAATGAAAACAATCCGCATCCACACTAGCATTTTACCCAGCGTTTCTGAACAGCTCTCCGTCTACATTAAAACGGTGAAAACGCACATCACGTGACCACACACACGCACTCTGGCATGCACTGCAGCGTGCTTTGAGAACACACCCACTTGAGAGCTGTGCACGTCGGATTGTTCATCACGGATCTACCGCTGGATCTAATCTCACTATATTTGTTAAACGTGATATTTAATTCATCTTGTTGTCTATATCTAACTACATATTCCCGACTTTGGTCTTTTGAATCTATTACTTGTTCTCAGATAATGTGCTTTGGCTGAGCGCAAAGATAAGTTAGATTAATATCCTAATTAATGTAATCGCGGACACCAATTCTGCACATCTGACGGATTGTTTGCCTTATTTTTCTGTAGTGTATAAACTTATTGCACGTTATACTTTTATAAAGGCCATTTATTGATCATTAAAACGCATATATTAAGTGAAAGAGAGTATGTTTCGTATTTTCAATGAAAATGATAGGAGGCAGTAATGTTATAGGCTCCGTTTTGTTGTAAATATGCATGAAGATGACGGTCATATCATGCAGCTACACAACGCCTCAACATTTTTGATGTCTGTTAAGTTGCTAATATCAAAAGGAAAATAGGCAGTTCCTCATATCATGTTTTCATTTTATTGTCAGTGAAACAGCATAGCCAGGGTGATGTGAATGACTTTATGAAGTACACACTCGGGAGTTTGTTTTCCATATCAAACTTGCGAGGTCTGAACTTACACGTAGAGGATGCAGGACTGAACTGTGTGTAGGCTACTTAATATTGAGGAAAAAGCCCCAATCAGATGTCTGCAGCCCCGCCTCCATTTTCAGATGTCTCCGTTTTCCCTCATCTACACTGAGACGGAGCAGCAGCGTTTTAGAATGAAAACGGCCTCTCAAGCGTTTCTAAAACGCTCCGTTTTCGGGGCACGAAAACTCCAGCGTAGTGTGGACGGATGGCATAACCGTAGCAAAACTTATGCGTTTTAAAACTATAACGTATTAGTGTAAACGGGGCCTATGTCCATGTTTAAATTCATGCCACTAGCAGATAGACAGTACTATACTGCTGTGTTGAATAAATAAAAATAATGCATTTTCACAAAAGAAGGTGAACCAGTTGAAGCACCTATGTACAAATCTTTAAAAAGTTTTTTTGCAAATGACCTTCTATGTAGTGTGTAACACAGCTCTAAGTGAAGTGAAATATCCAGCTAAAGCTTAAATCTGAAAGAGGGCAGTGTTTAAAACTATTGATTCATCTATAAAAGAGTCGACTCATAGTGGTTGGAATGAATCGTCTTGATAACGAGTCTTTAGCCGTTTCGACGTGACGTGGATACGAAACATAATGGTTGCGCGCGCAGACCTCAAAATTTAAACCTGCGGCCCCGCCCACTAACACAGCAGCAAATTAAAGAGGAAGATAAACAGATCCTGAAGTCATGAGTCATGAAAACGCCGTGCTTAGCTGGATATTATTGGAAGTTTGAGGGAAAGTTTGTGTTATATTCTCTATCCAAAGATGAAGCTGTGAAGAGTCAGTGGTTGAGGTTTTTTTTTGCAAAAAAGGAAGGATCAGGAAAGACTACTGATGTATGAGACTTTGACGGAGCTCCACAGGAACTATCAATACACAGCTCATGGATTATTCCTCCATTTTATAATGAGGGTTGGTGATCGTTGGGCAAAGCAGAGTACAGGTAAGCCCAGAGAACATATAACACTTACACATATCGCGACTAAAACCACGCTAAAAACGCGGCGCGTGCCGCTTTCTTTGCAGATTTAAATGTGTTTGTGAGCTTGCAATCCTGTCGTTTGTCATTGCTATAGCTACCGTCAGCTGTTTTTACACACGTGCGGCGGTCAAGGTTCAGAATAGTTCAGCTTTTGCCACTGTGTGGATTAATACTGAATGTGTGTTATTGTTAATAACAGCAATATGCTGGTGTTTAACTGCACTGCTTTAATGCACTCATGCACACAAAAAATCCGGGAGACTGGGGGAAAGTGAGGACCGGGAGGGAGGGGGTGGGTGTCTTGGATTAAAGTGAGAACCAGGGGAGTTCACGGACGCCGCCCTCACTATTCTATGGACGCGGCCCTGATAACACTGGTGAAAACCGGGTACTGTGTTCTATGGTGTTAGTAACTAATGTGAAGTTGTTTCTTTAATGTACATTCTATGTATTCTGTTTTTGAATGTTTCTGTTAAGGACTTTTATTTTTGTGTTGTGTCCTCTGAGCCGGAAAAGGATAATGTGTGTGTGTGTCTGTGTGCGTTTGTGAAAAAAGAGCAGGTAGAGCGGTGTTGCCAGATTGGGCGGTTTCCCGCTCAATTGGACTGTTTTTAACACGATTGTGTGGGTATAAACAATTATCGTGTTTTTCGAGACTGTCACAACCTTGTTTTCCAGATGAGTGAGCAGGGGTTTTTTTTTTTGCATTTTGGAAGGTTTTGGATATTTTTTGGGCTGGAATCAGTCAGCTACATCTGGCAACACTGAGGTAGAGTGTGGCGGGCTAGGAGACTCGTGTCGATCTCCTCCCCAGTTCTTCCTTCAGTTTTTGCTCAATAAAATAATTATTCGTCAGTATTTTCAAGTCCATCGTCTGTATTTACATTCACCCACTGCCGAAATCCACGCCTTACACTAATATGAAGCATGTATGCACTCTTGACTACTTCTATATTGTTGATAAGCTGTGCTGGGCATTTCACTCTGTCTCATGTTGAAGGACGTCAGTGTCGACCAATTGCAACAGGCTGTCATCAGGCCAATCAGCGCAGATTAGCTTCGCGCTAAGGAGGGGTTTGGCAACAAATGAATCACTAAACGATTAATATGGGAGTGGCTGGTAAAATTAGGTTAAAAAAAATGCATATTATAAGACCATGAAAGTGTTTTTTGACCTTGCATCCATATTAGACTGTTGTTGGAGACCTTTACAACCAAAATATGACCCTATTTAATGTATAATAGGGGCTTTTTAATGAGATGATGAACAGTTTTGAATGATCTTAAAAAATGAAAAGATGTTTGTCAATGTGATGATTTAGTTTTGACATTGAGATGAAATTTTTAAATTTACATTGTTGAAAAAAAAAAGTTGTTAACAAATATAGAAACATTTTTCAATTTATTAAACTTTGTTAAACAATTCATTTGCTCATTGTCTGTTTTCTTTAAAAAAAAAAAAAAATTAATTTGATATTAAGCCTTGAAGGGCAAATAAGTAATTAGATTCATGGGGTCTTAATTACAACAATAAATATTACAATATTAATTGCATAAAATTAACATCTGCATTGGACAATACTTTAGCACAGCCTTGTATGCTTAATTTGAACAAGAATAAAATATTCATCCTAAAACTTAAATAATAGTTATAGAAAGCAAATATGTAAACATTTCTCAAACATCAACATATGTTACAACACCATTTGAAAAAAATAAATAATAAGCTGACTGATTGTATTAATGGTCTGCCAGATAGAACCTTATAATTCCAAGCGCAAAATGACTTTTTAGAATTAGAAGGTTCTATCTGCATTTGCCCTGTTTTTTTTACCCCAATTTGCAAAATGAAGAGAATTTTGATAAATTACATTTAGGGTCTCTGTCATGTTCATGTATGAAAGAGAACTGTAACACACATATTGTTTAAAAAACCTAAAGCTCAATATCTCAAAATCATTTAGAACGCAGATAGAACCTTATAATATATAGCTCTTTTATAAATTTATGTTGTAAAATCTGTCTTTAACCATTGGGATTTTAACATTAGCCTACTTCTTTTCAGAAGGGGAACGTTCCTTCCATATTGTATGCAAATATTAAAATCTAAATACAAATTTGGCTAATTAACTGTACATAGTTTGTGAACTTTTTTACGTTTTTTATTTGTGAATTTATTGTATTTAATTTTACATTAAAAAGATAAAGGTTCCACTTAAAATATATTTTTAACATGAGATTTATTTACAAAACAAAACAATAAAAAACTAATCAACAGAGAAAAAAATATCAATAGAGAATGAAAATTATGTTTTGAGTTTCAATGCTAGGGCCCCATACCTGGAATTGTTTAGGGCCCCCAAATCACTAAGTCCGCCCTTGAGTGTTGGTGTTTGCAAACCCCATATGACTCTGCACCACTTGATGGGAAATGGACAAACAGAAAGCTTGGTAATATGATTCGTTCCTTGCCTCCTTGATCAAAAGAGAGATGGCCTGAGATGATACAAATGCGCATATTTTTCTACAACTGCACCACTCATTAGATGACAGGATTTGCACCTTTCTACTTGAGTTTGGTAGGGTGCCCAGGCTGCCTGTAGACATCATGTTTGGTAGTGCTCTATGGAATGATGATGTACATACTTACTCAATATGTTGAGACTCTCCAGGAGGACCTAAGAGAAGCAATGAGGATTGCTCAAGAAAACAAAATTGAAGCTCAAAAGGAGCAAGCAAAGGAATATAACAAGAAATCCAAGGGCATTCATTTAGAAGTTGGGGATTGTGTCCTTCTGGTGAATTAGAAAGAAAAGGGCAAGAGGAAATTTGCGGATGTGTCAGATTCAGATGTCCATGTTGTGACGTGGAAAGACTCAACATTACACATCTACAGAGTTGAAGATCCATGTACTAAGAAAAGGTAGTCAATCATAATTTTCTTCTCCCTATCAATTTCCTTTCTTTGAAAGAGCCAGGAGTTGAATGCAAAATGTTGTCCACAATCTCTGAAGTACTGTTGACCAAAACAAAAGAACAAGGAGACAGATTTTTGTGCAGTTCTGAAAGAGTATCAGTGTGTGACAGGATAACCACTTGGATCTTACAAGCTGACGGCCTGAGATCACCTTAGTCTGTGGGAGCCTGTACTGTACAAGATCAGGGAATTGATCAAGCCACAGACATAGTTAAAACCTTAACCCTAACCCTAAAACAGATTGCACAGGAGACCGTGAATCTTCAAACATTAGTAGCAGAACAGAATTTTAAACAGAAATTATCCAAATAAGTTTCACCTATAGAAGTAAATGCAGAAGATGTGTTTTGTAGTTCTTTGAATAATCACAGTGAACAAACAGAGCCAGTTGAAATGTCAAGAGACATTATAGCCCTCTTTGTCCAATAAAGTTCAAATAAAATTTACAATAAAATTTACTGGATCAGAAACTATTCAAAATAAAAATGACAAAATTGTCAGAACCAGGTCAGTAGGGGTAGTGAAACCTGTTAAAGGGGCTGTGTGTACATTTTTGACAATTCTAAAGCATAAAAACACCATAATATGTTTGCAGATTTGTCAGAAACATGCTAAATGAACATTCTTGTTTATCTAAAAAACAATGCTGAAGTCAGTTATTCTGCTTTGATGTATATTATGTGCCGGAACGCTCTTTGTTCAGGTTTTTTTAACCTGACCACTGCCACTTTAGCCAATAGGCTCTATGCACGCATTACTTCCATGTTTGTCTATGGCAGCGCTCCAGTTTCCGGTCCAGTTGATTTAAAGCGAAAATAAACAGAATTATGGCAGAGTCGCCAAAATGTACGCGCTGTTTGCTGGAATTGCCCAAAGTTACGTTCAACGATGTGCAAAGGATTGTCAAAATGTGCACTACAACACAGCATCAAACTTGAGAAAGGTTTCAAGTTTTATGCGTCTTCGTACCTGTACAATTATGAAGGTAAGTTCAGCTAGCCTGTAGGCTAACGTTTATACTATTTTTACGATCCGTCCATATGCAGCTTTATCACGTTAGTAAAAAAATATGTGTGTACGTAATTCTGTCTCAAAGTGTCAGGTAAAAACAATCAAAAATTAGATCTCAGTGAGGGCTCATTGCTACCGATCTATGAAGAAATCGGAGTCTCCACACCAGCTTAGAGTAGGATAGCATAAATGTGAAGTTCTATTGAACGTTCTGTTCCATTCATACAGTATTTTTACTGTTCTAAAGTGACCACCACTGTTCAGTTCGGATAATTACAGAAACACAGATGTTATCTTAGCTTGTAAGCAAGATTATTGAGCAAAATAAATTAGTAAAAAAATATTATAAATATGTTATAAATGTTATTAGTTAATTTAACATCAACAATATGTCTATTACAATATTTATTAGTTTTTTACATTAAAGACCATCTAATTATTCATTGTTAGTGCTTGTTAACTCACAGTGTATTAGCTAATGTTAACAAGCATAACTTTGGATTTTAATTCATTAGTAAATTAGTTTAACTATGATTAAGTGCTGTACAAGTATTGTTTATTATTAGTTCATGTGAGCAAATACATTAATAGACATTAACTAATGAAACCTTATTTTGAAGTGTGACTAATGGCAGTTACTTTTAAATTATGATTTACATTTATAATAATGATTTACAGTGTAGTTTAACCTGATGATATTGGTGCAGATGCAAACGAATTTCACTTACCTGGCTACCCTTCAAACTGCATTTGTTCTACCTCAAACTGTTCATTTCTCTACCTGTTCCAAATATAGACCAATAAGGTTTCAAATGTGTTGTTGAAATGCTTAGTGATAGTTCTTCCAATATAAATATTTACTCTGCTTCAAGTGGTTTCAAACCTTTATGAGTGTCTTTCTTATGTGAAGACAAAAGATAATTTGAAGAAGGCTGAAAACCTGTAACCACTGATACCATAACCATAGTAGGAAAATATTAATATTTTTATTTCTGTTTTCCAGGTAACATTACGTGATTCAGAGCCAGTTGTGCTTTTTAATAACTCCTGCTCTTGTGAGGCTGGGAGTGGGATATGCAACCATTTGATTGCCTTGCTTTTTCAGACAGCCCATTACTCTGAATGTGGAATGTTTGTTGTCCCTCCTGTCCTTTCATGCACCCAAACGGAACAGAAGTGGCATAAACCACAAACAATGGTTTGGAATGGATCATTTCAACATATAGCACAATGTTTAGATATTATACAGTATATTGTATTTTTTATTTATATTATTATCCACTTTCAATACATATGTAGTTTTCTGTGTGAGACTCATGATTCTTTAATATGCTCTGTAAATGCTAAAACTTTAACTTTGGCACTATAAACCATTGTGTGCATATTTGTGTTCTTAAAATTAACAAAAGTTTTATGAGGTTGAAACAACATGGATGTGACTAATGACAATACTTTTTGTTGTTGAAATAACTGATTAATGCCATCTAATGAATAGGGAGTGAAGCCAGGACCGGTTGATGCCATGGTGGTTGTGAAGCCCAAACCAGGTATTACTTCAGCAAGTGGAATAAGGTATCCACAGCCAGTGAAAACAGGTTTGCTATACTGTGTATTTAACACAAATGATTATTGATTTCCTGATATTTCAGATCTTCACTATACAAGGCCTATAGTGGTGAGCTGCCAATCCCCAATCCTACAGCTGCATAGGCTGACTTCAAAGCAGACTCTCTTCCCCTTATCTGCAAAATGAATATATCACGACAAGCTGACTCGATCAGCATCCACCACCTCCACCTGATGGTGTTATCAGCCATAATGATGCACCCCCATTCCCAAAAGTACCAGCAGAGAGCTATAGGTTAAGCCCAACCAAGTGCAGACATGGGCCGGAGTGGGACTCCTTTTCAGCCCTGGAGTTTCAAGCAGACTGGCCTATTTTAGTTCACAACAGACTACATTAAAATAACGTTATTTCCAATTCAGCGCAAATACAGTAGACCAAGTGTTGCTTCAGAGTGAAGATTTATTAAACAGTTAACAATGTAATGCTTAACAGTATGAGAATCTATTTTATGTAAAATTTTGTGCTCACAAATATCCAAATCTTGAAAAGAAAAATAAATCAAATAAATACAAATATATATTAAGCTATAATGTATAAAACAAAGATTAAAATAAAATGTATTTATAACAGTAACTTAAAATATTTTTTCATAAATATGAGAACATAAAAGGGTAAATCTTCAACTCTACTCATCAGTAACATCACAATGTCCTTTTCTGCAATATCTGAATATATACATTGCAAAATTGTTAACATATCCAGTCCTTAAATACAAATAAAGAATAAAATAAGTGTTGCACTGTTATCTGCAGGACTTTTGACCCACAATATTATTTTCTAATGATTCATCTTTTTTTCCTCTGCATAAGTGCAGCTTTAAGGAAACATGGCCAACCCTAAAACATTAATAAACTCCTGAGCAGTGTACTGGTCTCTGCAACTTTGTTTATCACAGTGTCATTGTCTAAAGAGAAATTTCTTTCTCAGTGCACATGAGCATGAATGCCTCAAGGTTCTTCTGTGTTAAAGTGCTTCTGAGCCGTATTTTTTATTTTTTTTTTTTTTTACAAATTTCACTATTGAAAAACTTCTCTCCCAGGCCACTTGTGTGATGGACAGAGTTAATAGCAACTTGTAGGCAAGTCCAATCACATGGTAGGCATCAGTTAGAAGATTGTACTGAGAGAGAATTAGATGGACACAAATGACAGTTTTTACAGGAGGAACAAGTTATGCTTTCTAGTTCTACATCCTGCTCTTCCATTGAAGGATCAACATCACTTTCTTGTGGCATTTCACTAGCTGTCTTGACAATGTAACCCTCCAGAGGGGACATCTTTAGTCTGTCCCACTGAGATGCAAGGCTGCACAGTTCACCACATAATGTGCCAACTGTAGCTCTTATGTCAAATTTAAGCAGACATTTGATTATTTCTTCCAGAGCTGTGCTTTGGAGTACATTTTCCCTCACATGAGCAAAGTTTCTAGGGTCAAAACAGGCAAAATCTGAGCAAAGTTTTGCATTACCAGAACACCGCCAGTGCATACTGTCTATTACTGTGTCTATAATGACATTGTGTACTTTTACCCTGAAGTCACTTTTACCCGCTCATCTTCTGAAAGCTCTCCTGGCATCTTTTTCTTCTTTCTGATCCTTCTCTCAGAAAGGACTGTCTGCACTACAAGCTCACACTCTTCCACATCTTGCAACTTTCCATTAGCCCACTTCACAAACTCATCAGCTGCACACTTAACTTCTCTGTCCCCTCAACCAGACGTTGAGCTATGATGATATCCATTCCCCTTGTCTGTAGGTATTTTGAAAGGGGCATGTAAGCTCAAAAATGCGAAGGAAGAGTTGAGCAGTGAGCACTGTCATATTTCAAAAGGACTTCCATGAATCCCTTTGCCTTGGCACTTACGGTTGGCTTTTGCTCGTTGTCTTTTACAATGGTGTCTAAAGTCATAAGTAATTCTAAAAACAAGGCTCCCTGAGGATTCCTGAAGTATCCAAACACTTTACTTAGAGCCTGATCCTTAGCCCACCACCTTCTGCATGTGCTTGTATGAATCTCTTTAAAAAAAACTGCCATATCATTAAACAGTGAAAACAGAGATGCACTTTCCACAACACTGACTGTTGTGTCTGCCAGTACAAGGTTCAAAAGATGTGAATAACACCAAATATGAACCTGATTGGGGGAATGCTCAGAGAGGAGTGTAGAAAACCCGCTAAACTGTCCCTGCATATTAGCTGCACCATCTGTTGAGTTGCCCACACATGTGACAATATCAATATTAAGGTTCAGCAGTACTTTTTTCAGAATCTCCACAAAACTCTGGCCAGTAGATGACTCACAGTCCACCACAGCAATCAGTCTTTCTTGAATGACATCTGTTACATATCGAAGTATGATTGAACACTGGTCTTTGGAGCTGATATCCTGGGTTGTGTCAAGCTGGACAGAAAACATGCCAGCTTGTCTCACTTCTTCTGCTATAGTGAATTTTAGCAGCTGACCGATGACATCCACAACTTTATTAAATGTTTCTTTTGACAGCAGAGTAACTAGAGCACCTCTGCCTTTTGCACCAGTTTCATGTTGCTTTTTGCTGTTTTCAATGCAAGTGTTAACATGCTGTTGGAGGCAAATGTCATATCTACTCAAGAGTAGAATCAACTCCAGGATGTTATCATGATTAACAGCAATGTTTTCTAAACTATAACCTGCCTCTTCTTTATCTGCCCTGTAGCCTAGGCCACATTTGCCTATGACTTTAATAACATCCACTATGCGCTCCATCACCTGCCATTTCTTTTTCACTTGCTCAGCACGCACTGACATTTGGCTGCTAGTCAACAGGCTTTTCACATCTGCCTTTTGTATTTTCATAAAGTAAGCATCTGCACTATCTCTGTGAGTCTTACTTTTTTTGTGTTCCACTATCCTTTGATAAATGTGTTTCCAGTCTTTCATGCCTCCCTTTACAAAAGGGCCATCACTTACCAAAGGAGCAAATGCCAAACAAACAGAACAGTACAGAAATTGTTTTTTTTTTTCACATAAGTCAGCCACTTGCGGTTTGTTCCATTTTTGCTATTAAAACCGTTGGTATAGAAAAATTTAGGGTTTGTTGAGGATGATAAGAAAAAACTGTATCTATATTCTGTGACTTAGGTCGAGCAAAGTAATCAAAACTATCAACAGGTTCATCTTCATCTGCCTTGTTCCTAGCTTGCGGTTCTGGGTTCTGCTGCTGAGTTGCTGCCCCTGTTATCTGTCCCTGAGTAGATTTTACCCTTACTTTCACACTTCCTTCTGTATCCCTAAACTCGAGTGTGCCTGTATTTAATCACAATAAAAAGCATTCTGCAAGCTGTAACATATGTGGAATGCATCTTTAAATTGAGTTAAAACAAAGCAAATTAAATATTTCTTATGGCAAAACATACAGACTTTTATAGGACTTTTATTCCCTTTCAATTGTAGGCTTTGTATATTTACTACATTTGTCATCATGTTTGCTTATTCACAGACTGTGGTACAACAGCTTACATGTGTTTTCCACATTGGGGGCACCAGCCTCTTGCAGTATGATACAACTGGGTCCTGGCTCTGCATCTGACACTAAATTAAATTTCAGAAATGTTCATATTTCTCATCAAGTTAAGTCAGATTTATTAATGTAGTGATAATAAACTACATTGTGGTGTATTTATTAATGTAGTAATGTAGTCAGGTTTATTGTATGAGTCAGATTTTTTATTAATATCAGGGCATAACTTAACATAAACGGTGATTTGCACTGCTCCTAACTAGCTTAACGTTAACTTACAGGCTGTTTTATCGTATTCATCTGTTGTTGTTGTTTTACTCTCGCTGCCACTTGTAGTGAAAAATGTACTAAGCTTCGTATATTTGGCTAGTCAGTTTTTAGAGCTTTTTTTTTCTTTATTCTGGCCTTTTTGGCGCCACCTGAGTGGCATACATTGAGGAAGGAGAGGGTGACTGCTTCTAATTTTCACGAGATTAGCCATGCTAGAGGTCCAAGTGCTGCAGAAAACATTGCAGAAAAGATAATTAGAGAGACAAAAGCAACAGCAATCATGAAGAGAGGACTGCACATACAGGCAGGTGATCTAATGGACTACGCCACTCTGAAGAACCTGAACTTGTCATGTGGACTGGTGATTCATCCTGATGGCCATCATTTGGGTTGGTGAAAATTAAATGCCCAAATGCAGAAAGCTTCATTGACTGTATCATGGTATCTCAAAATGAATGAAGGGATGTATAAACTGAAGGAAAGCCATCTTTATTATTGGCAAGTGCAGGGGCAGTGGCTCATCACAGGCATGGAATGGTGTGACTTCGTCATCAGTGCCCACAATGACATGTTTGTGCACCGCATTTACAGAGACAATTCTGTGTTAGCTTCCATGAAACTTGGGTGTGATTTGTTTTTTTTATACGTATTTGCCCAAATACCTCTCTATGCACGAGTAACAGAAGAGGCACCGTGCTGAGAAAACAATCGAGTAAATTTTATTGTTCCTGTTCATCTTAATAAAATATTTTTTTTACTGTTTTACATTTTTTGACAATTTAACTTCAAATTATATACAGTGAATAATACTATTTCAAATTATATACAGTGAATAATACAATTTCAAATTATATGCAGTGAATGATATTTAATATTATGTACAGTGAATAATATAAAGGGCTTAATTCGGAATCTTTAAAAAAGCATTTAAAACATAGCTAAAGACATGTATGTTTTTCACTTTAAAGGCAATGAAAATAAACTATTATTTGCCATAAAAGTGAAATTATTGAACATACACACAGGAGCCTGAGAACAATGCTCATTTAAAGGAAAACTTCAGATGCACTTACGAGTTTATTGCATTCAAACCATTTCTACCTAATTAGGCATCTACTGCATTAGTAATTGCCATGCCAGACCTTAACCAAGGGTCCATTTTGGTAATTGACCAACAGACAGGCAACTATGTACAGTTGATGCTGCCAGTAAGTAATAGAGGGATTACAGTGCTAATATCTTTTGCTCCTTCACCCTTCTAATCAGTCGCTCAACATGGACTCTTAGTCTTGCAATAGACTGTGTTTTCCTAACCTCTGGCCCAGACAGTTGTGCTTTCTTTGACAAGAAGGTAGGTATGTGGACCTTGCAGGGCATGTAGTCTTCTACCAGGAAACCCTTATACACCATTATTGCCATTGCTGGTTTTAGAAGAGACACAATATCTCTCTATCACTTATGGCCCCTTCATAGAGAGATGAAATGAAGGTTACAGCACTATGAAGGGCCATTCCAATTAACCCTTTAAAAGTGCAGTGAGATTTGTAGCTAGAAAATACCTCACTTTGAAGGAGAAGAGAGCTTGGTGTCTGGCAATGCAGTTCAGTACATTCCAAAATCCCCTGTGTCAGAGTATTGCTGAAAAACATCCGGCGTGTGAGCTTAAGCTAGAAGTACTGTCGTCACCTCTTTGAAATTACATTTTAAAACGTTTTGATGTCATATTTATGTAGTTTACATAAACATATAAGTGTGCTATAATGGCATAAAACATTAAGTCAACTATCCGTAATGTTCCTTGTTTTGATCAGAAGTGTTCCTGTTGTAGCACAGTACTGTACGATCGGAGGAAGTTAGCCAGCGGCCTTGCATTTTACTGGAAATATGTCACGCGCCGCCGTGTATATAACCTATTATATTTCGTGCATTTCATTCATTCAGTCAGAAAGGCTCTCAAAGCATACATCCGTGACTAAAATGCAACCTCTGGTGGACAGTAGCAGACTCCAAAATGAGATAAAGATTTAGAGCTCCACATTATGTGTTTATTAATTTGCAAACAATATTAATATTATGAATGTAAACATTAGGTGTGATAAGCAATTTGGCTGTTTGCACCAGACGAAACACGACAGAAATTTAAATACAGCCATTCAGAAGCACAGAATATGCACTCATTCACAAAATCATAAGGTTAATAATCTATTTAAAACATTTAAAACCTGTTTAATATTATTAAATGTAGATGCTAAATCAACGATAGACTATGTGTTAGTTTTGAGTCTAAAGTTTTAAAGTTAGGTTTATTTTATTTTCAAGATCTGAAGTAAACTATCTACTGCTGCTTTCAGTAGTATGGCATTAAATGTCATGTAAAACTACATTCAAACTCACATTATTAAGCACATGAGGTGTACCTGAGGTAAAAATTGTCAGTTTTCTGCTGTTCAGCTGCAAGATATAGAAGCCGTTTCTAAAATATAAATTTCAGGTGTTGGTTAGGAAAAAAACTATATGGAAAATATTTCTTCTATCGCGTGCCATTGCTTTTATTTAGAAAACGACTTAAATCAGCCTTTAGGCTTGCACATCTGTTGATGTCATCAATCTGGCAACCTGTGCTTGCGTTTTTTTTTTTACCAGGCATGCAATACCCAGTCCAACCACTGAGGGTCAAACTTACACCTTTAAGGCCCAGTTTCACAAACAGGGCTTAGCTTAAGCCAGGACTAGACCTTAGTTTAATTAGGCTATTTAAGCCACATTTATAAAAACGGCCTTAAAAAAATACATTACTGGTGTGCACCTGTAAACAAAAAATTACACTGCCGTATTTTAAGACATCTCACTGCAAGTTATTTTCAGTTGAGACAGCTCAAACATGCAATTTAATCCAAGCCTAGCCTTAAACCTTGTTTGTGAAACCGGGGGTAAAATACTATTTGAGTGCATGAGCATGATTATATCAGAATTATACGATAAAGACATTAGCAGTCATTAGACATCATTAGCAGAGTTATTCAGGGTTCTTTCCAGTTTTGTGGGGAAGTAGACTGGCCTGAACTTGTAAATATACATCTTGAAAAGTGACTGTTCAGAGGAAACTTTAGGAGGGTTTGAGAAGTATATTATTGAAGGATGTTTGGTTATGTGTATAAAGGTTGTTCTTGTGGACGAAGAAAATGTTTCCCCCACAACCTTAAATTTTGCTGAAAATCAGGAGGGGAGAGTGAAGTTTCATGAGTTTTTATTTTTATTTCAATAAAAATTTTATATTTTCTGTTCTAGCACACTTTTGATTTGTGTTTAAAAGTTGTAATGTTTTCTGGAATTTTTTTGGGGGGCAAGCTATTTATATATATATATATATATATATATATATATATATATATATATATATATATATATATATATATACACACACACACACACACATACACGCATGCACATTCATGCTAGTATGTATGCAAGTACATTGCACCCATAGTTAATTGCAGTAATTTGTTTCTGTAAAACATGGAAAGAAGAGTTCACGCTGTATAAGAAACTTACTTTGACGGACACCAACGAAGATGCAATGTCTCATTGGGGAGCAGGGATGGGAGGTGTGCAAGACGCAAATCCCCTCCTCCTCATCGGATAGGACTATAGATTGGCTAATATGTGCGTTGGATGATCACTGCGGTCCAAAAGTGAATGAGACTGTTGAACAGTACCGTTTTTTTGTTCAGAAATCGGGGTTCAGACAAGAGCATTGACAAATATGTAACAAACTTACGAATGCTCGCAAGCACGTGCATCTTCGGTCAGATCAAAGACCTAATCAGACTTAAAAAGCATAATCAGCACTGTCATGAGAGAGAGACTTTTACGAGAGTAGGATTAGACGCTGGGACAATGTGTGCAAATCTGCAGAGTAACGAGTTGTGGAAAGAAAACAACAAAACATTAGAAGGCCTATTGGTGGAGGAAGTGCTTGCAGTTAAACATGCCGTTAGGAAAGCAGATGGTAAGAGCACAGTAAACTGCCAAGTTTTGTGGGAAAACACATGAAAGAAATAAAAAGAAATGTCCTGCATATGGGAAAATGTGCAAACACTGTGATAAAGACAATAATTTTGCTGCAATGTGTAGAACTTAACAATACAGAGAAAAGTCAGTACATACCATCACCAGGTCAGACGAAGAAGGCTGTGATGACATCTTGTGCATGAATGTGGACTATGTGAACACCGTGACAGAGTGTAAACAGAAACCAGCCTCAAGACCCTTTACTGCCATGCTTCTAGGGCAAACACCCCTGCTGAAAAAAACAGCTTAAACCAGCCTAAGCTGGTTGGCTGGTTTTAGCTGGTCGACCAGCCTGGTTTTAGAGGGGTTTTGGCCATTTCCACTCTGGTTTCCAGCCATTTCCAGCCTGGTCTTAGCTGGTCAGGCTGGGAGTTGACCAGCTAAAACCAGCTTGACCAGCCAAAACCAGCTATGTCCAGCTTAAACCAGGCTGGTCAAGCTGGTTTAAGCTGGTCATTTTCCAGCCTGACCAGCTAAGACCAGGCTGGAAATGGCTGGAAACCAGCCTGGAAATGGCCAAAACCCCTCTAAAACCAGGCTGGTCGACCAGCTAAAACCAGCCAACCAGCTTAGGCTGGTTTAAGCTGGATTTTTCAGCAGGGACAGGTGAAGTTTTAGTTAGATTGTGAAGCTAGCTGTAATATAATACCTGTCAACCTCCTGAACCCAGACACACAAGTGGAAAAGACTAAAAATGTTCCGGTAATGTACAATAAAACCACACTACAGCCATTGGGAAGATGTAAAGTCAAACTGCGAAACCCCAGAAACAGTACAGAATAGACTTCATGGTTGTGGACAAGGGGGCAAAAATACCTATACTGGGCAGCAGAGCGATTCAAGCTATGAACTTAGTGAAAATCCAGTATGAGAACATCATGGCTGTGGACAGTATTGTCACAGAGGAGCATGTAGAATATCACAAAGGAATATTTCGATGTGTTTCAAGGAGATGGATGCTTGGACGGTGCATGTAAAACCGAAGCTGATCCAAAAGTAATACAGATACAGATGGCTGAGAATGCCAATGGGCATTAGTTCGGCACCAGCGGTGTTTCAGAGAAAACTCAGTCAAACTCTGGAGGGGTTAAATTTGCTTACCCATTGCCTCGCAGAGGCGTGCATTTTCAGTAAACTTGACCTCCGAATCGCATATAATCTCATCCGTATTGAAGAGGAAGACGAGTGGAAAACGGCTTTCATTACCTCCTCCAGCCACTATGAGTACCAGGTGATACCCTATGGCCTAGCTAACAGTCCCTCTATCTTCCAGAACTTTATGAACAAAATTTTCAGAGACTTCCTTCACCATTTTGCTATAGTATATATAGATGATATCTTAATCCAGGGGTTTTCAAACTTTTAGAACACCCCCCCCCCCCCCCAAGATTGTCCAATTTATCTCGCCATCCCCCCCCCCCCCCCCCCCCCCCCCCCCCCCCCCCCCCCCCCCCCCCCCCCCCCAGCCAAAATTATAATCCATGTGCAAACATCATTCACATATTGCTTGCTGCAATTACATTGAGTAGCATTAATTACATTGAAACATAAATATACAGCTTACCTGATTCAGTGTGATGGGTGAGCCTTTTTCCGTGGTTGGATTACTGACACGACTAACACTAACTGTAAATCATCTTTCACTGTCAATAAGCGTGAGCCATAGCCTACTTGCTTTTGATGTACGTACAGAAAATGCTGCATCGCAAATCCAAGTTTACAGAGCCCTGACAGTGTGATTGAGTCGAACATTGAGTACGTTTACATGGGCAACAATACTTTAATATGATTTTACAATTAAGACAATACTCTGATTGAGTCACCATGTAAAAAGCGATTTTTGATTACCTTAATCCGACTAAGGTCATAACTGAAATAAACAGAAATGTAATTAAGACGTGGAGTATGCAGATATTAGTGGCATTATTGAAGTAAACACACACACACACAAGGCTGTCAGTAAAGGACCGCGCACACACACACATCACGAACAACAGTGTTGCCAGATTGGGCGGTTTTGAGTTTGCATTTCGGCGGATTTTGGATAGTTTTTGGGCTGGAATCAGTCAGCTAGATCTGGCAACCCTGATCACGAAATGCGGAAGTTTTTTCTTTCTATTTGACGTGCGCTATCAAATCCCATTAAAACATCTTACACCAGTCCTTACTAAATATTCGCGTCTAATACCCCAGTTTGTCATGGGGACATGAAGGAAAATTCATGAGTGAAAGTGCTGAACTGCAGTTAAAGTCGAAAAATTAAAGATGAAACACCCGAAATGACATGAGACTGCATTAAACGTGAAGAGGCATTCAAAAAGCACTTCACGTAAGACTTTAATTATATTATTGTCTTATTAAGATTAAGGCAAACAACTACTGATGTCTATAGTCTTTATGTCTTCATGTCGCATGTCTTCAAAGTAAGTGAAAGATCCAGAAGGGCATCCTGCTGATTTGATTCTGAAGGGCACTTTTTTTGTCAGACGCTCACCGGTCTAGGTCTGACATTCATTCAGCGTTTTTCCATGTTAAAAAGCATCCGCTCCATTTTATTTGTATGTTTTACTGGAAAGCATAAACTCTACAGGTGCCTGATAATTAGCTGTGGAACTAACATTAATACGATTCACTCTAGTGAACACATAAAAATCATCATCATAATTTACTCGCATGCACGCCTCAAATTCTCGCGCCCCCCCTAAGAGGTGCTGGCGCGCCCCACAGTTTGAAAACCCCTGTCTTAATCTACTCCTGTAATTTGAACGAACACCAGTCTCATGTCCAGAAGGTCCTCCAACGTCTCCGAGATAATCAACTCTTCCTGAAAGCTGAAAAATGTGAATTCCACAAAACCTCGATCTCCTTCCTCGGGTATGTGATCACCACTGAGGGGCTTAGTATGGAAAAGGATAAAGTGGACGCCGTTTCCCACTGGGAGAAACCAAAGACTCTGAAGGAGTTGCAGCAATTTCTGGGATTTGTCCACTTTTACAGATGATTTATTAATAACTACAGCATCTTCTCAGCTCCTCTGTACTCTTACCTGGACCCCTGATGCATGCCAAGCCTATAAACACTTGAAGACCATGTTCACTACAGCACCTATCCTCCGACATCCGGACCCTATGCTGCCTTTTACTGTGGAAGTTGATGCAGCTGATGCCGGAGTAGGCGCCATACTCTCCCAATAGTCTGGTGAACCCAGAGCCCTCCATCTGTGAGCGTACTATTCAAGAAAACAAACATCCGCCGAGCAGAATCATGGCATCGGTGACCGCGAGCTACTGGCGATTAAACTTGCCCTCGAGGAATAGCGACACTGGCTTGAAGGAGCTCAATTCCTCTTCACAGTTATAACCGACCACAATAATCTCCAATATCCAACGCCAAACGCCTAAATGCGCGTCAAGCTCACTGGTCCTTGTTCTTCAACTATCAGCCTGGTCACAAGTATGTGAAGGCCGATGCACTCTCCTGAATGTACTCACCATAACCCGCTAATGACACTTCTGAAAATGTACTACCTTCTTCTGTCTTCCTGGCTCGCATTTTGTGGCAATTTGATAAGGAGAATTGCACTGCCACAGTGGAAGAACCAGCGCCTCCTGAACCCCCCCAAGGCCTCGTATATGTGCCCACCAGGTACCGTATTCTGCTCCTGAATAGTGCGCACACCTCCCTCAGCTCAGGACATCCTGGCAGCAGGCGAATCCTCTCGCTCCTCCAGCAAAAATATTGGTGGCCAAATATGACCAAGGACGTCACCCAGTACGTTCAAGTGTGCTCGGTCTGTGCCATCACCACAACACATTGCTGTCTGCCTGAAGGAAAACTGCAGCCTTTACCCATTCCCCGCCAACCCTGGGCCTACTTAGGAGTTGACTTTGCCACCAATCTACCTCCATCACAAGGGTGTACCACCATTCTCGTAGTAATAGATCGCTTTTCAAAGTCATGCAAATTAATTCCACTGAAAAGTCTCCCCACAGCTCTAGAAACAGCCAAAGCCCTCTTCAATCATGTTTTCCAGAATTATGGCTCCCAGAGGACATTGTGTTTGATTTGGGACCACAGTTCATCTCCAGGGTCATGCGGGCATTCTTCCGACTCCTGGGCACTACCATCAGCCTATCTTCTGGTTACCACCCGACCAACGAACAGACAGAGCGTAAAATCCAAGAGATTTCCCGGTACCTTCGAACGTACTACAATGTATTTGTCTATGGCTCTCAACCAGAGACATCCGCCTCTGTCAGCCGAAAGCTGAGTCCCCACTACATAGGACCGTTCACCATACACTCCCAAATCAATCTTGTCACTAATCATCTCAACCTGCCTCCTCATTGTAGAATTTTTACCTACCTTTCATGTCTCTCTGCTCAAACCATTCACTGACCCTGTTTTTCCTCCCTCCCCAGACCCGGAACCTCCAACCAAGCTGGAATCATCTGCAACAATATCTACAGAGTCGAGGAAGTTCTCGACTCCTGGCGGCGGAATGGCCAACTCAAATACTTAATTAATTGGGAAGGATTTGGTCCCAAGGAGAGATCTTGGACACCCTGTGATGAAATCCTAGATTCGACTCTCCTTGAGGAATTCCATCACCAACATTCCCGGCTCCCCGAGGGCGTGGTCATCCCTGCCACCGCTCATTCACCTTTTCATTCATTCATTTTCTTTTCGGCTTAGTCCCTTTATTAATCCGGGGTTGCCACAGCAGAATGAACCGGCAACTTATCCAGCACGTTTTTACGCAGCGGATGCCCTTCCAGCCGCAACCCATCTCTGGGAAACATCCACACACACTCATTCACTACGGACAATTTAGCTTACCTTATTCACCTGTCCCGCATGTCTTTGGACCCCAGAGCACCTGGAGGAAACCCACGCGAACGCAGGGAGAACATGCAAAGTCCACACAGAAACGCCAACTGATCCAGCCGAGGCTCGAACCAGCGACCTTCTTGCTGTGAGGCGACAGCACTACCACAGTGCCACATTCACTTTTTTGTTTTTTGAAATATTTAAAACCCAAAATAAAAGTTTGGACAGAAAAGGTTTCATTAAAACAACTAAAAATATCTACCGAACCATCAAATAAACTTTTAAGTCTTGGACAATATAAAAAAGTATGAAAAACAGTTTCTCTCTGGAAACAAAAAGGACATTCACTGTTAAACAACAGGATTTAAAACAGAGATATAAGCATTGACAGCAATGATTCCATGTAAAACGCATTCTCGTATTTCATATTCTACAATGGCAACTGAGAGAGAGCGGATTTTGCTGGAGTTGGAGCTGATCGACGTTGAAAAACAGCTCCTTTTTTTGAAATTACTCAAAGAAAAAAGAAAGAACGAAAGAAAATGCTGGAGGAGATGGTATGTTCACCCCGTGAATCGGCTGAGGCAAAAGGAGGATGAATTTTCTGTGCTTGTCCGGCAACTTAGAAACATGGACGAAGAAATGCATTTTAAATATTTTCGGATGTCGGCACATCAATTCGACGATTTGGTACGTCGTCTGAAGCCACTGATTGTACATCAGTGTACGCACAGCATGCCTGTAGACATTGAACAGAGACTGGCGGTTACACTGCGAATTTTAGCTTCAGGCGCAAGTCAACAGGCTATTGCAGCTAGCTACAAGCTGTCCTCCAGTGCTGTATCTTCAATGGTGTCGGAGGTTTGTTAAGCTTTATGGAAAGCACTGCAGCCAGAGTTTCTTCCTTGTCCTTCAGTTGCGCAGTGGGAAGATATCAGAGATGGGACTCGAGTCACATGACTTGACTCAAGTCAGACTTAAGTCACAAAATTTAGGACTTAAGACTTGCTTGACAAATATCCAAAAAAGACTTGACTTGACTGTCATGACTTGAGACTTGACTTGGACTTGAGTTAAAGGACTCGAAAAACCTTGTTTTTTTGTTAAATACATAACCGTTTGTTATATATTATGCTTTATGCATTTATAAACAAAACAAAACCGAAAATTCTAAGTCATGCATGCGCAGTATTAACACCTCATCAGTTCTCAGATCGGTCTGAAAGATAGGTTTTCTGTACTGTTCCGAATAAAGCACTGCAACCGATTCCTGACTAGAGTTGACAATTTTTTAAGTATGTGGATAGCTTAGGACAGTGTTTCTCAACTGGTGGGTCGCGACCCAAGAGTGGGTCGCGGAAACATTTTCAGGGGGTCGCGGAGTGTGTGGTCAAAAAAACAAAAAGTTTAATTTTTAACTTATTTTGCTTATACCGGACTTTTATTTTGAAATGCGCGCGCAACAACCGTACTACTTTCTCGATAAACATGATGATGATCCGTGGATAAGCAATCCCTTTGGAATCGACGTGGAAAGCGTCACGTTGCTGAGCAACAAAGAGAATCAGCTGGTGGAGCTGTCATGTGATAAGACGCTGAAAAAGAAATTCAGTGAAGTAAGCCTCTCCCAGTTTTGGTGCCGCGAAGTGCTTTCTGAGTATTCGTCCCTTGCCATTCGTGCGATCAAATCCATCCTACCATTCAGCACTACGTATTTGTGTGAAAGTGGCTTCTCTTCCTTGGTGCAGCTTAAGTCAAAGCAAAGGAATAGGTTGGACATAGAGCACGATCTTCGGGTCTACCATCACCCCAGACTTTAAAACTTATCAGGAGTAAAGCACATCCTCAGTTATCTCATTAGCTTCCCAAATTACTGTTAAGTGAAACAGATGTTTATAATTGCTGTCATATTAGATGTAAAAATGGTTATGATTATTTAAATTATTTTACTGTAATTTGCTGATTTGTTCTGTTCAACAGGATCAGTGTTAATATTTTATTAACAGTTCAGTTTAGTTCATGGTAACTAAACCTTTTCTTACCCTTACTTTGTAATATTTCTATAATTTGATACATTTTGTTAAATGACAGCAATAAAATATTGTTTATTTGTAAGTATTGGTGACTTGTGATTTATCTGTCACTATTTGTGTATGTTAACAAATAAATACAAATTAATTATAATTCCTAAAATTATTTTATAGTTCCTAAAAGTTTGGGTCGCGGCTTGATGACCATGTAAAAATGTGGGTCCCATGGCCAAACCAGTTGAGAACCACTGGCTTAGGATATAGTTTTTTTTCCATGTCAGAGAGAGTGCCAGACAAGTTAAAAATTAAGTAACTTTAAGTAATTTGTGGATTAGTGTTTATTGGAAATGCAAACCATTTAAAAAGCATCAGTTGGATTTGCTGAACTGGATCAATTGGTTCATTAAGAAGAACCACTTTAAACGATTCATTAGAACGATTCAGTTGCTATTCGGCCATCAGATAATGTGGTGAAAGAAGGCGCTCCGTCTTGACTAATGAAAGTTTATACTATTTGTATAGTCTGACTCAGTGCTTCCCACACATAGACTTTTACTTGGGCTTATTATTTTGTGCCTGCCTAATATAACCAAACATCCACTATCGATGTAGTGGAAAATCCTCTCTCGTTACACGTTTCGTTCTCTGCGAAAAACTACTATATACTCTGAATGACTGGTCTAAACTGGCTGCAAAATATACCTACACCATTAGTAATGGTTAATCAAAGCATTTGCCTTATTTAAATAATCTACACGTTTTTTAGAGATATTGTCTGCTTTTTTTCCTTTTTCTGTAATTTATTTTTCATTTGCTGTATATTTTATGAATTTGATGGTGTCATTAGGCTATAATACATAGGCTATTTTATATACATATCTAAAATGTTTTGGCATTCAAGTTTGCTTTGAACTTGAAAGAGAGAGAGAGAAGCAGATTTGACCCATCAGCTGGTGCACATGGCTCCTGAATAGCATAAAGGTAAGAGAAAGTGGATGTCTTTTCTTTTTTTTTAGTTTTTTTTTTTTTTAACTTTAACCCATTGAAAACAAACTTTTGAAAACAAAGTTTGATTGTCCTGTCGCTACAGATTAGGTAAGTGTGTGCAGTGTTCTTTGTTTAACCCAGATTGCAAAGTTTGTCGTATTGTCAGCAGTGCTCTTTCAGTTTTTAAAGACATACCTCAGTCAAAATGATTTAGTTACTAAGTTTACAGTATGTTAATATCACTGCAATATTACAGTACAATATTATAGACTGAAAGATCCGCTAATGCTGCTCTCCGAGTGTAAACATATAAACACAAACTATTACCGTCGTGCAGGATTTTCGCTGCATTTTGTGACAGGATAGTCTATACACACACGGCTTTCTGACGCTACCTACCGAGTGCATAAGTTACAGAGAAATGCGGAGGATTTTTTTTTCTCCCATTCGCCGTGCGGTATCAAATCAGCCTCTGTGTTTCTTTTGCCTGTGATCAGCACATGGCCAAATGGAAACTCCCTTCTATGCAAATCTTACCCTCTTTCCCTCCCCCGACACTCCCACACTCCCAGAGCTGGACACGCCCAACTTTCCTGACTTTTTTCAAACTAGAGGTGTGACAACACCCTGCTGAGACAGGGGGGTTTTATGGCCCTTTAAAAATGGAATTATGTTTTGTTTGTCACATGGTTAACTATTTATGTGATGTGGGTAAATGGTGTGTTTCAATTCGGCTACCACCACAAGTATTTCAAATCAATGGGAAGCACTGATATTATTGTATTTCTATGCTAATGTTTAATATTTTAAAGTTTTTGACATGTTAGGGGTTAACTTTAATCATAAAATAAGATTGCATTAAAACAATTTGTTAAATGCTCCATTTTCATATTCCAGTTTTTTTTTTTTTCTCGCATACATCATTTTCTCTGTCAATACATTTAAAAAAAGAAGAATCCAGTTAGGCAAAACAAGAAACCATTTCAGACCCTGGATCTCAAAATCTGTCTGTAACTACTGTGTGAAATGGCATATATATAAAATCTGGAATCTAAAGGTTCAAAATTGCCGTTAGATTTTATTCTTAGCAATGCATATTTCTAATTAAAACATTTTTTGAAATGTACAAAGTTATTGAAATGTACAAAATGTCTTTGAAGAAGATGATCTTTACTTTTAATACAATGATGTTTTTTGTAATAAAAGAAAAAAATTATCATTTTGATTCAATAATTTTTTTTCCGCAAAAATGTACCTGTGCACTATAAGATTGGTTTTGTGATTTAGGGTCTTATGTAATTAATAGTATGATATTGTAATGGCTTTGAAATAAGCACACACATTCCCTAAGCAGAAAGTCATCTGATTCACTAGTGATGAAAGTGTCATTTTAAAAGTCAGAATTATTCGCCCCCCTTTGATTTTTCTTCTATTTTTTCTTCTGAAGAAAGTCTTATTTGTTTTATTTCAGCTAGAATGAAAGCAGTTTTTTAATTTCTTAAAAAACATTTTAAGATATATATATATATATATATATATATATATATATATATATATATATATATATATATATATATATACAGGGAGTGCAGAATTATTAGGCAAATGAGTATTTTGACCACATCATCCTCTTTATGCATGTTGTCTTACTCCAAGCTGTATAGGCTCGAAAGCCTACTACCAATTAAGCGTATTAGGTGATGTGCATCTCAGTAATGAGAAGGGGTGTGGTCTAATGACATCAACACTATGGAGTTAGTTTTGTTTCTTTATTATTCAATCAAAAATATTTTGTTTTAGGGAAAAATTAAGTACGTAGTAATAAAAAATTTAATATTTCGAATTAAAAAAAAGGTTTAATTAAAAAACGTATGTCAATGATAATAAATTACGTTGGATTGTAAAAAATAAACTATTGTTCTATTATGCAGTTACCACAATTTTCATTGCACACTCATTCATTTTGCTCTCTGTTCTGCTGTCATTTATTGAACATCTAGAATCTTTGCTTGCGGGTTGAAATGTTTTGCTTGCAGGTTGAAAAGTTTTGAACCCATGTATGCAGGGGTTAATTTGTGTCTTTATTATACAAATAAACATATGAAGTTTTGACCAAAATTAGGTACAATGTAAATAAAGAATAAAAGATTTCAAATAATAAAAAAACATTTAATTAAAAAAAATGTCCTTTATAAAAAATAAATTGCACTGCAAAAAATTAATTACCATTTTATGCAGTTACCACCACATTAATTCATTGTCTGCTCATTCATTTTGCTTTCGGTTTTGTTTCAGTTTTTGCGGATCTAAAATCTTTGCTTGCGAGTTAAAAAGTTTTGCAGTTGAAAACTCTGCAGTTCAGTGTGCGGTATCTTCCCTCCGGGATGAAAGACCTTATTCTATTGGTCAATCTTGATTGAGGTCACAGGTTGGCCCCGCCCATTACGGTTTCGCGCGATTGGGCTGTGCTGACTCCCTTCAGTGACGAGCGAGCTATGGCGAGCAACAGGTCTCCTTCGAGGTAAGTTAACTGAAACCGTATAATAATTTGTATATTGCCATCCACATTTCCCTTCTGATAATGTAACGACTGCTAGCATTAAACTTTGTTTAGTCAATAATATTTTTTGAATTCTCTCGATTAACTAACATTAGCTGGCTGTCGGCCATCAGTATTGCTCACCTGCAAAGAGCAACACAAGGCCAGTGTATTTTGGAAAATATACATTGATGTACCATTAAAGTCAGGCTTTTTGTCTGTAAATGACTATGGACTATGGTTGTTGTTCAATAATAAAATTAATCCTCAAAAATACAACTTGCCTAATAATTCTGCACTCCCTGTGTGTGTATGTATATATATATATATATATATATATATATATATATATATATATATATATATATATATATAAATTGATTGACTTGAAAGTAACTTGCTAGACCAAGCTATGACTTGACTTGACTTGCTTGTGTTGCATATAAAGCTTGAAAACAAAAAAAAAGATTTTATTTTATGCATTTAATATTTATGGCCTCAAATGTTGTACACTGCCACCCTGTGGGGGGGTTTGTTGTTGCTTTTGTTTTCTCTCTTTCTCGCTCTCTCTCTCTCATTCTATCTTGTCTCACCTGTTGGAAATTAAGTGGCTGAGGCATGCGGCAGTAGAAACAAAGAGAGACTGTGCCAAACACAAGTTGGTGAAGGCTGCTCTCACTTGGTTCTCCTGCCCCAGACTAGCTTTTGTGCTAAATAATATTGGGATACTTGTTGTAATGTTAAAAATCCTATTGTTAGTGAACAATATAGTTTAAATTTGCCTTTAAAATTCTCTTTGTTATTTCTACTTTATGAGGTGGTTTCCTGGACCAAGATTAAATTAAGACAGAAGTAGGCCTTAATCTAGAATAGTTAATCATGTTTTAAAAAATGTCTTTCTAAAACACAGATTAAGTACAGATTACTAACACCTGGACTATGGAGTCCTCAACTAAAATGCACTCGATTAATTTAATACCACCTGTGCAAATCAGGATTAGCTGGATTGAGGTTGCCTATAAAACATGGAATGAACCAAGAAAAGGTTAAAATTGTATGCAAATGAGAAGCAAACGGCAATGGAAGTTGAAAAGAGAGTAAGATCAAAGAACTTTTCTGAACATGAGAAAAGTCTTTTAAAGCAAATAGTTTCAAGACATCCTGTTATAGAAGATAAACTGCACACATCAGCTGTTAAAACAAAGAAAAGAAATGCCTGGACATCCATTTGTAATGAATTTAATGCAAATGAACACACATCTACAAGAACAATACAACAACTTCAGGTAAGAATATTAGGTTTAATATGGCTTTTTAAAATCACTGTTGTATTTATAATAGTTATTTAAAACAGGTGTTGTGGAAAAATATCAAAATAAACCTAAAAAAAACTGTTGCTGAAGCTCGAAGAGAGAGGTTTAAGACTGGCGAAGGACCTGCAAATAAAGACTGTGATGTGTTGGATGAGTTACTGACAGGAATACTGGAGAATCAGCAACCTTTGGAGAACATACCAGATGATGACCATCTGGACAGTTCAGATGATGGATCACATGCATCTATATTAAGTATTTGAATTTGATTTTGGTTTTTGTTTCTCTCCTCTCAAACTTCTATTTGCTTCTGTCATATGATGTGAAACATTTTCCCATTTAATCTGTATTTATTTGACCATATATGAACTGTTCATGTTTCAAGGAGAAGGTCAAAACAGAGCTAAAGAATTGAAAAGCAGCTTACCCTCCACATCCTCAGAAGCAAGGGTGGCAATGTCTGCCAGTACTGGTAACCAGAAGAAAAGACTCACTGTTCATGAAAAGTTGGCTAATGATTTTCATGAACATAAATTGAAGTATCTTAAGGAGGAGCATGAAATGAAGATACTACAAGTAGAACTTGAGATAAAGATGAAGGAGAGAGAGATGCAACAGGCTCAAATGTCACATCAGTACATGAATCTGTGAAATAAATTTTTTATTAAGAAAAGATGACTTTGTGGTGGTTTCAGTAACATACCAGACCAAAAGGTTGTACACTTTTAACAAATATTTGATTTTATTATTACATGTATCAGATCTGAACAGAGGGTTGAAAGTTAAATAATGTAAACAGATCTATTTAAAGTGGCACAATGCAAAAGCATCCCTGTATGCAAGTCCTTCTCTGTGGTTTGTTGTAAATGGTGGCACATCTGGATTGTCATCCTCTTCTATTAGGGGATCTGGGCATCCCTGCTTTTTTAGGTAGTTGTGAAGAACAGCTGTTGCAATGATGACAGTGCAGCATCTACTTGGTCTGAATCTGAGTGTTTTCCTAAGGCACTGAAAACGACTCTTCCAAACACCAAACATGCGCTCGACTAAACCCCTTGTGCGCATATGAGCCTGGTTGTAGCGCAGTTGTTCAGCTGTTGTTGGGTGCAAGTATGGCGTAAACAAGAAATCCTTCTGAGCATACCCACTGTCACCAAGCAAAATTCCATTATGATCTCTTCTTTCAAATTGAGTATACAGAGATGAGTTGAGGAAAATTCGGGAATCATGAGTTGCACCTTTCCACCGTGCAACAATTTTTGAAAACTCTAACTGGGGAGTGCATACACCTTGGACATTTATGGAAAACCAGTTATTTCGGTTTCTGTATTCCTCAGCATCTGGAGTAGAGGGACGCTTAATGGGAATATGGGTTCTATCTATGCAACCTATGACTCCTGGGAAATTTCCATATTCATAGAATAGAACCTTGTAGTTAGCCTGGGTTCTAGCATCAGGGAAGTTTATGTAATGTGCTTTTAATTCACAAATGGCCCTGCACACTCTGTGAATGACTTTACATACTGTTGGTTCACTGACACCACATAAATCCCCAGTTTCTCGATGAAAGGTGCCACATGCCAAGAACCTTAAAGTTATGAGCACCTGGAGACAAACTGGAATAGGCTGTCCTCTTTGGGTCACAGATGAAAGGCTGGGTTCTAAGAGTGAAATTAGTTCCACTGCATTTACTTTATGCATGCGGAAACGGTCTCGAAAACTTATTTCATCAAATCGTTGCAATGGGTCACTTCTGTCTGCAAGAACTTGCCTGGCTGGTGGAAAGCGCTGATCATCATTGACATAGTCCAAGTAATCCATGTGTCTTCCAAATGAAATTAATCTGAAGTTAAACCTGCCTCCTGGTAGGTTTAATTTAAGCCTCAATTTAGTCCTGAAGTTGCTCTAGTCTTCCTCCAGGAAATTAGCCTTTTAAATTCTGGACTAGACTAAATCTTAGACTTTTTAAAACCATGACAGAGAAAGCACATTTCTGTTAGTCTGATTTAAATGGCCATTTTAGTCTAGGACTATGCTTAATCTTGGTCCGGGAAACCACCCCTATATGTTTGGTTTTGTTTAAACTTTTTGGAGCAGTACGGAGGTGGATGTCACTTTTTCTTTGATGCATTTAGGGAGCAAGGTAAGATCTTTGTTTTTTTTTGTTTTTTATTTTATTTTGAGAGTTTAGAAAGTTAGTTTTTGTTGTTGTTTTGGCATTATCCCCTCCTGAGTATTTTTTTTTAAAAACCTACCATTAACCTCGGTCATTTATTATTTGTTAATTTGTAAATAAATGTACTTCTTTTTTTGGACATTGTATTTGGTGTGAGTTATTGTCAGTAGGGGTTCAATCTTCAACTGGCTGGCAGGAGCCGGCAGTGGCTGGTCACGTGACCTATCAGTGGCTGGTGGCAGCCGCCAGTGTCTAACTGTCGGGTAGCATGACCAGCCAGTGGCAGCCGCATTTAACCAGTTGACAACTGGCAGGTGGGTCATGTGACCTACCAGAGCGTGGTTGGTGGCCATTAACAACTGGCTGGTGGGTCAGGTGGCCTACCAGTGACTGGTTGGTGGCTGTTGGCAACTGGCTGGTGGGTCAGGTGGCCTACCAGTGACTGGTTGGTGGCCATTAACAACTGGCTGGTGGGTCAGGTGTCTGACCAGTGGCTACTTGGTAGCAGTTGGTAACTGTCAGGTCATATGACCTTTCATTGCATCAAATGTTTTTGGCCTACCAGTGACTGGTTGGTGGCTGTTAGCAACTGGCTGGTGGGTCAGGTGGCCTACCAGTGACTGGTTGGTGGCCATTAACAACTGGCTGGTGGGTCAGGTGTCTGACCAGTGGCTACTTGGTAGCAGTTGGTAACTGTCAGGTCATATGACCTTTCATTGCATCAAATGTTTTTGGCCTACCAGTGACTGGTTGGTGGCTGTTGGCAACTGGCTGGTGGGTCAGGTGGCCTACCAGTGAGTGGTTGGTGGCCATTAACAACTGGCTGGTGAGTCAGGTGTCTGACCAGTGGCTACTTGGTAGCAGTTGGCAACTGTCAGGTCATATGACCTTTCATTGCATCAAATGTTGGGACATTTTCAGAATGTTTATCACAAATAAAGTGTCCTCAAATCTACAAAATATGGAAAGGTCTGAGTTTCCTTCGGTTGCTTTTAATTTCTCTGAAAATAATGTAATGGAGCTTTTCATTTAGACATTGTGCTCATTAAACAGGTTAATCACAGATACAGGGCTCAAATAGATGAATACAACTGGCTAGTACTAACGCCTACCCAAGCAGCTCAGTCAAGCAGCGCTTAAGCGTCTAATTAGCGCTCTCTTTCTGGGGAATCAAGTTATTCATTTATGAAACGTATATTCTTTAGGGTATTCTGGTTTACATATTTTATATTTGCAGCAAATTTATTCCAATAAAGGTCTTCAAACGACCCTTTAAAACAGTGGTTCTTAAAACAGTGGGGGTCGGGACCCCCCGAGGGGTCGCGGGACAATAAAGAGGGGGTCGCCTGGTGATTTCCAAAAATCTATTTATTTTTATTAAACCATAAGAATGACCATAAGAACCATAAGAATAAATGAATCGTTTATAGTTACTATATACTATATAGTTACTATAGTAGCTTAAAGTTACTAGTTCAATTGGATTGCGACCCCTGGGGTAATTTCATTATATTAAAGACTCAGCAATAGCGTCAGATGCAGCAGATTGATTTTGTAACAGCAGGTTAAACTTTCTGGCACATTTACAGCACTGACATACATTAAAAAAATTCAACGAAGAATAGACTTGGGTCTATTGATGTGTGCGTGCCATTGCATGCACGGTTTCTGTATTTATAACCACCTCAGAGGATATTGGGGGTCGCGAGTCACTGGCATTGTTATTTTGGGGGTCACGGGGTGAAAAGTTTGGGAACCCCTGCTTTAAAAGACTGGTGGATCATCGACGCTAATCGGCTTGCAGTCAGCAGACAGGGAGCTCCGAGTTTAACGCGTTCGCTTTAACTTTCTCTGCAGCGTTATATATGGATTTACTATGAATATACTCATTTGGCCCTTTTCTATTACACATTGGGTAAATTAGTCAGGTTAATTCCACATACGGTGTTCAAATAACCAGGTTCACAACTGGCTGGTCACGCCTACCTTCACAAATCCACCAGCGCACTCGCTGGCCATGCCTCCTCCTGTAAGCGCGATCCCATTCTGAGTGTGGCGTGTGTCCTCCTGGCACTCTCATCTAGAGGAATTCATGAAATGAGTATTCTTTAGGGCAGGGGTGCTCAACCCTGTTCCTGGCGATCGACCTTCCAGCTGATTTCAGCTCCAACCCTGATCAAACACACCTGAACCAATTATTTAGAACGTGAGGAGCACTTGATAATTACAGGCAGGTGTGTTTGATAAGGGCTGCAACTGAAAACTGCAGGACGGTCGATCGCCAGGAATAGGGTTGAGCACCCCTGCTTTAGGGTCTATTTAGCTCCGTCACTGACATTTGCAGCAGTGTTTCCTCATAGAAGGTCTTCAAACAGCCCTTAAACTGACCAGTGGGTTTGCAACACGCTCGTTGCATCACCAGCCAGGAAGCTCAGACTTTACCGCCTTCTCTTTCTCTGCAGTTTTATATATGGATTTACCATCATGAATATACTCATTTGGCCCTTTTCTATTACACATTGGGTAAATTAGTCAGGTTAATTCCACACACGGTGTTCACATTCTGAGTGTGGCGCGTGTCCTCCTGGCGCTCTCATCTAGAGGAATTCATGAAATGAGTATTCTTTAGGGTCTATTTAGTTCCGTCACTGACATTTGGAGCAGTGTTTCCTCATAGAAGGTCTTCAAACAGCCCTTAAACTGACCGGTGGGTTTGCAACACGCTCGCTGCATCACCAGCCAGGGAGCTCCGTTTACCGCCTTCAGTTACTCTTTCTCTGCAGCTTTATATATGGATTTACCATCATGAATATACTCATCTGGCCCTTTTCTATAACACATTGGGTAAATTAGTCAGGTTAATTCCACACACGGTGTTCAAATAAGCAGGATCACAACTGGCTGGTCACGCCTACCTTCGCAAATCCACCAGCGCACTCGCTGGCCATGCCTCCTCCTGCAAGCGCGATCACATTCTGAGTGTGGCGCGTGTCCTCTTGGTGCTCTCATCTAGAGAAATTCATGAAATGAGTATTCTTTAGGGTCTATTTAGTTCCGTCACTGACATTTGCAGCAGTGTTTCCTCATAGAAGGTCTTCAAACATCCCTTAAACTGACCGGTGGGTTTGCAACACGCTCGCTGCATCACCAGCCAGGGAGCTCCGACTTTACCGCCTTCACTTTCTCTTTCTCTGTAGCTTTATATATGGATTTACCATCATGAATATACTCATCTGGCCCTTTTCTATTACACATTGGGTAAATTAGTCAGGTTAATTCCACATACGGTGTTCAAATAAGCAGGATCACAACTGGCTGGTTACGCCTACCTTCGCAAATCCACCAGCGCACTCGCTGGCCATGCCTCCTCCTGTAAGCGCGATCACATTCTGAGTGTGGCGCGTGTCCTCCTGGCGCTCTCATCTAGAGGAATTCATGAAATGAGTATTCTTTAGGGTCTATTTAGTTCCGTCACTGACATTTGCTGCAGTGTTTCCTCATAGGTCTTCAAACAGCCCTTAAACTGACCGGTGGGTTTGCAACACGTTCGCTGCATCACCAGCCAGGGAGCTCCGACTTTACTGCCTTCACTTTCTCTTTCTCTGCAGCTTTATATATGGATTTACCATCATGAATATACTCATCTGGCCCTTTTCTATTACACATTGGGTATATTAGTCAGGTTAATTCCAGATAACTGTTCAAAAAAGCAGGCTGGCTGGTCATGCCTCCCGCCACCCCCCCTCCGCAGCTCCACTCGTGCTCCGATTTTGACGCTTTGCACTCTCAATGCAAGCAATCAAAATTTCGCGTACAATATTTTTTTATTCCTTACAGTCTTTTGCGTTACATCAGTGATATTTCCAGCAAAATTATCTCAAACAAGGTCTTCAAATGCTCCTTAAAGGGACTGGTGCGTTATCGACGATCAGCTTCAGCCAGCAGACAGCGAGCTCCCTGTAGGCAGGCTGCAGCTTTATGACAATGCATTGATAATTACTAACACACTGAATTACAATAAGGAATAGCAGTTTTATGCAATAAGTACATCAATAATATCCACAGATTTTATATAGTCATTCAAATGAACTTTATAAACGATTAAAAAATGCAACAAATATTTGTTTCAGCCCGAACTACAAAACTAAATTTAAAAAAAAAACTTTTTATCAGTTTTGCTTAAGTTGCACACTAGTTTTATAATGTATAAATATCCCTATAACTATACATAATGCTGAAAACAAAATAGGTTTAGCTACATGATACCACAGGCTTCGGAGTGCACATGAAAAGACATGAATAACACCAATCTTGAGAAGCATACACGTCTTTATGATTTACATAGTAAAATAAATACTTCTAGTTTAATGAAACAGCACGGAGAGAAGTTGCCGCGGCCCTTGGTGTAGATGAATATTGCGTATGCGGTGTAAGGCATCATTCAGAGGAATCGCATTTTTTCATTTATGATACTAGACCGATTACTATTTTTTTTGTGGTCTGTTGGTTTACATCACAGACATTTTAAACAAGAAAATTATCAGCCACAATAAAACTAATTGATGTCTCCCTTCGCCCTTTATTAGAAGTCTGGGTCACTCAGATAAAAAAATGCCTTGATTGATTTAATTATATTAGATTTAGAGCTTGTTATGTGAATTTAATTTTACAACATTCCAACAGGATTTTTAAGTTATCAAATATACTGGGTTTTGCAATTTTGCCAAAATGTTTGCTGGCTGCCAGAGGGTCGAGTTATCATTCATGGGCATTACCGCTAGCATAGATGGTAAAATAGGTATCTGGTAGGGATGCTCATTTCGGTTAATTTTACTAACCGACAACCGCTGCTCATTAACCGGATATTAACCGTTAACCGTTATCAGATTAATATTAAAAAAAAATATTTATTTGAAAAAAAAAAAATTGTCGTGTCAATTTTGTGACACACTAAATATTGCATTTTAAAATACTGATTTAATTTAACATGCAAACAGCAGCATACATAACAGAGCATCTTTACGCACCTGTATGTTTCCAACAGCATAGAAAAAAAGAATAAACTAAATAAAAAGAATAAAATAAATTGTCTTACCCTAGATATTTTTCACTTAAATTACACATTTAAATTACAAAACGAAAACACTGACTGAACTCTTTTTAAGAACCGGCGGATGTTTGTCCAATCATGTTTTTTTTTTCTTCCGTCAAAAAAAAATATCAGGCTACTTCAAATCGATTGCTCCATGGAAAATATTCATTTAATTAATTCTCCGCTGTTATTATTATATTACAAAAACCCTTTTAACATTTTTAATAGAAGTCATTAGCCTAAAGATTAGGTCATAATGACTTTTTTCCTCCGTCTCACTCTTCTCACTCACTGTTCATGTGCGCGCGATGCATGTGTTGAAAGACAAAACCCGCTTTTCCACTATCGTGCCAAACTGTTCTAACACTTCGGTACGTTTAGGGTTGTTTCTCCACTGAGCCTGAAACGGCGCGGCACGATTACAAACCATTCTCGGCAAGGTTAGACAACCGTGCTGAACTGTGCCGACAGATTCTGTGTGTTGACGTCGCGGTTCTGTTGCCACCACAGTTGGCTCAGCGGAAGTGCGCTACTCATCAGACATCCACAAGTAAACTACACTACATTTAACATGAAAAACTGATACAGGTCTAAACGATACAGTTTAAAAGGGTTTTAAAACCACAGAGCAGTCTCTAGCAGAGAAGGGAGTCACTGGCCCACCACATTCTTACGAAGATATTTTATTTATCAAAGTTATTATTTCATTGACTTGAATATGGTTACCCGTGTATAATTACTAACCCATCATCTAAAATCTTAAAATAATAAAATAGCCTATTGTTTTACTCGTGGCTTGAGCGTCATTAATTTGATTGACATCCTAGGCAGAGACGTTTATTTCGCCTGACTAAACATGAGATTATTGCATGCCGTGCTGTATTTGGTAGCACAAAACTCGTTCTGAGAACTTTACCAACGAGTACATGCACTGCTGAAAAACTTTTTTTTCCTGCTGCGCATCGAATAAAGAAACGCTTAAGATCGCTATATCCAAAGAACACAAACTTGCAGACTCCGTGAACAACGAGGAAATAATTGCACTTTTTAATTCAAAAACCAGACTGCAGCATGCTTGTTTTGTAATTTACTGCCAGCTATACCACCTGAAAGACGGTTACGGCGTGTTGGCCGTCACCGGAGGAAGTCTAATCTTTCTTAAGTTTTTTGGACTTTGCATGAAAGCTTTACGTAGTGGCATTGTCCGAGGTGCTGATGATTGTGTTGGATTTAAATTATAGCCTATAAATGCACCAATAAACAAGTCAAATGAATGAATAAATAAAATAAATATGGATTGTTAAATGCCGGTATTGTTTTTACTAAAAAAAAAAACATCAATATGTCTTGACAAATGTTTTATAAAAATAAAATGAGCAATTTTCAACATTTCAGATATAGGCCATTATACGATTCAGTTAAATAAGTTGAACATTTGGGGACATATGTAACATGTTTCTGTGTTTTTTTTCTCGGTTATCTTTAATATATCCTATTGGGCAGCTGCGCAAAATATTTTCTAAAACGTCAAGCGGGAATGTGTCTATAGCTCGTTAGTTAATTATAAAGAGAAAAAAATAATTAAAATAACAGAAATAAAATGATAAACATATAAAAATAAAAAGAGCAGCATTTTGCTAAATATAAGTCCTTCATATGCTTTATATCCTGCTATGTGTTGTTTCATATTCGTTTTTTATTTAACTTGATCGATTCAATATTTAATGTTTGAATACTGAAACAAATAAAAGCCATCGCTTAAAAGCTTATTTTTTACCATCAACGTGTAGTATGTTTTATATCATTATACACTTTTGATATAAAACCACTGTGTAATTTAATTTATTGTTAAAAATGAAATAATTTAAGTGCTATATTTTTTATAAGTAAAAGTGCCTGCTGACTTACAAGGCCTGTCCAAAAATATACTTCTGTCACTATAATAAAAATGCACTATTTTTGGTGCATTATCATTGTTTATTTTTCTGTTATGTACAGAGATTTGAAATGTATTATTTATTTTCCCGCCAGTCATTCTCAATCATCACGTTACATTTTGGTCATTTTCCCTCCAAATCAAAATTTGCCCAGAGCCGCGCAACATGACCTCTACTAAATAAATACTGGTGCTGTGACTTGTAGCTATATTTAGCACATATAAAAGAGCAGCATAACATAATTGAAGAATCAAACAGACGACTGACGTAAAACGCTTTTTCGGCTCAGTTGACTTTTATTTTAACTAGGAGCACACAGCGCGCAATGGCATAATGTGAGGCGTGCAGGACGCATAGCCTACACAGCGATTAAAACCATTCAAAATATGCGCCTTGCAAAAAGCACTTTCGGTAATCGGTCCCTTATGCAGCCATATTTTAAAAATATATAAAATTATATTTTTTAATCGTTTAACTGATATCATTAATTGGTTACAAACGCACACTTTCGGTTAACGGTTCTTTTGAGCATCCCTATCTGGCTTGTGATATTTTTGAGCTGCTACATTGTTTATTCTCATTGAAAACACAACAAATGTTCATTAATGAAATTAAACAATAATGTTTAATAAATTAAAGCCTAAATCAACAACAACAAAAAATCCTGATACTGTTGTACAAATATTATCACAAAAAGAACAGTCAACATATACATATATATATATAAATAACAAAAATTGTGTAAATATATGTACAATATAAAATAATTTTATAGCATGTGCTTGGGTGTGTCTGACAATTGGTTTTAATAGAAATACTATTCCAGACAGAGTGTTGTTGCAAATGTCATTTCAGCTTGGAATCTGTGGAAGTCCTCTGTTTTTTCCAATATCAGAATGCTGATCTACACAAAATAAAACAGTGTCATTATAAGTATTTTTGCACGAAAAGATCAGTTTTCATTGCATCAAACTTCTTCAAGCATATGAAGTGCTTGATAAGTCCTCCTTTTTCAGTGATAAAACATTGTAAACTTTGTCAACGATTCCCTCGGTCTATAAAAAATAACAATGCAGAGATTTAACTTAGTACTGTTTCAGAGACATTCAGCATGTGACATTTATTGCATTAATTTCCCATATTAATTATTATTTTGTTAAGATATTATGTTAACAATTGTTATATTAACCATTTTCTAAAGCTATAATATTAATTCATTTTAATACTTAATTAAAATTTAAATAATAATACAATTTTAATGCTTTTTTCTTATTATTCTTCCAAAATATTACTTTACCTGTTCTTGATTAAAAACAGAAATCCGCAGGTTGCACTGTTTTTTTAATTTTGGAGCATATTCGGGATGGTCGTGTAAAAACATACGGTGGGATTTTAAAGCACCAGATGTAAGGTCTTGATGGAGCTTCTACAAAATAAAAAGTATTTTACAGTTAAATATTACTTTTCATTAAATGAGCTCTGAAACTGTATCCTGATAAGAATTCTTATATAATTATGCAAATTTTCTGTTGTCTCATTATTTAAAGTATTTATAACAGTTACCAAAATGTCTTCATCCCTCACAACCGTATCAACCAAAAGCCCCTGCTTCAAAGCCTCCTGAGTCCTGTAACAAAAAGTTGGCATATGCATCAAAAGTAGTAAAAACTAGCTTTTGTTTGTGTTGTGTTTCTGTTTCTTACCGTTGATAAGAATATGATGGCTGATGACAACCACAACTGAAGGGTGTGTTTTCTTCAATTTTTGCAGGGTCTATGCCAGCACAATCTGTGTGTAACCATTTGTCACACTGAACCCACTCTAGGAGTTTAATTTGTGGGTAAAGGGTTCTAAAAAAACAATAGTATTGTGAAGTCAAAGCAGCATTAATCACCTACAGTATATCCAAACTTTAATGGAATTGTATAATTCTTACTTGTGTCCAAGGTTCTGATAAACACAGGCTTTTATATCTTGTGCCATGCAGTTATTATCTAATTGAGTGTCCTCTCTTTCTCCAATTGGAATCGGGAAGTTCTGTCAATTATTACATAATATATTAATGTCATATAATGTTTTTGTCAAATTTTATTGCAATCTTAACTGAAACTTTATCCATGTTTGTCTTACTTCAGTTCTCACATCTTTCAACATGTTTGTGGCATGGTAAATGCGCAGGTGTAACAACTGAAATGGTCCCAGAGTTTCAGATGACCTTTTCATGTTTCTTGCTTCCATTACAGCTGCTTTTAAAAGGAAAAAAGGAAGCTGTTCACAAATACAAATAACACATGATAGAAAGTTTTTAAATATAAAGTCATAAGGAAAATTTACAGTGGAAACAAATACACCACAATTCACAGCATCACGCTGCAACAATTGTTCTGGATAGCTAATAGTCCAGCCATCCAGAGATCCAAGTTCTTGTAAACCCTCCCTGTATACATTTTGGATAAAGAGAGGGTAAATTAAATGTATCTTTCACATACCATAATTATATCCAACAAAATGTTTTTAAAATTCACGAAGCATAAAGTCAATATATAGATGGACAAAAAATTTTACCTCAAAATCTCCATATCACTTTCATCTATAGTGGTGTAGATGCCCGTTGAATCATAAATTCTCAACTGTTTTGCTGATACATCAAAAACCTGGTAAAAGTGTATCATAAACTGCAGTCGGCATATTATTGCATTAAAGCAATACTCAATTCATTGCAACCATTACCCAAAGTATGAAGTGGTTTCTCATTTCAGGTGTTTTTCCACCAACAATTCTTGGAAACAGGATCTTTTCAGCACCCTGAAAAGGAACATTGGATAATATACTTTTTTATTTACATAAAATACATTTGAATTACAGAATAATTAATTAAATATCATTAAATATCATCCACATTTATTTTAATCCATAGACTATAATTTTTCATAATTTACACCATTACAAATAAAAAATGGCTTACATCAAAATGTATGTTTCATGATAAAAGTGTTAATTAAAAGCCTGTTCATTTATAAAGGGATCAGTACTTTTGTCTCTCTTCGTATATGCGTGTGTTGTAACCATAGACTGTAAAAGATATGGACGTAGTATCCGTGACGTCACCCATAGGTTTCTGAACACTGCAAAAGAAGCTACAAGTAGGCGCGGCCAACCGTCGCCAGTTTGTCTGCGCGTCATCGCACCAAACGCGGGATACCAAATAAGGGCAAAGAGGCGGAGAGTGAGCAGAGCTACAGACGCATGCTGAATTCTCAGCATTTTGGTTAGACCTGGCTTAAAACAGACTTATTACTTTGGGAGAACGCTTAATACTTCATTACCTGTGACTCGTTTGTGTTCTGACCACACGTGCTTGGTTGTACACTATATCAATAAAGTTGTAATTACAACACTGTTGTAATACATTGAGCCACTAAACATTGTTCTTATGACGTTTTTCGACAGGAGGAAAACGCGAATTACTATCAAACACTTCAGATATAGTCTGTGTTAGTAAATGCAAGGCTGTTTATAAAATCCAGCACTAACACGGTATGACAACGCTTCAGATGACTGTTTTATAGCCTACAACTAATCAATCTGTCAGATTCTGGAGTGCAATACTGGTCTAAAGAACATTTAAATGATAAATGATCCTAAATAAAACAAATACATTTATGGAGATGGTATATAAGCATATAAATTCCCTCACCTGTGAAATGGAGGCAACTTGAACGGTTTGTAAGCACAATTAAGTCCACACAGCATGCCATATCATCTGATAATTGCAGGAAATAATTCCAAAAGGCAAATGACGGTGTAAAGAAACATTAAACAAAACAAAAATACGATGTATATGCCAAGCTCAGCGGCTAATTAGCCAGAATCAGCTGAGGTGACGAGACAGCGACCAGCGAGACCTAGCTGTCACTCAAGTGGCCACGCCCTTAATTATGCAAACTTAATTTAACCTAATAAAAACGAAACGGATGAGTTATAAAAAAAATCACCCCCCTCAGAGTTGTCATGAAGAGTAATCATAGCTATATGCACCAAAGCCATCGTTTGTACCAGGCTGTAAACATGTTTTTATCAGCTGTAAAAATGGCCAATTTACCAATGCAGAAAGAAAGCACTTGGACTTTCTGGAGCCAGCCCCCCCAGGCGAGTCGATGAATTGCAGTTTTAGTTACTTCCGTATTGGCTTCCCGAGGGAGAGCGGGAGGTTGCCGCTTGGTTGTAACAGAACAAACCATCATTATACAGTAACTTGGTTAATTACCCTAACCTGCCTAGTTAACCTAATTAACCTAGTTAAGCCTTTAAATGTCACTTTAAGCTGTATAAAAGTATCTTGAAGAATATGTAGTCAAATATTATTTACTGTCATCATGGCAAAGATAAATAAATCAGTTATTAGAAATGAGTTTAAAACTATTATGATTAGAAATGTGTTGAAAAAATATATTTCGTCCATTAAAGAGAAATTGGGGAAAAAAAACAGGGGGGCTAATTATTCTGATTTCAAATCCAATCTTTTTATACAATACATATTTATTACTATTATTAATAATAATAATAATATTTTTTATACCTGAAGATCTTGTACATGTGAACTTGATATGGCTCTGTTCTGTACCCAGTCTCTGTACCACATGATGAATACATCGGTGTTCAAGGCAGCTACCTGAAATAAAGTTAAACTTTATTATTAAAAACTTTATTTATTAAAAATAAACTTTATATATATATATATATATATATATATATATATATATATATATATATATATATATATATATATATATATATTATATATATATATATATATAGCTGCAAATATCATTTAGTTACTTACCTTCAGGTGTTCTGATGCAATTTGGGCAAGACGGCAGTTCACAGCCTTTAAAGGACAGATATTGAAATAAAAAAAGAAAAGAAAAATATTTTCAAAGGGGATGTAGAAGTTAATATAATATATGTTATATTTGTCAATTGAAAGGTTTTTAATACATTTAAATTGCAAACAAAGTGAATTGTAAGCATAAATACATTATCATTTAACCAAGGCATCCTCTTGGTTGGATGTTTTTCAAGTAAAGTGGCAGGACAAATGCTTCTCAAGTTTGCAATGTGCAGTGCTGCCAGTCATTGTAAAGTTGTTTTAGTTTTTCCTAAAAATTAAAAAAATTACAACTTTAGTTTAATAAAAATGAAGCAGAAAACAAGTAAGGATGCAGGAAATGGCACTATTCAACTTTGATTTGCACATTAAAGAAACACTGTGTAATCATTACTATGAAACACATTTGTGGAATCAGCAGTACTACCTCTCCAAGTGTACTGTATTACTGTTGTAATCACAATGGTAACAGTAACCAACTTGTTTTATAAACATATTGTTTTTTAGAGCTATCGTATTGATATAGTGATTAATTAGGCTATTGTTAATAGTGATAGTAACTTTATATGGCATGTTATTTATGTATATATATATATATATATATATATATATATATATATATATACACGTGTGTGTGTGTGTGTGTGTGTGTGTGTGTATGTATGTATGTGTGTGTGTATGTATGTATGATGTACATTTAAGTATGATAATACAACACCCAATTGAATCTAATAAAAAACCCCTGTAGTAAAGAAAACATCTGTAAAATGTCTTTACCTTGTTTTGTTCATTTATGGGGAACCATGCCACTGTGAAAGTCTTCTGACCGTCCTCAACAATATCTGGTTCAGACTTCAGCTCAGTCAAAGATTTTGCTGATGTTCGTGGGTAGACGACTGTAATTTAATTTTGATCAGGGTTCGCCAAGTGGGGAACTCAAGCGAGAGCGCACGAATCTCTGAGTTAGAGAGAGAAAGGCGCAGCCCATAACAGCTGGCCAGTCGGGGCTGGAGTCTCCATTTTCCCAGGCGAAACTGCTGTGAGAGCGAATGGGCTGCACGGTTGAGCTCGATGGGGAAAAATGGAATGCAGCGATTGCGCCGGGTATTACTCCGGGGGAGCAGACGGAACACACGGCCCCCCAGCCCGTGCTGGAAGTATCTCTCAAAACGACAATATTTCTGGACACCTGTCCTAGAGGCACTCAGGCCTGTAGGAACGAGGAATCGTTCCAGGGGCTGACGGCGCGGTGACACAGCGTAGTGACAGTCACCCGGTGTGTGCCCACGTGCCATGCGCGTCTGGGGACTCGATCATGAAGCCAGTGCTGAAGTGGTCTCATATGGAGCTATCCGAGCGGTGTGACAGTGGCTGCGGATGCCATATGCCCCAGGAGCCTCTAAAAGATTTCAGTGGAACCACTATTTTGCTGTCTAACTCTCTCAGACAGTTCAGCATTAGCGGAGCGCGCTCTCCGGAGAGGCGCGCTGTCATGGTGACCGAGTCCAGCTCCAACCCGAGAAAAGAGATCCTCTGCACGGGGGCGAGTTTGCTCTTTTCTCGGTTGACCTGAAACCACAATAGGTGGAGGTGCTGGAACACCTTGTCTTCTGTGCATAATCAATTGCTCCCGAGAGAGGGGCGGGCACAGGGCTGACCCTGGTGAGAAACACCCTCGTGAACTTGGGAGGCCGTTCGCGAATTGAATCGCGTAGCCGAGTCTGATCGTGCTTATGACACACCGCGAAGGGCTGGCCCGCGCTAACCAGGCAGGCAGAGCTCTCGCTAATGACTGCATCGCTACGATCGCTGACGTACCAGCAGTGGGGCAGCGCGGAGTGGGAGTGCTGATCCGGGGAGCGCTGGGGTCCCGCGGAAGAGCTGGAGGCGAGAGATTCACTCACCTTACGCCCAGACTCTGGAGAGGAGGGCTGGAGGTGTGAGAGAAAGGAGATCGTCCTCCCAGACCTCGTGAGCCACTGGCGAAGTGCGTCGATCCTGCGAGCTGAAAGGCTTTTCATCGCGTCCCAGACTGGCAGTATTCGGCCTGTCACATCCAGAGAAGGGAAAATGCTCTCTCTGAGGAGCCCGGCCCCCCACCGGGGAGAGAGCAGGTTCCCTCTTCTCCGGATGGCCCGTCTCAGGAGCGCTTTGCGGTCCGTTAACCGGACTTAACGGCACCCTGGGACGGGGAGGGCTGGTTGTCTGTGAAGTGCTCGGCGCTGAGGCTGGCCGGAGGCGCAGGCAGGGGCGGAGCAGCACTCGTAGACGGGCGCTCTCAGCGACAAGCAGTGGATGTGGATGATTCGGCGGGGGGGGGGTCTTACATCCCCGCCGATGGATGGTCCATCGTATCCGACTGCACCGCCGTGAATTCCTGGGTGAATCCACCAACGATTTCGCCGAACAGGCCAGACTGGTATATGGGGGAGTCAAGAAAGATAACTTTGTCGACTCCGCGCATATTTTGCCAGGTTTAGCCCGAGGTGGCGCTCCTGGACCACTAACGTGGCCATCGTCCTTCCCAGGACACACGCAGCGGACTTGAGATCCGTGGAGCTCAGTCGGGTGCGGTGCGGGGCTTGTAACAAGCCTGGGTCGGAACCACCCTCGTGCAGCTGGGCCAGCGCGCTCGCATGGACCCTGGCGTGCAGGGTGGAAGCAGCCTGGCCCGCGGCTGTGTGGGCTCTGGCTCGAGAGGCAGAAGACCAACACGCCTTGGACAGGAGATGAGGCTGACTCCAGCAGAAGGAGGCACCACGTGGCACCGTGATGGCACTCTCAATCTGGGGAATCGACTCGAACTCCCTGGCTGCTCCACCATCAAGGGTGGTGAGGCGGAAGCGCACGCAGATCGGGCAGAGAAAGGTGCCCTCAAGACTGCGTGAGCCCACTGTGCACTTCCGGGAAGAAAGGGATGGGAGGCTAGAAGGTTTTGCCTTTTAATCCTCCACATACACCCATCTAGTTGGTCCGGCCGCGGGGCTGGGGGATAAACCATCTCCAGACCCACGACCAAAGCAGCCCGGGAAAGCACGGTTATCATGTCTGTTTCAAGATCGGCCGCCGCCGCGCTCGCTCCCGAGGGGAGGGAGCGAAGGGGGGGAAATCCTTCATCAGATCATGACAGCCCACCTCCGCTGCAGCGGTGGACATCTGAGCCTCTGTGTCATTAAGTGAGAGGGCGGCCATCCGAGGATGGAGCGCTTCTCTCACTCGAAGCTTAGATGGAGCGCGTGGAGGAGCGAGAGGTCCACAAGCCCGAGGGCGGCAGATTTACTCTCACTGTAACCCTCAGATCTGCCCGAGTGCCCACCGCGGAGCCGGGGACAACTGGGGTGGGTGGCCTTTTTGCAAGAGCTAACCGCGATCTTAACTGCGCAACAGACATGCCACCGAGTGATGGCATGCGCTGCCCGCGAGCACCGCATTAACATGCTGGACCCCCAGACATGAAACGCAGTGCTCGTGCCCATCATCCGAGGACAGGAAACCACCGCATCCAGAAACGCACAGTCGGAGCGACATCTTGTAAAAGACGCGCTGCACGATCGTGTTGCTCTTTTAGGAAATTCGCAACAATACATACCGCTCTGGAGGACCGGACTCAAAGGACACCAGGCAAGGGAGAAACCCAGCTTGACCGTCTGCCGCTGCGTGTCACACACTCTGGACTGGGAGATCGCTCTCGTTCACTTCCTGTCTGAAACTCAGCTGGAGGAACCCTCATCGACTCTCTCAGAAGGCTGTTGAAGTCTCTGAAATGAAAATGATGCTTTGGCTTTGCTTGCACTGTGCTCTTATAGCAAATGAATTGCAACGAGCATCAGGTGCGCAAGCGAAGCTGCCAACTCATTGGCATTTCATTGGCCCGTTTACATACTCTTTCAGATGATTGGCTTTCTGAATGAAATCCCCATAGTGGAAGTTTCCACATAGCATTGAAGTTCCCCTCCCGAAGGGGAACTCTGGTTTACCTTTGTTTTATTGTCAAATTGTAGGTGTTGTAATGTCTATTTACATACATTTGATCATGTTTTTCTGTAATGAAACTGCTGCATTTACACATTCCTGTTTACCTGTTTGTTTAGTGATTTTTTGAAAATTCAGTACCATATTTTACATCTTACCTCCTGCTTTGTGAAGCTTCACAAACATTTTTGGATATATATCCTTGTAGAGTAAAAGCTCCTCTAGCCTATTAATGAGGTCAGACTTGGAACCACTTGCTGAAATTCCTAGTGCATTGCAGGCCATTGTAAGATCTTCTCTTTTAGGCTGAAGATTGTGGGACAAATCATTAATTTGCTTGTTTGGGCATTACAAAAAGCAGCAACAAATAAATCAGTCAAATAGGTAATTTACTCAAAGAAGTTTAACAGAGTTAAGTAATATATAAACTAAATCTATATAAATTCATAAGTTGTAGTACCCATTAGAGCTCCAAAACTTTCAAAATTGTGTCCTCGTCAGCTCCTCATTTGTCCTTTTGGTCCACAATCTGTCTTTCTGTGAAAGGCCTTTGAAAATCTGTCTTTGGTAGCACATCAGATGTTCTGGAGTGCTGTCCAATCCAGGGTGTGAATGCAAAATATGCCAGAGAGCTTGAAAAGGGGTTTTGGGCAGATCCTTAGAGAAGGAAAATGAAAGAAATGGAGAAAGATAGAAAGAAGAGAGGGAACAACAGACATATGGATAAAAACAACAAAGATAAAAGGTATATAGAGAAGAGGGAACATAATTATTGTTAGAATGTAGAATATGAAGGGAGGAAATTACAGTATTGTTTTTCAAATAAGTAGAAATCATTCATTCATTCATTCATTTTCTTTTCGGCTTAGTCAATTTATTTATCCAAGGTCGCCACAGCGGAATGAACCGCCAACTTATCCAGCACATGTTTTACGCAGCGGCTGCCCTTCCAGCTGCAACCCATCTCTGGGAAATAAGTAGAAATAATTTTTTTTTTAAAATAGCTTATCGTCACATAGTCCTGTTGCTAAAATCTCCTTCTCAAGGTTTTCCCATCGCACTGAAATGTCCACCTTTGTGTCCTGTGAAGTTGTGTTTGTGAGGTCTGGTCGTTTCATGAGATGCGCTAAATTGCAAAAAAAATTATTTGTCTTGATTGTCTTGAAATAATTACATTTGTAATAGTCATCTACAAAGTTGTAGATACATAAAGATATAGCATATAAAAAAAAGGTACATTAATTTTTTTTTTATCTGGCAAGTCGAAAGCCACTTTCCAGTTTGCGTCGGCAATCAAAATGGGAGCATGATGACCACATCGATAACAAAAATAATTATATTTGTAGCTCCGTAAGGCTGAGAAGTGATAAAATGCTTTTCTCACTGTGTTACATGGAATGTACAGCTTGCTGTGCTCCCCCAAAGTACGCAAGAAACGTCCAATTGCAATGTAATTCTGTGAAAAGTAGAGAACACATTACAATTTTTTCTGTGCAATATGTATAATATGATGCAAATGCATGATAAAATGGCATTTCTCTTGACTGCACTGTGTCATGGTATGTGCACTTACTAACAGTGTTAGTCATTAAGAAAGTAATGTGTTATAAAAGGTCACTACATTGGTTAAGGTTAGGTTCAGAAGTAAGTTTAGGGGTATTATCTATGTATTAAACTTCTGTACTGACAACAATAAGTCCATATTATGTGCATTTGGAAGAGACCTGTATAAAGAAATGCTGTAAATTGTACTTACTGAAAAACCAGTTGTCAAAAGTGAGCACAGGCTTATTGTAAGGAACACTTGGTGGTTGTAATTATGAAATCCAGACTCGTAGTCTTGAAATCGGACTTGTGTTTCACAGACTGGGCATTGCTTTATGTATACTGCAACATCTGTTGTAAAACAAAATTGCAAAACAGATTACACAAACATACATGTCTCTGTGTTTGTGTGATTGTATATACACATATATATATATATATATATATATATATATATATATATATATATATATATATATATATATATATATATATATATATATATATAAAACCGTTCACAAATCTGAGATTGACATTTACCTTTGTGTACAGAAAAAAGACTGTAAATTGTGCCATGCTTTGTTCTGAGCACTGGTTCACTCAGTTTAGGGGGACATGGTCCTGGACAGTAAGGGCACAGAGTGTCTTCAGGAACAAAGCTCTCTGGGATCGGCATATCCTTTAGTATCAAGTCCTGTGGTAATTGTTCCGGAATTCTTTTGGACCTCCACAAATACTCAGTCATTTTTATCATGTGTGTTTCAGTTACTGGCTGAGCTCTTCCGCTTGTTCTTCTAGATCTTCAAATTCCTCTGAATTTACATTAGTTTCTTTTTGTAGTAATTTTGGCCGCTCCTGGAATATCCACCACATGGACAAGTACCGGTGAACACAACTCAGTCGGTTTTTACTGCCCCCACATTGACAGTGCCGTTTGCCTGTAATTGTGTCAAATGTCACAATTGTTCGCCCAAGTTGACACCAGTTGTCCTTGAGATCAGTAAAAACCGAAAAATATATGTAGGTCTGTGAAAGGCCATATTCACCCCAAAAAATGGGGAAGACTGCGTCAACGTCCTCTTCGATGGCCTTCAAATTAATGTATGTACATTCCTCAAGTCGTGATGTTGAAATCAATCCTTTGTCAAACAATGCATCCAAAGAACAATTGTTCAACTGGGCTGGTTGAATGTATTGGTTAAGCTGTTGTAGTTCTTTTAAGGTGGTGACACAGGGTCAGTTCCAGGGTGTCCACTCTGGGCTGCGATCTTTGCCATATCTCTGCAAATTTGGGATTCGCAAAAAATCTTCCCTAAAACAAGTGATTTAATTATATGTAAAGGGACTCTTGGACTATGTAATTCCTTAGGTGTGACGTAAATTGTGTTCTTTGGATCAACACATAGCATTGGCTCCTCCAAGTTATGTTGAGCCTTCTCAAATTGGACGTTGTTGAAAACTCCACTCGGCATGTCTTGCATTTAAAATTACCCTTTTGCCTATATGTTTGGCCATTACTTTGAGGTTGTGACTCAACTTTTTCATCCTTAGATAAATTATCCTCAGAATTGGACTCTTTAAGTTCAGGAGCAGGTGGTTGGTTCACTGTGAAATAAAAAAAAACAAAACATGTATAATGCCTAAAAAAAGATGTGTAATTAAAACTTGTGCCTTAAAATTTGTTAAGAAGTTAACAAACCTGGTTTATCTGGCACATCATAACCTGGAAAAATATATTTGCATGAAAAATATAACTGAAAAATTTTTAGCTGCTTATTTAAATTCAGATAACCATACACTGCACTTGGCCATGAAACAGACATACCATGGTTTTTCAAATGTGTTTTGAAGTCCACTGATCTCTTTACAGTTTTTGTGCAGTTAAAGCAGTGCCAGTGACACCATCAGTGCAGTAGCATGGTATGGTCAATTTATTTATAAAACAATAAAATAAGTGCACACACTGAGAAAACATTTATGGGAGGATTTAGTGATAAATGACTTGAGTACATTACCTGTGTGTTCTTCTGTGAAGAATATAGCAAATTTAAGATGCCTTCTTGCTAGATGTGTCTCCGTCATAATTACATCTCTGCAGTAAGGACATTCTTTGTCTGCACTCAAACTGAACAATTCTTCTTCAGTGGTGAACACAAATTTCCTCTTTAAAAAAAATAAATAGAAAAAAGATCATCATTTATAAATCATATAATTTATGATTTTTAATGGTTATTTTGTAAAGAAAAAATACTATAAATATTGAGGGATTGTTATAACAAAGAACAACAAATTTTGCAGCCTCTAATACTCTAAGCATTCCTCAGACAATATAAAACAAGTTGTCTCAATCATTACTGATGTCATCATTTTTAAGGTTAAATATAATTAAAAATTTATTTAAATCAAATAAATTTATTGATTTTACCCCTTGAGGCATAAATGGATGTTTTTGGAAACAAATGTCTAGACATCTTGACTGAATAACTAAAGCTCTATGTGGATATACAGCTTAAGTCAGAATTATTAGCCACCCTGAATTATCTGCCCCCTTGTTTATTTTTTCCCCAATTTCTGTGTAACAGAGAAAAGATTTTTTCAACACATTTCTAATTATAATAGTTCTAATAACTAATTTCTAAAAAACTGATTTATTTTATCTTTGTCATGATGACAGTAAATAATATTTGACTAGATATTTTCAAGACGCTTCTATACAGCTTAAAGTGACATTTAAAGGCTTAACTAGGTTAGGGTAATTAGGCAAGTTATTGTATAATGACGGTTTGTTCTGTAGACTATCAAAGAATATATAGCGTAAAGGGGCTAATAATTTTGACCTTAATGTATTTAAAAATAGCTGCTTTTATTCTAGCCAAAATAAAGCAAATAAGACTTTCTACTACGGTGGCCGGGAAGTGCAAAACAACATTACAAAGTGTGAAACACTTTTACAAAATTCGAGACAAATGTACATTTTGAAAAACATTTTTAACTATCATAAGACACAATTACATAGGAAAAATGATTTTACCATGGACGAATCAAATTTACATTTCAGAAAAAAATTAACAAGACGCAAAACACTTTTACCAGTCACGAAACAAATTTACAATTACAGATTCCTAACGGAAAGGGAATGTACCACACACCGGAAGTGACGCGGAATGTACCACACACCGGAAGTGACACGGGGAAAAGTGTTGTTGTCGTTGGTGGTGAGCGCGGTCAATTCGTGTTGTGGAGTACATGGTGTAAATACAGTTTATGGTGACCGAACATGGCCTGCGATCGAGGGTTGTTTTGCCCGTTTTGTGGCAAACACATGAGCAGCTTAACGCGGTTTGCTTTACGTGTGGTCGGTGTTTGGAGTTTCTAAAGGACGCGGACCAGACGGAGACACCAGACATACTGCATCAATGTGTCCAATATGTTAACGAGGGCCACTCGTACGCTGTAATCGTGGACATGATGTCAAGTCTACACGGTGTAAACATCTGCTTGAGAACTCTTAAAAGTAAACTGAACAAAGCCGGTGTTACGGTTTAACTGGTGTCCATGTTAACTGGTGACCCTTTCCAGATGTAAACTATCCACGTTTGCAGATTGGCAGATTCGTCACTTTTTCACATCAACAAAACATGCCCATACCAAATAAAGATTCTTATTACTTGGTGTCAGTGTCATTGTAAGCATTATTGATCTTTATATTTGTGTGGCAGAACAGTATATAACCAAAATTAATGTAAAGAGATGATTATAATTTATGTGTCATTAACGGGATTCGAACCCAAGTCAAAAGGTTCAGAACAAGTATCCAGCGACCTATCTAACTGGGCTACTCAGGACTACACACTGACGTCGGTTGTGATATTTTTATCATGGTTGATGGTTGTTAACTCGTGTTAGCTTGTTTTCTCTGTACTTGCGTTTACATGTTTCTACAAACTCTCACTATGATATTTTCTCAGAATAGCTCTAAATGACAAAACAATGTTTTATCGCCGTTGGTCAAACCATGAATTTTATAGTTGTAGACTCATATTATCCTGTGTCTACAAAGTCACACACAGGTACATTCCGCGTCACTTCCGGTGTGTGGTACATTCCCTTTCCGTTAGGAATCTGTAATTGTAAATTTGTTTCGTGACTGGTAAAAGTGTTTTGCGTCTTGTTAATTTTTTTCTAAAATGTAAATTTGTTTCGTCCATGGTAAAATCGTTTTTCCTATGTAATTGTGTCTTATGATGGGTAAAAATGTTTTTCAAAATGTACATTTGTCTCGAACTTTGTATAAGTGTTTCACACTTTGTAATGTTGTTTTGCACTTCCCGGCCACCGTATTCTACAGACGAAAAAATATTATTAGACATACTGTGAACATTGTCTTGCTCTGTTAAACATCATTTAGGAAATATTTAAAAAAAAAATCAAAGGGGGCTAATAATACTGACTTTACCTGCACACACACACACACACACACACACACACACACACACACACACACACACACACATATATATATATATATATATATATTCATTCATTCATTTTCTTGTCGGCTTTGTCCCTTGCGGGGTCGCCACAGCGGAATGAACCGCCAACTTATCCAGCACGATTTTACGCAGCGGATGCCCTTCCAGCCGCAACCCATCTCTGGGAACTTCCACACACACATTCACACTCATACACTATGGACAATTTAGCTTACCCAATTCACCTGTACTGCATGTCTTTGGACTGTGGGGGAAACCGGAGCACCCGGAGGAAACCCACGCGAACCCAGGGAGAACATGCAAACTCCACACAGAAACGCCAACTGACCCAGCCCAGCCGAGGTTCGAACCTGCGACCCAGCGACGTTCTTGCTGTGAGGCAACAGCACTACCTACTGCGCCACTGGGTTGCCCCTATATATATATATATATATATATATATATATATATATATATATATATATATATATATATATATATATATATATATATATATATATATATATATATATATATATATATATATATATATAGACCTTTAGATTGTGTTACTGGCTTTTATTTATTAAATATCTTTCTGGTAAAGGTAAACTGATTTTCTAATGAAAGCTTTTATTTTTTAAATAATAGTTTTATTTTCATAATTTTTCATACAGTGGGCTACAGATTTTAAACTACAGTCTCCTTAATTAATTTAAGCACGAATGGACCATCACCGAAATACATTATGGCCTTTTCTGCTTAACACGTATTAAGCGCATTTTAACTAATACATTTTTGTATGAAATACTATATAAAGTTGGTCTTAATACCAAATTCTTAAAGCTCTATGTGGATTTTAAATGCACCTAGTGACAAACTTACAAGTCATTGTTATTGACTAGCTTACTGTGTATGTACTTTTTTTCCTCTAATAATTTACCTATTTTATTTCTCTTATCTAGATCCCTTATATTTAAAACTGAGACAATCATATATGAACTTATATAAAGTTATTGCTAATGCAATTAAATATGCCTACTTATTTTTAATTCTAATAGTTGGGAAATATATGCAAATGGCCAAGATATAAAGTGTATATCTTGACAAGGTGTACAGTAAACAAGCTAAAAAACAGAACTAGGTTTTATAAGCTGTCAACTTTCCAAAACGATAAGGACACAACATTTATTTTAATTTTTTTTACGTTTTGAGCTTGTTTACTCTACAACAGATTTTGGGTGTTGTACAGCTAATTATGAAATTGGAAAATGTCAGAAAACAATCGGAGAGTTTGATTCAACCACTGAATGTTGGAAACTTAACTGAACACAAAACTTATTTATACTCGCCATCCGCTATTTTTTTTTATTAATAATTTTTTTATTTATTTATTGAATTCAAGGAAAATAACATCACGGCATTGAAGAGAAAATACAATACCAAAAGATTTGGAAAGAAAAGAAAAAAAAAACTTTACAAAGCCTCAGTCATTAAGAAAAAATATTATCATAAGCTTTAAGAAACAAATTATTCTTATTAATAAGCTTAAGAGATACAATATTGAACGAAATTTCAGCAAGAAAAGTATTACATCTAGGTATTTACAGTGTTCGCTAGTTGCTTGAGTGCGCGCGGCAACTGCGACGCCTAGTTTATACTCAACGCGTCCGCTAGTTCGCTTGAGTGCGCACAACATGTTTTCGGCTGGCGGAGCACATGAGCGAACAGTGCGCGCCGCGCCGCATGATTTGAGTTTATTATGAAACACTTTGAAAAGATTTTGTCTGAAACAGGTAAGACTGCACAGACATCTTTATGATTCGTGATCATAAAGATGTTTACATTACATTATACTTATGGCCTGTTTTTCTAGGCTGTAGGGGAGTGCGGGGCACAAAGTAACGCGGGGTTAAATGTAACACAGAGTTTTAAGGTATTTGCTCAGGGTTAATCATGGCATGCTTCCGAGGTTTTTCCCACAGTGTCGGCAGACGTCTTCCTGCCAATTATTGAACATTTTCGGCGAAATTTGGATGTGATACACAGGAAAAACCATTTTTGCAGCATAAAAGTATTTTTTATTACAGTCGATATTTTTTTTTATTTTGAAAAAATCAGTGAAAGTATCTATGTAAAATCCTATATTGTTGTGATCACCGTCTTCTAGGCTAAAAGATTAAACCATTTTGAAAGATGTATAAAACACACAGAGACTGCTAGCCAGATTTGAGTAAAACATGACACAGCGGGGCTAGTTGTAACAGGGTGTTACAATTAAGCCACACACTGTTGGACACCAATTAAACTAACAAAATATTTTTTTGAATTTTGAGTGTAATGTTGAGAACTTAAAAAAAAAAAAAAAAAAAAAAGGTTTTTAATAGAAAATATTGTTTTAATAGAAAAAAAAAAATATTTTATTGCTAATTATGCAAATAAATGCATTGCATAATAATGGATAAATGGATAATAATGCAAATAGACTCAAATGTGTTTATCCAATAAACAAGAAAATAAATAAACATACTGTGCTATGTAGAATAAAAAAAATGAGACAATTAATGAGGAAATATAGCTACTATTTAAAGTAAACTGAGTTTAAATTAATAGTGTGAAATCTGCCTTTATAAGCATGTGTTACAACTAACCCTCTGTCTGTTACAACTTGCCCTGTAGGTGGGGTAAATAGTAACATTTTTACTCCTGGCACTTTTGGCAATACTGCACAGAAACCATAGGTCCTGCGATCATAATTCCAGTGCTCATTTGTAGGAGAGGCTTGTGTGTTGTTGATAAAAAATATATGGTTTGTGTAACCCTGTTACGTTGTTCATTACTTGACCAAAACCAAAAAGTGTTACTTTGTGCCCCGCTCTCTCCTATTGGTGATAATGGTCAGGACTGTTGGACCATTATTGCCTTTTTAGCATATCAGTAGAGGACAAACTAGCCAGACAGTACTGTGTGAATTGTGGAGCCGGCTAAATCTAACAAAAAAAATAAAAAATGTCAGTATTTTTTAGTAAGTGTGCTTTTTTTGCTTTTATTCTTTCTATAATAAAAATTAGTGCTGGGCCGTTATCGGCGTTAACGTGGTGCGTTAACGCGAGACTGTTATCGTGCGATAAAAAAAATATCGCCGTTAATCTATTCTAAAAGTGGGGTGGGAGCTGGGTCTATTTTATGCAAGCTATGATGACTTTCACCTTGATATATTAGCGCGGACAAAACAGTGCCCTTCTGAATCAAATCAGCAGGATGCCTGACTCTAACTGCAGTTCGGCAGTTTCACTAACTCACGAACATTTCATTCATGCCATCGTGACAAACTGGGGTACTAGACGCAAATAAGGACTAAGGACTGGTGAGAGTGTCATAGAATTTAATAATGCACGCCAAATGGTAAGAAAAAAACTTCCGCATTTCACGATGTGTGTGTGTGTTTGTGTATGTGTGTGCGCGGTCCTTTACTGACAGCCGCGTGTGGATCTTGTTGGAAAACATGGCGAAAGGTCCTAAAGACCGCAGTGTTTACTTCTATAATGCCACTAATATCTGCATACTCCACATGTCTTAATTCCATTTCGGATTAAGTAATCAAAAATTGCTATTTAGAGCTTATGTAGGCTAACAGTTCAAAATTCATGTTTAACTGAATAAACAGTTAGTAAACACAAGTACATCTTATTGAACATCATTTATTTTCATCACCAATTATCATAGTAGAACATTTTCTCAAGCAGTTTGTGATGCACTTTGGAAACAGGAGATGAGCCCCTGGTTTAATGCGACACCCGGCTTGAGAAACCCGTTCTCAAAGACTTATTATTTGGGTAGCACACATATTCTGAATGCCTTCGGAAGAATTCAAATTAGCCATTTTAATCTAGATTAATCTAGATTAATTTTGAGATTAATCTAGATTAATCTAGATTTAAAAAATTAATCTATGCCCACCTATAATAAAAATACATTTGTAGAGCGACCCATGTTCTGTTGTCATTAATGTAATAAACTTTAATTGGTAGAACTGTCCAATATATGAACAAAAGCAAGTGATGCAACAAAGTTTGATTAAAATAAATCTCGAATTGTTTTGAAAATCTTTATAATCATTAAAATAATTTATGAAAATAATAAGTTTAGAAATCTTGAATAATATTAATAATGACGTAGTTCTGGAAACGTAGTTCCTACTTCTATGTTTATCCATCTGCAGCCTCGTTTCGTGACGTGCGCTTGCAGTCAGGTAAATCAGCCCTTAGACAGTACTTAACATTTTAGGTTGATCTCGGCAGAAGAGAGAAAATTTGCCTCTGGACTCTATAACTTCAAAATTTGATTTAGCTAAAAGAAACTTTAAAATGAGTAAAACTGAATGTAGGCCTACAGTGTAATACAAATGTATTATTTGGTGTTTGCATTTGAACTAAAGGCAAATTAATTACAAATACATTTACACCGCAAACTTTAACCCACTTCAGCAAAATTATTAGACTCATCAGCAACATTATGTGACTTCATGTGAATTTCTTATAAATGTACAGAAATGTGAAAAATATAGTGAGGGAGAATGTAGAAAAATGTCCCACTTACCTGCCATGACTGCGCAGAAATGTCTGATAGAAAAGGTTAACCTGAGAAAAACATACATGGGCTAAGCACCCAAAATTGTTTACAAACATAACAACGTATTTGTTACAAATTACGTAAATACGTATTGCATTTTTTTCACTTACCAGCTTCACACGCTTGTAAGATTATCCGATGATTTTCAGACTTTTTTTTCTTCTGAAATAAACACCTCGATCCGTGGCAAAGTTACAACCTAAGAGCCAATCACAAACGATGTTTCTCCAGCCAATTACAGACGATGTGATTCCAGCCAATCAATCGACAAAACACTAACCCCCACTTGTCAATCGCATGCTGTTGTTGTTGAAAATCACAGTTCTCGCCTTAAAACATGGGTTACTTTAGTTCATTGATCATGCCCATGAGACACACGAAGTAGATCTACAGTATAACTGAAAATAGCCTAAGCCTAACCACGTGGCAACAAAATGCATACATTTAATAAATGTATTGTTATAGGCTATTTGTCGAAATCCAAACACCAAGTCAGTCATGTTGGTATTTTTTTGCGAGCTGTGTTATAAATAAACATTGGATGTAATTATTTAGTGTAATCTAATATTATATCAGGCTTAATAGGCAACGTACAAAAATAAGTAAGCCTAAAGAATTTGTAAAAATTGTGAAAAGTTTTTAATTTAAAAGGAATTAACCATTAGGGGTGTGAACCTACACTGGTCTCACGGTTCGGTTCGGTTACGATTATCATGCCATCGATTCGGTTCAATTCGATATCTCGGTGCATCACAGTGCATTGACGATGCTTTCCATACATAATTAGATTTTTTCTTTACAACACAAGAAAAATTTTTTTTATTAAAACCTATGAATAGGTTTTTATTTATATAGGCCTATTATTTGTAATACAATTTTGTCTTTTAATACAAGCAGTAATATAAATGAACTGTACCTTTAATTTTACCTGCTCAAAAAAGGAAAAAAAAACACTCTTTGTGAATCCAATACATGCACAGAAGACAGCACGAGCATTCATAACAAATAAACTAATGTAAATATGATCCCGCTTGCTTTTTGAGCGCTGGCAAGTTCTTACACCCCTATGTTTGGTCATTGTCTTCACCCGCTCAGCTCAACAGAAAGGGCTGCGATTAGAAACGAAAGCCCCCCATGAGTGACGCGGGAAAATCAGCCGCGGGTCAAGGCCGTCACACACCGGATGCGCCGCTCAGTGCCGTGACACGGCGCGCATATGACAGTTGAAAGTATCGCACACCAGACGAGCACATTTGCAGGCTATTTAAAACGAAACTAATCAGATGGCGCTCTGTGGCGCGGCAGAATTATGAACAGTGTCCTGAGTCGTGGCTGGGTGCATTCAGAATTTCTGAAATGCGTGGCGCTGCGCGTCGCGTCACTTCTGGCGTGCGACCTGCTTCAGTCTATATGTGCATAATACATAATCAGGTAATCCGTAATAGAATAAATACAATACAATAAACTCGCACCACAGGCACGCTTGTGTCTGGATCTACAAGTATCTCTTTAACAGCCGACTCCGAGAGGAGAGGAAACTTTACCTCACGAACATGCCAATGGGTCAAATGCTCAAAGTTTGTGCGTGTGTGTGGGAGAGAGAGAGGGGCAGTGTCTGTGAAAGATTTGCTTTTTAAGTAGTAGGAGTGTTTTTATTTACTCACCCTCGCCTACTTCGCTATAGTATTCTACCGCGACATCGCGCATAGGGGATAAATGACGTCAGTGCGTAATAACCGGTTATGATTATTACTGAACCGATATCGAATTGTCCCCATCTGCATCGCGGTGCACCGAAGAAACGATTAATTTTGACACCCCTATTAACCATCAAATCTAACGATATGTTTGACGTTATTCAACACTGCACTTCATAGAAGCACGAAATATGCTGTGGTTTAAGTCTCGGAAGGCTATGCGTCAAACAAAGCAGCTGTAATTATGCCCTTCATTTTAGAGTAAAAAAAATTAAGAGTATTTGAATACCCGCACCCCGTGAAAATGTGGCACGTTAACCATTTTTGAAAGTGAGTGTTAAATAAATTGTTTAAATATGTATTATTCTTTTTTGCTTTTAAGTGGATATTTCGTATTTTTATTAATTTGTGATAAAAGAGGCCGACAGAAAATATGTGGGTCACGTAGAATTTTCATAGGCTACATTTTGTTGGAAAATTCTTGTTTTTTTAATTTATTAAAAAAAAAAAATATATATATATATATATATATATATATATATATATATATATATATATATATATATATATATATATATTTGTATCTTACTTTTGATACATTTATTGACCAATTGTTAATAAAATCAATAACAAGATAAAAATAAATGTGAGTGAAATGAAGTAAATGCAAGCAAAGACCACTACCATTCTTTTGCTGCCAGATCAAAAGGCAGACGTTTCATCAACTCGTCTCCACGAGAAGCACTAGCACATCTTTATATTCTATGTGCCAGACACCGAATGGCGCCGCCGGTGTACTCTCCTAGAAAAATCTGGAAATTACCTATAATAACCTGTGAAGGCGACGCGTCCACTAGTTCACTTGAGTGCGCGTGGCGAATGTGTCATTGTGGTTTTGGCTGGCGATGCATGCACACAACATTTTAAAGTATAAAGTATAATCAGACGAACAGTTCGTGCGGCACCGCATTTCATTTCAGTTGAATATGAAACACTTTGAAGAGATTTTGTCTGAACAGGTATCCGTCCATGCATGAGAAATAACCAAATGGTCAATAATTCTTGGCTAAAAATTGCAACAGCCATGGCAAAGAAAGTTTTGAAAAGCAGCGCTTTTTGGTGTTATGCGTTATCTATATTTTTAGGGTTAAACTACATGATTGTACCAACTTTTTGTGAATTTTTGGTAAAATTACTTATTTTTATTCATGCCATAATACAAATATTTGTAGAGCAACCCATGTTTGTTGTCATTAACGTGTTAATAAAGTTCAGTAGGTAGAACTATCCGAGATATGAACAAAAGCAAGTGATGCAACAAAGTTTGCTTTAAAAATCTTAAATGATTATAAAATCGTTTTATATATATATATATATATATATATATATATATATATATATATATATATATATATATATATATATGACCTTCTATGAGGAAACACTGCTGCAAATGTCAGTGACGGAACTAAATAGACCCTAAAGAATACTTATTTCATGAATTCCTCTAGATGAGAGCGCCAGGAGGACACGCGCCACACTCAGAATGTGATCGCGCTTGCAGGAGGAGGCATGCCCAGCGAGTGCGCTGGTGGATTTGCGAAGGTAGGCGTGACCAGCCAGTTGTGATCCTGCTTATTTGAACACCGTATGTGGAATTAACCTGACTAATTTACCCAATGTGTAATAGAAAGGGCCAGATGAGTATATTCATGATGGTAAATCCATATATAACGCTGCAGAGAAAGAGAAAGTGAAGGCGGTAAAGTCGGAGCTCCCTGGCTGGTGATGCAGCGAGCGTGTTGCAAACCCACCGGTCAGTTTAAGGGCTTTTTGAAGACCTTCTGGGAGGAAACACTGCTGCAAATGTCTGTGACGGAACTAAATAGACCCTAAAGAATACTCATTTCATGAATTCCTCTAGATAAGAGTGCCAGGAGGACACGCACCACACTCAGAATATGATCGCGCTTGCAGGAGGAGGCATGGCCAGCGAGTGTGCTGGTGGATTTGCGAAGGTAGCCGTGACCAGCCAGTTGTGACCCTGCTTATTTGAACACCGTATGTGGAATTAACCTGACTAGTTTACCCAATGTGTAATAGAAAAGGGCCAAATGAGTATATTCATGATGGTAAATCCATATATAAAGCTGCAGAGAAAGTTAAAGGGAACGCGTTAAACTCGGAGCTCCCTGTCTGCTGACTGCAAGCCGATTAGCGTCGATAATCCACCAGTCTTTTTAAGGGTTGTTTGAAGACCTTTATTGGAATAAATTTGCTGCAAATATAAGATATGTAAACCAGAATACCCTAAAGAATATACGTTTCATAAATTAATAATTTGATTCCCCAGAAAGAGAGCGCTAATTAGACCCTTAAGCGCTGCTTGACTGAGCTGCTTGGCGTTAGTACCAGCCAGTTGTATTCATCTATTTGAGCCCTGTATCTGTGATTAACCTGTTTAATGAGCACAATGTCTAAATGAAAAGCTCCATTACATTATTTTCAGAGAAATTAAAAGCAACCGAAGGAAACTCAGACCTTTCCATATTTTGTAGATTTGAGGACACTTTATTTGTGATGAACATTCTGAAAATGTCCCATGATGAAGAATAAACCCGTAAAAGTGTTCATATTGTTTATTGTTAAAAACATTTGATGCAATGAAAGGTCATATGACCTGACAGTTGCCAACTGCTACCAAGTAGCTACTGGTCAGACACCTGACCCACCAGCCAGTTGTTAATGGCCACCAACCAGTCACTGGTAGGCCACCTGACCCACCAGCCAGTTGTTAATGGCCACCAACCAGTCACTGGTAGGCCACCTGACCCACCAGCCAGTTGTTAATGGCCACCAACCAGGCTCTGGTTGGACACCTGACCCACCAGCCAGTTGTTAATGGCCACCAACCAGTCACTGGTCAGACACCTGACCCACCAGCCAGTTGTTAATGGCCACCAACCAGTCACTGGTCAGACACCTGACCCACCAGCCAGTTGTTAATGGCCACCAACCAGTCACTGGTCAGACACCTGACCCACCAGCCCGTTGTTAATGGCCACTAACCAGTCACTGGTCAGACACCTGACCCACCAGCCAGTTGTTAATGGCCACCAACCAGTCACTGGTTAGACACCTGACCCACCAGCCAGTTGTTAATGGCCACTAACCAGTCACTGGTAGGCCACCTGACCCACCAGCCAGTTGTTAATGACCACCAACCAGTCACTGGTCAGACACTTGACCCACCAGCCAGTTGCCAACAGCCACCAACCAGGCTCTGGTAGGTCACATGACCCACCTGCCAGTTGTCAACTGGCGGGTTAAATGCGGCTGCCACTGGCTGGTCATGCTACCCGACAGTTAGATACTGGCGGCTGCCACCAGCCACTGACAGGTCACGTGACCCGCCACTGGCGGCTCCTGCCAGCCAGTTGAAGATTGAACGCTGTTATTGTTGGGAGTGCTGGGACAGGAGAAGGGTGATGATTGTTGGCTGCCTTGCGCTTTAGTTGTTTTATTATTTAGTTATATTTTCTATTATCAAAATTGGCCTCCTAATTAATTTTAATTTGGATAAATTTAATTCTTATTTAATTTTTCCCCTTTATGTTAAATTGTTAAAGGTTATGACTTGAGACTTGCTTGTGACTTGCACATGTGTGACTTACTCCCACCTTTGAAAAATATAGCAGCTGATTTTTGGAGATTGTGGAACTTTCCAAACTGTGTTGGCAGCATAGACAGAAAACATGTCAACATAAAAGCACCACTGCACGGTGGGAGCGATTTCTTTAATTACAAGAGTGCACACTCCATTCTCCGTTCTGATGGCTACCTGTGATGCCAGATATCGCTTCACCATGGTAGATATTGGAGAATATGGACAGGAGAGCGATGGCAGTATCTTCAAGGAAAGCCAGTTTGGTTCTATGCTCCTTGAACATGAACTGAATCTACCCCCACCATCTTAACTTCCTGGAACAGAGGTCCAAGTTCCACTTGTAATAGTTGGCTATGCAGCTTTTTCCATACACCGCAATCTCATGCGTCCATTTCCAGGTATGTCATTAAAAGTTAATTTTATGTATACATAGTCTGTATTTTTATGTAACCGTCTGTGAGCATTAACTGTCATCAATGTGTGAGTGTTTACTTGTATGTTTTTATATTTACAGTTGAAGTGAGAATTATTAGCCCCCCTGAAATATTAGCCCCCCTGTTTTTTTTTTCCCCAATTTCTGTTTTACACAGAAGATTTTCTCAACAAATTTCTCAACATAATAGTTTTAATAACTCATTTCTAATAACCAATTTATTTTATATTTGCCATAATGGCAAAAGTACACACATACTTTACTTAAGTAGAAATTCAGATACTCATGTTTAAAACGACTCTGGTAAAAGTAGAAGTACTGACTACACTTTTGTACTTAAGTAAAAGTAAAGAAGTACCGCCTGAAAAATGTAAAAAAGTAAAAAGTACTCATTTCAACCACAGTCCCAAAGACATGCTGTATAGGCGAATAATAATTCAACTAAATTTGCAGTAGTTTATATGTGTATGTGTGAATGTGAATGTGTATGGGTGTTTCCCAGTACTGGGATGCTTCTGGAAAGGTATCCACTGCGTAAAAAAAATGCTGGAATAATTGGCGGTTCATTCTGCTGTGGCGACCCCTGATAAATCAGGGACGAAGCTGAAGGATAGCGAGTGAGATAGGTAGGTAATCATCCTGACGCAAACTCACAGTGTTCAGCATGTAGTTTTGCTGCTGTTAGATCAAGAACAACTGCTGCCATTCATGTTGATACACTCTGTCTATCTTAATAAATAATGTCTTACATTTTACACTGAATTCTGTCCAAAATATATTGATTTTTTTTTCTTTTGCTAAAATAAATACTTATCAGACATGACTGCAAACTATTTTTTTGCATTAGGCTAAAGCTGCTTATTCTCTTCAAAGAGGAGCTCTCATATATAACCCGCTATTTCATTGTTTTTTTTTTTTTTGTTTTTTTTGTTTTTTCAGGTATTGTGGTTCTTTTTTTTTTAATGAATAAACATTAATTCTGTTAGTTTTTCTCAGTCACTTTGGTCCATTACTCAGATCAGAATTGAAATTCTCAACTCACTGTTCAATCTTCAGATCATCATTGTGTCACTTGTGCACATCAGAAAAGCAGTTTCTCATTATCAGAATCAGAATCAGTTTTATTGCCAAGTGTGCTTCACACACACAAGGAATGTGTTTTGGCAACAGAAGCTTCCTGTATACATAAAGTGACAAGTGACAATACAAAATTAAATATGAGAAAAGAAAAAAGCGATAAACGTTAAACAGAGATGCATAAATAAAAAATATCTGGATGTTGAATTGTATGTACAGATATGTTGTAAATATACAGGTTAAGGTGCTGTGTACCAATGCGAATGGAGAAAGTATTGCATTGTATATTGTTATAAGGTGCTGTGTACAAGTGCGTATGAGAAAGTATTGCATGTTTATTGCACAGTAGGGGAATATTTGTTCATGAGGTAGATGGCCTGAGGAAAGAAACTTTTCCTGTGTCTGGCTGTTTTTGTGCTTGGTGCGAGGCATCCAGAGTGATTTTGCGAGCCCTTTTACTCACTCTGGAAGAGTACAGTTCTTGAAGTGTAGGAAATGTAGTGCCAGTGATTCGTTCAGCAGTCCGGACTATTCGCTGTAGTCTACGGAGGTCAGTTTTGGCAGCTGAGCTGAACCAGACGGTGATTGAAGTGCAGAGGATGGATTGGATGTCAGCTGAGTAGAACTGTACGAGCAGCTCCTGTGGCAGGTTGAACTTCCTCAGCTGACGAATGAAGTACAGTCTTTGCTGGGCTTTCTTCACCATAGAGTCTATGTGAATGTCCCACTTCAGATCCTGAGAGATGGTGGTGCCCAGGAACCTGATTGACTCTACTGCAGCCACAGTGCTGTTCATGATGGTAAGTGGGGGGAGTGCAGGGGGGTTTCTCCTAAAGTCCACTATCATCTCCACCGTTTTGAGCGAATTCAGCTCCAGGTTGTTGTATCTGCACCATAAAGCCAGCCGCTCCACCTCCTGTCTGTATGCAGACTTGGCACCGTTCCGGATGAGGCCGATAACAGTAGTGTCATCCGCAAACTTCAAGAGCTTAATGGAGGGGTCTTTTGCGGTGCAGTCGTTGGTGTACAGGGAGAAGAGCAGTGGGGATAGAACACATCCCTGGGGGGCACCAGTTCTGATGGTGCGGCTGTCGGATGTGATTTTGCCTATTCTGGCTAGCTGTTGTCTATCTGTCAGAAAGCTGGTGATCCATTGACAGACAAAGCTGGGGACAGACAGCTGGGTCAGTTTGTTCTCGAGCAGTGATGGGACGATGGTGTTAAAGGCATAACTAAAGTCCACAAACAGTATCCTTGCGTAGTTCCCTGGTTTGTCCAGATGTTGTAGGGTATAATGCAGTCCCATGTTGACTGCATCATTCACTGACCGGTTTGCTCTGTAGGCAAACTGCAGGGGGTCCAGCAAAGGTCCAGTGATGTCCTTCAGATATGCTAGCACCAGTCTTTTGAATGAATTCATGGCCACAGATGTTAGGGGAACAGCTCTGTAGTCATTGAGTCCTGTGATCTTTGGTTTCTTTGCTATTGGGATGATGATGGAGCATTTGAAGTAGGATGGAACTTTGCGCTGTTCCAGTGATCTGTTGAAGATCCGTGTGAAAATAGGAGCCAGCTGGTCGGCGCAGGTTCTCAGACAGGCTGGTGAAACACCGTCTGGACCTGGTGCTTTCCGTCTCTTCTGTTTACTGAAGATCTGACGCACATTATCCTCACTGATCTGAAGTGCAGGGGGGGGAGAGGCAGATGGCTGGAGGTGATGATGGCTGTGTAGGGAGATGGTCCGGGCGGGTGTGGGGTGTCTGGTCAGAGGTGTCAACTCTACAGTAGAACGTATTCAGCTCGTTTGCAAGATTTTTGTTGCTGTCGATGCTGGGGGGTGGTGTTTTAAAGTTGGTAAGGTCTTTCAGGCCTTTCCAAACTGATGCCGGGTCGTTGGCAGAAAACTGGTTTTGCAGCTTTTTGGCATAGCTCTTCTTAGCCACACCAATCTCCTTTGTCAGTGTGTTCCTGGCTTGATTGTACAAAAACCTGTTCCCACTCCTGTAGGCATCCTCTTTTGCCTGACGAAGCTGTCTAAGGTTGGTGTGAACCATGGTTTATCATTGTTAAATGATAAGTAGGTCCTGGTAGGGATGCATAACTCCTCACAGAAACTGATGTATGATGTTACAGTGTCTGTAAGCTCGTCCAGGTCAGTGGCTGCAGCTTCAAAAACACTCCAGTCCATGCATTCAAAACAGGCTTGTAAGACCTGCTCTGAGTCGTTGGTCCATCTCTTAACAGTCCTTAATACTGGCTAAGTAGTTTTAAGTTTTTGTCTGTAAGTTGGTATAAGATGAACCAGGCAGTGGTCAGAGAGTCCTAGAGCTGCTCTGGCGACAGAGCGATATGCATCCTTTATTGTGGTGTAGCAATGGTCCAAAATGTTATTGTCTCTGGTGGGGCATGTAATGTGCTGTTTGAATTTAGGCAGCTCATGTGTGAGTTTTGCCTGATTAAAGTCACCGAGAATTATAAAAACAGAGTCCGGGTGTCATTGTTCAGTCTCTGTGATCAGATCAGACAGCTGTTGTAACGCAGTACTCACGTGTGCTTGCGGTGGAATGTAAACACCAATGAGAATGAACGAGGAAAACTCCCTTGGTGCGTAAAACGGCTTGCAGTTAATAAAAAGTACTTCCACATCAGGACAGCACAACTTCTTTAACACAGTTACATCCGTACACCACCTCCTGTTGATGTAAAAGCATGTCCCACCACCCCGCGTTTTACCCGTTAACTCCATATCGCGATCTGCTCTGTACAGCTGAAAGTCCGGTAGGTGTAATGCGCTGTCCCGAATGGCTTCGTTCAGCCAGGTTTCTGTGAAACACAGCGCAGCAGAGTTGTTAAAGTTCTTGTTTTTGCGTGTGAGCAGAAGTAGTTCGTCCATTTTGTTAGGAAGAGAGCGGAGATTCGCCAGATGGATGCTAGGCAGCGCTGTTCTGAAGCCGCGCTGTCTCAGCCTGACGAGCGTGCTGGCTCGCTTCCCACGTCTGCGTGTCTTGTTGAGTTTCCACAAAGCAGCTGCTCCACCGACAACAATGTTCCGCAAAACGCCAGAGAAATCAAAATCCAGTTGGTGATTAGTTGGTGTGCACTGCCGAATGTTCAGCAGCTCGTCCCTGGTATAACTGATCATGTTAGATAAACTTAAAACAGGACAGACTAACAAAAACTGGAGAGCTCCACCGTGAGGCGGCCATCCGCGGTGCCATCTTGAGAAGTGTGTTTATGAACAAGTTGCAAATGTTTTTGTTCATCCATGCAAATGATTATGTGCAATTCTCTATAACGAAAGTAACGAGCGTGGTTTCAAAAATGTAAGAAGTAGAAAGTACAGATATTTGTGCAAAAATGTAAGAAGTAAAAAGTTGTCAAAAAAGTAAGTAGTGGAGTAAAGTACTGATACCAGAAAAAACTACTTAAGTACAGTAACGAAGTAACGAACTTCCCATCTCTGTATTTTACTAGATATTTTTCAAGACTCTTCTATACAGCTTAAAGTGACATTTTAAAGGCTTAACTAGGTTAATTAGGTTAACTAGGCCGGTTAGGGTAATTAGGCAAGTTATTGTATAATGATGGTTTGTTCTGTAGACTATCGAAAAAATATATAGCTTAAAGGGGCTAATAATTTTGACGTTAAAATGGCTTTTAAAAATTAACAGATTTTATTCTAGCCAAAATAAAACAAATAACTTTCTCCAGAAAAAAAAAATATTATCAGACATATTGTGAAAATTTCCTGAATCTGTTAAACACCATTTTGGAAATTCAAAAATTCAAGGGGGCTAATAATTCTACTTCAACTGTATATAAACAAACATACGTGTGTGTATACACACACACAGTAATAACAGTAATGGCCACATATACTGTATGATGTTTATATATAGAGTTATATACACAGATGTACTTATTCAAATATGTATTAATTTACTGGTTGGTTTAATTGTTTCCCTACATAGGACTACATCTGCCCTTGGCGAAGCAGATTTACAATTACCGCCACTCCAGAGCCAGACGGATAATTGAAAATGCTTTTGGGATTTTGGTGGCCAGATGGCAAATCCTTGGACGGCCACTGGAATGCCTGCCAGACAAAGCAGTGAACATTGTAAAAGCTTGCACAGTTTTGCACAATTTTCTTGCATACACGGATGAGGTCTGCACACCCAACAGCAGGTACATCCCTGTGAATTTTGCAGACTCCGATGCAACAGGTTAACCTCAGCTTGGAGAATTGCACAGAGTTGTGGCAGGGGACACACAACCGTTGGAACCCCTTGATGCACGCCAACGTTCAAGGTCCCACTCCACCAGAGCTGCAATTTTGGTGTGCGGAATGACCTGATGGTCTTATTTCCAGTCACCCCATGGAACTGTGCCATGGCAGAACCACATAGTGTGTTGTGGTCTACATGGCCAGTAAACTGTATAATTCTATTCATTTTATATGCCATCTTTATAAAATGTATAAATGACCACCATGTTAATAAACAACCTTTATAAAGCTGACAATATTGTTCTTGTTACTTGTGCAAGACAAAGATTACACATGCACGACTTAAAGAAATGTACAGAATTTGGCCAAATATGCGCTGACACTGCAGTGAAATTTATCTATTTTAAAACACTTGCAAAAGAGAACATTGTACAAAAATATGCTAAACAAAAGAAACCTCAATAGGTGCAAACTATGGCTACACAATATAAGAATTTGCAGCACAAAAGAGATGCAAACAAACAATTCAAACTATTTACAAAAAACTGGCAACAGTACCTTGAAGTATGTATATAAGTGTTCATTTCCTTTGCTGCCACTCAAACAATATTTTGCAAACGTCAAACATGGCCTGAGATTTGTGCTCATCGGAACCCGCATACCATTTACACATGCATACATGCTTGTTTTAACAAAAAAGTTGTCTTTGCAAGTAACAAATGCCATTTTCAATATGGAAGTATTGCTAAATTTTTTTAGTTGAATGCTAGATTTAAAACGATATGTAGGTTAAAAAACAACAACAAAGAACGTGCTTTAATTATATTTCCCTGTTTTTTTAAATGAGGGAGATGCGGTGGCACAGTAGGTAGTGTTGTCACCTCACAGCAGGAGGGTCGCTGGTTCGAGCCTCGCCTCGGCCAGTTGGCATTTCTGTGTGGAGTTTGCATGTTCTCCCCACGTTCGCATGGGTTTCCTCCGGGTGCTCCGGTTTCCCTCACAAGTCCAAAGATATGTGGTACAGGTGAATTGGGTAAGCTAAATTGTCCGTACTGTATGTGTGTGAATGAGTGTGTATGGTTGTTTCCCAGTGATATGTAGCAGCTGGAAGGACATCTGCTGCGTAAAACATATGCTGGATAAGTTGGCGGTTCATTCCACTGTGGCGACCCCAGATTAATAAAAAGGGACTAAGTCAAAAAGAAAATGAATGAATGCATGAATGAATGCTTTTTTAAATAATTTGAATTTCACAGTACCTTATATACGCTGAAATATAACAAAGGTTCATAAGAAAGGTGCTATAACGTTATTCACCCCAATATTTATGCTTATATTTACCAATTAGCCTCGTTAACTAATTGTATATAGACAGACTGATACGCAGGCTAGCCCAGATATAACAAAGGGATTCAGAAAGGGCATGCAATGTTTACAAATACAGTCATATATTTTCTATGTAGGGGAGCGTGGGGTACAAAGTAACACTTTTTGTTTTGACCAATTATCGACCAAAAGTAATAGGGTTAGACAAATGATATTTTTATACAGATAAAATTAAAGCCTCTCATACAAAGTAGCACAATTTGCATGTCCATTGGACTCACTGTTTCTTTACAATATTGCCAAAAGCGCCAGGAGTGAAATGTATGCGGGGTAAGTTGTAACAGACAGAGGGGTAGTTGTAACACTTACTCTAAATGTTAGTTTTTACTCATTTCAGCTACACAAATTCATTTTTAAAACTGTTTTTCCTCATATAACACTATTATATATAAAACTATTTTTATTAAACATTATACAACAGTATGTCCATTTATTAAAAAATAAAAACAAGACTAAGTGTAGACAATTTTTATTAATTTCAATAGAGAAATTTGACATTAAATTATGTAAAAAATCATAACTCAAAAGCCAAGGTTCCAACTTCACTGAAAAATGTATTATAACTAAATGTTTTTAAAATAACTGGTTTCAAACAATGATATAGGCTGAATTTAAACAAATTAAAGTTAAACATTACTACATTAAATTTATTTAAATTGTTTGCAACCACTTACCTTAAAATTTACTAAATCCAGTTAACATTTTTTTCAGTGTTAATGAAAGATTCATTTCATAACATTAAAAAAAACAAAAAACATTAAACACTTTTTAAATATTTGCTACTGTTAGCATAAATAAGGTAAAAAGAACAAATTTAAGATAACTTTTTAATCTATTTAAGTATGTAAAAATATGGGGGTTTTATCAGTGTTATTAAACAAACAATAAATATAACACAAACCGTTCATCGCACAGGAAATGAAAACATTTTCCACATTTTGCTGCATGCACGTTATGTAGAAACTGCACTCAATACAGCTTACTCTTCATCGCACAAATGACAGACATAATGTTCATATCCCTCAGTGCATAACTCATGTGCCCACCCATTACAAAAAACACATTTCACCCATTTCTCTCCAGGTGCAGAGGATCCAAAATCTTCTCCACACACAAGACAACTGTCTGAGTTGCTTGCTTTCATTTTTTTTTTTTCACAGCAAGGCTTTTTTTCTTGGGGGCTGGTTTTTTGCTTTCTTTACCTGCAACAACAGGTGTGTCTGTGAGGATGGCACTCACTACCCTCTTTTTTTGTCTTGGCAACTGTTTTTCGTGGAGGAGCCTTGGGGAAGGGCCTGACTAAAACAGGGTTGAATTTAGGTATGGAGAAGCCCTGGTGGACAGCGGACAAGCCCTGGTCGACAGCGGACAAGCCCTGGTGGACAGCGGACGAGCCCTGGTAGCCCGGATGGAGATCGAAGGAGCCCTGGTGAACAGCGGAGGAGCCCTGGTAGCCCTGGTGGAGATCGAAGGAGCCCTGGTGGACAGCGGAGGAGCCCTGGTTATGCAGGTGGCCCTTCTTGAATAAAATGCGCAAAAAAACGCTTGCGGGGAAAAACGAAGAAAGGAGGTATGGAATTCCCCAGGGCATTAATTGCTACTGCAACGGTCACAAGCTTTCCCCTTTCTCCTGATGTCATCGCACCAGTTTGGCGCACTCCTCTTCTAGCTATTATCTTGTCTGGCGTCTGTACAGTAGTAACACCAGTTTCATGTTGTACCGTTTTTACTTATAACCGTGGTGCCCTTCTTGCCATAAAAGAGGTAGTTTTAGTTGTAGTTTTAGCGAGACATGTTCTACAAACAATCCCAACAACAACGCTGACGATGTCTCCAACTACATTCCATAGTCACCGTGGAATTAATCTAGACAATCTGCGTCCTCTGGCTAAAACATCTCCACCGCCTTCGGTATCGTTATTAACACCGTCGAGAATGGCCTTGCTAAATGCATGCTCGTTGGTGAATAAGACTTTTTTGCTCAATAACTTTTTCTCTGATCAAAATTTGGATTGTATGTTCATCACGGAATCCTGGGTTAAGGTAGGAGACCTCACTCCTTTCTCTGACTTACTCCCGATTGACTGCTCCTTTTTTAAATCACCGCGTCTAAACGGCTGCGGGGGTGGACTAGTAACTGTTTTATTTATCATCTCGCTGTCGGCTGCTTCTAGATTTAAGCTTCAATAGCTTCGAAGTCCAACTACTTCATTTAGACTGGAACGGCCCGTTATGTATAGGTGTGATCTATCGTCCACCTCACTCCACAAAAGATTTCACCGGCAACTTGACTATTTCTTATGATTGTTTCAAATTAGTAGGCAATTTTAATACCCACATTTGCTGTCAATCTAACTCTTTTGCTCAAGATTTTATCAATCTGTTGGATGCCTTTGGTATCACACAATGGATACATGAACCCACCCATATTCTGGGCCACACACTGGATCTCCTTTTATCTTTTGGCATTGAGCTGTCTGACATTGTACTCTTTGAATTTTTGATGTCCGATCACATACCTATTTTATTTACGCCGTCCCTTCCGAAGATCGCTTATTGCCCTAATACGCCCACCATGCTGTCAAGAATCTACTCTCCCAATTTTAGCTTGGATTTTAATCACTGTTTCACTGATTTTTACGTCAAATCGTGCCTAGATCTCCCCTTATCAGATCTGGATGCTGAACAACATCTTGATCTGTTGTACTCTGTCTGTCAAATGGCTGCTAACAAAACTGCACCCCTGAAATTGTGCAGACGAAAAATAAAAGCTGAACCCTGGAAAACGTCAGAGACATGCACCTTAAAACTAAAATATAGACAAGCTGAACGTAAATGGAAAAAGGACAGACTTACCATCTCCCTTCAACTTTTTAGATCTGCTTTGTTTTTTTATCAGTCAGCTATGAAACAAGCAAAAGCTGCTTATTTTGCCAATTTAATTGAGTCAAATCACTCTAAACCTAAAGCACTTTTTGCTGTTCAGTCTGTTGTAAATCCTCCAGTGAATGTGCTATCTGACGCTTCTTCCTCTCTGTGTGAGAGCTTCTTGAACTATTTCAGTGACAAAATTACAGTTTTAAGGTCAAAATTGAGCTTATCTGGGGTTTCAGTGGATCTCTCAAACTGCCATCTCCCAGTATCTGTTTTTACTACTTTTTCTCCTGTTACTTTTAGCGAATCTGGAGTCTGTAATTTCAAAATTAAAACCCACTTTTGGCCCTGGCAAAATTTTCCACCCTCGATTTTATACCTTGCTCTTTGTATCTATGGGCCCGGTCTTGCTCACTGTTATTAACAAGTGCCTTACGGCCGGTACTTTGCTGGCCAGCTTAAAGACCGCTATTGTCACACCTTTGCTCAAGAAGGCCTCACTAAATCCATCTGATCTCAAAAACTTTAGACCCATTTCCTCCTTACCTTTCATCTCAAAAATTGTAGAAAAAAAATTGTACTTAATCGGTTACAATCTTTTCTATCCCAGAATGGTATCGCTGAGCCTTTTCAATCTGGCTTTAGGCCGGCTCATAGCACTGAATCCGCTCTTTTAAGAGTTCTGAATGACATCTATCTCACTGATGCTGGTAATCATGTGGCCTTAATTTTGCTGGATTTATCTGCAGCCTTCGATACCATTGACCACTCTGTGTTAGTATCTCAGCTAGAGTCCTGGGTTGGGCTGAGGGGTACAGTGCTGAAATGGTTTAAATCATACATCTCCGACAGGAAGTTTTCGGTCAAAATTGGAAACTTTTCCTTCTCCATGGCACCGTTAATGTGTGGTCTTCCCCAAAGCTCGATTTTAGCACCTTCACTCCTCTCTCTCTATATGGTCCCATTAGGTTCTATTTTTAGGAAATATGGCCTGCACTTTCATCTTTATGCAGATGACACACAAATCTATTTGTCACTCAGAAAGGAAAATGAGTCCTCTGCTGTGAATTCCCTGTCCCTGTGCCTGGAGGAGGTAAAAGCATGGCTTTCTGAGAATTTTTTTTATTTTTAGATGAAGAGAAGACTGAGGTTATTTATATTTGGGCCCAATGATTTATCAGATTGTAAACGCCCCAGGTTGGGCAACCTGGAGGAGTTTAGATCACCCCAGGTACGTAACCTAGGCATAACATTAGACCAGAACCTAAAATTTGATAAACATATCTCAAATGTGGTTGCAAATAGTTTCTACTAACTCCGTCTCTTTCCAAAATTAAATCCTCTCTTCCTTCACACTCTCTAGAAATTGCTATACACGCGCTTATAACCTCTCGGTTGGATTATTATAACTCTCCCTATTTTGGCCTCCCTAAGTCTCAGATTGCTCGTCTACAGTTAGTGCAAAACGCAGCAGCTAGACTTTTAACAAAAAGCCAGAAATATTCACGTTACTCCTATTTTAAGGTCTCTCCATTGGTTACCAGTGACGCAAAGAATCTAATTTAATATCCTGCTCTTTGTGTATAAAGCCCTACATGGTCTGGGCCCCCATTACCTATCTTAGCTTTTGAAGCATAAGTCCTTCCTTTCCGGGGGTGGGGGGTCGGGGCTGGGATGGGGGATCAAAACAGTCTTGTTCTTAATCCTGTCACTGTGGTCAACTGTGGTAGCATTTTTTAATTAAGCAGAAGGGGGGAGAGGAAGGAAATGTACATGTGTGTATGTATACAGTATGTATACTTTACACTTTTATGCTTTCTCCTATTATGTGCCTATTGCTGTTACTGTTTTTATGCTCTTACCGTTTGTTTATTTATCTTATTTTACTTATTTTTATTTATTTTTTCTCTCTCTCTGTTAAGCACTTTGTGCAGCCTTGTGGCAGTTGAAAACGTGCTATATAAATAAATTGAACTTGAACTTCATCCATGTTTCAGATATTGTTAGGTGTGAAACTGTGTGTGGTGTAGACAGTATTTAAGTTATTAAAAAAAGTGTTCAACAGTGTGAACATTAAAACTAGAGGCTCTTGCCACACTGGTGGCCTGGTTTTCTGATGGACAGAGATTGGTTCCTCTTTAGGAAACCAGTAAGCCAGTCTCTTCCAGCCATCTGAGATTTGGACCAGGATTCTGGAAATGTGCACTGGAACTGGACGGCACACTGAAATTTTTCTCACCTGAAAAATTAACAAAAAAATAAGCATGGTTTTACATCCTAAAATTATCAAATGGTGTGCACACACACACACAACCAGAAACACAGTTTTTTAAAGAATCATCTGTTCACATGAAAAGGTATATTTAAAAAAAAATCAAAATGAAAACTATTTTAAATGGTAAAAATAGTTCACCATTTTGTGGCTTTCCTGTATTTCTTCAAAAAACATCCACAACAATAAATTTTCTGATCTAAATTGCATATTCCAAATTAAACTAGCTTAACATCCTACCTCCTTGGGACCGAGCCCATAGCATATTGATGCTGCACGGGTCAAATAACCAACTAGTTGCTCCTCTTGCTCTTGTGTAAAGATCTTTCTGTGTGACGAATAACCCACTGGTGGAGGTGGTGGGTTATTACCTGCATGCCGTTCCTCTAATTTCCTTTTCCTAGTCAGAAAATGATGTAGAGTAACGTGGCAGATCCCGTAAGCCATTGCCACACTTTGCACAGACCTATTTCTGTCTACCTCACTGGGCGCTAAACTCAACACCTCTCTTGTGACACCCCTAGAGGTGGACCTTTTACGATGTCTAACCCTGTAAATAAAACAAATACAACAAGTTTTTTGTGGAAACTATTATAAATAATTTGAGACTTTCCGTCATAAATGTAGTCTGCGCAATGTGCGGGTCAGTTGTAACACGGCGTTACAACTAACCCCAGTGTGTCATGTTTACCTCAGGACTGGCTAGCAGTCACAACATGTTTTTTACATATTTCAAAATGGTATTATATTTTAGCCAAAAAAATGGCAATCACGAAGATATAAGTTTGAAATAGCACACTTTCACAGATTCTTTTAAAATCAAAAAATAAGTAGGACAAAAAATAATACTTACATGGGGGCAAAAGCGTTTTTCTTGTACTAATCCGCACTTTGTTCAATCCTCTTGCAAAATGGTGAGAAGCCGTCTCCGCCAGTGTTGTGAAAAGCCAGGAAGTACATCACGATCAACCTTGTGCAACTACCTTAAAACTCCGTGTTACATTTAACCCCGCGTTACTTTGTGCCCCGCGCTCCCCTAGCTTTGCTAGATATATTGTTAGAATAAACAAAACAAAGGACATACATTTTCATTTGTATTTTACTCATATATTTAGCATTTTAGCATAGCTAACGTTGCCTTTTGTTGTTAGATAGTTGTTAGATAGTTAACCTAAACACTACACAGGGGTTCACAAAGGACCGTTTATATTTACCTTATCACTATAGTTTGCTCCTCGTGGCCATTTTTTTTCCGGAGGCGAACGTATTTATATCTCGTACTCTTCCATCGCCTCATACATTCAGCGACCTCCAAACCTACGTTACAAGAAATTTCCCTCCACGAATTTGCTGCCATCTGACTGTCTTTATATTCAGCTGAAGATGAGTCATATAGATGGCTGTATTTCCTAACCTCTTTTATAATTCTTTCTGTCAGCTGATTCATGTTTGTCTTTGCGGCAGTTCAGATTTTTAAAAAACGCTATCAGGCTGACCAATCACAGAGTCTACGCTAGGCGTTGTTGCGACGTGTAGTTAGATTTTTTGAGAGGTGCACATCAACATCGCCAACAACCACGGTGAGGGCTATATACTTCCGCTTGATGCAGAAGTATAAATCAGCCTTAAGTCTCCAGCTCTTTTGATTAACGGTGGCTTGTACAGTGCTCTCCATTCTGGCTTAACATCATCACTCATCTTAAAAACATTCCGCCATGGTGTATCAACTCTTTCATGCAATGCTTTTTTGTTAAAAGATTTTACACAAGCTCTATACAATTTTTCTTTTCATTACATTTATACAAGTCTGATTGCAAAAAAAAAAAACCTTTAAAATCACCTAAATCTGGTGAAATAAGCAGATTTGGAAATGGGTCTTTTTCTTTAGGTATACATTTTTCTTTTCAATAACTTTGTATCATATTTAATTCTGTTACTGTAAAAGCAGACTTTAACTTCTGTAGCTCCTGAGTGACAACTCGAATTGATCTGACATTTACAAAATCAGCAAGGTCTTCAATTCTTTTTTTAATTTGAGCCAGCTACTCTGACTAAACATTCAGCTGTAACAATCTTACACTTAATGAATTCTTCAGTCATTGTCTCACATGTACTTAAAATGTCCAACCATGATCCATGAGTCAGGAGTTTTTTTAGTAACCAGAAAAAGAACAATGTAGAGTTATTTGTTTTTGTTTGGAAGAGATTCCAAACTTTAAAAAGATTCTTATAAAACTCTGGCATTTTGGACGCATTCATTTTCTTGGGGTCCAGCAAGAACAAAGACTTGTCCAAGCACAGTCCTTCAACAGTCTTAAAAATCGTACTGGCCATGGGATAAACTACACAGGATAAACTGACAGTGCTGATGACCTTAGGTACACCTCATGAGCTTTATTCGGTGTTAAATGCAAACAATGTGAGTTTAAATGCCATTTTACATGACATTTATTGCCATATACAGAAAGCAGCAGCAGATCGTTCACCTTAGATCTTGAAAATAAAATAAACCGTCTGAAATTTAACTTTAAAACTCTGAAATAATGCAAACCAACACATAGTCATTCAGCATGTACATTTAATAATGTTAAACAGGTTTAATATGTATTAATTAGTATAAACCTGACCATTTCGTGAGCGAGTTCACATTCTGAATGGCTGTCTTTAAATTTCTGTTCGTCTGGTGCAAACAGCCAAATTGCTAAGCACTGCAAATCTCATCATGTAGCTTGTTTTTAGGACACTGGGTTATAATGTAACCTGCTCACCTAATGTTTACACTCGTAATATTTATATTAATTGCTAACTAATAACCACCTCATGTGGAATTGTGCATCCGCGTATCATTTTGGGGTTGCTACTGTCCACCGGATGTTGCATTTTGAGCCTTCCTGACTGACTGAATGAATGAATGAAATATGCGGTTTTTCATCAAGGCAACCTGGTGTGCTGAAATATACAGTAATTGGCTAAACTGGCATTGCGCTAGTTAAATGACGAAAACAAGACAGCCATTCTGGCACGGAAAACACATTTTCAAAGCAGAACATCTGACTTCAGCATTGTTTTTCAACACCCCTGTCTCACCCCACGACATGTCTTAAAAGGTGCACATAAGCCACCATTAATTTTAATACACTTTCAATGTCTTTGTATAAAACTTTAATATAACTAATAAAATCTAAATTAAAAACAAATGCTTCTAAAGTTTTCCACATGTAGTCATGTTCTACACGATCAAATGCTTTTTCTTGATCTAAGGAAATCAAACACATATCTACACCCAATAATTTTGAAATATCTAATAAATCTCTTATTAAATAGATGTTGTCAAAAATTGATCGACCAGCACACATTAGGACTGACTGGGATAGATTACTTCCTCCAAAACTCTTCCTAGCCTAATAGCTAAAACTTTGGATAACATTTTATAGTCAGAACACAACAAGGATACAGGTTGCCAGTTTTTTATGTTTCTCACACTGCCTTTTTTTGGCAAAAGGGTAAGGATTGCTCTTCTACAACTCTGACTGGCAGAAGTCCTCCGACTAAACTGTCACTGAGAACTTCCAGCAAGTCCTCTCCTATCATTGGCCAAAAATAGTTGTAGAACTCCACTGGGATTCCATCTATCCCAGGAGATTTGTCATTCTCCATACTTTAGAGAGCTTCATGCAGTTCTCTAATGCTTATAGCGCTCTTGAGCATTGCATTAGAATCTTCAGAGACTTTTGGCAGTTCCTCATGAAAACACTGTTCTATAACCTGATCACTTTTGTGTTCACAACTATAAAGCTTTTCATAAAAACCATTGGCACGTTTCTGAATTTCACTAGGATTTGATAAAAGAGAACCAGTCTCAGAAAATAAAGAATGTATAACAAGTTTCTGACTGTTTTTTTTTCTCCAGACTAATTTTGAAGACTAATGATTTCAGAAGAATTTTGATGGCACATCCATTTGATCTATATCATTAAACCGTGATCGGACCAGTGCCCCTTGTGCCTTTACTCTTTGTATGTCTGATAAAAGAGATTTCTTTAAAAAAAAAGGTCTTCGATGTGGGATAAATTTATATTAAAATGCCAGTATGAACTTTTCAGTTTGACAGTATTCAAAATTGCTACACATGTGATCAAACTGTGATCAGAAAAACCAACTGGAGTTAAAAATGCTAAGATGGTGCTTAAAACAATAAAATCTGTCTAATCTTGCTAGTGACAACATGTTATCATGGGAATGTAGCCATGTATATTGTTTTACATTTTCATTTAAGTTCCTCCAAATGTCACGTAAATCATTTAATTTAGTTATCTGAATTAACCTTTTACGTGAAAGCATGTGCAGTTCTATATGATTTCTCTCAATATTGTTTTCTGTACAGTTGAAAACTCCTCCCAGAAATAAGTATTCATATATAAGTAAACAAAAATAACCAAAACACTGCCATTCATTAAAATCAAGCAACAAAAATCAGTCCAAGGCACTCGAAAAATGTGAAAAATTTAAAAAGGCTTTATTCACATGGCCAATTCCTAATAAAACCAACGCGTTTCGGCAGAGAACTGCCTTCATCAGGATAACAGTGATCAGGTGCTTCTAGAGTTTCTTTTAAGTGATACGGTCACATGACTCATTTAAATATCTCAACAACACTCAAAAAATATAACAAACAAAGTCAACTACCATCATTAATGATGAAACAGGGCATATATGCAGACACAAGCATAAATAAGTAAATATATAGGACAGAGTAGTAAAAATGTACAGATCAATACTCTTAAACATGGCTTGTACACTTATACACACAAGGATATGCACATACACACACATATACATACACACACACACATATATATATACATACACGCATACATACATATATATATATATATATATATATATATATATATATATATATATATATATATATATATATATACATGCATACATACATACAAATATACATATATATACATACATACATACACATACATACACACATACATACATATACAAATACACATACATATACCCACACACAAATGCATATCAGTGGTAATGAATCGATTACAGAACCTGCTTCAAAATTTGTGGACTATTTTATAAAATCGATAGCTAAAGATCTGCCCTCTTTCATTCAGAACACAACCCAGGTATTAAACACTATTGAAAAAATACAGTGTGCTGAAACATGTATATTGGCAACCATGGATGTTGAATCATTATATACAAATATAGATCACGAAGAAGGTCTAGAAGCATTGTTATACTATCTAGAAAAGAGACCACAGTCAGAAAAACCACCAACATGTTTTATTTTACAGTTGGCTGAATGGACATTGAAAAATCATGTTTTTTTTGTTTCAAGATCAATTTTATAAACAGTGTATAGGCAACTCTTTTGGAGTTGTTGCTGTGTAAAGGCGAAAGTAGACTTTAGGTGCTGATGCAGCTCTTCCAGGTACTGGTGAGTTGTATAGGCGGTGACGAGATTCATGTCACCTGGTTGGTACAGCAGGTGTAATGGGAGTGTCATCTGTCGTCCTGTCATCATCTCGAACGGGGGTATCCCTGTAAAGCGATGAGGGGTGGCCCTGATTGCCATCAGTACAAGAGGGAGCTTGATGTCCCAGTCCTTTTGATTGACAGACACATACTTTTTCAACATGCTGACCACTGTCCTGTTAGTGCGTTCCACTTGACCAGAGGAGATTGGGTGGTGGCTTATATGAAGCTTGGCTTGAATTCCCAGAAGTTTCCACACTTCCTGCATGACTTCGGCTGTAAAGTGGGTTCCTCGGTCAGAGTTGACTCCAAAAGGCAGGCCGAATCTTGAGAAGATGTGGTTCATTAACAGACACGCCGTAGTTTCTGCTGTATCATTGGGAGCTGGGAGACATTCGACCCATTTTGTGAATTCGCAGACTACTGTCAGGAAGGATTTGTTGCCCTGCGTCGAGTGTGGCAAAAGTCCTACCCAGTCAATTTGGAGGTCTGACCATGGGAAGGTCATTCCTTTCCTTTGCAACGGTGCTCAGTAGTTTGGGTTTGCTGGTTGGAATTGGCAACACACCAGGCATCCTTTTACGTACTCCCCTACATCCTGTTGCATGCCAGGCCAATATGCTACTTGTTTGAGCATTTCGTAGGTGGCTTTGCGGCCATGATGTCCAGCGCATGGTGCATCGTGGGCGTACATCAGCATCATCCCCCTCTGGCCACGAGGTATGACGAGCCGTGGTTGAGTGAGTACTTCGGGGACATATGTGAGTATGCCATCAGTGAGATGCAGCAGGTGCTTGATAGCGTTGAGGTGACGAAGCTCAGAGGACTTGGCCAGGTCAGCGGCTGAGAGTGGAGTAGCCACAGGGTCAGAGATGTGAGCGACCATAGTTTGTAGAACTGCATCAGAAGCTTGAAGGGTGACAAGATCAGTAGCAGCAAACTGTGGTGAGAGCAAGTTGGGAGGAGGCGAGGTTTTGCACATTTGCGGTGTGCTGTCGGGCGGTAATGGCTGACACATCTGGGTTGGGTGGGTGGGGCTGAAGTGTCCAAGGCTCTCCATGTAATGCGCCTGCTTTGGCGAGGGCGTCCATTTAGTCATTGAAGTCTTTATCCTGCCCAGGTTGGCGTGAATGTCCACGGACCTTTTTCCAATAAACGAGCATGTCGTGTTTGGTAACAATAGAGTCGCATGACTGGAAGAGTTCTTGATGAAGAACAGCTTTGTTGTTAGCTGTCTTAAAGCCATTTTGTTTCCATCCCACTAGATGGCATGTGAAGCTCAATCGAGCGTAATTTGAATGGGTGCAGATGAGGAGTTCTCTGATGTTGTGAGATGCAGCTAGTTGCAGTGTGATGAGAACAGCTGCGATTTCTGCATACTGTGAGTGAGGGCCGAGTTTGAATTGTTGTGGGGGGCAGGGGTAATCATTGAGCCAGACCACGCCCGCTCCAGCTTTCAAGTTGCCCTGGTGATTGTATGAGCAGCCATCAACATATGCAGTGGTCATTCCTTCACATACGTTCTCCTAAAAGTATCTATGATTCGTCAGTTGTGGGGGGTACTGGATCTTTGGGCTCTGCTGAGGTGCACGGCATGTCAGTCGAGCAGTTCTGGCAGGTTGCTAGCCCATTTCCTAGGGACGATTTGTGGTTTTGAGCATATCTTGCCTCAACATCCCGTCCTTGAAGTGCCATTAGCCAGGTAGCTATGCGTGCATTGGTGAGCACACCATCTCTGATCCGCTGGCTGTTGAGGAAGGTCACTGGCTGGTGGCGTGTCTCTATGAACACTTTCTGTGCTCCAATGTAGTTGGAGAAATGCTGGATGGCCCACACAGTGCACAGTAAATACTTTTCACAATCTGAGTACTTGCATTCTGGGGGAAGCAGGGTTTTGCTGGCATAGGCGACCACTCGCTTGTCTTTGTCGTGGAGCTGGTACAGCCCTGCGCTGAGGCAATGCTTAGAGAAACCTGCATCCAGGTAGAACTCCTTCCTTGGGTCTGGGTAGGCTAGGCATGGAGCAGAGCACAGGCGTTGTTTAAGTCTATATCTTCAGATGCTTGAAATCAATTAGAGGTTCGAATCGGTTCAGCAAATCTTTTGCTATGAGGAGTGGGTACGTGTTGAGTGGTGACATGTACACTGGGTGAACAAGGCTCATTGGTCCCACTGTCGGGTGGAGTGGGGCAAGCTGTTTCAGCTGTAGGCCAGTGTGGGAGTAGGCTTGGAGGTTTAGTTCACACTTTTGAAGTCTGAGAGTTCTGTTGGTTCTCGTGGCTCTTTCTTGGACTTCTTTTGACTAGTTTGGTTGACATTAGGGTGATGTCAGCTCCTGTGTCCACGAGAGCTTCGACTTGGACTTGGCGTTCGATGATGATAGACAGGTATAATTTCCTTGCTACACCTCTTTTGATGAGGTCACCCAATAGTTGAGGGACAGGAGTTTGGCATGGGAAAGGTAGGATTTCAGGGCTGGCTTGAGGTTTGTCGGAGGAGTGGCAGACGACCAGAATGGCACTTTCAGGAATTTGTGGCAGTTCATCTGCAGGTGTCTGTGGGATGCTGCTGTGATCTGCTGTGGAGTTCGTGCTTAACTCCATAGCTGGGCGTTCGAACATGTTTCCTTGAGGTTTCACTTGAGGTAGTTGCAGGTATGGCTAGTTGAGAGTGAGGGGGTACAGTGCTATTCTCAGAGTTCCAAAATAGGCACGTCTGAGTCGGCTCTAATATGCGTGAGGGGGCTCGTTACGGCCTTGCTTCATCTCAAGTGCAGCCACCAGTCCTCTCTCCAATTCGGGGTCAGTGAATTCTTTGAAGAGGGCTTCTTGGAGTAGGAGGTAATCATTCTTTATGTGAGCTGGCTGTCGGTCTAGGAAGCTGCGTACTTCAGGGCTGGATGTAGCTCGAAGCAGGTAAAGTCTATCTTTGTCTGAGACATTGGGTCTCATTTCCAGGTGGAAATCAATGTCTTGCAGATAGGCGTTGTGGGGACTTAACAATGCAGACACCAATAACTGAGTCGACACCTGTGATCAGAATCATTTTGAACGAGAGCCATTTTGTTCTCTGACCAAAATCAGAAGGTCAGGCCACATTTGTTGCAGTACAGAGCAGGAAGCTGAAGCCTTGCGGCTATGGGCCTCATGACTGGTTCATCATCAGTTAAGTGTCATCGGACCCACTATCCTGATCAAGTTTAGATCATCCTCAAAACGACAATAGTGGACTTTTAATAAAATGTCATGTTATTGCTCTTGTATGACACCTGAATCCTGTATATGTTAAGAATGCATTAATCATGGGTAACCATTATGCTTTGAGTTATCACAACGTACCATTATGTGTATGTTATTTGAGATGAATGAGTGAAAACCTTTCCATTTCTTTCATTCCTTTTTAATTATAGATATGTAAAATGTATCATGTTCATATTATATGTATGCTTAATACTATATGTCTAAGCACCATGGCTCATGTGAGTGAGTCACGCCAAAGTTGCACGTGCTAACATGGGACTGCCATGCAGATCCACGGACAATGCCTTATTGATCCAGCTCTATTAGGGGCCCGAAACATTGGTGGTTAAAACCCATCACCCCAATGCGGAGTAAAGCAGAGTCTAAGCAAGCAGAGCAGAGTACAGTTGTCCAGTCCAACAGAGTTGCACCAGCAGCAGCTGTTGAGAAGTGGAGATGCTCCACTTCCAGGACAACTCTTCTCCAGGTCCAGTCCAGCCGGACTTGGACATTAAGATGGGATAAGACCAGCCTCAAACTTCCCCATCTTCTGTTTACTCTTCTTTCTTTTCTTTTCGTCGATAGTCTAGTTAAGTTAAGTTGCGTCGCAAAACCCGTCAACACGACAACAGTTTGGCCGTCTCCAACTTAAACTACCGGACTTCACTTCATCACCAGCCTCAAAGACGTCACTACAACGACCAAACCAACCACCAGTGAACTCATGTGGGAATCCAGCTCCACAGAGGGACTTCCCCACATCACTAAGCAAAGCAAGTACATCTCCAGATCCATTGCTGAACTGGTGTATGATCTGCTAGTCATGTTAAATGATAGATAACCCTGTCTAAGAAACAGTAAAGGTTGAATTGATTATTTGGTTCGCTTGGTTAGGTTTTACATCTTGAGGTTTTACATCACATCTCTTCTAAACTCTTCTTTCCTTCTATTCCTTGTCTGCAACCAGTATGAATGCGTGTGTGTATGTTTGTTTTTGTTAGTTTTGTTTGTAGTCAATAAAGTCTCTTTTGTATTGAAAGGAAAGTGGCCTGTGTATACTTATTGTAGGGCCTCGCACACGTAATACACAATTATGTAGTGCGTTAACTTTAAATTAGCTCAAAGGGAATATAACAGAATTTAAAGCGGCTCCAAAAAGAATCGACTCTCTTGAACTGAACAAACGACTCGTCCAGCGCTCGTTTGAACAGACAGGGCTGTTGACTCAAAAATGAATATTACTATTCGAACTAAAGCAAAACACTTTATATTTAAGCAGGGTACCAAGATCAAGGTATAAGGCATTAGCTTAAAAGTATACACAGGTCACTTTCCTTTCAATACAAAAGAGACTTTATTGACTACAAACTAACAAAAACACACATACACACGCGCATTCATACTGGTTGCAGACAAGGAATAGAAGGAAAGAAGAGTTTAGGAGAGATGTGATGTAAAACCTCAAGATGTAAAACCTAACCAAGCGAACCAAATAATCAATTCAACCTTTACTGTGTCTTAGACAGGGTTATCTATCATTTAACATGATTAGCAGATCATACACCAGTTCAGCAATGGATCTGGAGATGTACTTGCGTTCCTTAGTGATGTGGGGAAGTCCTTCTGTGGAGCTGGTTTCCCTGTTCGCTGGTGGTTGGTTTGGTCGTTGAAGTGACGTCCCTGAGGCTGAAGTGAAGTCCAGTAGTTTAAGTTGGAGGCGGCCAAACTGTTGTCGTGTTGACGGGTTTCGCGACGCAACTTAACTAGACTCTCGACGGAAAGAAAAGAAAGAAGAGTAAACGGAAGATGGGAAGTTTGAGGCTGGTCTCAACCCATCTTAATGTCCAAGTCCAGCTGGACTGGACCCGGAGAAGAGTTGGAAGTGGAGCATCTCCACTTCTCAACAGCTGCTGCTGCTTCGCTGCCTTTCTGCCGTTCTCTCGCCCTTCGCCTAGCCTCGCCTCGCCTTTGCCGTTCTTTTGCCTAAAGAATGGTTGGGGAGATGGGTTTTATCACCAATGTTTCCGGCCCCTATAGAGCTGGATAAATGAGGCATTGTCCGTGGATCTGCGTGACAATCCCATGTCGTCACATGCACTTGGCGTGACTCACTCACATGGGCCATGGTGCCCAGACAAATAGCATTAAGCATACATTTATAATATGAACGATACATTTTACATATCTATAATTAAAAAGGAATGAAAGAAAGGGAAAGGATTTCACTCATTCATCTCAAATAACATACACGTAATGGTACGTTTGTAATCACTCAAAGCATAATGGGTTATCCATGATTAATGCATTCTTAACGTATACAGGATTCAGGTGTTATACAAGAGCAATAACATTACATTTCATTAAAAGTCCGCTATCATCGTTTTGAGGATGATCTGATGAACTTTAATGTTTGGTGATAGTTTTAAATTTCAGAGAGGATTTTGATTCTCTGTTTTGGAGCAAAGTCAGTCAATTCTCTGTCTTGCATGGGGCTGGAAAACCCCATTTCCTGAGGTCAAACACGAGCTCTTTGTTAAGAAAATTGTGTTCTCGTGATCAGTTACCCGTTCGTCTTGAGTTAACTTGGTCAGGATAGTGGGTCCGATGACACTTCACGAGTCCGATAGCCTCAAGGCATCCGCTTCCTGCTCTACTGCAAAAATGTGGCCTGACCTTCTGATTTTGGTCAGAGACCAAAAATGGCTCTCGATCAAGGTGATTCTGATCACATGTGTCGACTCAGTTATTGGTGTCTGCATCGAGTCCCCACATTATGAATCTAATGCCTTATACCTAGATCTTGTTACCCTGCTTAAATATTAAAGTGTTTTTACTTTAGTTCGAATAGCAATATTCATTTTTGAGTCAACAGCCCTGTCTGTTCAAACGAGCGCTGGACGAGTAATTTGTTTAGTTCAAGAGAGTTGATTCTTTTGGAACCGCTTTAAGTTCTGTCATATTCCCTTTGAGCTAATTTAAAGTTAACGCACTACATAATTGTGTATTACGTGTGCGAGGCCCTACACACTTGTTTGCCATTTGTTTTGTTTTTGTTTTTCTCTCTCATTCTCCTAGGTCTGTGTCAGTTTTAGGTCTTCCCCCGCACCGCCGCAAAACATGGCTCTCCCCAAAGACCCTGTTGGCCACTGAAAAGACCTAGAAACATGGCTAAGTGTTGCAACGGACAGCCTCCTCCCTAAGGCCGCCAAAACGCTACAGCACCTAACACAGGACCAGCTGGATGAGAACCTAAACAGCCTCATGAAGCAAGACCCAAGCAAAAGCTACAATCACAAAGACCTAGCCATCTCATCGCCACCCTCAAACCGGCATTCTGCCCAGCTCAAGCACAAGCTGACATGCGTGCAAACCCGCATCAACCAGCTAGAACTGGAGGCTCAGGAACGACCGGAACAGCCAGATGAGACTGATCAAGCTGCCAAAGAGCAGAGATGGCAAAAGTACACACATCCTTTACTTAAGTAGAAGTACAGATACTCATGTTTAAAACGACTCTGGTAAAAGTAGAAGTACTGACTACACTTTTGTACTTAAGTAAAAGTACAGAAGTACCGCCTGAAAAATGTACAAAAGTAAAAAAGTAAAAAGTACTCATTTCAACCACAGTCCCAAAGACATGTGGTATAGGCGAATAATAATTCAACTACATTTGCAGTAGTTTATAAGTGTGTGTGTGTGAATGTAAGTGTGTATGGGTGTTTCCCAGTTCTGGGATGCAGCTGGAAGTGTATCCGCTGCATAAAACAAATGCTGGAATAATTGGCGGTTCATTCTGCTGTGGCGACCCCTGATAATTCAGGGACGAAGCTGAAGGATAACAAGTGAGATACTGTAGGTAGGTAATCATCCTGACGCAAACTCACAGTGTTCAGCATGTAGTTTTGCCGCTGTTAGATCAAAAATAACAGCTGCCATTCATGTTGATTTTGTCTTTTGCTAAAATAAATACTTATCAGATATGACTGTAAACAATTTTTTTGCATTAGGCTAAAGCTTCTTATTCTCTTCAGAGAGTAGCTCTCATATATAACCTGCTATTTCAGTGGGTTTTTTTTCAGGTATTGTGGTTATTTTATTTAATGGATAAACATTAATTCTGTTACAGTTTTTCTCAGTCACTTTGGTCCATTTCTCAGATCAGAATTGAAATTCTCAAAACTCCCTGTTCAATCTTCAGATCATCATTGTGTCACTTGTGCACATCAGAAAGCAGTTTCTCATTATGAACAAGTTGCAAATGCTTTTGTTCATCCATGCAAATGATTATGTGCAATTCTCTGATGTTTCCTATGTTATCAGTTGCTTATGTCATGTTGATCAACATGTATTATTTTATCTCTGTTGAATAGACTCACCCCCACAACATTTAATCGTTCAAATGCCCGAACAAGTTGTCTTAATATTTAGTCATAATGCATTTTTTACATTTCTCCCAGATGAATCTTGACTTTTTCTAATAAAGGTCTAAAGGAGGTTGTCCTGTTCACATTTTTACCTTTGTTATTTCTTTGTGCTATGCCGTGCTCTCTTTGCCTTTCTGTATCAGAATGACATGATCTGGCAACAAATTACAGTACAAACAGCAAAAATATTGCCATAGTTTACACCAGAACAGCCCTCCAGAGTGCACCGTTATTGACAACATGACTACTAAGTAATTTGAGTCTTATTCTTATACAATGACACAAGGACATGTCATTCTGACGCCACTGACATGTTGACTGTCACAGAAATTTAGTTTTGAGGGATGAACTGAAGGATTTTGAGCAGGAGACTGGCTTTTGCAGGTAATCCATGGTGTTTTGCTATTTATACGTGTTGTTTTGAGAAATGCACTTTGTCCTACTGTTTTACAAATTTCAGTTCTGATCTGAGAAATGTGCCAAAGTGACTGAGAAAAACTGCAATACATTTATTCTATGCTAAAAGCAACATACACAGGTAAGACAGGTAACATACACATAAATTGCCCAGGGGTGCGTTTCCCAAACAACAACGCAACTTGCTGCTGAACTATCATAGTACCATGCATCGTTTAGGAAAAGAACGATGTGGTGACGAGTGTTTCCCAAAACCCTTAGTTTCCCTGTCGCAGATCCATGGTTTGAACCACGTTAGTTATAACGTAAAACGTCCATAATGATGCTCTAAATGGGGTGGAGTAACTTCTTTAGAGAACAACCCCATCATTTCTTTTTGCAAATTATATTGTTTTACACAAACACGCATTTAAAATAAAATCCAATATTAGTTTTGTCATATATAATATCATATAAATCATATAAATAAACAAATAATGAGGCTATTTATTAAGAAATGAAATGTAATATTTAGTAGAAAATGAAAAAAAATCCTATTTTAATAATAATATTAATGATGATGATGATGATTATTATTAAGTAGGATATTGTTTATTTATTTTTTGAAAAGTCTGAAAAGTCATATACAGTACAGATACTTAATAAATAACCTACTATAAATTAAAAGAATTAACGTATGCTATGTTTTTTTTTTTTTGTTTTCACAAGCTTTGGAGATGTAACATAAATTCCGCTTTTAAAAAATAGTCATCTATAGCTTTTGTCATGAGGCTGTGTTCAAAATGACATCAAAGTTTTCAAAGTGCACTGCAAAGGGAGCGCAATTGTAAACATGAAGATCGCTAAAACTGAACTGTAAAAATACTTTGAAAGCAAATTACACCTAAGAGAGATGACCTTAATGCTTTTTTATTTTTGATAATTCAAACTTTGAATGTTAGAATGTTCTAAATGAATAGGGCATAGGGGGGAGAATAGGACACAGCCATTACAAATTCTGTATTAGAAAATATAAACTCATCATTTTTTATAAAGTATTTGATTGTTTTAGTCCTAAATGTACACATTTTTACAAAAAGCACTATTTTCGCGGTATTAGAATGAAAGACCAGAGAAAGCCCGTGCAGTATGATCGGAAGTGGACAAAAGGCTTAAGCATTTAAACAGCATGTTTTTGACTGGATTGTGTCTCGTTTACCTGTGATCCGAACGAGCAAAAGTTGTCTTATTACCGTGTAAACAGGGCAGCATCAGTCATGTTAAATTCGCCGACTCCCTCTGTCACTGCGTAGTAATCCTAGCCTTTCTCATAGTAATCTTCATGAACTAGACCTAGGCCATGTACGGTGCGCGATAGGCTTGAAGAAGCCGCGCGCTGCAGCGCGCAATGAGGAAAAATAGACTGACTGCATCAAAAATGCGCTCATATTATTGCGCAATGATAAGAAATAATATAGATCGCGCCACCAAACACATAAAAACGAAAGTAACGACTGTGGTTTTAAAAAATGTAAGAAGTAGAAAGTACAGATATTTGTGTAAAAATGTAAGAAGTAAAAGTAAAAAGTAGTCAAAAAAATAAGTAGTCAAGTAAAGTACTGATACACGAAAAAACTACTTAAGTACAGTAACGAAGTATTTGTACTTCGTTACTTCCCATCTCTGATTATATTAATATTATATAACCACACTACAGTGAAGAGGTGAGCTTTATGTTATCTCTTTACCTTTACAAGTTTTCTTTTTCAGATTATTGCACAACAAAACAATATTAGCACTTATTAGCACTATCCCTATAGGACAATCAAGCTACATGGACTGTATTTATTACTGAAATATTATTTATATTTGTAAAAGTCAATGTGTTCATTTGTTAACATTTTATTTTTGCTTAAACTGGCTTTTGTCATTTTGTTTGCAAAATGCTAAATTTGTTAGAATTCTTCTGATTTTGAAAAACAACTGACATTTTACAGAATCAATAGCGGTAATTTGGGAAACATGCCAAGATAACTTACAGGAACCTATATTTGTGAAAATATACAAATAAATAAATAGAAAATATTTTAGGACCTGGGATTTTGAGACCACTCTAGAAATATGTACTTTATTTTTATGAAAAAAAGATATTTTATGATATTTACAATATTTACTTCACACAACACTTGAACAAAGTTTATTTTTAGTAGAAAAAATTTTTTAAATTTTAAATTTAATTAATTTAATTAATTTAATTAATGTTTAATTTAATTTTAAATTAATCTAGATTAATCTAGATTAAAATGGCTCATTTGAATTCTGCCGAAGGCATTCAGAATATGTGTGCTACCCAAATAATGACTAAAAAGTCATAACTGAACTAAACAGAAATGGAATTAAGACGTGGAGTATGCAGATATCAGTGGCATTATTGAAGTAAACACCACAATCAAACTATTACCGTCATGTAGGACTTTTCGCCATAATTTCCATAATTAGTCGGAAATTAAGTCACCCAAAATTACAGGGAACTCTTACATGAAAGCACTTCACGTAAACACCTTAATTATATTATTGTCTATTAAGGCAAATAACTACATTACAGACGTCCATGTAAGCATAATCATTAGTGTCCAGGGACGGATCTAAAAAAATTATTCATGGGGTGGCATTAAAATTATGAGGGGTGGCAACACTAAAGCAAGCATCCTTGCATGGTTTTTTGTGGATTCAAGGAACGCTATTCTTATTCAGTGTATACACTAGGGTGCACATTTTTACATTGTCCTAAAAAATGAAATAAAGGCTGATGTGTGATTGACTTGAACCTGATATCTGGATTGGAAAGTCAGATAAATTAACGGAGATGGTATGGCATGTTTAACCTCTCTTTGCTGAGTTCTATGCAAATCTGTAGCGAGTTTAAGTCTATGCCAAATTTGAATAACAAAGCATGACAAACAATGCAGACTGCATATGGATACAACTTCTCAGTGAATCAAGTTTCCTTAAGTCAAAAACAAATAATACACAACCTACAGTACACTATACTGAACAATTTCAATTAGCTAACAAGGTAAGGCTAACAATAAATATAACTGATTCAAAAAACTTGCTATTTAGTTGTCATATAACTAGCAAACAACTATCTCAGACAACACATAGATTTTTTTTACCTTAATTTGGCATTCATTTTTTAAGTATTAAAGTAATTCAGTACCTGGATTTGTTTCTCAACTTCAGCATATCGATGGACTGGACACGGCCAAATGCGTTGTTGTCACGTGACGCCAGTTATCAAAGGTTTAGACAATCTTGAATATTAAAGCTACTGAACAATATACTTTTTAAAATAGTTTACAGTTAAGCTGTTAGTCATTAATATACGCGAGGATATCGGTCAAAAAACACTTTTGGTTTGTTAAAACAGCCTGATTGACGATTGAGTCATTTGTTTGTGTGATGATCTCGCTGCACTAAATGTCTTTGGTTCACTAAAACGAAGCAGTTCATAAGAGTTGTTTGTTCAGACCACTGACACCATTCATCAAAGGTTCGGACAATCTTGAAGATGCAAGCTACTGAACAACATACTTTTGAAAATAGTTTACAGTTAAGCTGTTAGTCATTAATATACACACAGATATCAAAATAACTGCTTCGGTTTGTTAAAAGAGCCGGATTTTTGTCATCTGTGTGTGATGATCTCGCTAGTTGCACTAATTGATTCACTAAAACAAAGCAGTTCATAAGAGTCGTTTGTTCGGACTATGCTTTAATAGAAAGACGAGATTTTGTTCTATTATTTATGGGTTTTAGCGTGGAATAAAGAGCAACAACGGAAACACAGGTGGTTTAATTGAACAAAGGTAAGATGTAAACAAACTGTTAATTAAAGGTTCGCGAAGTTTCGGTGGTGCGTTGTGCTCACTCACCCGAAGGGATCGCTTGGTTTCTTACTAGCCCAGTTGTCCGTCCTTGCTTTTCGGGGCGACGCTGATAGATGATTGGGACGCTCGTCATAGAGAGTCGCTGCTGTAAATCGGTTGAGGAAACGCTTTTATTTTTAGAACACTGGGACACTAGTGCTGGGGTGGCAAACGGGGTATAGATCCGCCCCTGGTAGTGTCTTAGAAGAAAATGAAAGATCCAGAAGGCAGTGTTGCCAGATGTAACTGACTTTTTCCAGCCCAAAAATCCGCCGAAGTGCAAAAACACCCACCCATCAACCTCGATTTTACAAAAAGTTGGGGGGGGTGGGTGGGTTGGACGGTCCCAAATTTCACGAATAGTGGGGGGGTTACGGGAGATCGCGGGCAGGCAGGCGTACTTTTACAATACCGCCCAAATATCCACTACCCGCCTATGTTATTTTTTACCCGCAAACTTGGATTCAAAACTGCCCAATTGGGCGGGAAACCGCCCGATCTGGCAACACTGCCAAAAGGGGATCCTGCTGATTTATTCAAAGGGCACTATTTTGTCAGACGGTTCACCGGTCAGGTATACATCCGCGCTAGTATATCAAGTTGAAAGCTTGCGTAGAATAGACCCAGCTCCCAACCCAACTATGAGAATAGATTAACGGCGATATTTTTTTTATCGCGCGATAAGAGTCTCGCGTTAACGCAGCACGTTAACGGCGATAATGGCCCAGCACTAGTTTTAACATTTTAAAATGACTATGCAAAATGCACCTACTGTACAGTAATATACATAATTTTAACCAACATTTTATGAAAACATATCAATAAAACCTAAATCAGTGTATTGACAAAATTTTAACATTTTCAAAATTGAAGTGAGATTTCTAATTAAAACTTCCAAACTGATTTTTTCGGCTCTCCTTGCAGGCCACAAATTGTTGAGCTATTTTTTTTCTCTCAACCTGATCAAGTTTTTCCTTGTGTACAGTATATGACACACAGCAACACTATTCAGCCATGTTTGTGTCATGGTACTACGAAGCCATGTTTTTAGTCTTTTTAGACCACTGAAACTTCTCTCAGCTTCTGCTGAGGACACAGGAGTGACAAGAAGCAGTCTGACAAGCGTTTCCACTTGATCAAAAAGACCACGGACTTCTGGACACATTCCCTGAAGGATGCTTGCTGCTTCACTGCTGGACTGCACATTGTACTTTAATCTGAACATCGCCAATTGTGTGCTAAGGGATATTTTCAGTTCGGGGTACTTTTGTACCACACTATCAACCTCCCCTGTCAATAGAACTTTTTCCAGATTCCTTGGCATCAGCAACCCTTCCTGCTCAAAACGTTCTTTGAACTGCATTTGCACAACATCAAGCACTTTGTTAGACGTTTAGGAGGATTACAAATACGGGGCAGTATAATGGGAGAGAGATCTAAAATTTGGCACATTTCTGATGCTCTGGTGAAGACAATTTGACACCTCTCTGAATTTCTTTTGCTTGCAACAGCATCCCTCACATAGGCAACAGCAGAAAGCATACCATCAATGGTCTATGTTCGACTTTGAAGAGATGTGTTGAGATTCTCCAATTCTTCTATAACCTCTAAGGCAAGCAAAAGAACGAGCACTACTTTTCCTTGCTGGAATCTGTCATGCAATCCAGTTGCCCTGTTAGCTGTGTCTGACCTGCCAGCTGCCATTTCATTCAGAGCAAGCAGTACAGACTCATACTGATTCAGCACAGCATGGATAGCACTAGACCGAACTGTCCATCTTGTGGGACAAAGGGGCCTTATCGTTAGAACGAACCCTTGGCAACTTCTTTGAACAAAGATTTAAATTTACCTGACTGCCCAAACAAAACACCTAACTCATGAACCCACTGTAAAGCACTGTGAATGACACATGAGGCAGTACAAGCATGCTGTGTAATGAGATTGACACAATGGGCTCCACAGTGAATGTATGGGGCAAGAGGTTGTTCCTTTTTAATGATGGCCTGTGCTCCAGTATACCTGCCAGCCATATTTGCTGCACCATCGTATGCCTGCCCTCGTAATCCTGAAATTGGCAAATTTAAACGAACCAACACATCTTTGACAACTTTTGCAAGATTCTCTTCTGTACCCACAGATACCTCATAAAGGCCAATAAACTCTTCATGGATCATCAAATCATTATCTATATATCGGACACAAATTGCTTCTTGTTCTTTGCCTGAAACATCTTGTGTTCCATCCATCAGTACAGAAAACTGCAACTGAGGGATGTATCTTATATTGTCTGCAATCACTCTTATGATAGAACTGCTCAACAGACTAAGCAGCTCATTCTGAATTTGAGCTGAAGTGTAGTCCTTTCTACCCGACAGCCACTTACTGAGACACAGATCTTCTTCTACCTTGTATTTCAGCAACTGATGAAGATTCCCCTCACTATGATCATGCCCTCTTCGGGCCAAGCCCTGCCTTGCCAACAGCTGCACATCACCAATGATTTTTAACAAATTTGCTCTTGCTTCCTCTTGTTGTGATGCCTGAACACTACACAGATGTGCCTTAACTGATCTGTCTTCATATATGTACATTGTTATTGCTGTCTTGTGGCAATCTGATTTTTCATGTGAACTAAATCGTTCAAGAGCTTTCTTCCAATTCTTGAAGTTGAAATAAATGCTGGCTCTGTATTTTTTGCAAGAAAAGATACTTGTGTTTTGAAAGCTTTACAACAATAAAAACACAACACCTTCAACATTTGGTTCAAAATGAAGCCATTTAAATTTGCTGAACCATTGTGTCTGAAATGAAAGGGTGCGATCTAGCACTGTCTTTTTTTATAATAAATTTGGGATCACGGTGGTTTGGTTTTGTTGTCACAAAATGTTGATCAGAGTCTGCAGAATCTTCCCTGTTCATCAAATCAGTTCTCTTTTCTCTTTGGTTCTCACATGCTTCCTCACTTTTCCCCTCATCTCCCTCTCTCTCTCTCTTTTTCCCTCCCGTCCTCACACATGACTGTCACTCCCTCACAAACATCCTAAAAACAACAGATATAAACATAGGGGGCATGGATCACTCATTGATTAACTCATTTGCCATTAAGTTAAACAACTTCACAAGTTAGCAACTCATAGATAGTCAACAATACAGTAGTTTACAATATTGGAGCACAATGTCTTTTATATAAAACAAATATTATTTAACAGTTTGAGCATAAAATAAAAAATGTTATCTTTTGTTTAATGGAATTAAAATGATTTAATGAATTAAATTGATGTGTAATTCCCTAAAATATTAGCATGTTGCTCCAATTAAGAAAACACTGCATTAAAAAAAAGAGTCCTCAGTAGGGCTGCAGGATTCTGGATAAAATGAATTATTAGCCCCCCTGTTTATTTTTTCCCCAATTTCTGTTTAACGGAGAGAAGATTTTTTCAACACATTTCTAAACATAATAGTTTTAATAACTCATTTCTAATAACTAATTTATTTTATCTTTGCCATGATGACAGTAAATAATATTTTACTAGATATTTTTTAAGACACTTCTATACAGCTTAAAGTGACATTTAAAGGCTTAACTAGGTTAATTAAGTTAACTAGGCAGGTTAGGGCAATTAGGCAAGTTATTGTATAATGATGGTTTGTTCTGCAGATTATCAAAAATTATAGCTTATAGGGGCTAATAATTTTGGCCTTAAAATGGTTTTTAAACAATTAAAAACAAATTTTATTCTAGCCGAAATAAAACAAATAAGACTTTCTCCAGAAGAAAAAATTTTATCAGACATACTGTGAAAATTTCCTTGCTCTGTTAAACATCATTTGGGAAATATTTAAAAAAGAAAAAATCTAAATCAAAGGGGGGCTAATAATTCTGACTTCAACTGTGTGTGTGTGTGTGTGTGTGTGTGTGTGTGTGTGCGTGCGTGCGTGTATATATGTATGTATGTATATATATGTATATATATAGTACATAGTATAGTAGTAAATGACTACAATTTGATATATTTGGAGCAAAACATCAGATTTATTTTAAAACAACAATTGTACTTCAGACGAAGCAGCACGTAACTTGTTAGGCAACAAAAGACAACAGAACCGATAATCTGTTATTTCTAATTTGCCAAATGCGTTTTTTATGCAAAGCAACATAAAGAGCACTTTCATTTTCTTCCGCGAATCCCCAACCCTCCTTACTTTCGTGTCGCAACACCCCAGTCTCGCTCACTTTCTTCCGCGACACCCCTCCGCCATCCACCGCAGCAACCCCCACCTCCCCACCCCACTCTCAACTTTCGTGAGCGACACCTCTCCCGCATGCCGGATCCGTTACCCCGATATGTTCCGGGACCTCGCAATTCACAAATTAAGCACTGCGATATATTGTATTACATATATACTTACATTGCATGTCTGAAAAAAGGATGTAATCGTCCTCTGCTTTTTTCTGGGGTGCATTTTTACTTGTCACCCAAACCGCAAACAGAATGAATGAAGCTTGTGGCAGACGCTCAAGAGATTCACGCTGTGATTCTAATAGGGGTAACTGCAGCCTGGAGCAAAAGGTGTGGCGAAAGGTAGGGGCGTGGCTAAAGGTTTTTCATTGGTCAAATTTTTTTTCCTGTAGGGGCGGTGCAAAAGGTTTTTCATTGGTCGAAAGGTTAACTTCCAATAGGGGCGTGGCAAAATGTTTTTCATTGGTCAAATGTTTTTCCGGTTAGCCAATCACATTAACGCATAAACAGATTGACAATAAGCTGCTCCTTTAGCATAAAGGTGGATCGTTCTATCAAACGGTACTGGTGTTTAGAATAAAGAATAAATTTAACGTAATCATAACCTTTGCTTTCAAAATATTTCAATAAATACTTTCAAAAGTAATTCGGAAAGTCATCCATCAAATTTAGTCACAGGCTAGTGTACTTACGTCATCATCACCTTGTTTGGGTGTTTTTTTAAAGCAATAGCTGAATAAAGACAGAGGATTGAATTAAATGTAATCACAACATGCTTTAACTTTAAAAAACATTATAAAGGTTACTTTGAAAGTACATTTAGACCAGTGTGATCATGACACCGGCATTCCTCATGGTCGCGGGTAACTTACGTCATCACCACAAGTTTGTTTGGGTGCTTTGTAGTTTAAATATAGTAATGGGTAAATCAGTATTTTTCTTATTGATACAAATACCGTTAGCCGATTTAGTTGTTTGTTCTTTTTGGTGCCTATTTATAAGTACACTAATTCGAAAATTGTTTCATTTAATTTAATTTAAACTGATTTAGTTGTTTCTCAGTGTTACTAAAAGTTATGCCTAAAATTATTAAAATTAAGTTGATTTTGACAAGTCTGTTTTTGTGTGGTAAATATATATTGCTCAAATATCACAGATTTATGATAAAAAGTTAATAAACTTTGGTTAAAGACATTAAATTAGAACAGACACAAGTCCATTAAACATTTGATTAATCAGCAAAAAAAACTAATCTAATCAAATAAACAAATCCATACCCATCCATTCGTCACAAATCCAATCATCCATCACTTTACCACAAATGCCACCCGTAACTACAAATCCAGCCATTTATTCAGTCATTCATTGTATAGTAGCAGTGCATGGAGCAGTAGCCATCAAAGTCTTTGTCAGAATAAAAAGCTCTATACAACCCTTTCTTCCCGTCACCACAGTATCCAATTGTGTCTTTGTATACAGCCAACCGCAGGATTCACACGAGGAGTTTGAACTCCACTCTGTATTTGTCTTTTATATCTGGACTTGCAGATTTCCAGTCAGTGATGCCTACAAAAAAAAAAAAAAGATATTTAATTAAAGTAAAGAACACATACTGTCGAGCCAGGCTAAGTGATATTTTGTACGGAAAACTTGACTACAGACAATGTCACAAAACTTTTTGCACACAAGTGAGAGTGTGAGGAAGGCTCCATCTCCTTCATCGAAAACAACATCTAGAAGAACCTGTCTGAGCAGGTCTGATAGTAACTGAATTAAAAACTGAATTGTGTAATGTATACACAAAATAAATGACAAATGTAAAATAGGAAATAAAAAATAAAACTAGGCTAATAAAATATATACAAACATACATCACAAAGGCCTCCTTCTGGATCCATAGCTGGAGTAAAAATAAAAAAATGTTGTCAAGTGCATCACCTTTACAATGCTACATACAAACCTCTAATTAACACTTAAAATAAAAGCCAAAAATGCAAAAAATGTGAAAAGTTATATGTATAAATCTATATTTGCAATAATTTGACATAACATTAAACATACAAATCAAGTGATACTCTGTGACAACTTTTCTATTTTTTTTTAATTGTTAACTTACTACATTTGTCTTCACCTGAGAGTACAGGTGGCTGAGATATGCATTCCATTTTTCTGGGCCTTTTTCGTTTGACAGGAGACCTTGAGAAAAAAAAATATTATATGCAGTGCTAACTGCCTTTACTTTAAATGTATAAAAAATACTTAGAATTTACCCTGAGCCTTCAAGCAGAAGTCCACACCACCATCTCCTTATGCTTATCATATTAGCTTGTTTCAAATAAAAATAGACAGTTATTACAATGTTGAAAATCCTTCTTTTATACTGGCTAACAAAGTGTTGAGCAAAGACTCACCTCAGAAAAGTCAAAATCAACATCAAGTGCGTATGTACAAGGCATACTGAAAGTCAAAGAAGTTGTTAAGATCTAAATCTATTAATGCGGTTGTCCATGTAAATTGTTAAACTTACCAAGAGCATAGACTCTACAGTTATTCGAGAAACTCTGCATTGGAATATCCTGGGTAATGTTAGGGGGAAAAAATGAACATGCAAAATAAAAAAAAAAAAGTAACATTTAAACAATATTGTGTTATATTGCATGTTGGATGGCTGTGATTATTGAAGAAATTACTGAAAGATCCTGACAGGACAACTCAGTCCAATGTCCAGGAACAATTTTCTGAGCAACTCTCCTATTAAATGTGCCACACATGCAAAAATAAACAACATTAAGTAAATTTACATGAATCTGAACCAATAACAACACCATGCCACATGCTTTATTGGGAATGATGAGTTTTACATTTTGTCCTTTTCTAAATGTTTTCTTAAGTCATATACTTAAAATTCACATTTAAAACTTCTTAAAGATTCCACATCATTCCCAAAAGAACCACAAAAAAAAAAAAAAAAAAATACAGAACAAAATTAAATAGGAACAAAAACAAATAGAGCTGAATGGTTTAAAACTGAACCACCATACAGCAAGAATGCTTGAACAAGAACTGCTGAACCAGAACTTCTGAACAAGAACTATTGAACTTGTAAAAGACCTGTACACTTGACTGCCATCACTTAAGCCACTCTTGCAGAGTGAATCAAGTTAAAAAAAAAAGCTGTTTGAGCTTTGGACGCAGTATCTGCAAAATGTTGTTGAAAGCAAAATATACAGTACTGACATCTATTTGAAAAAACTTGAACATATCATACCAATGACTTACACAAATCATCCAGTGTGACTTGCTCCATAATGGAAACAAAATGCAGTCTTTTGCAGATGCATCAACCTGTCACAAAAGTACAACATAATCTATGACACAATATTATGCAGATTTTGTACTTTGCAAAAAGCTTTTGACTTCTTTGAAATTCCTTACTATATGTTCTAAGCAACGTAACCTTTAGTATTACAATAAAACAGTTGATGAAATCCAAATCATTATCATCATAAACCAGACCAACAAACCAGTAAAAATATTACATTGATTAAACAAAGTATAAATCCTTACAGGGATATGTAACATGAGATCTGCACACAGTGGTGGAATCAAAGTTGCATTTACATAGCTGTTCGAAGTCCAGACTTGAACACGCTAATAACAAAAAATAAAAACAATACAAATATGAACAACAAAACAGATTTAGTTTTTTTTTTTAATGTTACACACAAACTTTACCTGCAATGCACTGATGTCTTCTATTATCTTGAAACAGCAATTCAAAATCTATGACGATAAAATGTTGACTTAAAAAAAGAAAATATATGGAAAGCAAAAGTAATACGTAACACTTTACAACTATGCACTATGAATCATTTATTAAGCATAAGCAAATATTTCAATTGTCTTTATTAATAGGCATTAATAAGCAATTCATAAATATTGCTACAAATACTAGTGTCTTGACATATAATCACATTTATAATGTGCTTAATGATTGCATTTTGATACATTTGTAATGATTGCATGGTTTACAAACTAGTTAGAGTAGCTAGTGTTTTTTTTAAGATTCCGAACAAAAAATAAATGATTAATAAACTATTCAACTAATTAATTCAACTATTCAAATCAGCATTTGCAGATATTATTTCTCAGGCATATAGTAATAGTTGATTTGTGTTAATAAAGGTTTTTTAAGATAGTTTCCCACAGTTTTGTGACCTAATCTAAAGTGAGGACTATTTATGATTTATAAATCTCTTATAACTGACTATTAAAGGCTCAGTTATAATTTAAACTGAAAAAGGAAATGACAGAGTGATTCAGAGCAAAAAAACTAATTAATAAATTTCAAAATACAAAAAAGTAACCATATAAAAAAAAAAATAAATCTGTGCAATCTTATCCATAAATATAATTACCTTTTAAACATATCTGAAAACACTGAAAGGTTTTATAGTTATATCAAGTTATAATGTTGTTTTACAAAACAGTATGCTGTATTTTGTTGTAAATTTTTATTTTTCTATATATGTATGCAAAGGTTTATTTTCCATTCAATACAGAGTTTTTAATTAGCATTTATAAGGGATTTACAAAGAACAAATATTCCTCACTAGATTAGGTCACAGAACTGGGAAATTGTGTTAATAAAACATTAATTGTTATACAAAGTAACAATTGCTAAATACCTGACAAATAAGTGAAAGTTTAAATAATAATTTACATAGTTTATTAATCATTTGCTTATACTGAATAATCTTGAAAACCACCAACTACTCTTCAATAACTAAACAATGCAATGCATAATTTAGTAGTGAAAATGTAATCATTAAAATATGAAAATACAAGCATTACGCACACTATACATGTGATAAGTCAAGAAAACAGCATTTGTAGCTGTACTTAAAACTGCTTACAAATGTCTAATAATGTAGCTTTAAGGCTTAAAAATGATGAACTAACTATTTGCTAATGCTTTATAATAACAAATACATGTTATGAATAATGTGCATTAATAAACATTTATTAAGTGTTACCAGTCATTTTGAAACAAAGACTACATACAGTTGCCTCAACATCGCGTTCCAATCCCAACGTCTGAAAATCTTCTCGCATCAGGGTGGAATAAATGCTTGCTACATTTTCGCCTTGACTTTTATTTGTGTCTAGCACATCCGTGAGCTATATGGGGAAATAACTTAATCAACATTTAAATAGTAAATATTTGATGCTCCTCACATTTTATAAAACTTTCTCATTTAAACACCTTTTCCTCCACTGCTTTAGTCAATGGCTGTTCCCAGGAGGTCTTCTAGTAATCTTTCAATTTTCTTGCAGCCACCTTTTGTGTGTTTGGCTCATCATGCCCTTGTTTTTGCTTGAGGGTGCATCTCACTATTAGTTCTACTTGATCTTAGCGCCGCATTTGACACCATTGACCACAATATTCTCATAGACCGCTTAAATTCTACAGGTGTCCAAAAACAGGCTCTTGAATGGTTTAGGTCATACTTACCAAACCGTTACCAGTTTGTGAATATTAATGGACAGCTTTCACAAGTCAGGCCAGTAAAGTACGGGGTCCCTCAGGGATCAGTTTTAGGCCCCTTGCTGTTTACAATATACATGCTTCCCCTGGGGGACATTATTAGAAAACACGGGATCAGCTTTCATTGCTATGCAGACGATACTCAATTATACATTTCAACTAAACCTAATGAGATGTCTGAACTGTCTAAGCTAACTGAGTGTATTAAAGATGTTAAAGACTGGAAGACCAACAACTTTCTTCTCTTAAACTCAGACAAAACAGAATTATTACTTATTGGGCCTAAATCCTGCAACAGCAGTTCTCACAACTGGACCTGCAACTAGGGGGATACAAAGTTAGCGTTAGCTCTACTATAAAAGATCTGGGTGTCATATTAGACAGCAATTTAACTTTCAAAAATCATATATCCCATGTCACAAAAACTGCTTTCTTTCATCTGAGAAATATTGCTAAATTGTGAAGTATGCTATCCATATCAGATGCAGAAAAGCTGGACTACTAGGCTGGACTACTGTAATGCTCTGTTTGCTGGTTGCACAGCATCCTCTATTAACAAACTCCAGCTAGTGCAAAATGCAGCTGCCAGAGTTCTTACCAGATCTAGAAAATATGATCATATCACCCCAATTTTATCCTCCCTACACTGCCTGCCTGTTAAGTTTCGTATTGAATTTAAAATATTACTCCTTACCTATAAAGCTTTAAATAATCTAGCTCCTGTTTATCTAACCAACCTCCTGTCTCGCTACAACCCAACCCGCTCTTTACGATCTCAAAACTCAGGGCTTCTGGTAGTACCTAGAATATCAAAGTCGAGGTAAAGGAGGCAGAGCCTTCTCATTTATGGCCCCTAAACTCTGGAATAGCCTTCCTGATAATGTCCGAGGCTCAGACACACTCTCGCTCTTCAAAAATAGATTAAAGACCTATCTTTTTAGCAAAGCATACACTCAATGCATTACATAGCGGTATGATGCAAGATGTGCCTCACACATGATTTTGTTTCTCGTTTATATACACTATGAACAGCAGCTACGCTAATTATTCTCCTTATTCTGTATTTCCACCTGGGGGTACTCATCTCGAGGCCCTCAGAATATGCAGTGCCACTGACGCGATCCGAGACTAGCGACGAGATGATCCCAAGGTTTTCTGGACCAGGCCGTATCCTGAGCAGCTGCTGTGGTGGTCTTCATGGAGTGAGAGCATGACTGACTCCTGTGATGCTCCAAGGACAGACGAGTCTTCGCTGAGGTCCAGCTTCCTGTGCCTAGACTGGAGCTCTGCACAAGACGTTTGGCCATAGGGGAAATGGTCGTGCCCAACTGAGCCAGGTTTCTCTCGAGGTTTTTTAAAAATCTTCGCTTTCGCGAATTGGTGAAGTTTTTTCCTTGCCGCTGTAGCCACTGGCTTGCATGGTTCAGGATCTGTAGAGCTGCGCATCGATGGATTGCTATTCAGTGTTTGGACTCTCGGTAGTGATTATTAACCCACACTAAACTGAGCTAAACTGAACTGAACTTAATCTCTGAAAACTGAACTGACACTGTTTCAATTCACTATAATCTTCCATGTGAAGCTGCTTTGACACAATCTACATTGTATAAGCGCTATACAAATAAAGATGAATTGAATTGAATTGAATTGACTGAAGGGAATAATGTTCGGACTGCGAAGATTTGCATGAGCAGCCAGTCCTCTCGCTAAATCATAAATGGTCACATTGTGTAGATGTTTCCAGGACATCAAAATGTCAGTAAAGTCCCGTGGACTTTCAGCTCTCATCAAAACTTTAAGGCTGTAAACAACACCGCATAGGCACATCACAACTGCCCAACCCCCTAGATAATAACAAAATGATTTCAGCAATTTGTTTTTTATTTGTTTTGGATATTATTATTATTATAATGAAATAAATCCAATGCATTTGTTGTGAATCATAAAATTAGAGAAGAGAAATAACCATACAGTTACACAAACCTGATGCACCCCAAACCAAAAATTTTGTCGTAAGATGACCTGCTTTGCATTTTACTCCTCAGTCTTGTTATGAGGTCCATCTTTGATCTCTTGTTACCCAATCCACAAGACCCGCATAACCGTCGGACAGCACTAACCTAAAACATAATCTTTAAAATAATAGCAATAAACAACAACAACAACAAATCCACTAATAAAAAAATTAACTTTAAATAATTGAGAATGCAGTTATTACTGTCACAATCCTAAAAGTTGTCAGAAAAGGTCACCTTCAGTTTCATCAGCTCATCAATTAGCCTCTCCTCAGTAACTGGAAGTTCAGATACTGAATTAGAGGTTGATGGCTGAACTTTCTCCCATTCTGTATTCAAGATAGTTCCAGACATCCTGGTGTTAATTCCAATCCAGGGTGCCCAAAGGTGAAAATTTGGTTTAACAGCAAATGGATTGTGGTTTCCACCTGTAAAATAACCAACAACATTCATTCATTCATTCATTTTCTTGCCGGCTTTGTCCCTTGCGGGGTCGCCACAGCGGAATGAACCGCCAACTTATCCAGCACGATTTTACGCAGCGGATGCCCTTCCAGCCGCAACCCATCTCTGGGAATAACCAACAACAATAACACTATAATTAGTATCATTATAACAAATATACTTTTACTTAAAAAATAAATAAATAAATATTTTAGCTTAAGAAAAGACAAATATATCTGAACTGTGCGCATAGTACATCTACTAAACTGAATGCACCAAACACAAAATCAACAAATTTACATGGCACAAGACCTCTTGCAATAATTTCCAATCTCAGGGAATTCCAAAAACCCATCCACATCTACATGTCCATCAAAGTTTGCAGGCGCTCTCAACAACAGCACTAAGCAACGCATGGCACCGAATGGCGACGTGTCGCACAACTTGCGAGCCTCATGCATGGGATATCGTGGCTTGTCACACAGATTCCCACACAGCGCATCCCACACAGATTTTACCTGGCGGCCGATATATTATTGGGGCGGCCCGGTTCTGTGTTCGCGAGAAACTGAGACCCCTCTGCCACAGACTCGCATGCTCTGCATGCAGACCCACAGAGACGCGCTGGATACAGAACTGTTGTCCTGCCTTGATAGCAGCTTTGAGAAGAGCGCGAAGACTAAATAGACTGATCCAGCTCATTATTTGGGGTGACAATACATTCTCTTTTCCCTGGAATCTGCTTTCGCTTTCGATATTAATTGTATTCATTTTTGCATTACTTTATAAGCAAACTTTGTCTGGTGTGTCTCAATCTCAGCAGCACCAACACTACAGCAGACAGAGACAGAGAGAGAGGGAGAGAGAGAGAAAGAGCAGATCAAGACACCAGTTGTAATTTCATTAGGAGAACAAAATGTTTAAAATCAAATGTGTTACCTTAGGCTGCAGGTTAGAAATATGTTTTTATTTAAAGTATCTGCAATACACAATTTTATTTGACTTTTTAATACTGGAAGTATTTTCAGTACAGTGTAAGTTCCTTAACGAAACACCAGTTTTCTTTTCTCTGCAACTTGGCATTTAGGAACTTAGGACTTAAAAGAAAAGTCGGTAGCACTTTATAATAACTACACACTATGAACCATTTATTAAGCATTACCTAATAGTTAGTTCATCATTTGTTAAGCATTAACTCTGCATTACTAAACATTAGTAAGCGGTTTATAAATGCAGCTACAACTGCTGTATTCTTGACTTATAAGCGCATAAATAATGTGTTAACAAATGTGTTAATAACTGCATTTTCATACTTTATTAATGATCAGTTTTTCATTACTTAATGAAGTAGTGCATTATTTACAAACCATTTATTTAAAAGTAATAGGTGGCTTTTAAGCTCATTTACAACACATAAATAAATGATTAACTAATCATTTAAATTACCATTTATAGAGCTTATTTTTCAGGCATATAGTAATAGTTACTCTATATGTTAATAAACGCTTTATTAACACAAATTCATGCTGTAATTCATTATTAATTACAGTACTTACTAAGCATTTATTAATTCTTAGTTAACTGATTTTGTGACCTAATCTAAAGTGAGGACTATTTATGCTTAGTTAATGCTTTATAAATGACAAGTAAATGCTCAGTTACATTATGAGAAAAAGGAAATGAACGAGTGATTCAGAACATAAATGTTTATTGCAAGATACCAAAATAAACTGTACAGCCATATCAATAGAAAAAATAAAACTTCAGCAATGTCAAAAACATAAAAAATAAAACTACTGTATATAAGCAGCAAAATAAGCAAGACCATGAATGTGCATTAAAACATCAAGATGTCAACCAAATAAGTGACATAACTACTTGTACGTTCTAGAAATGTCCTACAACCGTTTCAAATGAAAACATAAAACATTGCAATCTTATATAAAAATAAATATACATGTAAATAAGGTAAACATGGCTGAATATCAGTTTCAGGAGATTAGCAGATTTAGTGGAACACTGGATTAAAGGAGTTTCAAAATGCAATATATAAAGTTTTATAAAAACAACAACATCCTTTAACAATAAAACTGTCATAACCCTTCCTTGTCTGTCTGCTCTGTGTTATCGTCTTTCAATGTATCTATGTTTGTATTGTGTCTTAACACATGGCTCAGCCTGTGTTTGTGTCCACCATGTGCTCCTCTGTTTCTCCCTCGTTTCCAACTGCCACACCCCCTTGTTTAGTCCTTATCTAATCCTCGTTAGTCTCAGTGTTTCCACCTGGTCCCCATGTGCTTTCTTCCCTTTATAATGTGCTCTCTCTCCTCATGTCTTCGTCGGTTCATTGCTTCTCTATGTTTCACATTGCTTCTGAACGTGTCTCTGTGTTTCTCTTTGCTTCACTCTGTTTCCTGTTTAGCTTTATGCTCCGCTTGTCATGTTGTCTGTTTAATGCTTAATGTTGTCTGTTTCTTGCATGTTTGTTATCTGTGTTGTTGGTATGTTTGAGTTGTCTTCGTCTAATGTTTGTTTGTATTTTCAGTAGACCTTCTGAGCCCTCAGTCCCGTTCATCCTTCCCAAGTTTGTTTAAGAACTTTTATTTATTTTATTAGTTCCATTTGTAGCTTTAAGTGTTTAGTTCCTTGTTTTGGATTTATTTCTCATTTTGATTTCTCTTCGCTTACATTTCCCTAAGTCCCTAACTTTCCTTATCTTAGATTATTATTATTATTATTTGTTTAGTTTCTCTTCGTCGTATGCGTGTATGTTTCTATCTGTCTTGTCTTGATCCAGTTCTGCGTGCTGTGAGTTCCTGGCTGCTGTAGCTCTGTCCGGCTACCTCTGGCGAGACCTCTACTCTCCACGAGTGCCTCTTCCGAAGTACTCACCACCGCCTGCCTGGCCTGAGCATCCCAGCTCAGTTTCATATCCTCCAAGCTGTCTGTGGCCGCCGCTCTCCCTGTCCAGGACTCTCCAGCTCATCTCCCTCCGTCTGTTGGTGTCATCCCATATTCCCCAGCTTTACCCTTGTCATCATTGGACTGTGTTTCACCCTACCACTACCTCACATATCCACTATTGTCAATAAACACCCCTTCACTCATTCTGTATTTGGGTCATCCTTCCTCCCAGTCGTGACAGAATGAACCGACCACGATCCAGACCCAACAGAATGAGCCTCACTGCTCCATTCCCCACTGCTCCAGAGAGACTGGCAGAACTGCGAGAGCAATGGTGGGGAATGCCATCACAACCTGCTTCAGTAAGCTGCTACCTATCCACCCTCCCTTCCCAGTCTAGACAAGAGGACTATCCTCCCTATCCCATGCTGAAGCCACAGGCTATCAGAGAACCGGGGGGTCACCTTGCTGCATCTCTGTATGACCCCATCATCTCAGTGAGAGCGGTCTTCAACAAAGTTTTCCCCAAGCCAGTCAAGTCTACCAGAGTCAACGCAGAAACTTTTGAATCACCATCCATCATCCTACAGACTGTTAAACCCTTCTCTGCCTCTCTGTCTAACCCTGTTCCTGTGTTACAGCCTGCTGTGCAGGTTCCTGACCCTGCTGTGTTTCCGGCCACTTCACCTGAACCTAAGCTCATTACAGATACTACAAGGGTGGAGTGTGCTGTGACTACCCGTCATCGTAGAAGGAGAAGGAAGCATGTCCTACAGCCAGCTGTTCCTCAACTCCCAAGTCTTTGTGTCCTCGCTGATCCAAGTAACCTCGATCTCCCTCCATTATCTGTTTCTGTCTTGTCCACTGATCTCTTCCATATAAAGACTCACAATCTGCCCAGTCATATTTCGTTCTCAGAGTCACCTGCTGTATCCGACTTCCCCGAAACTGTGCCTGAGCAGCCTGCTCGCAACGTCCCAGCCATGGAAGCCATCCCTGAGGCCCTTTGTCTGCCTGGTGTGGTCCCAGAGGCAAGCACGGAGTACCCTGCTCTCCCTGTCACAGCTAACGAGGTTAGTCCTGAGCAGTCCTTCGACTCTGCAGCTGAGGCAGTATCGGAATTATATGCCCGTCTTATAAAGTCTATCGAAGAGATCATGTCACTCCTTACCCATGCTATCAATTGTCCATGTCCTGTACCTGATCCACAGAAGGTATCTTCAGAGCATACTCTTGCTCCTGAGAGAGCATCCCCAGGGCCTGTTCTCTTTCCTGAGAGTGCAGCCCCTGAACACAGCGCAGAGCCGACTTTAGCCCCTGAGTATTTCCCTGAGATGGCTCCAGTCCCCAAGCGCTGTGAACTGACGACTTCAAAGCCAGAATCCGCCTCTGTCCCTGAGAGAGCAGCCCCAGGGCCTGCTCCCATCCCAGAGGGCGTAATCCCTGAGCACACCACAGTGTTGACTTCAGCCCCTGTGTGTCCTCCAGATCAGGCTCCGGTCACAAAACACTATGTGAAGAAGATTTCGTCTAAAGAGCTCTGTTTAGTGTCTGCTCCAGCCACAGAGCGCCCGGCAGTGTCTGCTCCAGCCACAGAGCGCCCGGCAGTGTCTGCTCCAGCCACAGAGCGCCCGGCAGTGTCTGCTCCAGCCACAGAGCGCCCGGCAGTGTCTGCTCCAGCCACAGAGCGCCCGGCAGTGTCTGCTCCAGCCACAGAGCGACTCCCAGTGTCTGCTCCAACCCCTGAACTTTGTCCTGTCCCTGATCCAGTAATCTCTGATGTACTCTATCCCTTGTCTGTTCCTGTCTCCCTGGACCACAGTCTTGCCTCTGTTCCTGCCCCTGAACCCAGTCTTGCCTCTGTTCCTGCCCCTGAACCCAGTCTTGCCTCTGTTCCTGCCCCTGAACCCAGTCTTGCCTCTGTTCCTGCCCTTGAACCCAGTCTTGCCTCTACTGCTACCCCAGATCCCATCTTGGCAGCCCCGGAGGGCATTTCTGTGCCAAACCCTAAGTCCCTGGAGGACAGCCCTAGAAGTGTTCCAGACTTCAAACATAGACTCAAGACTGCCTCCATGAACTCTATCCCCAAAGGACTCTTTGCCCCACGCCCCCCACCCTTTGTCTTTCCGGGCCCTCCCACCTCTCCCATCAAGTTGGGACCTGCTAGTTTCCCCTATTGGGCTCCCCTTAACTTTCCTAATTTCCCCCCCCCCCAATCCCAACCCCTCTGAGTCTTGCTTCCCACCCTCCCCCCCAGTTTGTTCCCTCTGGCTTTCCCACTATGCCGGTCCCCCCTTTATCTGTCCCATTGGTACCCCCCTGGGCTGGTATGCCGGGGTTGGACGCCAGGAGGCGTCCTTTGAGGGGGGGGTACTGTCATAACCCTTCCTTGTCTGTCTGCTCTGTGTTATCGTCTTTCAATGTATCTATGTTTGTATTGTGTCTTAACACATGGCTCAGCCTGTGTTTGTGTCCACCATGTGCTCCTCTGTTTCTCCCTCGTTTCCAACTGCCACACCCCCTTGTTTAGTCCTTATCTAATCCTCGTTAGTCTCAGTGTTTCCACCTGGTCCCCATGTGCTTTCTTCCCTTTATAATGTGCTCTCTCTCCTCATGTCTTCGTCGGTTCATTGCTTCTCCATGTTTCACATTGCTTCTGAACGTGTCTCTGTGTTTCTCTTTGCTTCACTCTGTTTCCTGTTTAGCTTTATGCTCCGCTTGTCATGTTGTCTGTTTAATGCTTAATGTTGTCTGTTTCTTGCATGTTTGTTATCTGTGTTGTTGGTATGTTTGAGTTGTCTTCGTCTAATGTTTGTTTGTATTTTCAGTAGACCTTCTGAGCCCTCAGTCCCGTTCATCCTTCCCAAGTTTGTTTAAGAACTTTTATTTATTTTATTAGTTCCATTTGTAGCTTTAAGTGTTTAGTTCCTTGTTTTGGATTTATTTCTCATTTTGATTTCTCTTCGCTTTCATTTCCCTAAGTCCCTAACTTTCCTTATCTTAGATTATTATTATTATTATTATTATTATTTGTTTAGTTTCTCTTCGTCGTATGCATGTATGTTTCTATCTGTCTTGTCTTGATCCAGTTCTGCGTGCTGTGAGTTCCTGGCTGCTGTAGCTCTGTCCGGCTACCTCTGGCGAGACCTCTACTCTCCACGAGTGCCTCTTCCGAAGTACTCACCACCGCCTGCCTGGCCTGAGCATCCCAGCTCAGTTTCATATCCTCCAAGCTGTCTGTGGCCGCCGCTCTCCCTGTCCAGGACTCTCCAGCTCATCTCCCTCCGTCTGTTGGTGTCATCCCATATTCCCCAGCTTTACCCTTGTCATCATTGGACTGTGTTTCACCCTACCACTACCTCACATATCCACTATTGTCAATAAACACCCCTTCACTCATTCTGTATTTGGGTCATCCTTCCTCCCAGTCGTGACAAAAACATTATAAAACATTTCAGTGTCTTTAACCTTTAAAGTGCATGTTGTGAGTTAACTATTCTGCACAGTTCACTTAAATGTAAATTTTGTTATAATTACTCACCCTCATCTTTTCTACTCCCCTGAGACCTTCAATCTTCAGAACAAAACATTTTGGATAAAATCTGACAGCTTTCTTATCCTCCATAAAGAGCAACGGTCCCGAGACATCCACAAACAAGATCAAAAATACTGTCAAAACATTTCATATGCAATTACAGTTGAACAACTGAAGTCACGTGCAATGTTTTGACAAAGTTTTTGGTTTCTTTTCTGGACTTTGAGAGTCTTGGTTCATTGCTGTCTAAGAAGGATGAGAGAGCCTCAGATTTTATCTAAATAATTTAAATTTGTGTTCTGAAGATAAATGAAGGTTTCAGGAGATTGAAATAAGGGTGAGTAATTAAAGGCATAGTTCACCAAAAAATAGAAAAAAAAAACAAAACAAAAAAAAAAAAACTACTCACTATGTACTCTCCCTCAAGTGGTTCCAAACCTGTCTAAGTTCTTCTGTTGAACACAAAGGAGAAGTTCTGAAGAATGCTAAAAACCTGTAACCCTTGACGTCCATGTTACAAAATATAATTACTACAGACATCAGTGGTTACAAGTTTTCAGTTTTTTTTTTTATATGTTCAACAGAAGAAACTCAAACAGGTTTGAAACCATTTGCGAGCAAGTAAATAAAAATGGGTGGTAGAAGTGTCCATTTATTAACATTTTTTTTGTTGTTGGTGAACTACCCATTTAATTAACACTTTTCACTGTGTGAAATCTAAATTCACTTTCTTTGTATGGGCAGCAGCTTATTGGAGCAATGTCAGAAGAAAAAAACAAAACTACTGTATATAAGCAGCAAAATGAACAAAATAAGCAAGAACATGAATGCGCATTAAAACATCAAGATGTCAACCAAATAAGTGACATAACTACTTGTGCATTCTAGAAATGTCATAAATCAGTCTGCCAAATGCACCGTCACGGTGTTTCTTTGCCAGCCATTCATGCCACTCAATCACTGCAAGGTGGTCAGAAAGCAAACTGTCAGTCCTATTTCCCCTAAGTCTCCAGATCTGCTCCTTGTACGATCTCCAAGCCCTCTCAATGTGCTGAGTGTGGGCACCAGTGCGGGAATCTACATACCACCTCTTGTGGTTGACAGTGTAATGTTTATAACCTAGTGCAGGTAGTATGCGGTAGGCACGCCACTCATCACTAATAACTGATGACCCAGGTCTCACATGATGTGCAACAAGGGGGACTAGATGTTTTCGAGATCTTCTCTCCACAAGACGCAAAATAGGTTTTCCAGATCTTTGCCGCTGAGAATGCCTCACACCTAACATCCCAAAGACCCATTTTTTTCTTTTCCATGCACCAGCCATTCTTCCTCTTCCATACTAAAAACAAAAAAACAAACAAACATATCCCTTAAAATTAGAATAACCTTTAAAAATATATTTCTCTTTTACAATTAGCTACTATTGCTAAAACATACCTTTCTTTTGTGCCGGAAATGGCTTTCGTCAATCACTACAAACTGCCTTTTTCCACCAATTGGCTGGCCTGTTCGCCTTCTCATCCTCTCAATGGATGAGACACAGACCTCCCTTATTTTCTTTGCCATTTTACTTAAAGTTGTTGAACTGCCTGCAATGTTGTCATCAATCATGTCTATCTGTCATAACTGTAGACCCTGAGAAAATCTTTAAAGGGAAAAATAAAAACATAATATGTAACACTAAAACATAATTGACATTGAGTGCATTATATTAAATGTTGCATATTTTATCCAAATTACAAAGAGAACAGCAATAAAGAGGGTGTATGATATTAGAACTTTTAAAATTTTCTTACCTGTATAGGAATAGCATCCACTTGCTGAAGGAGATCTTTGATCCACTAAAAATAGATTTGTGCCTGACAGAAATTTGTTTTGCCGTATGTGATGAATGGCGACAAATCCTGTTGAATAAAACGAATGTATGTATTTATTTATTAAGTTCTGTGTTATTTTTCAGTGGCCTTCAACAAAATAACACATAAACAAATGCATACCCCCTCTGCCACCCCTACACCCCCACAAATATAATATATTTGTATATTATAATAATATATTTGTTCTACACAAATGTATTCGTTTCAGATTGAAAATAAAACAATACCCTTTTTCTTTTTATTTAATCTGAATCTAATGTCAGCAGTACTTTACAGAAAAAACTAAATCATATTATACAAGTGTAAACTGCAAACACAAACAAGTTAATAACTGAAAAGTCGTCTCTTGTTTATTTATTTTTTAATATTAAAATACTTACCAAACATACTGATCTGCAGTGTGCGTCCTTTTCTTCAGTTTCATGTCGCGATGACATACTGTGCATTTAATTCTTTTTTTTAGCAGTTTCCTTTTCTGAAGCCACGTAATCATCTTCAGTCTATTTTTTATAGAACTGCGCTGGTCGATAAGTTTCTTTATCCTGGTTAATCTGCACATTTCAAAGTAATTAAACAATTGCTTTAGATTGCGGGCTCTTTTATAGCGACAGCTAAATACAGTATCTTTTTGGCGCTATAAATTCAAACCTGATACGTCATCAATATGGGACAACGGAAAACTCGTCACGCATTCGGCACTCAAACGTCATCGACATATGGCGAAAGCAACGGGTTGATGCTGCATGAACATGGAGAACTCCGAAAAAAATCGAAAAGGTGCACGGACCCGAGCCAAAAGGAATGACAATGTGGAGATGGATGCAATCGATAAGACGTGCGGCAGTGATACTAGTGGTAAGTAGGCCCCTTGTTACTCTATTTACTGGCACACGTTATTGCTATGCCAACTATTGTTATGCTAATGTATATGCATATATTAAATGCTAACTTGCAAATTATGCTGCATTCCAAACACAGTCGGAGCTGGAAATTCCTGTAAATGTGTCTCTTTCAACTCGATTCAGTGTTCAATGTGCTTTCTAAAAATAATTTTTCCAAATATGAAGTATGAAAATTTTGATTCCGAGTTGTCTGGAACACAGCATTAACCGCTAGTTAACGTTATATGTGCACTGAGTTGGGGTGGAGTGGTGCAGCATGCTTTCTGGAACACAACTGGTTGTCAGTAGTTGACTTTTATAATAACTCTGTAATGTTTATTGGTGAGGTGGTATCAGTTTGTCTGACAAGAAAGTTCAAAGTTCAGTCAATGACATATATGCACATTTTCTTTGAATTAGGTGTCTCCATGGCCCCCACTGCACATTTGTTGGACAAACGGCAATCTCATGAGTTGGAGATGTGTAAACTGAGAGTGGAAATGCAAAAAGAGAAGATTGATGAGCTGACTAAAGAAAGAGACTATCTAAAGGAGCAACTGGCATCAGGTAAGTCTCACAATGCTCAATATCTATTTGATTAAAGTACAGTTTGGTCATATTATATAATTTAAGCTTTGTGTTTCTAAGTAAAATTATACTGTGATGTAAGCTCTGAGTATTCTGTACATATTCATTTTAACAGCTCTTAAAAGAGAAGACAAAGGTTCCAGCCAGGCGATTTCCTTGTCTTCAAATTCTTCTAATGACAGCTCAGTTGAATCTTCCTCTGATGCTTTGTCAGACAACTCCTCGACATCCTCATCAGAGGTGAACAAGAAGCAGAAGAAGGTGAAAAGAAAGGTGAAAGAAAAAAAGAATGTGAAGAAGTCAAAGAAAATGGAAATGAAGTCACGACAGAGAGGTTAGAATGTTGTTTTTGCTCTTTTCACTCATTGGGTTTTTGGTTTGCTTTGTCTGCTCTACAGTTGTTTCACTCACCATTGATTGGTTCTATCTTCACACAATGTCAAATTGTGTTTCATAGAAATTGCATTGGCCATTTAAAAACTTGATGTAATGTCTATATAAATACTACAGTTATTTATTGAACAAAAATGTTCAACAAATAAAAGTAAAAATAATAATAAAAGTAAATTGGAAAAAAAAAGTTTTCATATAATTTTATACATGAAGCTGCAACATTTTCATACTGCAGTGAAATCTATTTGCTGTGATAGAAATATTCAGGGTTCATACGGTCATGGAAAACCTGGAAAAGTCATTGAATTTTGACATGACATTTTCCAGGCCTGGAAAAGTTTTGGAAAAACAAAAACCCACAAGGATTTGGAAAAGTCATGGAAATTAGTTTAGCAAATATATGTAAACTTGAATATCGGTTTGTTGCCCTTACTTCTTTTCTGTCTTTGGCCAAAAACATCGTCTTAAATTATGAATGCTGTGTAAGCATTAATTTAATCATTCATTTTCCTTAGTCTCATTTTCAGAGGTGGCACAGCGGGAAAGAACCGCCATGTGTAAACATTATCTTAATAAATCTTACATACAATAGGTATAAAAAATTTATTCAAACTAAACAGATTGTTGTGTGTTTTATGATAAGCTATAATACATTTAAACATGCATTTTTCAAAAATTATTATTTACCATGTATACACAGACATTACATTAAACAGTAGGTCATGAATGTCCTGGAAAAGTCATGAAAAAATCATTGAATTTAAGTAGTAAAAATGTGCATGAACCCTGAATATTGGATGATTGACTAAATATTGCAGTTGAATCATATTGCACAAATAGACAAAGTGTACATTAGAAATGTGATCTAAATATTGAATTAGAGGCTGAGAAGCTGCTGATATGCTTTCCAAAATCATTGTAATATTTTTCTGAATAGGTCCTATCTTTATCAATAAACAGCATGTTTGAAATGTTAACAAATAAATTATTGCATAAAAAAAAGTCTTCTATATTAGACTGGTCTGATTGTCTTGGTGTAACAGGTCATCTGTATTGAATTTTGTGCAATGTATCATAGGGTTGATTGAATAATAGTACAAATCAACAATGAGTGTGTGCGAGAGAGAATAAAAATACTAACGCTTTTTGTGTTTTTTAATTACAGCCCAAACACCACTGCAGGTGGTTGCCCGTTATAAAAGAATTCTCCGGCACTTCGGTAGAGGAGGGACTATGTCATCTGCTTTCAAGCATGTTGGGGTGGACCGAAACACAGTTGTGGCCAATGCTCCAATTGCTGAGCTTTACATCGCTGCACCTAACAAGTTTAAGGAACTTGTTAAAAACCATAGAAGCCGTGATAAACTTAGTGCTTTTGCCACACAATGTGCTGCTGAAAATTATAGCAATCAATCCATTGAAGAGACTGTCAGTGCCTTGAAAAGTTCCAATAAGCTGCTGCCCATACAAAGAAAGTGAATTTAGATTTCACACAGTGAAAAGTGTTAATTAAATGGGTAGTTCACCAACAACAAAAAAAATGTTAATAAATGGACACTTCTACCACCCATTTTTATTTACTTGCTCGCAAATGGTTTCAAACCTGTTTGAGTTTCTTCTGTTGAACATATAAAAAAAAAAACTGAAAACTTGTAACCACTGATGTCTGTAGTAATTATATTTTGTAACATGGACGTCAAGGGTTACAGGTTTTTAGCATTCTTCAGAACTTCTCCTTTGTGTTCAACAGAAGAACTTAGACAGGTTTGGAACCACTTGAGGGAGAGTACATAGTGAGTAGTTTTTTTTTTTGTTTTGTTTTTTTTTTCTATTTTTTGGTGAACTATGCCTTTAATTACTCACCCTTATTTCAATCTCCTGAAACCTTCATTTATCTTCAGAACACAAATTTAAATTATTTAGATAAAATCTGAGGCTCTCTCATCCTTCTTAGACAGCAATGAACCAAGACTCTCAAAGTCCAGAAAAGAAACCAAAAACTTTGTCAAAACATTGCACGTGACTTCAGTTGTTCAACTGTAATTGCATATGAAATGTTTTGACAGTATTTTTGATCTCGTTTGTGGATGTCTCGGGACCGTTGCTCTTTATGGAGGATAAGAAAGCTGTCAGATTTTATCCAAAATGTTTTGTTCTGAAGATTGAAGGTCTCAGGGGAGTAGAAAAGATGAGGGTGAGTAATTATAACAAAATTTACATTTAAGTGAACTGTGCAGAATAGTTAACTCACAACATGCACTTTAAAGGTTAAAGACACTGAAATGTTTTATAATGTTTTATTGTTAAAGGATGTTGTTGTTTTTATAAAACTTTATATATTGCATTTTGAAACTCCTTTAATCCAGTGTTCCACTAAATCTGCTAATCTCCTGAAACTGATATTCAGCCATGTTTACCTTATTTACATGTATATTTATTTTTATATAAGATTGCAATGTTTTATGTTTTCATTTGAAACGGTTGTAGGACATTTCTAGAACGTACAAGTAGTTATGTCACTTATTTGGTTGACATCTTGATGTTTTAATGCACATTCATGGTCTTGCTTATTTTGCTGCTTATATACAGTAGTTTTATTTTTTATGTTTTTGACATTGCTGAAGTTTTATTTTTTCTATTGATATGGCTGTACAGTTTATTTTGGTATCTTGCAATAAACATTTATGTTCTGAATCACTCGTTCATTTCCTTTTTCTCATAATGTAACTGAGCATTTACTTGTCATTTATAAAGCATTAACTAAGCATAAATAGTCCTCACTTTAGATTAGGTCACAAAATCAGTTAACTAAGAATTAATAAATGCTTAGTAAGTACTGTAATTAATAATGAATTACAGCATGAATTTGTGTTAATAAAGCGTTTATTAACATATAGAGTAACTATTACTATATGCCTGAAAAATAAGCTCTATAAATGGTAATTTAAATGATTAGTTAATCATTTATTTATGTGTTGTAAATGAGCTTAAAAGCCACCTATTACTTTTAAATAAATGGTTTGTAAATAATGCACTACTTCATTAAGTAATGAAAAACTGATCATTAATAAAGTATGAAAATGCAGTTATTCACACATTTGTTAACACATTATTTATGCGCTTATAAGTCAAGAATACAGCAGTTGTAGCTGCATTTATAAACCGCTTACTAATGTTTAGTAATGCAGAGTTAATGCTTAACAAATGATGAACTAACTATTAGGTAATGCTTAATAAATGGTTCATAGTGTGTAGTTATTATAAAGTGCTACCGAAAAGTCTTTCTTTCTGAAAGGCACTACATTTAGTTTATTTATCTGCAACATTGTGTTGTTTAATTAAAGTTTTGCTTTTGCACAATAAATGTTCTCAAAATGACATGCAACGTTTCTTTATTTCTTTAACAAAAAAATAGCAGTTTGGCTTTCCTAAGGGTCTATGTAACCTGTTCTGAAATGGTTCTATTATAATTTATATATCGCAATATATATCGTTATCGCAAGAGGCTGCAATGTATATCGCAATATGGATTTTAGGCCATATCGCCCATCCCTAACTCACAGGATTTCATATCAGATCTCCTTGTGAAATCATTTACCGCATTACAGACGTCAACATCACAAGTCACATTATGCGAACTGCCCTATGTCTTTTTAATTACATTGACAGGAATGCAAGGGCCTTTTAAAGATTTTGCCACAGCGAACACACCATTTTTTTCATCAATGCACAGACTCCGAAGACAAGAGTGTGCAGTGATGTCAGACTCAATATTTAAATGAGCTCTTTAGGAGTGTTTTTTAAGATTTTTCTTTAAAATACAAATATTGCAGTGTGGACAATTCACCCTTTGCTCCTGCTTTCTTTGAACAACTGTCACCTTGGCTGTCTCTTGGTTTAGAGTGATGTGTTAGTAGGATGTGCCGTTTGCCCGTTTGGAGGAGGTGCCATCTGCCGGTTTAGAGTGCTGGTTGGAGGTGCCATCTGCCGGTTTAGAGTGCTAGGTGAAGGTGCCATTTGCCGGTTTAGAGTGCTAGGAGGAGATCCCATCTGCCGGTTTAGAGTGCTGGGTTGAGGTGCCATCTGCTGGTTTAGAGTGCTAGGTGGAGGTCCCATCTGCCGGTTTAGAGTGCTAGGTGAAGGTGCCATCTGCCGGTTTAGAGTGCTAGGTGGAGGTGCCATCTGCCAGTTTAGAGTGCTAGGTGGAGGTGCCGTCTCACTGTTTAGAGTGCTAGGTGGAGGTGCCGTCACACTGTTTAGAGTGCTAAGTGAAGGTGCCATCTCACTGTTTAGAGTGCTAGGTGGAGGTGCTGTCTCACTGTTTAGAGTGCTAGGTGGAGGTGCCGTCTCACTGTTTAGAGTGCTAGATGGAGGTGCCGTCTCACTGTTTAGAGTGCTAAGTAAAGGTGCCGTCTCACTGTTTAGAGTGCTAAGTGAAGGTGCCGTCTCACTGTTTAGAGTGCTAGATGGAGGTGCCGTCTCACTGTTTAGAGTGCTAGGTGGAGGTGCCGTCTCACTGTTTAGAGTGGTAGGTGGAGGTGCCGTCTCACTGTTTAGAGTGCTAAGTGAAGGTGCCGTCTCACTGTTTAAAGTGCTAGGTGGAGGTGCCGTCTCACTGTTTAGAGTGCTAGGTGTGCCATCTCACTGTTTAGAGTGCTAGGTGAAGGTGCCGTCTCACGGTTTAGAGTGCTAGGTGGAGGTGCCGTCTCACGGTTTAGAGTGCTAGATGGAGGTGCCGTCTCACTGTTTAGAGTGCTAGGTGGAGGTGCCGTCTCACTGTTTAGAGTGCTAGGTGGAGATCCCATCTGCCGGTTTAGAGTGCTAGGTGAAGGTGCCGTCTCACTGTTTAGAGTGCTAGGTGGAGGTGCCATCTGCCGGTTAGGAGTGCTAGGTGTAGGTGCCATCTGCCAGTTTAGAGTGGTAGGTGGAGATCCTATCTGCCGGTTTAGAGTGGTAGGTGGAGGTGCCATCTCACGGTTTAGAGTGCTAAGTGAAGGTGCCGTCTCACTGTTTAGAGTGCTAGGTGGAGGTGCCGTCTCACTGTTTAGAGTGCTAGGTGGAGGTGCCGTCTCACTGTTTAGAATGCTAAGTGAAGGTGCCGTCTCACTGTTTAGAGTGCTAGGTGGAGGTGCCGTCTCACTGTTTAGAGTGCTAGGTGGAGGTGCCGTCTCACTGTTAGAATGCTAAGTGAAGGTGCCGTCTCACTGTTTAGAGTGCTAGATGGAGGTGCCGTCTCACTGTTTAGAGTGCTAGGTGGAGGTGCCGTCTCACTGTTTAGAATGCTAAGTGAAGGTGCCGTCTCACTGTTTAGAGTGCTAGGTGGAGGTGCCGTCTCGCTGTTTAGAGTGCTAGGTGGAGGTGCCATCTCACTGTTTAGAGTGCTAGGTGGAGGTGTCATCTGCTGGTATAGAGTGCTAGGTGGAGATCCCATCTGCCGGTTTAGAGTGCTAGGTGGAGGTCCCATCTGCCGGTTTAGAGTGCTAGGTGAAGGTCCCATCTGCCGGTTTAGAGTGCTAGGTGAAGGTGCCATCTGCCGGTTTAGAGTGCTAGGTGGAGATCCCATCTGCCGGTTTAGAGTGCTAGGTGGAGGTCCCATCTGCCGGTTTAGAGTGCTAGGTGAAGGTCCCATCTGCCGGTTTAGAGTGCTAGGTGAAGGTGCCATCTGCCGGTTTAGAGTGCTAGGTGGAGGTGCCATCTGCCGGTTTAGAGTGCTAGGTGGAGGTGCCATCTGCCGGTGTAGAGTGCTAGGTGGAGATCCCATCTGCCGGTTTAGAGTGCTAGGTGGAGATCCCATCTGCCGGTTTAGAGTGCTAGGTGGAGGTCCCATCTGCCAGTTTAGAGTGCCAGGTGAAGGTCCCATCTCACTGTTTAGAGGGCTAGGTGGAGGTGCCATTTCACTGTTTAGAGTGATAAGTGGAGGTGCCGTCTCACTGTTTAGAGTGCTAGGTGGAGGTGCCATCTCACCGTTTAGAGTGCTAAGTGAAGATGTCGTCTCACTGTTTAGAGTGCTAGGTGGAGGTGCCGTCTCACTTTTTAAAGTGCTAGGTGGAGGTGCCATCTGCTGGTTTAGAGTGCTAGGTGGAGATCCCATCTGCCGGTTTAGAGTGCTAGGTGGAGGTGCCGTCTCACTGTTTAGAGTGCTAGGTGGAGGTGCCATCTGCCGGTTTAGAGTGCTAGGTGGAGGTGCCATCTGCTGGTTTAGAGTGCTAGGTGGAGGTGCCATCTCACGGTTTAGAGGGCTAGGTGGAGGTGCTGTCTCATGGTTTAGAGTGGTAAGAGGAGTTTGTTCTCGAGCTGTCTTGGTGCAATTAGTGGCAGAATATTTACAACAATTGATGTGCTTGTTGAAATCTGACTTATTTATAATTGCTATGGAACAGTAGCATCAGTGATAGTGCTTATTTTTTCTGCAATTGAAGTGACAGTCATAAATATTGAAATGTGCAAGAATACAAATAAATTAAAGCATGTTTGAAATAACATTCAAAATGTAACAAAAAAACTAATCTGACAGAAGGAAAATATGCAAATCACATGAAATACATTTTTTTTACAGGTTTATGTTTTTAACCAACAGAATTTAAAATATGTACATGCATGTTTCAAGAAGCCTGAATCCAGCTTCTTATTCGCAGCTTAGGAACTGTGTTTATTTGTGTCCCTTTTTATAAAAAAAAAAAATTGATTAATGAAACTTATTAAAAACATTAAATAATTATTAATCATATCATCTTTTGAGTACAGCATATTTCTGTTTTTACAAAAATATTATCCTTAATGAAAAGTTCACATAACCCACCTTTGAATAGACTGTGCCTGCCACTGCAAGGACTTGAGATACAAAATAATATTTTCATTGCAATAAGTTTTAAAAGTTAATGCAAATGCTTGTATTTTATTTGCAAATACTACAATTTGTATTAGATTTCAGCTGTTGTTTCTGATGCCCACTCCCATAAAGACCATTCTGGTTTTGTTAAGCCTATTGTTTCAACAGTTCAGTTTTACAGAAAATGCAGTTTTTATATACCTTATAGAAATAAATATTAAATCAACAGAATTAGCCCATGCTGTACTGTACCATGTTGTCTCTAATATTTCACAAGCAGGCTTATAATACATATCCACATATGTGTCTCTATATGTATAAGTATGTATTTTTATATTTATATACACACACACACACACACATTTATATATATATATATATATATATATATATATATATATATATATATATATATATATATATATTAAGGGTGTAACGATACGCGTATTCGTATCGAACCGTTCGGTACGAGGCTTTCGGTTCGGTACGCATACGAACCGAACGATTCAGACTAATATCTAAAAAGATAAAAGAGAATAAGTCCCAAATGACGTGACAGGCAACATCTGCCTTCCCCGCCCACCTCCAAACGCTACTCTAGTCAGGCACACACTGCACTCAGTGTCGGAGTAAGCTACTGGCGCTCAAACCGAAAGTTATGCCGATTTCAATCCAAAAAAGCCGGCGGAGCTGGGTGTTGAGATGATGCGGGGTTTGTCGCGGACAAAAGCGAAGGCCGAGGGGCGCTGAGATGATGCAGGGTTTGTTGCGGACGAAAGGGTGGAAACGCGCCGCGGACTGACTGCACTACAGCTAAAGGGCTAGTAACATTAATGTAATCCTCCTATAACCAACAGCGGGTCTGGCGTTTGGGAGCACTTTGGTTTCCCTGTAGACCTTAATGCTTAATCGGTAGTGGAAATTTCGGGTTTTAAGAAAATGTTACATGTAATAGAGCCTCGTTTCATTATTCCTTCATAAGCCCATTGCCCAGTTGACGGTCAAATCAAGCAGATCTCGGTTTATTCCACATGTGCTGCCGTTAATCCGCGAGTCAGGTAATCAAAAAATAGGTCGCATGATATTTAAGTATAAGTGGGTCACGCGTGGGTAAGATCAATTATTGGTGATGCAAACTTTAACTATTTACTCTAAAATATTAAGGTGTTTTAAGCAATCTTGACAGATTGGCACAAATATGCTTTCATTTAAAAAATCGCTCCTCACGGCTATATGCGGTGAACATCTCCGTTCTCACAGGTTTCTCAGTTTTCTCATCATCAATCACTTTCAGTCTGGGAACATATTCAGTGCTGCGAATTTTGTTAAGCCTGTTCTGCAACATTGTGGTCAAATTATTTGATTTAATAGAGGATATCATGTATTGAGGAGGATATAGGCAAAGATATTGCAGAGAGCTGAGACATATGACGACTTTAAAGATGATATTTAGCTTGTTTCGCATTAATGTAGATATATTACATGTTTTAATTACATTATTGAATAAAATAAATAGCATTATTATTTTTAATCATCATCATTAATAATAAATAGGCTAAACTAAAAATAATTTGACAGCTTCAGCTGTTCACATCACCGGCACTTTCGGACTTCAGCACCACGTGTCTTAGCATGAATTGAAATAGACTTTTCCTCCTAAAGGAAAAAATACAATAATTTTTAAAATTGCAATGCGATTATAGTCATGTATTCGCAATTTCACATAAATCAGCATGCGAAAATTTAATTGTTTCTATTGCGCTCTCTCTCTCTCTCTCTCTCAGCAGCAGTTCACGCTCGCTGGCACTACCATACACAGCCACATCTCGTAGCACATTAATTTGCAACTTTGTTGCATAAAAAATAAGCTAAATAACAAAATTTAATTAACAAACAAATTAAATAAAATTATTTGTAAAAATGAAACTACAGAAAAAAGAAAATGAAAAGAACTGAAACCAGCTCAAATGTTCTGTTCTGAATAACAGGTGTTGCGATCAAATTAATTCGATTGAATGATAAACACAGACAGGCGCATTTTTCAGAAAATAGCCTATTTAATTTTATTTAAAAATATGTTAGGCCTATATTTATTATATATATATATATTTTTAAAATAGCCTATATTTATTTACCATTCATTTTGGCTTTAACGAATTATTGAACAGATTATTAATAACTTATCAAAAAACATTTACTGAGCTCAGTGTCGGCCGTCACCGGATAAAGTCCAATCTTTCTTTAATTTTTTTGGACTTTTGTTTGAAAGCTTAGTGGCATTGTAGAGGTCCAATTTACTGTTGTTTGATTTAAATTATAGCCTGTTTATGCGCCAATAAACAAGTCAAAGGAATGAGTGAATTAATAAAATGATTCTTAAATGTCGATATTGTTTTTACTCAAAAAAATAACAAATGTTTTATAAAAAATGAACGAGCAATTTTCATCATTTATACGATTCAGTTAAATATAAGTTGGACATTTATGGGGCCATGTAACATGTTTTTGTGTTTGTTTTTTTGTTCTCGGTGATCTTTAATATATACTGGGTAGCTACGCAAAATATTTTCTAAAATGTCAAGCAGGAATTTGTCAATAGCTTTAATTATGAAGACAAAAAAATATTAAAAATAACAAAAATAAAATGATAAAAAATACAAAGATAAAAAGAGCAGCATTTTGCTAAATATAATAGTCCTTTATATGCTTTAAATCCTGCTATGTGTTGTTTCATATTCGTTTTTATTTCACTTGCTGCATTAGTTATTTAATGTTTGAATGCTGAAAGAAATAACAGCCGTCGTTTAAATCATTATTTTACCATTAAAATGTAGTATATTTTATATTATTATCAACTTTTGATATAAAACCGCTGTGTAATTTAATTGATTGTTAAAAATGAAATAATTGTATGGCATAACAGTGTTTAGTTGCTTTCGCTTTCGTTCTTCACGGAAGCTGTAACAGTAGCGTGTGCCGCATTCACCTCTGATGTATAGGTTACTCAGCCTGTAGCCTAGTTTGGGATTTTTTCGTTGTGACGATTAAGCAAGGATCATAATGCATTGCATATTCGGCTCATTTTTCAGTAGCCTCAACACAGGCTGGTAGCCTAGACTTAAACGGATCTTTTATAAGAATGAGCGATTAATAGATCAATTGATCGTTAATTTAAATGATCATTGATCACAGGATTTTGTAGAAACTGACATCCCTAGTTCAAAGTAAAAAAAAAGAGAGAGAACATGCTTTTATTATGTTAGTTTTCATACAATAAAAAGATTTCAATCAGAGAAATCCTCTGGCTTTTTTTTTTTTTTTTTTTTTTTTTTGCTGTATCGAAAACATACCGAACCGTGACACCACTGTGTCGTATCGAACCGAACCGTGATTTTTGTGAACCGTTACACCCCTAATATATATATATATATATATATATTATTGCTGGGCCGTTATCGGCGTTAATGTGCTGCGTTAACGCGAGACTCTTATCGCGCGATAAAAGAAATATCGCCATTAATCTATTCTCAAAGTTGAGTCGGGAGCTGGGTCTATTCTACGCAAGCTATGATGACTTTCAACTTGATATACTAGCGCGGATGTATACCTGAGCGGTGAACCGTCTGACAAAATAGTGCCCTTTGAATAAATCAGCAGGATGCCCTTCTGGCAGTGTTGCCAGACATACGATAATTATCGTATTTGTACGATAATTTCGACCTCTGTACGATGTATGATTAATAATGAAAAAAATCCTATAATGTATGATAATTTCAGAAATTTATGGCATTTAAAATGAGTTTCATTGTAATCTTAGGGCTTCTATACTTATTGATAGCTGCATCTTGTGTCTGCTGTCTGTGACAGGAGAAGGTGGAGTTAGACACGTTTTCTATCTCATCTTACGTTACATCTTCTCAGCCAATCAACGTGGAGAATGGCTCTCTCACAAGTTAACGTTCCTGCTGGGTGCAGTGTTGCCAGATTTTTTTTTTTTTTTTTGGATAGTTTTTGGGCTGGAATCAGTCAGCTACATCTGGCAACACTGGCTGCACGCGGCCGTGCTTCAGTTGTTTGTAAAGTTTTAAAAAGTAGTGCTGAAAAGTAAGGTGAGAAGGACTGGGGAGTTTGCCCTTGTTCTCGTTTTTCCCCATTCAAATGCATCATGTGAACGTGTTTTACCAAAGTTAATCTCATCAAAACAAAGTCACGAGATCGGCTCATTACAGATCCTCTGGATGGGCTCGTGGTGCTCACCTCAGACTAGTGTGTTAAAAATTCGGGAGGGTGCACTGCTTTCAAGCCAACCAGCACTATGTTGCGCTTCATGTAGGCATCCAATTTGTACCGCAAAATTAATCCCTCAACATCTGGCAACAGTTATTCGATGACAGAGACTCGGAGGTGAAGTTTGAACCTTCCCACTAAGGTACGCCTTTTTTTACGTATTGTGGTGATTTGCACGTTGTGTCAAAACACTATTTGTCTAGATAATATCTGTATACTCTTCGTTTGACTAGTGTATGATAATTTTCCTCCAAATACGATAATTTTGAGGTTCTGGTACGATACTTTCACATTTCCAACCTGGCAACACTGCCTTCTGGATCTTTCATTTTCTTCGAAGACACTACCAGGGGCGGATCTATACCCCATTTGCCACCCCAGCACTAGTGTCCTAGTGTTCTAAAAATAAAAGCGTTTCCTCAACCGATTTACAGCAGCGACTCTCTATTTTGATGACATAAAAAATGTATATAGTGTATAGTGTGACGAGCGTCCCAATCATCTATCAGCGTCGCCCCGAAAAGCAAGGACGGACACCTGGAAGAGCTAGTAAGAAACCAAGCGATCCCTTCGGGTGATCAAGCGCCTTCAGCAGGCCACTAACCACTGTCTCCTACAGATTATAATTCGTGAACTCTGCACTTGAGCACATCCACACTGAGAGTGAGCACAACGCACCACCAGAACTTCGCGAAACTTTAATTATCAGTTTGTTTACATCTAACCTTTGTTCAATTAAACCACCCTCCGAGGTTTGTTCACCTGTATTTCCGTTGTTGCTCTTTATTCCACGCTAGAACCCTTAAATAATAAAACAAAATCTCATCTTTCTATTAAAGCATAGTCCGAACAAACGACTCTTATGAACTGCTTTGTTTTAGTGAATCAATTAGTGCAACTAGCGAGATCATCACACACAGATGACTCAATCCGGCTCTTTTAACAAACCAAAGCAGTTATTTTGATATCTTTGTGTATATTAATGACTAACAGCTTAACTGTAAACTATTTTCAAAAGTATGTTGTTCAGTACCCAGCAAGCATTTTTTGGTTTAAAAGACGTCTATTAGACGTCTAAACATAGCCTAGACGTCTAGGCTAAATCACGGCTAAATTTGGGCTGTCAGTGAAAATCTAATAGACGTCTATGCATAGCCCAAGATTAGACGTCTACATTTAGACGGCTAATAGACGACTACATATAGACGGCTAATAGACGACTACATTTAGACGTCTAATAGCCGGTGAAATTTGGTCTAGGCTAAATCACGGCTAAATTTGGGCTGTCAGTGAAAGTTTAATAGACGTCTATGCATAGCCCAAGATTAGACGTCTACATTTAGACGGCTAATAGACGACTACATATAGACGTCTAATAGCCGGTGAAATTTGGTCTAGGCTAAAACACGGCTAAATTTGGGCTGTCAGTGAAAATCTAATAGACGTCTAAGCATAGCCCAAGAATAAAGAAGTCATCAAAATTTCAGCTAATGAATGGCTATGTTTATACATTTTATAAACAACAAAAATACACAAACATATCAACATTTTCTCAATAAGGCACTCCATTCAAACTGATTAAACAAAAGCTTTTATTAATAAAAGCAACATTAACAAAATTAAAAAACATTAAACAATACAAAATAAATATATAAAATGTCAAAGTTATGACAAAACAAACAAGATAAAAACTATGATTTTCTGTTGAACAGAAGATATTTTGAAGAAAGCTGAAAACCTGTAAAAAACATACAATAAAAGTCAATAGTTACAGGTATTCGGCTTTCTTCAAAATATGTTATGTTCAAGAGAAGAAAGAAACTCAAAGGCTGTTATTTTTGCTTTATATACACTCAAAATTGTTCTTGTAGCTTAATATTCTGATTGAACAACTGAAAGCATGTGGTCTGTTTTGAGGATGTTTTAAACAAGTTGGGACCATTGCTGTCTATAGAGAATAAGAGAGCTCTCAGATTTCACCTAAAGTATCTTAATTTGTACGACATGAATAATTAAACGTTTTAATTTCTGGTTGAACAAACCCAAGTGTACATGAACCCAAAAGTCCAACCAATCCATATGTGACACTCAGCAGGTTTTGCAGAACTTCTACACCAACATCTGTAGCTCTGCACGGCAGAAAATGCTTTTCTTACTTGGATTTTTTTTGTCTTGTTTCTAGTCCAAATATCTACAAATTCTTCGAGAAGCATTTTCTAGGCAAGCAAACCATATTGTCTTGTTTTCAGAAATAATATGCCAATATTAAATGAGTTTTTCCTTAAAACAAGCAAAATAATCTGCCAATGGGGTCAGAAAAATAATCTTGTTTTTCCTTTTGGCATAAGATTATTTTGCTTACCCCACTGCCAGATTATTTTGCTTGTTTTAAGGAAAAACTCACTTAATTTTAGCATATTATTTCTTTAAACAAGACAATATGTTTTGCTTGTCTAGAAAATTCTTCTTGATTTAAGAATTTTTAGATATTTGGACTAGAAACAATACAAAAAAATCTAAGTAAGAAAATCATTTTTAGCAGTGTGTCACCAGGACCAGTATCCTCAGCCCAAATGATAAAGATCTCCACTGCTGTGTGTGCATTTTGAGATTCAGCCTCTGCATTTTCAGTCCTGGAGAAATAGAAAAAAACTGAGATGTGTTCTCAACTCAGTCATGTGACTCTGTGAGTTTTACAAATACATTTATGAAAGGAGGGCAGGTTGACACACTTACCACATACTCTTTTACAAGTCTTCATTGAGGTAGATGCGCAGACTCTTTAAATAAGGTAGGTCTTCAGGACACAATCACGCTTGATGGTTACATATTACAACTAGAAAAAAAAAACATCACCCATCAACAAAAAAATAACATTAGCCACAGGTTTACAGCTTAAGCTGATTACTTAGTTACTCACTTATTTTAACTATTTTAGTATCAATGTGTTACATAATTCAATGTTTCTTTATATCAACAGCAGTTATATGAATAATGCTTTAATATTGTTTAAAATTTTCATTCTGTGTGTTTGATGTTACTCGAAAGCTTCTTTCAGCTTGAGAATGTACATGCGGCAATCTGCATATGGACAGAGAACCCAGCAATATGAGGCCATAGTGTAAATGTTTTAGTCTAAACTGTTTAAGCAACTCATACCTGCTAGACTGCTTCTTTTACATAGCCACACTCAAATATCTGTGGAGAAAAACAAACAGTTACAAATATTAGAGAAGCATTATAATAATAAAAATAACCAACAGCTTGATTTGATACTTGATTTTACTGTGACAAGTCAAAATACAGTTACTCATTTACTAAAAATTACATTTTCCATAAAATAGTAAAGTTTATTTATCAAATCTAAATCAATAACCTTGTAGCAGCATACTGTCTTGTCAAATTATGCTTGAATGAGATTTTTGTAAGAGACAAATGGCTCTAACTAAAATTAGAATTAAATTGGTGTTTGTGTCTCTTTTGTTATGAAATCACAAGTAAACAATTCTTATAAAAGCTAGAACTGCAGAAGTTTCACCTCATGACTGACTTTTTTATTGACTTCATGAGGCAATTTAATGAAGACCCCTCACAATGTGCAAAATAAATGCACTTAATCACCGAACTTTGCTTAATAAGTGTTTAATTTTGCTTGTTTAAAAGGTTGTAACACTCTTTCACACCGTTTTTATTTTTGTCTGAGATTTATGGAATAAAAGGTGTCTGTGCATTGATATTAGCGTAATACTATATTAAAACATGCACATATAATAAACAACATTGCCGAACAACATGATATTAAAGCAGATTACACTTACCTTGTAGGGCACTCGCGCTCACCACATCGCTTCAAATTTCAATTTTCAAACGACAACAGCTTTCTTCCTCTTGATATGCTGGTCCAGGTCAGTCGACTCGACAAATGTGCAATACCGCCATCTGTCGTGTGGAATATGGAGCTGCGTCCATTTTGCTTAACTGATTAGATCTGGCTTGTTCTACCGTAAGATATAGATAAGATATTATATACAAAAGAAATATTATAGCATATTTATTTTTAACTTAAAATAAAAAGGCAGTAAGTCTACAATGAAAACAATTCATGTCAATTTTGCGAGGTGGGTAAAGCCCATCTAATTCAGAGATAAAGTATGGCTACAAATAGAACATGTCACGAGTGGATGTAGTACTGATAATGTGGACGTGATGTATTAACCATTGCACGCGCTGCACGGCCAAATACTACAGTGAATCAGTTTACACTATCAGTGGGCTATAAATAGCCGATCTGATGACGAGCTAATTCAGGGCTACGGTCAGGCTATGAAAACAACACATATAATTAAAAACACCTTATAAATGCTATTTACTTTCCTTACTTGAAGGAATATCATACATATCACAAGGTATTTTGCCAAAAAAAGACATGAAACCAAATTTAAGTTTTTTTGGGCTAGAGATGGGTTACACATAGCCGGGCTAGATTGGGTCTATACTTCACCAAGAAAGTGAAACTACAGTTATTACTTGCAGTTACCTCATAAACGTTATTGACTTTGCTTACATAATGAAGTTTCATACATATCATAAGCTTTATTTTACAAAAAACAACATTCAACCAAATTTAAGGTTATTCGGGCTAAAATTGGGTTACACGTAGCCGGACTAGATCTGGTCTATGCTTCACCTAGACGGTGAAATGACGGCTATTGCTTGCTGGGTAGCTTGCATCTTCAAGATTGTCCAAACCTTTGATGAATGGTGTCAGTGGTCTGAACAAACAACTCTTATGAACTGCTTCGTTTTAGTGAATCAAAGACATTTAGTGCAGCGAGATCATCACACAAACAAATGACTCAATCGTCAATCAGGCTCTTTTAACAAACCAAAAGTGTTTTTTGACCGATATCCTCGCGTATATTAATGACTAACAGCTTAACTGTAAACTATTTTCAAAAGTATATTGTTCAGTAGCTTGAATATTCAAGATTGTCCAAACCTTTGATAACTGGCATCACGTGACAACAACGCATTTGGCCGTGTCCAGTCCATCGATATGCTGAAGTTGAGAAACAAATCCAGGTACTGAATTACTTTAATACTTAAAAAATGAATGCCAAATTAAGGTAAAAAAAAATCTATGTGTTGTCTGAGATAGTTGCTTGCTAGTTATATGACAACGAAATAGCAAGTTTTTTGAATCAGTTATATTTATTGTTAGCCTTACCTTGTTAGCTAATCTAAATTGTTCAGTATAGTGTATGTTGTGTATTATTTGTTTTTGAATTAAGGAAACTTGATTCACTGAGAAGTTGTATCCATATGCAGTCTGCATTGTTTGTCATGCTTTGTTGATCAAATTTGGCATAGACTTAATCTCGCTACAGATTTGCATAGAACTCAGCAAAGAGAAGTTAAACATACCATACCATCTCCTTTAATTTATCTGACTTTCCAATCCAGATATCAGGTTCAAGTCAATCTCACATCAGCCTTTATTTCATTTTTTAGGACAATGTAAAAATGTGCACCCTAGTGTATACACTGAATAAGAATAGTGTTCCTTGAATCCACAAAAAACCATGCAAGGATGCTTGCAAGTGTTGCCACCCCTCATAATTTTAATGCCACCCCCTTGCCACCCCATAAATAATTTTTTTAGATCCGTCCCTGGACACTACTGATTATGCTTACATGGACATCTGTAATCTGATTATTTGCCTTAATAGACAATAATATAATGTTTACGTGAAGTGCTTTCATGTAAGAGTTCCCTGTAATTTTGGGTGACTTATTTTCCGACTAATTATGGAAATTATGGCGAAAAGTCCTACATGACGGTAATAGTTTGATTGTGGTGTTTACTTCAATAATGCCACAAATATCTGCATACTCCACGTCTTAATTTCATTTTTGTTTAGTTCAGTTATGACTTTTTAGTCATTATTTGGGTAGCACACATATTCTGAATGCCTTCGGCAGAATTCAAATGAGCCATTTTAATCTAGATTAATCTAGATTAAATTTGAAATTAATCTAGATTAATCTAGATTAAAATGGCTCATTTGAATTCTGCCGAAGGCATTCAGAATATGTGTGCTACCCAAATAATGAATTTAATCTATGCCCACCTATAATATATATATATATATATATATATATATATATATATATATATATATATATATATATATATATATATATATATATATATATATATATATATATATACACACACACACACACACACACACTCTCTCTTTCAGAGGATATTTCTAAAGTGGACATGTTTGCCATATTTCGAAATGTATGTTGCATACATGACGTTTTATATGTAACGCCCCTCATATGAGCTTGTATGTCATATATGTAATTTGCACGTACATATTGGCATACATTAGATTTCTATGTAGAATCGCTGTTCACATCATCATAAAGTTAGTTAGCAACCCAAATAAATCATCTTGAAATGCAAACCACAAAATAATTGGGTACTTACGGTCGTAATGAATTGCACGAATTTTGTGACTCTGCAGATGACTATGAATAATATGAACTAGGGATGGGCATTTCTGACCATTTTTCATTTCGATTAATCCACAGGTTTGACAAACGAGTACTCGATTAATCGGGGGTGGGGCTTAAGCAAGAGGCGGGGCGTGCGTGCGTCATAGCGACAATTAAATAACATTCAAAAAAAAAAAACATATATATATATATATATATATATATATATATATATATATATATATATATATATATATATATATATATATATATATATTATTTAAAGCCCTGTTAAAAATGTTGTTGATATAACTATGACAGGATTCAGAAAACAATTAAATCAACGATGTTTGGTTATTAAAAATAACCATCAATATTGGTTAACACAGTAAACATTTAAAGAAGTGTGAGCAGTGGCGTATTTAGGCATGGGCAATAGGGTCAATGCCCAGGGCGATCTGGGTGGCACGGGGAGAGGGTGCGAAAAAAAAAACGAACCCTAGTAAAAGCTTTGAGTTACGATTTACTTTATGCAAGTGTATTAATTTAAAGTAGTAATACCAGAATAAAAACGTTAGAGGCCATTCACATTTGGCGTATTTTGCATGTGCAAGTTTGTTACTGTCTATGTGCAACTGAAACAACGGTGATGAAAGAAAACTGAGGCATGCATGCGCGCAGAAAACCATTCCCACACGCCTCACGCACTGCTCTGCTCCCGTTGTGATTACCGGTTGTTTACATGCACGCCGATTATGTACTGTGAAACCGGAGTAACTTTTATGCAGAGGTGTCGGCACGCAGCGAGCTTTGCAAGTTGACAAAACTTAAGTTATAATATGATGATGATGATCTTATTTTGACTATGGCTATGAAGCAGAAAGAAGAGATGATGAATCAGGGAGGTAAGACTTAATAATATTAATTCTCAGCCATGAGTCGGGTCTAAGACAACAGATAATTACATTAAATATATTTTTGTATTCTATAGAATTGTCTTTAATATTCAAGCAAAAGATTTCTAAAGAGATCTTAGTATATCACTCCAATTGTCTACATTTTTTCCAGTTACATTTAGGATTGATTTCTGTTATTTATTTAGAATAATAATTGTATATTATTAATAATAATAATAATAATAATTTTATTTAGTACATTTCTAAAAGCAGGTGGTTCGCCCAGGGTGCCATTTAAACTAGAACCGCCACTGACGTGTAGGTTTTCTACATGACGCATTGTAAATAAAATTAATCATAAAGCCTAAAGAAACAATATGAAATTATTATATTACAAATTGTGTTTATCTACACAAAATGCATGTGAGCTTGTACTACATGCCAACCAGAAAGTGGATGCAGTTCGCAGGGCGCTTTAAAACAACGGCAACTGAAGCCCCGCAGAAAAAAAGAAACCAAAGTTATTTTACAGTATTATCCCCTTCAATATGTGTCTTATTATTTCTATAAATATTTTGGATCCGTTTTTAAAACTATAACCTACCTATTTCTATATTGTTGACAACAACAATATAAACACACATGATACTCTGCATTTCAGTTATTTTACTCAACTGACATTTTTACCAAAACAATATTTTAAATCAGCAGCGAGACAGAAAAAGTAAGCACAGAAGTTATGGTAAAATAAGATGCTAAAGTCATACTCTTTAAAATAATGACTTATATTAAAAATGTTGACTGAAGTTTGTGATAAGATATGCAGCAGAGCATTAAATAAATGCATATTTTCCGTGAAGCGATTGATTTGAGGTAGCCTTTTTTTTATTTAGCTGGAGAAAAAAAAACATGATGGGGGGAAAAGCCTATGCCTGTCCTTAAAAAAGGATTCGGTCAGTATTTTCTTTTTAATCTAAATTTGTAATTTAGGCGAAACATCTGGGGCAGGCCTATTTATTTTATTCTTTTTATTTATATTTTTTTTTATGCTGTTGGAAACGCTGGTACTTGAAGAGGTTCTGTTGTTAATATGTGCTGTATGCTGCTGTTCGCATGTTAAAATAAATCAGTATTTTAAAAAGCATACCTAATGTGTCAGACACTAAATAAAATTATACAGCTCTTTTCTTTCCTTCCTTTTGTTTTTAATTCTCCCTTTTTAAGTTTCTCTCAGATCGGTTTCGCCTCCAGTTCTGCTTTAACAAATGAGTTTAATAAATGCACAGCAAAAATCATTCATAATTAAACTCATCCACCCGCAATTAATCATATTTTACATTTTATTACCCAACCCGCGGATTATTCGCAGCGCGCACGAATATAACCGCCATCCGCGCATCACTACTGGTTAGGTAATGCAACGGCTGTAAAGGGCGTTATATGAAAGCCACAAGACCGGTACCTAAAATATGAAACATCATGTGTGCGCTAAAAGCCGATCAAGTCAAAGCCAGACAAGCAATTTAAGTTCTTACATTCGTAAGGACAGCAAAAATTAACTAGAGGTTACGTGGATGCATGTGTGGACCTGTGCTGCCTGCACCTTCCATGTGCTCTCTGTCAAGGGATTGCACAGATTAGCTTACTCACTGAATCTGCTGTTAATAACAAAGATTCACGCTGACTTATCATCATGCTTAAACAAAGAATTAGAAATATTAAAGTGACGATCGGGTGCGGATATATAGGCTATATCAGATAAAATTATAAGTGCGGGCGGGTGGATGATTAGTATAAAGCCGCAGTGACATTTTAGCTAATCTGCTCATCTATGATGGATGGATGGATGGATTGATTCCGTTTTAGATTCCAGAACGCTAACTTTCACTTTCAGATCTTAAACTAAAGCTGGCATTCTGGATAGAGCGAGCGGAGAGGAATCTTCAGATGGGCGCTTTGCACTCTTAAAGTAATAGTCACGCTCCGCTCAGATGCTCTGACCCTGATAGAAACCTACGTTTAGAGTTCTGAAATGCGCTGCGTGGCACGACGCGGCACTTCTGGTGTGTGACCCCCTGAAGGATTTTATTATGCTTATTGATGTAAAATCTGTTTTTCTTATGATCTATTTTTCTTGTTCTCTCTGCTGTGTTTCTGAAAGGTTGATTTTGGACTGTGAACATTCCTCTTTTTGATACACCAGCCACCCTTCCAAGGACACTCACGTACCACACTAGATAAGCACACACACACACACACACACACACACACACACACACACACACACACACACACACACACACACACACACACACACACTCACACACACACACACACACACACACACACACACACACACACACACACACACACACACACATTTTGCCAGATGTAAGCGGCCTTTGTCTCACTGTTTTGTCCCTTTTTATGGTAATACCTTCCTGTGTTAGGGCTCCGCCATAGGCGTGTCCCCAATGTGTATATAATGTTGGTTTTTCCTCCCTTGTGTTAGAATTAAATCATACTGAACCATTCAGCTGATTTTCTTCTCATCTTTCCGAGCGCTCGGACGATTCTGATGCAGACACTCACTGGTGACACAATAACAGATAAAAGGGACCCGAGAAAGAGAATTTCTTACAGTTTGGGGGCTCGTCCGAGATATATCTGGTCAGGTAAGAGAATTTCTATTCACATTACCTGATTAGATATATCCTGTTTTATCTGTAGAATTTTGTAGACTAGGGGGTTAACCTGCATAGTTGTGCCTAACTCTCAATTAACTTTGGGGTTACACATTATGTGGAAGATCACATCGGCGTATGTGATGTTAGGTTATCCTGCATAGTTGTGCCTAACTCTCAATTAACTTTGGTGTTACACATTATGTGGAAGATCACATCGGCGTATGTGATGTTGGGTTATCCTGCATAGTTGTGCCTAATTCTCAATTAACTTTGGGGTTACACATTGTGTGGAAGATCACACCGGCGTGTGTGATGAAGCGCTTCAGAAAATAGATTAGGGCATAATAACAAATTGTCATCAGTGGGTTTTCTCATCATGGGTCAAACTTATCCAAAGCCTGAGCCCAGTGATACCCCCATGGACTGGATGAATAAATGTGGGTGGGGATTTTACACTGAACCATATATCTCAAATTTAGCGGGATGGACTGAGGGTCAATCCCAGTGGCGAGATTACCCACGAGAAGGGACATTCGACTCCAGTTACTTAAAATCTGCCTACAACATGACTTATGGTGATATGGGAGATTCTGAATGGGATATAAAATATATGAAGGAGGCACTATGACACATGGTATAAGATGAGTTCGATTTGGAACGATAAAAAGAATATCTATGTTCCTAAAGCTGTGTTAAAGACGGTCCCAAAACCCCCTAAGGGCCGTGAAAAGGGCGCGGGTAATAACTGTTACAGTTCTCTGCCCCCCTATGCTGCCCCTTCGGCCCCTACTGCCCCTGCTGAATTGGGCCCCAGCAAGGCACCAGCTAAAAAACAGACATGCGGTTCCCCAGCACCAGTGAGCGCTGTTGCTCCACCTTCTAACATTTATCCCTCAACAAAACAATGGCAACAGAAACGTAATGAATGCAATGATGATAATGACAGACCTGAAGATGCAGGTCCGGGTGAAGGGTCTACAATAGACCTCTCAAAGAATGTAGCTGCAGTTTGGGTAGCCAAAGCCAGAGGCATTGACATTGTGCCTCCCTCACCCAGCGCACTGAAAGATCTGATCTCTTTGCTTCCTGGTGTTGACAACCCCATGGCTTTTGTCGACATGTTAATTAGGAGTTCGCGTCATTGCCAGTTAATTGGAGCAGATTACAGATTTGTATTACAAGCTAAAATGGGTAAGGATTATGATGATGCTGAAATTTCAGAGAAAATTCCTGCGTTGTGTCATGAGAATGATAGTCAGGACATTGGGTAAAAGAATGTAAAGAGAAACAGAATTATCAGAGTAGGAGTCAGCAGTGGGCTAATAACGCGCAGGGGGAATACCAGCACCCCAATCACTATCAGCAACAACAGCAGCAATCACAGCAAAATCATCCCTCCTGATTACTTAGGAATTTTGCTAGATGCCAAAGGCCGTGTATGCATTCCTTCTGCTTGTGCACCTTTTCTCGTCCGCGAGTTTCACGGTGTTACACATCGTGGCCGAAGAGGGGTACTAGACACAATGATTTCTTTTCTGTGTATAGTTAACTTATCACATCATGTTAACAGTACATTAGACAGATGTTTAATTTGTGCTCAAAACCATGTGACCAAACCACAGGCTAAACACCAACAGCTGAAAATGCCAGAGGGCCCATTCCAGCAATGGCAGGTAGATTTCACTCATCTTCCTAAGAGGGGACCACATAAATATTTTTTGGTGTTTGTAGATAGGTTTTTTAAAATGGGTAGATGCGTTCCCCTGTGCGAAGGAAGATGCAAAAACTGTAATCTTGTATCTAACAAAAGACATTATTCCTAGATATGGTATACCATGTGGCATTGACTCTGACAAAGGCACTGCCTTCACAGCAAAGGTGATTCAAGGCCTTGCTAAAGAATTAGGCATTACATGGCACATGCACATACCATATCACCCACAGACAAATTGAGAAAAGCTATGCAGGACATGGGACGGTCTGACTGGCCTGCATTACTCCCTGTGGTACTGGCGGACATGAGAATGTCCCCCCATAAGGGACTTCAGGGGCTGTCACCCTATGAGATAGTAATGGGTAGACCCTTTCCAGCCCCCTGGAGGAAGGGAGGGTATGCACTGGGTGATGGCTCATGTGATGTTCATATTAGTGAGTACACGCAACAACTGATTGGGGTTTTGAGCCAATATTGGGCTAAATTACATTCCTGCGCAGCACCAATGCCAGAGGACAAAACACACCCCTTTAAGGTTGGGGACAAAGTATTGATTAGGCAATTTGTTAAGATGGGTCAAGGTCTTTCTGATACCAGATATAGTGCACCCACTGAAGTTGTTGCGGTTACTCGAACTGCTGTCTTAACTTCCTCTTTTCCACAGTGGATTCACGCAACCAGACTGAAGGAAGCTCCACCTGTTGTTTAAATTTGTTTGCATATCTATGTATATACAGTCATAATCTGTCTTGAGATTTCCTTTTCTTTACAGAGGGGCGCCCCCACCCAAATCCAGTGCTGGCCAGCCAACGTCGGATAACACCTGAAGCACAAACTGCATAGTTGCTATCTGATCGGAGGAGCTGAACACGCAGTACCGTTATCAAATAGAAACTGTCAGTTTGCATCATGACCTGGAGAAGTGTGTCTGCTGTAGTAACTGGACTGATCACCTTATGCCTGGTGGTGTGGCTTTCGCTACCTGTCTTACACCACCAGCACAAGAGATGGAGTGAATATGGACATTTTGATTGGGAGGAAGAACCAGGGGATGACCCCATTGGGGTAAACTTGTGGTATAAATATGTGAAGGTTTTGGTAAAATCGTACAATGTGTCGAACTGTTATGTTTGTTCAGTAATGCCTCACTCAGCCAAACAGAACACCCTATATGGTAGGCCAATGAATAAAACTCAGGCCAAGTGTTATGCAAGTTTTGCTGGATGTGGCTATCAGAACCCCCAAATTCAAATAGACGATTCTGATATTGATAGGATAGGTTTAAAAAAATGGTACCTGTGATTCAATGTTTTGGGTAAGATTTAATCATACCTCACAAGAAAAACCAATTGGACACAAGGTTTTCTTTAACCACACCTTGAAACATCCTATGTGCTACAATCAGACCAATGGCACCATCTATATGGGCAGCACTCTGAACTGTGAACAGGTTGCGGTAGGTGGTGAGGGGGCACCCGTGGACGTCTCTGAACGTTCCAATGGCACCTATGTCGTCCAGGGCGGATGGTGGTTATGTGGACGATCAGCCTACATGTCACTACCTGCTAATTGGACTGGACAGTGTGCCCCCATACATGTTACTCACCACACGTTCATTATGACCGCTGTATCACGCACTATATCAAGGAGACGACGAAGTGTGCCCACTTTTGCCCCCCATGACCCAATATGGGGTCAGGACGGTCCTGAAGAGTTCAAATTATGGTCCACGAGCAACAAGGTCACATTGACTTTGTTTCCTAATATAGGTGTGGGAAAGGTTATGCTGAGACTTGAAACCTTGGATTACAGGTTGGGTTTATTTGTTAATGCGTCGCAGGTGATAGATAAGGCCCAGAATAAAGAGATCTCTAACATTAGGACTATGGTAATGCAAAACAGGATGGCACTTGACTTTTGACTGCCTCTACTGGATGTGTGTGTGTATTGCTAAACACAACATGTTGCACTTACATATCAGATGACGTTAACAGTGATGCTATGACCAATGCCTTAGGCACCCTGACTAAGTTGAAGGATGTAATGACAGCTGATTATCGCCCTGATCATAACGGTGGATGGAATATTTTCCACAATCTTTTTGGCTGGGTGACGCCCTTTATATCAATGATGATCCCTGTTATTATTGTTATGTTGCTGATTTGCCTTTGTGGCCCATGCCTTGTACAATGTATAATGAATCGTGTTTATGCCACCATTGAGAGTATGACTGGTCGTGGATATGAGCGTATTCCTATGCGTTAGGCTTTTTAGAGCCTAAAAGAGGGGATTGAAGGATTTTATTATGCTTATTGATGTAAAATCTGTTTTTCTTATGATCTATTTTTCTTGTTCTCTCTGCTGTGTTTCTGAAAGGTTGATTTTGGACTGTGAACATTCCTCTTTTTGATACACCAGCCACCCTTCCAAGGACACTCACGTACCACACTAGATAAGCACACACACACACACACACACACACACACACACACACACACACACACACACACACACACACACACACACACACACACACATTTTGCCAGATGTAAGCGGCCTTTGTCTCACTGTTTTGTCCCTTTTTATGGTAATACCTTCCTGTGTTAGGGCTCCGCCATAGGCGTGTCCCCAATGTGTATATAATGTTGGTTTTTCCTCCCTTGTGTTAGAATTAAATCATACTGAACCATTCAGCTGATTTTCTTCTCATCTTTCCGAGCGCTCGGACGATTCTGATGCAGACACTCACTGGTGACACAATAACAGATAAAAGGGACCCGAGAAAGAGAATTTCTTACACCCCCTATACTCGATCTGCGCTCAGGTCTCGTCTCTAGACCGCAACTCCCCACAGCCATAACTAATCAAATATCAAACTACCGCCAAAATACCAGCCTAACCAATCAGAAATAAATTAAATTTTAGAGCCAATCGATCATTGTTGCCCCTGATGCGTTCGATTAATCGAATAACTGTGCACATCCCTAATATGAACAGGTCTCAAAACATCTGCACAAAAGGGACACCTATACAAACTACCACTTTGGTACTGTTCAATGGAAATGCAGTCATCCCCGTCATCTTCGCTTCTCACCGTTACATGCCTCTATCAACCACAAATTACGTAAAATAATTATTACAAATAACAAATGACGACTTAATCAAAAAACTATTCTAAAAATTACTAAAAACTATCAAAACTATTGTAATACACATGTCTGTTTACAGCCACACAGCTTACCCTCGGCATTCTGCTGTCTAAACTAAAGGGAATTACGTCTGCAACTTATGCGTTTCATTACTGCTGGTTGGCCGCATTTAACCGGAAAAGATATCTTTAACCAATTCAATTCATCTTTATTTGTATAGCGCTTATACAATGTAGATTGTGTCAAAGCAGCTTCACATGGAAGATTATAGTGAATTGAACAGTGTCAGTTCAGTTTTCAGAGATTAAGTTCAGCTCAGTTCAGTGTGGGTTAATAATCACTACCAAGAGTCCAAACACTGATTAGCAAATCCATCGATGCGCAGCTCTACAGATCCCGAACCATGCAAGCCAGTGGCGACAGCGGCGAGGAAAAAAACTTCACCAATTGGCGAAAGCGAAGATTTAAAAAACCTCGAGAGAAACCTGGCTCAGTTGGGCACAACCATTTCTCCTATGGCCAAACGTCTTGTGCAGAGCTGCAGTCTAGGCGCAGGAAAATGAAAAACCTTTCGTCACGCCCCTTACTTTTTGCCTCCCCCAACCCTGATTGGCCAGCACATTTACCGGAAAGGGAAACTTCAACCAATGTAAAACCTTTAGCCACGTCCTTTACATTTTGGCCCCCCCTACCTTTTATCACGCCCATTTCTCCAGACTGCAGCTACCACTCACCTCCTGTGATTGGCTGAGTGATTGTTCACTCAAATCAAGTAAAATCAGAGAACCCGTGCGGTTGCTAGGTCAAATAAAAAGTGTGGGCGAGTCGGGGGACAGAATCACCTGTTTCTAAAAGTGAGGGGGACGTGTGTATATAGTGCATATACAGTATGTATGGAGTGTATCATGTGTGTAAATGTATTGAATGTTTTATGTGTGCATATGTATGGAGTGTATCAAGTGTGTATGTATGTGTGTATGTATATATATATATATATATACAGTGTTGGGGAGTAACGGAATACATGTACCGGCGGTACGTATTTAGAATACTATTCTTGAGTAACTGTATTCCGTTACAGTTACTATTTTTAAACAGGGTATTTAGAATACAGTTACTTTCCTAATACCATTGGAATACTTCCGGCGATGCGTGTCTGGCCCATAACAATATTACTAAATTGCCGCCGAAACCATAGAAACAGAAGCTACACTCCCGACTGGAGTATGGAGATGGGGGCACGCGAACTGTAGAGCACGAGCACATGCACCAGGTTACAAGCCGGACTGTACCAAAGTGCTGCGAACTGAAGAGCGGGGAGGGTGAGATGGGGGCGCGCGAACTGTAGATCGGGGAGGTTGCGAGCAAACTGAAGAGCACGCACACATGCACCAGGTTTCAGGCCAGACTGAACCAAAGTGCTGAGGGGGGTGGAATTCCGGGAGTTTTCTGGGAGACAGAACAATACGCGAGATGGGTCTGAAATACGGGAGACTCCCGGGAAAAACGGGAGTGTTGGCAGGTATGCTCAAAGCCCTCCCCAGATAGCAAGCCGACATTGAATCAATGTCGATTATTGGTTATAAGCGTCAGTATCAGTCGTCGATCAAATTTCGACATTGAATCAACGTTCTTTATTTGGTCGGTACGTCGGAAGGTTATTACATCGAGAATAAAACATTGATTCAATGTCGAAATGAAGTTGACTCTTCAACATAGGCTACCCGACGCATCTGGTCGAAATCATAACATTGATTCAAAGTCGAAATGAAGTTGATTCTTCAACATATAGGCTACCCGACGCATCTGGTCGAAATCATAACATTGGTTCGATGTCGAAATGAAGTTGACTCTTCAACATATAGGCTACCCGACGCATCTGGTCGAAATCATAACACTGGTTCGATGTTGAAACTTGATTGGTGGACTCGGAGTCGGTTCTTCTGCGCGAGTCAGCGTGAGGCGCAGGTGCTACTCATCATTTGAATCAACTAACAAACCGAAGGCAGCGGACGGAACTGTAAGGTAAGCACGTCGTATTCGACGTTTCACATGTTTTATTTGTCGTTTTCCCAAGAATTTATGTCAAAATGTAACTTTTTAGATGTGTAAATTAACACTTTACCACTTCCTATACGTTTTTTAGTAAGCCCATGTCGCCCTGTGCGTACCCAGGCTATTAACTGCAGCTGATCTATAAAGGTAACGTTAAGGTAAATGAAAAGCTGTTTTGGTTATTTAATTTTCGATTTCAACACGATTAACTTCACTTTATGACTTCAATGCTTTTTAACCTGTGTAAAATATAAGATGATTTGTCAAATCGATTTGGAATGAGCATAAAACACATAGTTAATGTTGCTCTAGCTAACGTATAGGCTAAGTTATGAGAAACGGTTCGCAAATAACATTACGCATCATCGAGCTAACGTTAAACGAGATTTTTCAACACGTTATTACGCTAGCGAAGTGAATCGCTGTCAGTTTACTGTTTTGTTTGCTCTATTTTTTTCTACATTTAGTGACGAACTCTTCGCCAGAGACGGTCCACAGCATTGAATGGGAAAAGCTTATAGAGGTAAAGTTGGTTTTATATTCGCACATTCGTTCATGTAGAAGTCTGTATATTGTTTACCATGTTACTTTGAATATTCGATCGAAATTAGCATGCAAGTGTGACTTCAAAACAACATAAACACTGTTTAGTTGACTGTAAACAATGTTGTACTTTGATAGTCATTTGCTGCTAATATGATTTCCCTATTTAGAATTTGCAAAGAATACTTTTCTGACATTATATTATTGAGGAGAATGTCTGAATATCCGAATATAAAACCAACTTTACCTCAATTGTTCACAAACCATGCTTGTCTGTTTTTTTTCTGATTGTAGTGCTATGTTCTGGTGTGCATTTTTTTTTTATTTTCCTGTTTATTAAAATTTATTTTGTCTACATGCTTTTCTCTTGAGGTTACTGCAGTTTACTTGTACAAGTATCTAAAACAAATGTTTGTAAACACATTTATTTTGAAAAATATTTAATATCATTAAGCTTTTTAGAATTTCACAAGAAAATAAAATCCAAGATCATTTAATTTCTAACAAAATACCATGTTACCTTAATATTCTGTGTGAGGAGGAGTCAAAGATTGTGGCAATTTTATGGTACCAATACTGTGGGTTGAACTGAAAATTTACCTTGGAATTGTACTTTGTAATAGTAGATACTGTACCTGGTGAGATTTTCCTACTGAGTAACATGTTTTTTTTTTCTTACAATTTTTTTTAATGGCAGTTTCTCTGAAATCTCCAGTTGAAGACATCAAGATCTGTAACCTGTGCCTGGACAGACGTCTATTCCAGTTCTGCCTACACCACACTAATCTCTCTGCCTATGTATGGATCACTGACTATTATGTTCTCTGAAGGTATTACTGGAGCGAAAGAACAGCACCCATGACTGAAGTTTCTGTTAGTGACCAGTATATTTGAAGTCTGAGAAAGTTTTTTGTTTTTTTTTAACAAGTTGCAAATGTTTTTTTTTTTCCTCTCTCACACAAAGAGACCAAACGACTGGTTGTGCCTATAGTACAGTGTACTGACAATCTTTTAGCGTTTTTATGGTTGTATTAAATGCATCTTTATTGTTACAAAAATCTTAAGTAATTGTCACAACACAATGCACATTTGAGTTTTAATGAGAAGGAGAATTACCCAACAGGGCTCAACACTTTAAAAAAAAAAAAAAAAAAAATTTACTGGCCTGGTGTGGAATTTAAAATTGAAATTAAGATGGAGAGCAGGAAGTAAAAAAACTGAATAGGAGACGTAAAGGAAAGTCCGTATTTTTTAAATTCATACCATATTACAAAGAAGAAATAAATAGAAATATTATGAAGAGGACCGTTTTTTACTGAAATAAAATGTATGCTCAGCTCTGACGAGACACAGTTTAAAGTAGTTTTGTTTTTTTACATATAGATTTTCATTGCTTTAAAATATTTTAATGTTTTTATATTTACAGTTTGTATATAAAATGAACGCTTAGCTTATTGTTCGCAGTGATCGTTATAATAGGATCATGTGCATTGCATATGATTATTCAGTATACGTTACATTCTTTGGTCGCAGCACTGTATTTTATTTATTGCATTTAGTCATTAAACAATGATATTTTGAAAAAAAATAAAAATAATTGTAATTAATAAACAAGCTTGCAATTCTTACCGGTTGTTGTAATATTTGAAGCTTGTTCTCAGACAAGTGTCTGGGTCACTAATACTTCGTATTTCTGGAAAATCCGAGATGGAATTCTAGTAAATGTTGGCACTGTAGACGAATGGCTTCCCGATAGTTTCACACAACCTAAAATAATTTGTTTTTATTTATTGACCTTGCTAATCCAGCAAGAATATTTTTTCTATGGTTGCATCTGAATTTTAGTTTCTGTGATTGTATCTTTCTAAATTCATTAAATAAATGTTGCTCTTTAAACAGTTTAAACATTGTGATTTAAACCTGTGTTTTGACCCTAATAGTTAATTTTGTTATTATGCACATCTGAAATAAAATGCATTTTTTACTCTAATGAAAAATACATGTTGAAATAGAACACAAATAGACAAATGTATTTAATATTCTACAGTTTTACTTTTTGAGTAAATGGTTTTGACTATTTTAGTCAGTAATTTAAATGTTTTCTCTGTTTGTTTAAGTGTAGAAGGTTTGAATGAATTCAGCTCTGACGAGACACAGTTTAAAGTAGTTTTGTTTTTTTACATATAGATTTTCATTGCTTTAAAATATTTTAATGTTTTTATATTTACAGTTTGTATATAAAATGAACGCTTAGCTTATTGTTCGCAGTGATCGTTATAATAGGATCATGTGCATTGCATATGATTATTCAGTATACGTTACATTCTTTGGTCGCAGCACTGTATTTTATTTATTGCATTTAGTCATTAAACAATGATATTTTGAAAAAAAATAAAAATAATTGTAATTAATAAACAAGCTTGCAATTCTTACCGGTTGTTGTAATATTTGAAGCTTGTTCTCAGACAAGTGTCTGGGTCACTAATACTTCGTATTTCTGGAAAATCCGAGATGGAATTCTAGTAAATGTTGGCACTGTAGACGAATGGCTTCCCGATAGTTTCACACAACCTAAAATAATTTGTTTTTATTTATTGACCTTGCTAATCCAGCAAGAATATTTTTTCTATGGTTGCATCTGAATTTTAGTTTCTGTGATTGTATCTTTCTAAATTCATTAAATAAATGTTGCTCTTTAAACAGTTTAAACATTGTGATTTAAACCTGTGTTTTGACCCTAATAGTTAATTTTGTTATTATGCACATCTGAAATAAAATGCATTTTTTACTCTAATGAAAAATACATGTTGAAATAGAACACAAATAGACAAATGTATTTAATATTCTACAGTTTTACTTTTTGAGTAAATGGTTTTGACTATTTTAGTCAGTAATTTAAATGTTTTCTCTGTTTGTTTAAGTGTAGAAGGTTTGAATGAATTCATGCTCTTAACGGATATTCACAGCTGTCTGTTTGTATCAATAAAAAATGATGACAGATTGTGGTGTGTTTTGTTATATATACAGAATAAATTATATTATGTATTCTTGTAAAAAAATGGTGATTAAGTCATATGGATTGGTTTAATGTTGAAAATGTTGTTTAAGCATTCATTTAAACGTTAAATCATTTAGATAGATTTTATGTTGAATATGTGTGGATTCTATGTTGTTCCAATCGACTTAAAATCAACATCGTTTTCAACATTAGATAGACAAACTAATTAGGTTGATTATATGTTGAATATGTGTGGATTCTACGTTGTTCCAATCGATTATAAATCAACATCATTTCAACATCAGATAGACAAACCAATTAGGTCGATTATATGTTGAAAATGTGTGGATTCTACGTTGTTCCAATCAACTATAAATCAACATAATTTCAACGTCAGGTGGACAAACCAATTAGGTTGATTAGATGTTGAAAATGTGTGGATTCTATAACGTCGTTTCGATCGACTGAATATCAACATCGATTCAACGTTGGGTAAGTAACCAATTGTGTCGATTTCAGGTTAGATTTGAATGGAGTGCCTGACGTCGTTTCAACATTACCCCGATGAGCAAAACGATGTTGAATCGATGTCAAAAGAAACGTTGATTTTAGGTTGAAATGATGTCATTTTGCTATCTGGGTCTTCATCTAGTACAACACTACATTGCCATCAAGTGCTCCTGTGACTCTTCAGCCAGGGAGGACTTATTTTTACTCCTCATCGCAACAGAATGACAGATAAGCACTTCGAAATGTCTCTATTGCTGCGCTACAAAAGCCTTTACTTGTCTGTTGATTAGGAAAGCATAGTGTTACGGTCCGTTGCAGGGTTCAGAGGGGGAAAAACAAAGATCGGATCCAAACACAGCATTTAGGATTTAATGAAAAACAAAACAGGAACACTAAAACAGGGCAACACAAACCAGGAACAACCGGACATCATATGAGTAACACAAAATACAACAGACAACGAGAGGGGCACACAAACTGAAATATATAGTCCTGATAATGAGTGTCAAATGAGCCGCAGCTGTGAATGTGTGTGTGTGTGTGTGTGAGAGCGAGTGTCTTGATGACGGTCAGCTGGAGCAGGTGAGTATGTGTGTGTGTGTGTGTGTGTGTGTGTGTGTTTGTGTGTGGCATGACTGAATATCAGGGCTCGAAATTAACTTTTTTACTTGGTAGCACCGGTGCTCCCAACTTCAAAAATTTAGGAGCACCAGAAAAAAATTATGAGCACATTAGCAAAAGTAATGAGCACCACTGCAAATTGTATATTAAGGGATTTATTGTATTTGAAAACAACATCAATTAGGACTAACAAAAACCAGAAACAACTATCTAACTAATGCTGGGATGACTTATTGATATCTGTGCAATTATTCCAAAATGAATGTCTAATAATTATAAAATATTATTAATGATGACGATGATGTCAATAATACTTGCAATGAATTACATTTCTCATTGTCATGCTGCCCTGAATGTGCTTGAATGTGAGTTATGTAGTGTAAAAGGTCCTGCTGTTACTTTATGAAAAATAAATGTATGGTTTACGTCAAACAAAAATGAAGCGTTGCAGTAAGAAATGTTTATTTTGGACTTTTGTTTTTAAATGCATGTCAATTTAATAAATAATATTTCTGCTACAAAACAAACATAAGATTATAATAAATCATGCAATCCAATGCTGAAAGCTGCAAAGCAGTCATCAGTAAATAGAAAAAATAATATACATCTCATAAAAGAATGGACCAAAGAAAGGAAGAAAAGTCTCGCTTCTACAACTCTTTATAAGTTTTGGTTTCGGTTGTAAATGCTCAGTCTCGTCATAAGCTGATTTTCATTTTTCTGTGTTTGTGGAAAAAAGCAGGCATCAGCCGACCCAATATAAGAGCAGGCAGAGCAGGATTCTCGTGATGACCACCGGCGCAGTACCGTTCTTTGTTATGAGCCGCAAATTTAGTTTAAACTCAGTAAAGGCGAGCTTCTTTGGCGATGATGTGTACAGTGTTATATTTTACATTTAGCGGACATTTGCGCTGAACACGCAGTGAATGCAACGCATCGAGATTCGGGCACTTTCTCTGAAAACCCTCGATTGATCTCGGCTGGCGCCCTTATAAGCTCCCTGTTATCTGACAGCGGAAAGCCTTGAGTGATTGACAGCTAATATGATCCACTATAGCGGCAGGGAAGTCCGATTTAGCACGTTTTTAGAAAAAAATCGAAACAAGTCGCACTACAACCATTATATGCAGTCGCACAAATGCTCCCAAATATATTATGAGGTCGCATAGATTAAATTTCGGGCGCATATGCGACCAAAATGGTCGCAATTTCGAGCAATGAATATGTTGTCCATGTGAGGCAGGATTTGTAGTTAAGTGAATGTGAGTCTGTATACCAGCGATCTCTGGTTGAAGCTCGCTGGTGACCGTGATAGTTAGGTACTGTAGATAGGTGGCTACTGGCTAATATGTTTGACTTAAAACAAAACTTGTTCATTTTGATGTTTACATTTTTGTAAAGCAAACACATTTAGCATTCTTCTAATTTTTGCAATATTGTTCTTAAGTGAGAAGTTTTCATAATAGAAATTAAAATGTTGGCTAGAACCTGTTACATTACCTTGGTTTTACATAAACTATTGAAGTTTTTCTTTTCTTATACCTGATATTTTTCTGTGCAGACTGTGAAATACAAAGGGTAAGCAAAATGCATATTATATACATATATTGTATATTACAGACAGTAATGCTGTCTATGTTCAAGCACTTTTTATCTTTATTACAGAAACAGAAATTGAATTGGTTGACACTTTGATAAATAAACATTATTCAATAAACATAATTATATTGTTTTATTTATTTTTCCCTGTCAGTCAATAATGTTTAGCATTAGAGGCCCCTTTCTTGCAGAAATTGCTACCAACGCATAGTGTGACACTTTAATAGACTTGAAGGCTGTTTTCAAGGGGAAGTATTCTTAAGTATTCCAAGTATTTAGAATACAGTACCAGGATTAAGCAAAGTAACGGAATACGTTACAAAATACATTTTAAAGCAGGTATTCTGTATTCTGTAACTAAATACATTTACAAAGTATTCTCCCCAACACTGTATATATATATATATATATATATATATATATATATATATATATATATATATATATATATATATATATATATATTTATAGTGTGCATATGTATAGAGTATTATGCGTGTATATGTATAGGGTGTATCATGTGTGCATATGTATGGAGTGTATCGTGTGTGTTTATATATAGAATGTATCATGTGTATCTGTATGGAGTGTATCATGTGTGCATATGTATAGTGTATCATGTGTGCATATGTATAGTGTGTATATGCATGGACTGTATCATGTGTGCATATGTAAGGAGTGTATTATGTGTGCATATGTATAGAGTGTCTATATGTATGGACTGTATCATGTGTGCATATGTATGGAGTGTATCGTGTGTGTACATGTATGTATAGAATGTATCTTGTGTGCATATGTATGGAGTGTATCGTGTGTGTTTATATATAGAATGTATCATGTCTATCTGTATGGAGTGTATCATGTGTGCATATGTATAGTGTATCATGTGTGCATATGTGTAGAGTGTGTATATGTATGGACTGTATCATGTGTGCATATGTATGGAGTGTATAGTGTATGTACATGTATGTATAGAATGTATCATGTGTGCATATGTATGGAGTGTATCATGTGTATTTATATATAGAATGTATCATGTGTATCTGTATGGAGTGTATCATGTGTGCATATGTATAGAGTGTGTATATGTATGGACTGTATCATGTGTGCATATGTAAGGAGTGTATCATGTGTGCATATGTATAGAGTCTGTATATGTATGGACTGTATCATGTGTGCATATGTATGGAGTGTATCGTGTGTGTACATGTATGTATAGAATGTATCATGTGTGCATATGTATGGAGTGTATCGTGTGTGTTCATATATAGAATGTATCATGTCTATCTGTATGGAGTGTATCATGTGTGCATATGTATAGCGTATCATGTGTGCATATGTGTAGAGTGTGTATATGTATGGACTGTATCATGTGTGCATATGTATGGAGTGTATCATGTATGTTTATATATAGAATGTATCATGTGTATCTGTATGGAGTGTATCATTTGTGCATATGTATAGTGTATCATGTGTGCATATGTATAGAGTGTGTACATGTATGGACTGTATCATGTGTGCATATGTAATGAGTGTATCATGTGTGCATATGTATACAGTGTGTATATGTATGGACTGTATCATGTGTGGATATGTATGGAGTGTATCGTGTGTACATGTATGTATAGAATGTATCATGTGTGCATATGTAAATCCTGTACACAGCAGTTCTCACAACTCGACCTGCAACTAGAGGGATACAAAGTTAGCGTTAGCTCTACTATAAAAGATCTGGGTGTCATATTAGACAGCAAATTAACTTTCGAAAATCATATATCCCATGTCACAAAAACTGCTTTCTTCCATCTGAGAAATATCGCTAAATTGCGAAGTATGCTATCCATATCAGATGCACAAAAGCTAGTTCATGCTTTCATAACTTCTAGGCTGGACTACTGTAATGCTTTGTTTGCTGGCTGCCCAGCATCCTCTATTAACAAACTTCAGCTAGTACAAAATGCAGCCGCCAGAGTTCTTACCAGGTCTAGAAAATATGATCATATCACCCCAATTTTATCCTCCATACACTGGCTGCCTGTTAAGTTTCGTATTGAATTTAAAATATTACTCCTTACCTATAAAGCTTTAAATAATCTAGCTCCTGTTTATCTAACCAACCTCCTGTCTCGCTACAATCCAACCCGCTCTTTACGATCTCAAAACTCAGGGCTTCTAGTAGTACCTAGAATAGCAAAATCAAGTAAAGGAGGTCGAGCCTTCTCATTTATGGCCCCTAAACTCTGGAATAGCCTTCCTGATAATGTCCGAGGCTCAGACACACTCTCGCTCTTCAAAACTAGATTAAAGACCTATCTTTTTAGCAAAGCATACACTCAATGCTTTACATAGCGGTATGATGCATGATGTGCCCCACGCAGCATTTTGCTTCTTGTTTTTATACACTATGAACAGCAGCTACGCTAATTATTCTCCTTATTCTGTATTTCCACCTGGGGGTACTCATCTTGAGGCCCTCAGACTATGCAGCGCCACTGATGCGATCCAAGACCAGCGACGAGATGATCCCAAGGTTTTCTGGACCAGGCCGTATCCTGCTGTGGTGGTCATAGTGGAGTGAGAGCATGAGACTGATTCCTGTGATGCTCCAAGGACAGACGAGTCTTTGCCGAGGTCCACCGTGCTGCGCCTAGACTGCAGCTCTGCACAAGACGTTTGGCCATAGGGGAAATGGTCGTGCCCAACTGAGCCAGGTTTCTCTCGAGGTTTTTTAAATCTTCGCTTTCGCCAATTGGTGAAGTTTTTTCCTCGCCGCTGTCGCCACTGGCTTGCATGGTTCGGGATCTGTAGAGCTGCGCATCGATGGATTTGCTCTTCAGTGTTTGGACTCTCAGTAGTGATTATTAACCCACACTGAACTGAGCTGAACTGAACTTAATCTCTGAAAACTGAACTGACACTGTTTCAATTCACTATAATCTTCCATGTGAAGCTGCTTTGACACAATCTACATTGTATAAGCGCTATACAAATAAAGATGAATTGAATTGAATGTATGGAGTGTATCGTGTGTGTTCATATATAGAATGTATCATGTCTATCTGTATGGAGTGTATCAAGTGTGCATATGTATAGTGTATCGTGTGCATATGTGTAGAGTGTGTATATGTATGGACTGTATCATGTGTGCATATGTATGGAGTGTATCATGTGTATGTACAGAACGTATTATGTGTGTCTATGTATGGAGTGTATCATGTATGTATATATATAGAGAGAGAGAGAGAGAGTGCATATGTATAGAGTTTATCATGCGTGTACAGTATATATATAGGGTGTATCATGTGTGCATATGTATAGAGTGTATTATGTGTGTACATGTATGGAGTGTATCATGTGTGCATATGTATGGAGTGTATCGTGTGTGTATGTATATAATGTATCATGTGTATGTACCGAATGTATTATGTGTGCATATGTATAGAGTGCATATGCAGACACTGACATGTGTGTTTATGTAGGGAGTGCATATGCATTGTGTGTATATGTATAGAATGTATGATCTGTATATGTATGGAGTGTATCATGTGTGTATATGTAGGGAGTGCATATGTATGGGGTGTATCATATGTGTATATGGAGTGTAAGGGTCAACTCCCAGTAGCTCAGTGGTTACGCCACTCACCTTTCATGCCAGAGACCCGGGTTCTATCCCAGACCCTGATATAAGTGTATATGAGTGCATATGTATGGAGTGTATCGTGTGTGTGTATATGTATAGAATGTATCGTGTGTGCATATATATGGTGTGTATCGTGTGTGTATATGTAAAGAATGTATTATCTGTGCATATGCAGACACTGACGTGTGTATATGTAGGAAGTGCATATGTATTGTATTGTGTGTATATGTATAGAATGTTTGAATGAGTGCATATGTATGGGGTGTATCATGTGTGTATATGTATAGAGTGTATCATGTGTGCATTATGTATGGAGTGTAAGGGTCAACTCCCAGTAGCTCAGCGGTTATGTCACTCACCTTTCACACCAGAGACCCGGGTTCTATGAGTGTATATGTGTGTAGAATGTATCGTGTGTGCATACATATCGAGTGCATATGTATAGAGAGTATCTTGTGTGTGTGTGTGTGTGTGTGTATATATATATATAAACATTTAGTATACACATATATATATATATATGAGTGCATATGTAAAGAGTTTGTCACGTGTGTATATGTATAGGGTGTATCATGCGTGCATATGTGTGGAGTGTATCGTGTGTGTGTGTGTGTGTGTATATGTATAGAATGTATCATCTGTATATATATGGAGTGTATCGTGTGTATATGTAGGGAGTGCATATGTATGGGGTGTATCATGTATCATTTTTGGGTGTAGCTTAGCGAAGGGTCAATTATTGAATTGAGAGAGAGAAAGAGAGAGAGAGGTTTGCCTCCTATAATGGCTTTTGTCAGACAGAGGGAGACTGAGCAGAGGAACACTGGGCAGCTTGTTTTTGTTCCGCTTCTTTATAAGTTTCAGGGTGTGTTGTCTATAAGTGTTTATAAAGGCGGCTTGTATTGTTGCTGTGTACGACTTTCTTATCACAAATATTGCTCGTGCAATGCTTTTTAAGCTGATAAGCACCACAACACGCTGCGTTATGTCTCTGCCATCGTGTCATTCCGTAATGCAGAAGTGTGCGACTTGCGTGTGTTGAGTAGGCTACGTAAGTTATCTGAAAGGCACATGATCGCTCACGTCACGTTCCGCCGCAGATTGATTGGTGTAACGTCTTGTATACAAAGCATCACTGACAATCCTGTACACAGCGCTAAAACATTTAATTATGCAGAAATTATTAACATTTAGTTAAAATATCGATACTTTTAAAAAAAATATCGATACCAAATTAAAAGCTTCTGAGTATCAATATATCGATACTCAGCATCGATGTGCACATCCCTAACACATTTATACACTTAGACACAAGCAGAGACATACACATTCACTCACACGCTTACACATATACATAGACATATACATACATACTGTACATTCACTCACACTAATCATACAATCATACATATGAACGTGCACACACACTCAGATAGATAGATAGATAGATAGATAGATAGATAGATAGATAGATAGATAGATAGATAGATAGATAGATAGATAGATAGATAGATAGATAGATAGATAGATAGATAGATAGATAGATAGATAGATAGATAGATAGATAGATAGATAGATAGATAGATAGATAGATAGATAGACGGTGTTTTATGTTATTCTCATTTCAGAATGAGATCCCGGACTGTGCATTGTTTACCACAATGACTTTTGGTAGTGATACAGACACTGCATCTGAGGGAGAGCAGGACAGCACAGACAGGACTGATGTTCTCACTACAGCAATAGTTGATTACCATAAAGAATCAGATATAGTTGTTCAGGGTGAAACACCTTGTACTGACAGCCCTGTAAACACAAATTTGCCAAAGCCCCTTACACATCTGTTTGATGAGAACTACAGTTTATTGTCACAAGATGAACTGCAAAATGAGTTGGATACAACAATGCAAACAGTCCCTACTCATTTTAGTGAACTGAATTGTAAGAACCTCCAAGACAGTACACGGGGTCAGGCATCTTGTGAAGAGTGGTTTGCGCAGAGATGTGGTCAAATCACCGCAAGTCACTTTAATGAAGTGTTAAGATGCAAGACAAGCCAAGCTAGCTTGACAACCAAAATAATGGGTTACACCTCCAGCAGAAATGCACCAGCCTTAGCTTGGGGTAAGAACAATGAAAAACTTGCTAGAGAAGCCTTTACATCAAACCAGTTGACTTGTCATCACAGTTTAAATGTGGAAGAAGTTGGGTTAGTAGTAAATCCAAAGTTTCCACATTTAGGAGCTAGCCCAGATGGAATAGTCCTCTGCAAGTGCTGCCCACCTGCTACACTTGAAATAAAATGCCCCTTAAAGTACGCAAATATGTCCATATCTGGTGCTATCAAAAATAAAGATTTCTTTCTAGGGAAAGACTTTGAGCTTAAAAAGGATCATGCATACTATGCACAAGTACAGGGGCAAATGGCAGTGTGTGAGCTCAAAACATCTTACTTTGTAATTTGGACAACAGAATACTGCCACACTCAGAAGGTAGAGTTCTGTGAAGAGTACTAGACTCAGATCAAACCAAAACTAGTTCTGTTATTTAGACATCACATTCTCGCAGAAATTTGCACACATAAACTGAGGAAACAATTTCTGATTGCAGAGGCTTCCTGTTTGTGTAAAAAAATGTCTAAAACATCTGTCACACAGTGCTTTGTCTGTCACAATGTGTTTCATCTGAAATGTGTTGGCTTAAAAAGGCATCCTGGTGACTGGCTTTGTTCAGTATGTTCTCATACTATGAAATAAATGAGAAATCATACACAGTCTTCTTAATCTGTTAAATGTTAATTTACTTTTGTTTGCACATACATTTAATCACTCACAGTTAGTAACACACAGTTTGTCATTATACAATAAAAGATAAATTGAAAAAATCTATTTACAAAGAATATATAAACTGTACCTTTGCTTGAGCCAAATCTAACACCAATATTAATACTGTAGACCACCAATAATAAAATTCATTACTAAAATAAAGTTTTCCAACCACTTGTCAGTCTCTGATATGTTGTTTTCTATTGAACTTATGACTTGTTCAAATTAGATAATGCAGAATATACAAGTAATATTTTATCCACTGTAGCCACCGTGTCTCCGGGTCGTTGCTTGAGCAAGTTTATTGGGAGAGTATGTTGTAAAATACGGTAATTTTTAAGGCTTTTCACATGAATCCTCAACCTTGACTTGTGACGTGACACAGACACTTCTTGCCCTGAAAGCTGTGTCTTTCCACGAGTTGAAGCTGGTACAAGTAGCTGGACACATTTCGTAGCAAAATACTCAGGAAAACTAAATCCTCTGTCAGCCATGACAATGTCTCCTTCATCCAAAAGATGAATTAAACCTGATGATTTGGTAACCGTTTTGTCACTGGCTCTCCTACCCCAAGCCTTGGAAAGGAATGTGATTGACCCTGTTGGACTAATGCCAACCAGGAATTTGATGGTGCTCTGGGACTTGGAGTTGGAGTAGGTCATTGCTTTTGCATTGAGTGACGTTGGCCGGTCGATGAATATCTCGCTGCAGTCTATAATACACCTCACTGAACTGAAAGGGGGGTTTCTGAAAAGGGCAGGAAGATTCTTTTTAATTTCTTCTCTCTGAATTAGAGAGCTGAAACGCTGTGCCATTACATTTAATCAGTCATGAAATATTGCAGAGATTGTTGCACAACTGCAATGAAACCTAAAGGCAAGATCTTGATGAGTGAGGACAAGTCTTAATTTCATTAAGACCAGGTAGAACTGGAGAGCTGTTGGGAGACTCTTGGATTCCAAGCAGTGGTGAGATAAGACAGTAATGTGAAGAACACCTTGGATGAGCGAAGGCCAGTGTAGTATCAAATAATTTGATCATCCTTTAAATCCACATCAGATTTCAATTTTTTCATCTCACGGGTAAGTGTTTGAACGTTTGACTCAAGGCCTTATCTTTCCTCCTTGAATGAAGTGTTCAGTTTCTGCATGTCCTCAATATCCCTCATAGTGAGATCTGTCCCAACACGCATGTCACTGTAGGACTTCACTTCAGTTACATTTATGTCCATGTCCTCTACCTCTGTAGGCTGAACTGTACTGCTCATCTCATGTACCTCTGATCGTCTCAGAGACCTTTTATATCGGTCCATTTTTTTGGAGGGGTCTGGTCTGTGTGGAAGCTTTGATGGAATGTAATCTGGACTTAGATAATCATCTGATGGCTTTCCTAAAGACAAAATTAGAAAGTTATTGGGATAATGATAACTTTCAGGCATTATTTGTTAAAGATACACTGCAATAAATGCTTTTCTTATTTAGTTTTTTCTTGTCTTGTTTCAAGTCCAAATATCTAAACATTATAAAAATCAAGAAGCATTTACTACACAAGTAGGCTTGTTTTCAGGGAAAAAAAATAAAACAGGATCTACTAATGTAGCAAGTTAAAAAAAATCTTGTTTCAGTTCGAACTGCTAATTTTTCTTACACCATTGGGAGATTGTGCCAGATTAGCTTGCCTTTGACTTAATGTTGACCTTTTCAGAAAACAAGACAATACTTTTAATTTGTTCAGTAAGTACTAACTGATGTATTTTTAGTTGAACTGGACTGTACATAATACAATACTAAGATAAGAAAAGCCTTTTTGCACTGTTGATTGTAAATATTGAGCAAAAGAAACAAGCATTTGGGTGACTGCTGAACACAAGATGAAAAAAAGTGTTTAACTTCATTAACAGTTTAAAATTAATGCTATCAGTTCAGTGGTCTTTTAATTGTTGTCTAAATATAAACCACCTAGCTTACAATGACCACTGCCCACCACCCGACAGCATTAAAAATGTCTTAACATTGAAAATGTGTAAGGTAGGTGTGTGTGTGTGTTATCTATCTATCTATCTGTCTGTCTGTCTGTCTGTCTGTCAGAATTATGCTAATAAATTCTGTACAAGTATTGCTCAGTGTTTGTTGTTATTAGTAAATGCATTACCTATGTTACCTACGTGTCCCCTAGTGTAAAATGTAACCAATATTTAAATTTATATCAAAAGATTGCCAAAGAATAAGTCATGGAAAGAGTGTTTATCATTCTTTTCTGTGAAATACAGCAGTTAGCTAATGTTACTCAAAAGTTAGTGCAGCCTAGGTGTTACCTAATGGATATGTTAATTGAATAGAACGCTACATATGAAAACAGTGATGGAGCCACAATGCTAAATTAAACATACTTAATATATAGAAATACAAATTAATTCGAAAAATGTCGTTAACTTACCAGAGACAAAATGTGTGCTGCATACCCTCGAGTTGCTTGTCGGGATCCAAACTTCTCTCTTCACCACTCTAATCCACGCGTCCCGCTGCGTTTTGTTTTTCGGAATTCTATACACTTTAATTTCCGATAGCAAGTTAGTCCCTGGCCTAAGAGAACATCCAACCACCGAGCAACATGGCCCTATTTTTAATTTCGACATTTTAATCGGCAAAAAAACGCAATAATATTACTGTACACAAATCGTCACCAATCATTGTTTAGAATGTGCACGCTACCTAACAGGAAACGAACAAGGACCAAATATGTCACTTCTGTATGTGAATGAATAGCCGTTGAAATGGTCTATATGTATGGAGTGTATCATGTGTGTAAATGTATAGAATGTATTATGTGTGCATATGTATGGAGCAGTGGTGTAGTCCTAAAAAAAAAAGGAAGTGTACTATTTTTTTTTTTACATCAGTTACCTGTAACTATTAACTTCCACAAAAGGAAAAACAAATACTATGTCAATGTAAGTCAATGGTTACAGGTTTCCAGCATTCTTCAAAGTATCTTCTTTTGTGTTCAACAGAAGGAAAAAAAGACAAACCGGTTTGGAACAAGTAAAGGTTGAGTAAATGATGACCATTTTCATTTTTTGCGTAAACTATCCATTTAAAAAGAAAAAAATTCTAACAAAGTTGTTGGTTTTAAAGGGAGATTCTGATAGTCTAATTCTATTTAATGATTTATGTTTAGCTAATAGTGCACCCCCAGCAGACTCAGAGATTGGCTGTATTTATACAGTATGTAGCTAATTTAATCATTTTAATATAAAAAAAAGAGTCAATCAAGATAGTTATAACAATTTAGTTGACATGGAAAGACAGCTTTTTACTTACTTTCTTTACTGGCTTATTACTTTACATTTAATAGGTTCCTTTAAACATCAATCAGCCATTATTTTTGATTGCCACATTCGTGCATACTTGTTTTAAACCAAACTATTAGGAGTCTGTCTTCTGTTGTCGCTATTATATACTAGTAGTTACCCTTTGAAATCGCATATTGTTACGTGATTCATGAGTAGTCTTTGCCTCATAGTTTTTAGTGTTTTATATATAGTGATGTTCCCTGTAGCGGTAGGCACGATTAAGACATGTGAAATACTGTTTTACAGGGGCGATTTTAGGATTTCTCTCGCCCTGAACAGATGTGGTTTGCTGATTAAATGAAAAACGAGCTGAAAACAGAGCGGCGGAAGTCTGCCACTGTTTTCATATCGAAATTAAAGGGAACTGAGGCGATCATTTAGTAGTGTACAGTTCATGAGCTAAAACCATTAAGGGTGCTGAATAGAAATATAGGAGGGCTAAAGCGACACCCATGCTGTATACCTTTGGTATACAGGTTTGTGTTGACACTGAAAGTAGGGAGAGCGTCAAAGGTCCCTCTGGCCGCCCTGGCGACGACGCTGTCTGCCTTCAGCTCCGGTGGCGAGAGCGTCAAAATTCGCTACATTGATCTTGTATTTAAAGGAGCCGTTGCAGCATATCAGCAAATCAGTTACACTCCTGCATAAAACATGTTTTCTAGCATGAAGATGTTGCACACTTCTTATTAAATTCATTTACTTACGGAAGATCTAGTTGCATGTGGTGTGACTTTTCTCCTCATAATTATCCAATGTGTCCATATGTCTGAAATATTCTGAAGCAGCAATACTGTGTAGGTACGGAGACCCGGAAGGGACGTGATGGTGGAAAAAAAACTGAGTGGGAGAAAAAAAAAACTGAGTGGGAGAAAAAAAAATGGGTGGGAGAAAAGAAAAACTGAGTTGTAGAAAAAAAAAAAAATGGGTGGGAGAAAAAAAAACAGTGATAGGAAAATATATATTTTTTAAAGTTTTTGCATGCCCTCGCAAAGATTGCGTTCCCTCGCAAAAATGTTTTTCCACAAACACTTCCTGTTCACTTCATACATGTCAACCCTCCCGTTTTTGCCTGCATTATCCCGTATTTTACAATTCTATCCTGCTATCATCATATCATTCAGTATTATCCCATATTTCTCATGTATTTTTAATCTTGAAAACACACTGAAATGTGTCACGCTGGTATACAAGGAAGACAGAAATGGTTATCTTTTCATTAGGTTTATTCAACGTAAGTAACAAGGGGATATCACACAGTGCAGGGCAATGGAAGATCATCCGAGGAACACCTCACAAGTCTTCGCCTGGTAAACCTGGCGAGAGTCAAGCATGGGTTCGTTGGTGGTAGTGGGCACAAAGTGCATGTAGGTGAATACAGATCTTTGGATATGGTAGGATAATCAAGACACTTCCCTTTATCAGTGCGATGGTTACGAAGACTCAGAAGGAACATCCATGGAAGAAGAGAAGACGAGGGAGCTTGGATGAAGATAACCATAAGACTTCAATCCCGGACGACGAGTGAACGGAGAAGGTGAGTGTTTATAGTGTCCTGGCTGATTAGGAACAGGTGCAGAGGGTTAGTAGTCAGGGGAAGGTTCTCGTGATTGGATGGGACTGGTGTGAGATGGTGAGACTGGATTGGGTGAGTGGGAACGAGCTGGGGATGTTACAGTATGAATATAAAAATGTCTTCATTCACTTTCTTTCCATTAAAGCTGTGCGTCGATCATCACCCTTCATATGCAACCTCTGAATCCGCCAATGACTGGTATAAGCGCTAACTGAAAGATGCGCTCCGTATGATAAACTGATCCCAGATCAGCTTCTGTACATGCCATCTAAAGAGGAGCGAAAGTGCAGGGCATTTTGGTATATTCGGGTGTATGTTTAGACAAGACAAATACTCTTAATAATTTGTAAACATGTCCGTACTGCGTGTTTTATTTTAAACACACCTACAAACTAATGCACAAACAGTTACAAAAGTAATGGAATACTTTCATTATAGATCTGTGCATTATACAGTGACACCGCTGTAATCAAATAAAAAACGAGAGATTAATTTGCTGCTCTTCACTTGTTTGATAACAGAGGTGTCACTTTGGTGTGTACAGAAGCTGATCTGGGATCAGTTTATCATACGGAGCGCTTGTCAGTCAGCGCTTATACCAGTCGTTGGCTCATACATGCATTCGCTGAAACTGAATGATATGATGATAGCAGGATAGAATAGTAAAATACGGGATAATCCAGTCAAAAACGGGAGGGTTGACATGTATGAATTCATTAATGAATTCACTTAGGTGAACAGGAAGTGTTTGTGTAAAAACATTTTTGCGAGGGAACGCAATCTTTGCGAGGGAACGCAAAAAATAAAAAATATATTTTCCTATCACTGTTTTTTTTTCTCCCACCCATTTTTTTTTTCCACCATCACGTCCCTTCTGGGTCTCCGTACACATGAGTAACTCGCCAGTACATTTTTAATGTATGTTACTGTAAGAAAAACATTGCAAACAATTGGAAATCCGGCGACCGTAATATTAAAACCCTTGGGAACAACTGTGGTCGGAACCAAAGTTCACAGTGACTGTGATCTCTGACTCCTCTCAAGCGGTGGACTTCTACATTCTGATTGCTTACCGCCGAACCGCGTCACAGCTCATTACCATAAAGTTGACTTGATTTTAACTCTCCTCGACACCTACACCGTCGAAGACGCGCTGCGCTGCTCCTCGCCGCCGGCTCTCATTGAAAATGAATGACTTCCGGCTACTTTGATGCCGCTTTCGGTGTGAATGTACGGTAAAAGTCAGCACGTTGGGTTAGGCGGCGGGGCGTGTTTGCCGCCCCCACAATTATGCCGCTCTAGGCCCTGTGTATGGAGTATATCATGTGTGCATATGTATGGAGTGTGGCATGTGTGTATATGTATGGAGTATATCATGTGTGTGTATGTATGGAGTGTATCATATGTGTACAGTATATATATGGAGTGTATCATGTGTGCATATGCATGGAGTGTATCATGTGTGTATATGTATCGAGTATATCATGTGTGTATATGTATGGAGTGTATCATATGTGTATATGTATGGAGTATATCTTGTGTGCATATGTATGGAGTGTATCATGTGTGTATATGAATGGAGTATATCATGTGTGTATATGGATGGAGTATATCATGTGTGTATATGTATGGAGTGTATCATATGTGTATATGTATGGAGTATATCATATATGTATATGTATGGAGTATATCATGTGTGTATATGTATGGAGTGTATCATATGTGTATATGTATGGAGTATATCTTGTGTGCATATGTATGGAGTGTATCATGTGTGTATATGTATGGAGTATATCATGTGTGTATATGTATGGAGTATATCATGTGTGTATATGTATGGAGTGTATCATATGTGTATATGTATGGAGTATATCATGTGTACATATGTATGGGGTGTATTATGTGTGTATATGTATGGAGTATATCATGTGTGTATATGCATGGAGTGTATCATGTGTGTATATGTATGGAGTATATCATGTGTGTATATGTATGGAGTGTATCATATGTGTATATGTATGGAGTATATCATGTGTGCATATGTATGAAGTGTATCATGTGTGTATATGTATGGAGTATATCGTGTGTATATGTATGGAGTATATCATGTGTGTATATGTATGGAGTGTATCATATGTGTATATGTATGGAGTATATCATGTGTGTATATGTATGGAGTATATCATGTGCGTATATGCATGGAGTGTATCATGTGTGTATATGTATGGAATATATCATGTGTGTATATGTATGGAGTGTATCATATGTGTATATGTATGGAGTGTATCATGTGTGCATATGTATGGAGTGTATCATGTGTGTATATGTATGAAGTATATCATGTGTGTATATGTATGGAGCGTATCATGTGTGTATATGTATGAAGTGTATCATGTATAGAGTGTATTATGTGTGCATATGTATGCAGTGTATCATATGTGTATATGTATGGAGTATATCATGTGTACATATGTATGGAGTGTATCATGTGCGTATATGTATGGAGTATATCATGTGTGTATATGTATGGAGTGTATCATGTGTGTATATGTATGGAATATATCATGTGTGTATATGTATGGAGTGTATCATATGTGTAAATGTATAAAGTGTATCATGTGTGCATATGTATGGAGTGTATCATATGTGTATATGTATAAAGTGTATTATGTGTGCATATGTATGGAGTGTATCATGTGTGTATATGTATGGAGTATATCATGTGTGTATATGTATGGAGCGTATTGTTGTAAACAAATAAATGATGGATAGAAGAGAACCCAGTCCAGGAGACTCGAAACAAGCAGAATTCTTTTATTGAGACGTGTTGGTTAAATCTGCAGTCATACAACGTCTTCAAGAAGTCCATGTGTCTGCAGGAGCCTACTGGAATTCTGCAGTCTGCTAGTTTTATCACAAGTCTGCATTGAAACAAAGATGTCCTGTCTATATTGTATTCTTAGGAGGAGGGGAGATGGCTAAACAAAGCATGCAAATTCAGCATTGAAGTCATCATGATACCCGGCATGTAGGTGCTAGATAACCTGCCCTGGTACTGACCACACAAGTTAATCAACAAAGGGGTTTCTTTGGCCTGAAAGTATCACCCTAAGACAAAGGCAGAGTCATTGAAAGCCTGCCCGTTGCATTTGCATCACTGGCTCAGCCAGTAGTCAGAAAGATAAAGGTTTAATGTCTCTCATAGCTGGGCTGTAAATGAAATGATGTAATTAAAAATAACTTTTCAGTTAAATGTAGATTATTGTTCATTTGTAACTAGATTATATAAATTTATAATCCCACAGTTCCCCCTTTGAGAGTTATTTAAAAACTCTCACAAAATATAAATTTAAAGCCTTCCTAAATCCCTTCAATAGCTTCTGTTTGATAACATAGGCCCCATCTTCCAGTCATGTAACTTGAAAAAGTTACAGGCACATTTAACTTATTCTGTGTCATTTTCAATATCTACGTAGATGTAATTGTAGATTTCAAAACTGTTCACATGTTTATGGCAATCGATGTGAATGTCATAAATCCTACATGATGACACAAAAAATCATGTAGTTAAACTGTAGATCTTCTGAAAGGCAATGGCTTGTGAATAGTGTGTAGTCTTTTGTGAGGTCTTTTTCTTGTAGTTCCTCTCCAGCGCAGAGTTGATCTGATGACTTCCTGTCATTCATGGATCGCTGTAGTGATGCTCTGGATCAGAGTGTTTCTTGAGAAGATGCAGTGTTTCTGTAGTTACCTGCACACAAGAAAACAAGGAAACAGCAGACCAGCAGTATTTGTGCATACACTATGATCATACAGTTCATGTGCCTAGTTATTCAGGTGATCGTATAGTGGTTGTGTTAAGTTGGTGATCGTATAGTGTTGTGTATTTTCTGTCTCCTGATCTTAAAGTTATGACACATATAAAAAAGTGAGGTAAGGAAAGACTAATAGATGAGGAAAAATAGGGAAGTCTTCACCACAGGGTGCGGCCCCTGAAGCCTGTTGCTTTCAGTTCTGCCCTGGGCTCCTCACTGGTTTGTGTGTCCTATTCTGTCCCTGAGTGTGGTGGACAAAGTTTAAAATGTGAGACTCAAACTATCATTCAATAAACATATGTCTCTCATAGCTGGGCTGTAAATGAAATGATATAATTAAAAACCAAAGAATATAACTTTTCAGTTATATGTAGATTATTGTTCATTTGAAACTAGATTATATAAATTTATAATCCCACAGTATCATGTGTGTATATGTATGAAGTGTATCATGTGTGCATATGTATGGTGTTTATGTGTCTAGAGTGTATCAAATGTGTATATGTACGGAGTATATCATGTGTGTATATGTATGGAGTATATCATGTGTGTATATGTATGGAGTGTATCATATGTGTATATGTATGGAGTATATCATGTGTGCATATGCATGGAGTGTGGCATGTGTGTATATGTATGGAGTATATCATGTGTGTATATGTATGGAGTGTATATGTATGGAGTATATCATGTGTGTATATGTATGGAGTGTATCATATGTGTATATGTATGGAGTATATCATGTGTGCATATGTAAGGAGTGTATCATGTGCGTACTGTATATGTATGGAGTATATCATGTGTGTATATGTATAGAGTGTATCATGTGTGTAAATGTATGGACAGTGTTGGGAGTAATGCGTAACAAAAGTAATGTATTACAGTAACTTATTACATTTTCCAGTAACGCAGTAGTGTAAGGCATTACTAATAGATTTTCAGTAATATTTTACTCGGTACATGTTCAGTAACGCGTGCGTTACATCAAACCTTTCGCCCGCAAGACATTAACAAATAAAAAATAGAAACCGCAGTTCTATTTCCTGTTTGTGGGGAGTGAACATACGTGTGTGTTGTCATTAATCTCCCTGTGGCTACTGGAACTTTTAACTTTGAGCGCGGATTGATTTCAGCCTCTGAGCTCGAGGTCCGGGGCTATTGGCTCAGCCCGGTTCGCAGTAATGTTACGCTCTAACGCGCAGCGGAAAAGCGGCAAATAGATGAAAATGGCAGAAGACAGTACATTTGCGAGATGGAGGTACGTGCATATTCCACTGACAACTGTCGTAAGCGCAGTATAACACGTCGAGAGCGCATTCATGTAATACAAGCGAGCGAACGCTCCGGTTTCCTCTGTCCTCAAAACAGTCTGCTCACGTGCGGATGATCTGCTCTCGCTCCGTCAGATGATGCAGACTCACAGTTTGTGCCTTGTTTTCTCCTCTTTTCGTGCTTTTGCTCTCCAGAGATCCTCATGTCAAATTGTTATCACAAGAATGTTGATATGGTTTACATGTTGCTACAATATTTACATACAGGTTAAGGTAAATACATAAATACTATAATAAATACTAGTGTTTTTGAGCGTTAGGTACAGTGTACTGCCTTTGTTTTAGGCTAGTATTATTTACAACTTGTTAATGAATGACTATTTGAGGTATGTCTGTGCAGAACAGCAAAGAAAAGCAGAGGGAAACAGTCCAGAAGAAAATGAAGAGCAAAACATTTGTGAGAGAGGAGAGAAGGAAAGAGGGAAAGAGGACAGCATAGATATTAAGAAAGAAACAAGGTAGAGAGAATGAAAACACAGCTGAGGCAAAAGAAGAGAGGACGACAGCTCAGGGAAGAGACTATACTGTACTTGGAAGGCTGTCAGTGCCAGGCACAAAAAGGAAGTACATTGTCACTGAAGCTGAATTAAAAAGAAGGATTATAGCTGAAAACATGTTGGTCAACAAATTAAGAAGCCTGATTAGGGGTTGCATATGCTTTATCTAACCCTACAGCTATTTGTTGTAAGACTTGAGATACCACAAATACTTTGATGTCTTTGACAATTCAAACATGAGCTGGAAACACAGAGACAATCAGCTCCACAACCCACCAGGTGGGAATGCGGGAAAGCCAGCTCCTCGCCTTCATTTACATTTGAAGCACTCACCCTCTCTTCATACATACTCACACAGAATAGTCATTTCAAAGTATGAATGTTCTAAATCAATCCAAGTGACTTTATTTATCATGTCTGATATCATTTGAAATGTCTCAGTGCGATTGGTACAATGGTCTCATTCCCTCAGAAATGGACATAATCAAAATAATAGATATATAACTTCAGGTATCTTTTAAACCACTGCTAAGGGTGTGCCTTTACCTAGGGGGCCTTTATTCAAATGACCATTTGTTTCCTATAGGCAGAAACTCCTCAGATTTAACATGTCACTAAATGCAAATGCCTTTTGTTATTCAACAAACGCCAATCCTTGAGGAGATTCTTGGTTTGACTACTTAAGGAACAGTTTCTAAATGTTCGACGCGATTCTGTACCCAGATTAGCCCATAGCGTGGAGCTCTCATGCTCCACACTATGTATATTTTGATGTCAGGTATGCATCTTTTGATCTTGGATTTATCTTTGAGATTTTGATGTCTTGTATTGATTGTTTATGAATTGACTTGAATTAATTGGCATAATCCACATTTACCTGACTAATAAATTGTTATGTTTTGAACTATTCAAACAGATCTCATGTTATTATCTCTAGTAGATTACGTTAAGTCCATAACACCACAAACCCCTGTATAGGTTAGTAATGGACTAAAACACGATAGACGAAGCAGCGTGGCACGCTATACGATGTTTTTAGAGTTCCGACTAACACATTGGTATTAATTCATGTATACTTAGACTGTAAAAGGCCAATAATGGGTTTTCTATTTAGAAAAACAAAGGATTGTTGAGACCAATCTAAATGTGGGTAGGCCTTCATCTACAAACTTATAATACTATTTAAATCATATGGTGATTATTCAAAGTTACTAATAGTTTAGGTAAATTGACCTGGCCAATTCTATAGTAATGATCATGGTATGATTAAATAGTTTTGTCTTGATTTAGTAGATAGCAGCTCTATGGGGACCACACAACAAATATTCTAATCTGAGTAAGTAGGGTTCTGCCTTTTTAGAATAGTTGTTAATCGCCTCTGTTTAATGACCAAGACTAACAAGTTTGTGCTTAAGAGATTGTATACTCGGCCGGTACAAGACTCAGGATGTTATAGGAATCCGAATGGACGAGAATAACATACAATAACCAATCAAAGAGAATATTCAATCATAATCTCAATTAATATTAAAAGAAACAAAATAATCGTATCAATGTTTTATAATTGGAGTCAGATAAAACGAGAATGAATATATTAATATTCTAAACCACCTCATACTAAAATTAGAGTCAGATATGAGTTAAAGTTAAAGTAAATCAACATTGTGCACTGAAAAGACCGAACAGGCAATAAACCTTCATCCACCAGTAGATACCGTCGTTGGACTAACTGGTTGGACCCTACATTGTCATACTATTAATTGTAAAAAAAATGTTTAACAATACGGTATATGGATTTTATACAAAGATTCGTAAAGAAGACCGCCCTGAGGACCTCAGAGAGCAGCGTCCCAAAAAAAAAAAAAAAAAAAACAAAGGTTAGCATCTTCTCTGCCCTCAGCGAAGGTGAGGCCACAGAACTAGCCCAAGAATTAGGAGCCATGCTTGGACGACATGTAAACATATCTGGAAGTGTTCCCAGTAATGAGGCAGAGGTTGCAAAGTTACACATCTTGACATGCAATACATGTTTCTTGCTTATCTAGGCCCACATGAAATCTGCGTGCACAGAATTTAACATATATTAATTTAGTTTTTATAATAATTACAGTACTATTATTGAATAATATGCAAATGTTTATGTGGTTTATGTACAATACAAAATGTAAAGTATTATTTTTGGTGTTTTAGCATATATATTATGAGACTTTGTTTTACTTTGTTTACCAAACAAGTGGTACTAATTGTAAAAATTAAAAAGTTTTTATTTTTATTTATTGCTTTTATTTATTTATCTAAGCTTTTAGTTACTATACTCTCAAAATTATTCTGCATAAATCGGCAGACTTTATACTATTTTTTGTTATATAGCACAAACTTTATATTTGAATGTATATATAAATTTAGTTAAATAGCACAAAAATATGTTCACCTTTACAGAAATGTACTCTGCACTGTCCAGCGCTTGCTAAATGAGAATCTAGGAGAGGAATCTGCATTTAGTGTACTGACCCACACATTGGGACCACAAGACATGGATGTTGTAATTTCATTTTTAATAAGCCAATTGTAGTGCTTTATGAAGCCAGTAACACAATCAGTCATTGCTTAAAAATGAACAAACATTGTAAATTAACTAAATGTTAAATTAATGTTGCATTTAATTACTAAATATATAAAAAAAAATGTTCCAAACAACATTGGATGTTTTTTATACATTTCATTTTCATTTTTTGGTTAGTCGTCTTTTTCTTCCTTTTCCATATTTTTGTTTCATGTTTTTTGCACTGTGTGAAAAACAATGGCCTAATCTTTCTTGTTAAATCTACAATTACTGCTGGAAATGGACATTCAGTGATGCTGGCATTTGTCACAGTGGCATGCAGGTCACTAATCTGTTGACTAATGTGCTGTGGAATTGTATACCATTTGCAGAGATGGGAAGTAACGAAGTACAAATACTTCGTTACTGTACTTAAGTAGTTTTTTCGGGTATCAGTACTTTACTCCACTACTAATTTTTTTGACTACTTTTTACTTTTACTTCTTACATTTTTACACAAATATCTGTACTTTCTACTTCTTACATTTTTGAAACCACGGTCGTTACTTTCGTTTTTATGTGTTTGATGGCGCGATCTATATTATTTCTTGTCATTGCGCAATAATATGAGCGCATTTTTGATGCAGTCAGTCTGTTTTTCCTCATTGCGCGCCTGCGTGCTGTAGCGCGCGGCTTCTTCAAGGCTATCGCACACCGTACATGGCCTAGTTCATGAGGATTACTATGAGAAAGGCTAGGATTACTACGCAGTGTCAGAGGGAACCAATAATATCCAGCTGCAGGCCCGCAGAACCACACACGTTTCAGGCACACACAATCCAGGACACACGTTCTAGGCAAGCCATATATGGTAACTAACTAACTCCTTAGGAGCGTTATCGCCACCTAGTGTATTTCACAAGTACGGCGATCGAGAACTGTCAACAGTTTATGGCTTCCTATTTCAGTCATTATTTCATTATTATATCGTAAAGATCATTTTAACATCGCTACAGTTTCTGAACTCAAATTATGTTAAATAAAAATAATTGGTTAAACACTTAAGACTTTATTCACGTATCCACATACACAAAGAAAACATAACAGACCGTCTAATTGTATTAAGTGTAAAAAACTAATTCAGGATCTTAATGTTGTCATACTTGTTTAAAATCGTTTTGTTGTAAAATATATATATAAAAAAACAATAATGTGTCACATTAAAAATGAATTATTATAGATAATAATTTAAAATTAATATAGTTATAAACTGATTTAAACTACTATCTTTTACTAAACTGTAGCAACTGTTAGTAATATATATATAATTCATTATTAATAGTTAATTTGTTTGTATTGCTAAATTTGTTGCAACTATAATTACCACAAATTACCAGTACTTTATGGTTTAAAAACAATATATTACTTACTATAAATTACTATAGTATTTAATGTGGGAAATCATTAATAAAAAAGTTATTAGAAAATTAAGCAAATAAATACTATTAAATCGCTTGAGTAAATAGTGTTCACATTTATTAAATGTAAAAAAAATGTTATTACATATAAAGATGTTATTTCCTATGCATATTAACTTGCTATTATTTCCTTCATCCATTATATAAATTAAAACTGTCCAATTTAGATAGTTCAGCAAGGCCAGCAAACGAGTATCTGCTATATTGACTCTGTCAGATAATAATGACTGATCATCTATGATGACAGATAAAAAACTATTTAGTCTATTATATTGAATGGCGATCGGAAACAATGTTCATCATTTGCCTGCCTCGATCGCAATATTTGTGAAACAGTAAAGACTATTGTTTAATGTGTACAATATTTATCAACAATATATATAAAAATATATTGGTGACGATGTCCGAGAAGATGTTAATAACATTTACTTCCGTCGTAACCATATATGGCTTGCCTAGAACGTGTGTCCTGGATTGTGTGTGCCTGAAACGTGTGTGGTTCTGCGGGCCTGCAGCTGGATATATCTCGAGGGAAACGGCGAATTTAACATGACTGATGCTGCCCTGTTTACACGGTAATAAGACATCTTTTGCTCGATCGGATCACAGATAAACGAGACACATTCCAGTCAAAAACATGCTGTTCAAATGCTTACGCCTTTTTTTCCACTTCCGATCATACTGCATAAGCTTTCTCTGGTCTTTCAATCTAATACCGCGAAAAATAGTGCTTTTTTGTAAAACAATCAAATACTTTATAAAAAATGTATGCATTGCGGTTTATTTCCTTTATTTCTGATGAGTTCATATTTCCTAATACAGAATTTATGCTGTTTTTCAGGTTTTATTGACTATATGATTTTACATAGGCCTATACTGTTGTCTTCAATTAATAATTTTTAACAAATATTTTACAACAACAAAGGTAGTTATACTGGGCAATGTATGTGTATGTTACCTGTCTTACCTGTGTATGTTGCTTTTAGCATAGAATAAATGTAGGCTATTACAGTTTTTCTCAGTCACTTTGGCACATTTCTCAGATCAGAACTGAAATTTGTAAAACAGTAGGCCTGTGTATTTCTCAAAACAACACGTATAAATAGCAAAACACCATGGATTACCTGCAAAAGCCAGTCTCCTGCTCAAAATTCTTCAGTTCATCTCTCAAAACTAAATTTCTGTGTCAGTGAACATGTCAGTGGCGTCAGAATGATATGTCCTTGTGTCATTGTATATGAATAAGACTCAAATTACTTAGTCATGTTATCAGTATCAGTGTACTCTGGAGGGCTGTTCTGGTGTAAACTATGGCAAGATTTTTGCTGTTTGTACTGTAATTAGTTGCCAGATCATGTCATTCTGATACAGAAAGGAAAAGAGAGCACCACATAGCACAAAGAAAAAAACAAATATAAAAATGTGAACAGGACAACCTCCTTTCAGACCTTCATTAGAAAAAGTCAAGATTCACCTGGGAGAAATGTAAAAAATGCATTATGACTAAATATTAAGACAACTTGTTAAGGCATTTGAACGATTAAATGTTGTGGGGGTGAGTCTATTCAACAGATAAAATAACACATGTTGATCAACATGACATAAGCAACTGATAATATAGGAAACATCAGAGAATTGCACATAATCATTTGCATGGATGAACAAAAATATTTGCAACTTGTTCATAAAGAGAAACTGCTTTCTGATGTGCACAAGTGACACAATGATGATCTGAAGATTGAACAGGGGTTTAGAGAATTTCAATTCTGATCTGAGAAATGGACCAAAGTGACTGAGAAAAACTGTAACAGAATTAATGTTTATACATTAAATAAAATAACCACAATCCCTGAAAAAACACTGAAATAGCAGGTTATATATGAGAGCTACTCTCTGAAGAGAATAAGCAGCTTTAGCCTAATGCAAAAAAATAGTTTGCAGTCATATCTGATAAGTATTTATTTTAGCAAAAGAAAAAAAATCAATATATTTTGGACAGAATTCAGTGTAAAATGTAAGACATTATTTATTAAGATAGACAGAGTGTATCAACATGAATTGCAGCTGTTGTTTTTGATCTAACAGTGGCAAAACTACATGCTGAACACTGTAAGTTTGTGTCAGGATGATTACCTACCTATCTCACTCACTATCCTTCAGCTTCGTCCCTGATTTATCAGGGGTCGCCACAGCAGAATGAACCGGCAATTATTCCAGCATTTTTTTTACGCAGTGGATACTTTTCCAGCTGCATCCCAGTACTGGGAAACACCTATACACATTCACACACACACACTTATAAACTACTGCAAATTTAGTTGAATTATTATTCGCCTATACCGCATGTCTTTGGGACTGTGGTTGAAACGAGTACTTTTTACTTTTGTACATTTTTCAGGCGGTACTTTTTTACTTTTACTTAAGTACAAAAGTGTAGTTAGTACTTCTACTTTTACCAAAGTCGTTTTAAACACGAGTATCTGTACTTCTACTTAAGTAAAGGATGTGTGTACTTTTGCCATCTCTGACCATTTGCACTGTATCAAGTATTTCACTCAACTTCTGTATTTCAGCCTTGGAGTGGAATGCTTCAGTGTTTGTGTTTAACCCCACTTATGTCTCTTCTTGACAGAAAGTTTGTTTATCTTGTGTGACATCAAATAGTTCACATGCCAGGAAAAGGCAAGCACATTTCTCATTGTAAGAGTATGTACAACAGGCACACTGATATATTGTAGCAGAGGTGTGGTACATTCTCTGACTACAAACACTTTTTACATCTAACTCTTTTGTGTCAAGGCACAGAACTAAATAAAGCTCATTTTGCTTAATTACACAAGCATGTGCATTTATTTGCAAATTCAAAGTTTTTTGAAGAAACTTTTGGATAATCATGCTTGTGTAGCAGATCAGTAAGCACTAGGTGTTTACAGCGATGTCCTATAATTCTAATTGGGCAGCTTGAAAAACTTTCAGGTGGACAAACTTTGTAGCATAGACCAGGGGTTTGTTCTTACAGCATTTCATACAGGTACATGTTTTCAGATGCAAGATTAATGCCATCCTGCCATCAAACTTTTTTCATTCTTCCAACTGCCTGCAAATCACGAATAACCTGAATGTATTCATTAGTCTTTTTCAGAAGAATGCAGATGAGGTCATCCAGTCTACGATTCCTAATGGCACCCAAAAACTGGTATTATAGTCGATGGAAAAATCTAATAATAAAAAAAAAAAAACAGATGTCTCAAAGTTATTAGGTTGGTTTGATTTTTTATATTGATACAACATTCACAATTAACTTCTAATTAGTTAGCTTGAAATGTAATGCTAAATTTTACCTTTTAACCAGATTGTTTGTATCAGAGTTGTATATGTGTCCCATTTCCAGCAAGTGATCCTTGATGTATGAGCAGAGAGCTGGGAAACCTTCAAACCTCTTGAGAAATTCCTCAGCAGTAGACATGAATTAATGTTGCTATTTTAATAAAAAGTGAACAATAATAACTACTTAAAATATTATAATTAATTGATTCAACTTACGTCCTAATTTAAATATGTTAAAAAGTATGAGTCATCTTGGGCAACAAGTCACCATATTTCACACACTAACAGTAACTGCGCAAAAATTGAGATTTAAATCACAATAAATTGAATGTAAAAAAAACTAATTTTCCAACTTAAAAATATTACTTCACTAATAAAACATTACTTTTTCTGCTTTTAATGTCGTAATATTAAAGAAATGCAATCTTGGCAAGTTTGTGTTAAAAGTCTGTGTGTAAAGTTATATAAATAGCAAAAAAAAAAAATCAAGTGAACCTACTGTTGCACAAAGCTTCATCTTTCGAATAAAAGCAATTATTTTGGTCTTTACATCAGTATTTGATGAGCCTAAAAACAGAAGCATCAAATTACTCTGGTTTGTTTATATATATATATATATATATATATATATATATATATATATATATATATATATATATATATATATATATATATATATATATATATATATACATACATACAGGGAGTGCAGAAATATTAGGCAAGTTGTATTTTTGAGGATTAATTTTATTATTGAACAACAACCATGTTCTCAATGAACCCAAAAAACTCATTAATATCAAAGCTGAATATTTTTGGAAGTAGTTTTTAGTTTGTTTTTAGTTTTAGCTATTTTAGGAGGATATCTGTGGTTGCAGGTGACTATTACTGTGCATATTTATTAGGCAACTTAACAAAAAACAAATATATAGCCATTTCAATTATTTATTTTCACCAGTGAAACCAATATAACATCTCAACATTCACAAATATACATTTCTGACATTCAAAAAAAACAAAAACAAATCAGGGACCAATATAGCCACCTTTCTTTACAAGGACACTCAAAAGCCTGCCATCCATGGTGAACAGATCAAAACACTGATAGAATCCATCAACAATGCGTGCAGCAGCAACCACAGCCTCCCAGACACTGTTCAGAGAGGTGTACTGTTTTCCCTCCTTGTTAATCTCACATTTGATGATGGACCACAGGTTCTCTATGGGGTTCAGATCAGGTGAACAAGGAAGCTATGTCAATTGTTTTTCTTCTTTTAGACCCGTTCTTGCCAGCCAAGCTGTGGAGTACTTGGACGCATGTGATGGAGCATTGTCCTGCATGAAAATCATGTTTTTCTTGAAGGATGCAGACTTCTTCCTGTACCACTGCTTGAAGGTGTCTTCCAGAAACTGGCAGTAGGACTGGGAGTTGAGCTTGACTCCATCATCAACCCAAAAAGGCCCCACAAGCTCATCTTTGATGATACCAGCCCAAACCAGTACTCTACCTTCACATTGCTGGCGTCTGAGTCGGACTGGAGCTCTCTGCTCTTTACCGATCCAGCCACAGGCCCATCAAGACTCACTCTCATTTCATCAGTCCATGAAACCATAGAAAAATCAGTCTTGAGATATTTCTTGGCCCAGTCTTGACGTTTCAGCTTGTGTGTCTTGTTCAGTGGTGGTCGTTTTTCAGCCTTTCTTACCTTGGCCATGTCTCTGAGTATTGCACACGTTGTGCTTTTGGGCACTCCAGTGATGTTGCAGCTCTGAAATATGGCAAAACTGGTGGCAAGTGGCATCTTGGCAGCTGTACGCTTGACTTTTCTCAGTTCATGGGCAGTTTATTTTGCGCCTTGGTTTTTCCACACGCTTCTTGCGACCCTGTTGACTATTTTGAATGAAACTCTTGATTGTTTGATGATCACGCTTCAGAAGCTTGGCAATTTTAAGAGTGCTGCATCCCTCTGCAAGATATCTCACTATTCTTGACTTTTCGGAGCCTGTCAAGTCCTTCTTTTGACCCATTTTGCCAAAGGAAAGAAAGTTGCCTAATGATTATGCACACCTGATATAGGGTGTTAAAGTCATTAGACCACACCCCTTCAAATCACAGAGATGCACATCACCTAATATGCTTAATTGGTAGTAGGCTTTCGAGCCTATACATCTTAGAGTAAGACTACATGCATAAAGAGGACGATGTGGTCAAAATACTCATTTGCCTAATAATTCTGCACTGCCTGAATATATATATATATATATATATATATATATATATATATATATATATATATATATATATATATATATATATATATATATATACACACACACACACACATAGTGCCATCCAAAAGATTAAAACAGTAAGATTTGTTAATGTTCTAAATGATAAACTCGTACTTGTATAACATGATACCAGCACAGCAAGATATCTGACTCTGACTCAAGACCCTGAAAGACTTTTCTCAGGGCATTCATCTCATACATATCCTTGTCTACCATGAAGCACCTGGAGGGAAACAAAACAGCACATATGTAGAATTAATCAATATATTTGTGATTATTAGAATCAATTCATATATTTGTGATTATTTGGCAGATTGTTTCAATCATTGTTGTTTTTTGGGGGGCTTTGCAGTAACACGCTATATTTGTTTTAAAGATTAATTATCTCAAAACAACCCTATATTATGCGGTATTGATCTTAAGTAAATTTATCTTGTTTTTTCAAGTAAAATTAAAGGATTTTTGTCAGTGAAGTAACATTTCTGGGTCTGGTCATGTAATGCTACATATGTCAATTGAAAATATAAAACAACAGCCAAAAAAATGCTAAAAATACCTACCTTGGTGCAGTAGGACACGCTCTCCTTAACTGATATAACGCTAATTCCAGTGTTGCCTTTTTCTCATTGCTTATAATTATAAAAGCAACTGAAACTCCATGGCCATAGTCATCTCTTACAGCTAGTGTATAAAGTGGAAAAATTGTACTGGTTGACACAATGACTAGCATCCAAAAATATATTTTTTCCATGTCTTTGTAGATTCTCTCTTATGTTGGGTGTCTGAAGGATAATTATGAGGTCTTTCTCATAGCAGAAAGGCTGGAATAACCGTCCTTGAAGTGATTGTTTAATAATTTTCCTGAACTAACAGCATCATCTTTATTCAAATGATGTGCGGATAATCTCAATGTCTTTTGGAGTAACAAAGTACTGCCGGTTGTTTAAGTGGGTGTGCCCATGAGATCTGGACCATTTGTGAGCTTCCAGTAGAATAACATCTGGCTTGACACCCAGTGAAATCCATTCTTCAATGTGTTTGACCAACTCAGGACAAACAGTTTGAAAGTGTCCTTTTTTATTGTTGGTGCGTTGTACAATGACTTTGTAAGTCAGCCAATCATATTTAACCTTAAATGAGGTATAAGCCTTACATCCTGAGGTCTTACGACTTGCATTCAGAGGGGTCCCTGACCGGATACAGTAGAAAAGAAGGTATCCTTTATCCTTGTCCTTTGGACTTTGTATTTCTGAAGAATTTGTAGTTCTGAAGTTTGTACATTTTTTAGTTTGACTTGAATAAATGAATTTTGATTTATTTTTTTCTTCAAGACATGCATATCAATTGTGAGGTTTTTATTTTTCCCTCTTTTTTTACTTCACATAACTCTGTTTTCTTTATGCAGTCCTCAATTTTTATTTACATTCTGTGGAGAAATACATCAACTAACTTTAAAAATTAGAATATTGCACCGTTATTATTAGTCATAATTTTTGTATATATGAGATCACACTAAATATTTTATTATTATTATTATTATTAGGCTAATATTACATGATTTATAAAGAAAGATGGCCTGGGGCTAACACAAAAAAATCCATACATTTTTATTATTGTTGTTGTTATTATTCTTGTTTGGCTAATACTATGTTAGCTATAATGAATGATGGCCGAGGGCTAACACAAAATATTTCATTATTATTATTATCCTATTGTTATTATTAATAGCATGTTATTATTTATACAATACTATTATTATTGTTGTTGTTGTTACAATGGCCCAGGTGTCACGCTAGTAGACAAGGAAGGTTATCTTTTATCAGTTTTATTCAAAACAAGTCACTGAATCAAAGTAAGGAAGCAGGAAAGTGGTGTCAAAGCTGTTTGTGATCTTCTTCAACAGCTTTTAATGTAAATATCTGATGTTAATGGTTATCAGGTAAATGGCAGATCTTCTAGTAAACACCACATGATAGTAATCCCTTCCCTTGGTCAGTGTGAAGGATCCGAAGGCACATAACGAACATCCATGGAAGATGCGAAGGTGAGGACAACCATCCGACTTCAATACTGGCCGATGGGTGGAAGAATGAGGTGAGTTTATATAGTGTCTTTGATGATGGGGAACAAGTGCAGGTGGTTAGAAGGCTGGTGATGGTTCGCAAGATTGGAGAGAGGTGGTTTTTGAGGGAGAGCGGTGATTGGGTGAGCAGGAACGAGCCGAGAGTGTGATATCAGGGCTAACAAAATAATCCATTATTATACATTATTACAAACAATTTGTGTCTTATTTGAGGACTTTACCGAACAGAGCCATCACGAAATTACATCCAATATCCTATGTTGAGTAATGAATAGTCTTACATGCAAATATTGAGGAAATTAACTTACCTTCACAGATCGCAATGATGTCGTTAGGATGGGATTTAAAAACTGGTGCCTAAATTTGTGCTATCGCGTCATGTGACCAGCTACTGCACGCACGCACATCTGATTGGTTGAGACATTGTATCGATTGGTTGAAACATTGTATCATAAGCTCCACCCTTGTTGAGCCTGAAACACTTAATCTGCGGTCACACTAGAGTTTGAGCTTGCGAAATTCTGTCATACATCGCTGCGAAGAGGGGTGAGATTAAACAACACAATTAGACATTTAAAAAAAGAGCGATTGGTCCATATTTTAAATTTCTGTCCAGAGAGGTCATGTTTTAATCCTCGATTGGTCTCACGCAGTCAAGTGATGCGATTTCGCATCTTTGCTACTGTTCGGACGTCTTTGCCTACGGCTCCGCTCTTCGCACTCTTTTAAAATATAAAAATATTTTATACCCTAATTTTAACTTGAGCCTATCAGCACAGTGCTAAAACGACACAGCTTGAAGATCAACATCGAATCTACAAACTTTCTGGAATATAGCTTTACTAACAAAAGTGAAATTATCGACCAAACAATCCTCCCGCTACCAGCTGCTTGCATTCCTGAGACTGGAAAACACTGCTGTGAAAATGCCTCTGGATTCATTCAAAATCTCACTGCTGTACAAACTGCCATAAACTTCTACAACTTGAAACAAAGTTACTTGCGATCCGACCAGAACTGCCGGATCACACAGAACCGCTTCATTGTGGACCCTCACAGCATACAGCCGGTAAGTCCCATAAATCTACTCCAGCTACTGTTTTGAGCACAGAAAAACAGAATGAAACTATTGAAAATGAGAGTAACCAATGGCATAAACAAGGTGTGAGACCAAACCGTACTCGCGGGGTCAGATCATACGCTGCTGCATTAGCGTCCTCTACCCCAAATACAGCTCGGACTCAAATACAGCTTCAGAACAGATATGAATTTGAATGGGTGAAGAATCCCCAAATGCAGTCAGACAGAGATTGCATGACTCAGCAGCTAATTCTGCATTGAAGGGAGGCTCAAGGCCGACTAGAAAGCGGCATTCTGCTCCGATTGCACCTGAGATAAGAACACTAGTTGTAGGCGATTCAATAATCAGAAATTTTAGGAGCAGAGCTACAATGACATACTGCTTCCCTCATGCAACAATTTCTGATTTAAACAAAGAACTTGAGGAAATTCTGAAAAAGCACAAGACTGCAAAACGGATTATCATCCATGTGGCGAAAAAATGATATTCAGAAGTAACAGTCAGAACTGCTCAAGAAAGATTTCTGTGAGCACTTGGAACAGTTGAAAGATTAAAGAATTAGTTGTTCATCAGTGGACCACTCACTGCAAGAGGGACAAATATGTTTTCACGGCTTCTTGGCCTAAATGTATGGCTGCAGAAAACATGTAACAGGAAAGGACTGAATTTTATTGACAACTTCAATCTCTTCTGGAACCAAAGACAACTGTTTACATCAGATGGCCTTCATCCAAACAAACTTAGTGCAAAGGTGCTAAAGGACAATATCTATTTCTCCCTCCATCATCCATCGGCTGTGTATGCCACTGAACTCAACTCAAATGGCACACACACACCTAGCAAATGCCAGAATGACCACAGAACCTCAAGTCAGCTCCCAAGTGGACTTGGGGCTGAAGCATCACCCAAGGATAGTGATAACGCTGCACAGCCAAAACAACCACTGTTGATAGAGACACTGTCGCTTGCCCTCTGCTCAACACAGACAGACTGTGACGCATTAGAACAGTATCAAGTGCCGTCACTCAACAATGATCCTCAGGAAAACAGCCAAGAAAACATATTTCAGCAGCCAGAATCTCCAGACCCACAGAATCTGTCACCAGACACGTTCTCATTGTCACCTTGCTCGCCTCTCTTGGGTTTTTTAAAAAAGATAGAGGAACTGGTGTATGCTGGAAACTTTGACACTCCATTGCCACAAGCCTCCAGTTATCAATCAAAAAGCGGCCTGCTCCACAACCACACCTGAGCCCACCTGGAAGAGCCCTCTGACTTTTGCCACACCGCCAGGGCCCAAACAACGCCCCATCCTCAGCTGGTAAACACAACAGCCCACAGTGATGTGTGTCGGGGGCCTGCTTAGATAACAGTATCTTTATCAAATGTTTACAGAACAAGCAGAAACCCAGTGTGCCTGTAGCATTCTCCAAGAAGATAAGTGTTGTATTATGTGACAGAAAACCGAAGACTTCTTCAGGCCATAAAGCAAATCATTCAAATCTGGTGTCTATTAAATGTAAATCTGGGACTACTGTAGGGAGAACAGCTAAAACTGTTACGCTAGCACTTTTAAACATCCAATCACTTAACAATAAGTCACTTTTAGTCAATGATTTTATCAACACAAATTGCCTTGCTTTTATGCTTTTAAATGAAACTTGGCTAGATGACAGTTGTAGCACAGCAGTTCTGAATGAAACAGCTCCTTTAAACTTTGATTTTTTGAGTGGTTGCAGAGCTAATAGGAGAGGTGGAGGCATCACTGCCCTGTTTAAAGATGTCTATGAGTGTAAACAAGTGTCATTTGGTGACTATTTGTTGTTTGAATACCTGAGTATAGCACTAAAAGGTGCTCCACGCATTTTACTGATAATTATCTACAGACCTCCAAAATATTCTCCAACTTTTATTGTTGATTTTACAGAGCTGCTATCAATAGTAACTTTTGAATTTGACTATTTTACTATTGCTGGGGATTGTAATATTCACATCGATAATCCACAAATCAATGCTGTAAAAGAACTATTGACTTTTAATCTGACTCAGCATGTTCAATTTTGGACACGCTCTTGATGTACTTAAAACTAAGCGTTTACACATTTCATCGCCCGTTGTTAAGGATGTTGCACTATCTGATCATTTCTGTATTTTCTTTGATAAATATGTTGTGTGTGTGTGTGTGTGTGTGTGTGTGTGTGTGTGTGTGTGTGTGTGTGTGTGTGTGTGTGTGTGTGTTTGTGTGTGTGTGTGTGTGTGTGTGTGTGTGTGTGTGTGTGTGTGTGTGTGTGTTCCTTCATAAAAGCCCTGGTATACTTCAAACAAAATTGAAAAAAGAACTGAAATGATTTTGTCCTTTCGAACAAAATCCTGACAAAACTTTATTTGAATTATGTTGGGGCCTTTAAAATGAACATCGTATACTATTTGTACATTTAATTCAGATGTAAATAGATGACCATTTGATCATTAAAATTATTTTAAGAAAAAAAAATGTTTATTGTCTAAGAAAAAAAACAATGTTTATTGTCTTGTGCTTTTTCTGTTAAACTATTTTGAAACAGAATTTCAAGTAACAAGATTCAAGTAGTGACGACGCGGTGGCGCAGTAGGTGGCGACCCCAGATTAATAAAAGGACTAAGCCGAAAAGTTTCAAGTAGTAGGCTAAATCTCTTTGGGTGAAGTGAATCATTAGCTAAAATAAACTCTGGAAAGTGCAACTTTTTTATTTGTATGATTAAGAATTTTATTTGAAATGCTTAATTCAAGTAACAGGTCAAAATACTTTAAAAATAAACTCTTAACTGAGGAAGTAAAAATGGATTGGGAATGGTGGGTCTTTCTTGCTATCTGCAACAACTCTCACTCGGGGGATGGCTGGTCTGGCTGGTCTGGCTTTGGGGGTCTCTGAAACGACTAAGTCCGTTTGGGGGATGGTGCGTCTTTCTAGCGAGCGCCTGAAATGACCAAGGTCTGGTAGGAAGAAGGCTGGTCTGACCGGTGGGCAGGAGCAACGAGTTGACGACCCTCACCGGTGCACTGGCTTACCCTAGCCCAAGCCCGCCAGGCCATACCCAACGGGAGACCACCTTTTCCGGCTTACGTGCCGGGACGTCCCGCACCCAACTCCCATTGTCTCTGACCTGCCATCAAGGAATCAGGGAAGGTGTAAAACAGTGGACTTAGGTTTTGACGGTTTTGCTGTTTAACAAACCAGGGGGTCTCTAGGCAGCTCTACTGCCCGGTTTAGAGTCCTCGTTTCCCGCGAGCCGTTGGCTGCGCTCTGGCACGGTAAAGACCCAAGCCCAGGGGGGTCTTCGAATCAGGTCTGCTGCCCAGGTTAGAGTCCTCGTTTCCCGTGAGCCGTTGGCTGCGCTCTGGCACGGAAAAGACCCAAGCCCAGGGGGGTCTTCGAATTGGCTGTGCTCTGGCACGGAAAAGACCTAAGCCCAGGGGGTCTTCGAATCAGGTCTGCTGCCCGGGTTAGAGTCCTCGTTTCCCGCGAGCCTTTGGCTGCGCTCTGGCACGGAAAAGACCCAAGCCCAGGGGGGTCTTCGAATCAGGTCTGCTGCCCGGGTTAGAGTCCTCGTTTCCCGCGAGCCTTTGGCTGCGCTCTGGCACGGAAAAAACCCAAGCCCAGGGGGGTCTTCGAATCAAGTCTGCTGCCCCGGTTAGAGTCCTTGTTTCCCGCGAGCCTTTGGCTGCGCTCTGGCACAGAAAAGACCCAAGCCCAGGGGGGTCCTCAAATCAGGTCTGCTGCCCCAGCAAACACGTCCGACCCCTACCACCCGCTGTACAATAAGCGCAGGACAATTACGGAAGTCTTATAATGTGGTGGATGTACGCGCTGTTGGTGCACCCCAGCCACCTCGAAAAAATAAGTATAGCGTCAGGCGCTGGAACTGGGAGAGGCTGGTGCCCCCGAGCTATCTAAACTCGAACTCTTCCAGGGAGGAGAGGGGGGTGCACCAGAGCCAGGTGGGTCACCAACGGTACATATCCCTGGTGCGTGCGATTGGCTAAGTTAATGTTCTCGGGCTTAAGTGTGGGGTGCCCGGGCACTGCTGGAGATCAGGTGTCAATCCAGGGCTCCTACGAAGCCGGAGCTTGAAAAGGGCATTGGTCTCCGGGCAGGGTAGGTCTGGCTTTGGGGGCTGGGGGGTTATGGAGGTCAGTAGGCCCAGGGCCTGAGGTGGAGCAGTTTGGGCCGGGGAAAGGGCATTGGTCTCCGGGGAGACCGGGGGTCTCTGAAACATCTAAGTACGTTTGGGGGATGGTAGGTCTTTCTAGCGAGCGCCTGAAACGACCAAGGTCCGGTAGGAAGATGGTTGGTCTGATTGGTGGGCAGGAGCAATGAGTTGACAACCCTCACCGGTGCACTGGCTTAGACCCAGGCCCAAGCCCGCCAGGCCATACCCGACGGGAGATTACCTTTCCCGGCATACCTGCCGGGATGTCCTGCGCCCGACACCAATTATCTCTGACTTGCCATCGAGTTTTCGGTGAAGGCATTATTATGTCCACTCAGTCTCTGGCGATTTTGCGCTCAGACCACTCTACTGGGCGATACCCGGCCCTACCCTTGGCCCTTAAGGTGTCCGAGGTTGGGTCAGCCTCTATGGGTGCGGATGATTGCTTCCCTGCTTTGGGCGCGCTTTCAGGGAGGCCAGGGTGGGGTGACCCCCCCCCCCCCCGCCCTTTCCGCCTCTATCTGTGGGAGAAAGAACTCAAATGACCCATCTGGTTTTGACCTAGAGCATGCCCGCCGCTAAGCCCGTCAGCCCGCCCACCCGCCCGATACCCTGGGTTTTATCCCGCCCCACTGATTCTCGGCCCGTGCGCCCCCCCAACCCCTGTGTGTGCGCGCCTACTGCCGTCCGTCCGTCTGTCCGCCCGTCCATCCGCCTGCAAGCCCGCCCACCCCCCCGGTTTATCCTCGCTGCCTCTCGGGCCCCCCCGCTCCCCTGCTTCCTGCCACCGGTGGGTGGGTGGGTGGGGGTTGGTCGGTGGGGCTTAGAGTCTCCGGCGGGGTGAAACAAGCTAGGGGCCAGTGGTGCAGGGCTAAGGGTCTGCCAGGGTACCCAGCCCCTTTGTGTGCACGCGCGTGGCCGAATGTGCGCTTTGCCTCAATGTCTACAGTCGGCTCTCGCCGCACCTGTCAGCGGTTCACCAGGTTACCAACTTGGACGAAAAGAGGCTCTTGCTCTCGCTCGCCGCTGGCCGCGTGAACACGCGGAAAATGCCGTGCCCGGTGCCCGGCTGTCGGAGGACGCTGGCCTGGCTAGACAGACACACTGCAGCGGCACGCGGAGCTCTCGACCTCGGCCCGGAAGGAGGGCATGGCCAGGGCAAAGTGCCGCAAAGTAGCTCAGGAATTGCGGTGGTTGCAGTCCACCCACCCGGCGGTTCCCGTGGTGTCTCGGCTTGCGTCCTCGGAAGAGGAGGACCAGGAGCAGCAACCAGAGGGCCCCGAAGCCAGGCGTCCGTGCGCCGACCCCTGCTGCAGGCTCGCTACAGAGCGCATTCAGGCCCAGCTGTCAGACCTCTGCAAGCAGGCTGACAAGGTCAGGTCCACCCTGGGCGAATTTACATGCCATTATTGGGAGTTGCGGAGGGTGAGGAGGAGGAGGAGGTCGCCTCCTGCACCATCATCCCCCGACCCGGCCCACAGGCGAGGGGCAGGCGGAGGCGGCCCTCTGGAAGCCTACGACCCGCAAGCGTATCTGTTCCCAGACCACGTTCCCGCCCTCAGTTGAGTATGGTTTTGGCAGTGTTCTATTGGGCTGGTTGGGGTACATCGTCACGGCTGACTTTTAACTTTGGCTCCCTTTCTGCAGACCTGCTGCTGGAAGAGTTTGAGGGTTTCCAGCTGGGCAGCAACCCAACGGCTCGTCTGAGAAACAATGTCGCCTCTAAAGTAACGAGGATAAAGGCGTTCATCGGATTTATGGCGAGAGGACACGCCGGTCCACAGCACTTCACCTTCCTCAACCAGCCTGAACGGATCTGAGCATGGGCTGCTCTTCTGGGACAAACGCGCATGGCCGAGCCCACCAGACAGCACTATCTGAAGAACGTGGCACAATTCCTCGATTACCTCTCGGAAACCCCGCCGGCCTCCTGTCGCCTCTTCAGCACAGCTCTGGTGCTGATACGCAGGGAGATCAGAGCTCTCATTCGCGGCATACGCCGGAACGTTGTGGTGCACGAGGTCAGAACCAAGCAGGCAAAAGAGGGGAGGCTTATCTCCAAATCCAGCCTGGTATGCTGTCACCGGACGGCTGGAAGGAAAATCCCTGCCCTTCTAGGTAAGTGTTTGGTCAGAGTTTCCACTACCCTCTTCAAGGCGGTGGAAGCACTGGCCTTCCTTGTTTTTAAAAAAAAAATACATTTCTATTCTCGGGCACCAACAGCTCTTAGTTACACCAGCCAAGTCAGGTGTACTCTTCTTGTTGGAAAAGTCTAATCTCTCTAATTTTAATAGATAGCCTCGAGTCCAACCCGAGGTGGAGGAGGAGGAGGAGGAGGAGGCGGCAGTGGGCAGAGAAAGCCACCCAAGGAAGGGGCGCAAGAGGGCAGAGAGTCCTGGGTCACCCCTGGTAAGTCAGTTAGCGCTCTGTATAAACTAAGGCAAAATAACCAACAGCCACCAACAAAAAGTCTATAAATAAGACATCATGAAGTATTCAAGGATAAAGTTACTCACAAATCAAAACATCACAAGTCACGCAGGCCCATAACAATGCAGCCACAACATATAATTGTGAATAACATGCCTTACCTTTACAAAGAATTGACCAAACAATCCTGGGGTCAGCTTCCTTTGCTTTGCTTGCAGAAATCCAAGAAGTGCATGGGCGATGACCTGCCTTAATCTAAGATGTGATAAAAGGCTTTGGGTCGAAACTCTCCAATGGTGGTCCATTAATGTCCAGAAAAAGAAGTGATGAGAGGCTGTTTTCACGCAACCTATTGTGAGTCTTGCTGTCAGTATCATTGATGGCAGAAAATCCCCTCTCACACTCAGCTGAAGTAGGACGGTATGTTTTACTCACTATACAAATCTTTTCCAGATTTCTGTCTGGTGCTTTGTCTTGTTATTTCCAGTCGCGAAACTCCACGACCACCTCTCTGGCTTGTTCTCCAAGCATTTTATCAAATGCACGTACTTCATTTTCACCATACAGAATCAAAGAATTCCAGTCCTGTGGTCAAAAGCACTTGTCCAGGGGTTTTAGCATTTTTAAGAGGTCTGATTCTGGCATTCGCCTTGTGAGATTGTCGATCACAGATTGATAAAGTTGTTGATGATTAATCTTGCCTATGCCCGCAACTAGTTGAACATCTTTGAAAAGCCCCAGTGACATGCGCTGTTCGGCCTTTAGTGTAGATTTCCCTCCACTCACTTTCATTGCTTTCAGTATTTCAATAGACTGCTGAATGTGGCAACTGGCATCATTAAGAGTGATCTGTCTTTGCTGACATTTCAGGGCCTGCAGCTCACGGAGTATGTCTTTCATGCAAGTCAAGTAAAAACCCAGAGTTTGTGAGATGTTTGTATATTGTTTGTATGTTGGCGCGCTAAAGCAGGGTAGTTATTCCAGACTGCCTTTACAGTATTAAAACTACTTGCCACCCATCTGATAGTGAATATCTGTCCGATTCTCAAAATCTGCCTATTTTAATCTGCCACTGCTTCCTTGAGCAATCTCATATTTATATATTTTTAGACTAGTGGTAGAGAGAATAGCGCTTGGCAATAAAAAACTCGAAATGATCGCATCCAGCAACCGCTTTCAAAGAATCATGGACAGCCAATTCAAGGTGATGGGTATGGATTGGATGTTTGGAAAGTCACGCTTAAGCTTTACAATGACTCCAGTGGTTTTGCCAGTGAGAATTGCAGCCCCATCTGTTGCGATGCTAATGAGGTGTTTCCCCAAAAATTCATCGTCTAATCCCGTTGTACAAAGGCACTGTTTTAAGCTGTTGTGAACTGACTCAGCATCTGTGCCCTGCGTCATCTCTACTATGTCAAAAAAAACATGTTCTATATCTCCTTTGCCACTCACATCACATCTCACCTACACAATGAGATAGGAATGACCATGTACAGTGCTTTCGTCAATGCTGATCCTAATTTTTGATTTGAGCTCTTGAATATTGGAAACAAACTTCTTCCGCATTTGCTGTGCAATATGACATCTAATCTTAGTGTAGGAGTGATCTGATTTATGCGCAGTCCCCACCTTTGCGCCATTAAGCTCCTGAAGCTTTATTAAAGGGGTGAGCTTTCTGTAAGAAAGTCTTTCCTTAGCCACGTATAGGCAGACCTAAATGACATTGCAGTCTCTTCCATTAATTGGAACTTTATTTGGCAGAATCGCCTTTTGCTTTTTCAATGTCACTTCAGTCGCCCTATTGTGTACAATGCTGTCCCTGTGTTTATATATCTTTTTCCGTAACTTGTTCTGAGCAGTGCTGCTTACTTCTCCATTAATCCACTCTTCAGGCGAGTGTGTTTCAGGTACCTTTGCACAAAGAAGAAGGTATTTTTGCGTCTCTACAAACGATGCACTCCAAGTTTCCATCCTTAACAAAAAAGCCATGTATATTGGCTCTTCCAGTCTCTCCACTGCTGGCTGTTCCAGTTTAACGAGAGAGAGAGGCAAGAGGGGTTACCATCGTGACCAGCCTCTGACAAGCTGTGATCACCAGACAGGACTTAGGCCCCGTTTACACTAGTACGTTTTAGTTTTAAAATGGCGTTTTAGAATTAAAACGATCCGCGTCCACATTAGCGTTTCACCCAGCGTTTCTGAACAGCTCTCCGTCTACACTAAAACGGTGAAAACGCACATCACGTGACCACACACACACTCTCTGGCATGAGCTGCAGCGTGATTTGAGCGCACACACACCCACATGAGAGCTGCTCAAGTCGGACTGAATTCATCACGGATCTCCCGCTGGATCTAATCTTACTATATTTGTCAAACATGATATTTAATTCATCTTGTTGTCTATATCTGACGACATATTCCCCGACTTTGGTCTTTTGAATCTATTACTTGTTCTCAGGTATCGTGCTTTGGTTGAGCGCAAGGATAAGTTAGGGTAAATATTCATTAATGTAATCGCGGACACCGATTCTGCACATCTGACAGATTGTTTGCCTTTATTTTCTCTATTGTATAAACTTATTGTGCGTTATACTTATATAATGGCCGTTATTGATCATTAAAACGGATATTCAGTGAAAGAGAGTGTATGTTTCGTATTTTCAATGAAAATGAAAGGAGGCAGTGATGTTATAGGCTCCGTTTTGTTATATGCTTGAAGATGACGGTCATATCATGCAGCTACACGACGCCTCAACATTTTTGATGTCTGTTAAGTTAATATCAAAGTGAAAATAGGCAGTTCCTCACATCATGTTTTCATTTTATTGTCAAGATAGTGAAACAGCATAGCCAGGGTGATGTGAATGACTTTATAAAGTACACACTCGGGAGTTTGTTTTCCATATCAAACTTGTGAAGTCTGAACTTACACGGAGAGGATGTAAGACTGAACTGTGTGAAGGCTACTTAATATTGAGGAAAAAGCCCCAATCAGAGAGGTGAATGTCTGCAGCCCCGCCTCCGTTTTCAGATGTCTCCGTTTTCCCTCATCCACACTGAGACGGAGCAGCAGTGTATTAGAATGAAAACAGCCTCTCCAGCGTTTTCAAAACGCTCCGTTTTCGGAGCTCAAAAACTCCGGCGTAGTGTGGACGGATGGCGTAACCGTAGCAAAACTTATGCGTTTTAAAACTAAAACGTATTAGTGTAAACGGGGCCTTAATTTCTTCAGCTATTTTGCGTTGTTACCACGGTGGGAGGTATGCTAGCAGGGCTTAGTGAATCGGTTGTGCTATTAACACAATCATCACTACACAATTTCTTATTAAAACCAAACTTAATTAAACTACCTTGTATTTTTTTGGCATAGTGGCTAAATTATGCTGTATGTTGCTAACTGCAGAATTGGTTATAAGAACTTCATGTGCATATCAGGCCTCTAACATTAATATTTTTTTCTATGAATCGAGTTAACATTAACAAACATGAGTGTAATTTGCACCACAGTGCCCTCACTCCCTGAGGTTCATGACATGAATGGCATGTAGTCATCGTTATTACCGTCATCGCAGTCATACTCATGCATGAATGATTATTTTATAGCAATTTTTGTAAGCAATTTTTGTCACGGTTTATGGATCTTTGTGTTCCTTCTGTATGTTATGTGTCATGCCATGTGTGTTGTCGTGTGCGAGGGTGTGTGCTTGTTTACCTTTTTGTGTTGACAGCATGCTATCGAATCAGCTGACTTAATCATCCTCAAGCTGATCCCTGTTTCACTGGCTATATATTTCAGCCTGTGGTTACTGCTGGTTATCAGTCCGTTGTTTGTTCTTGTCCCTGTCTGCTCATCTCTCAGGATTTTCTGCTGTCTGTTTGTTGGATGACGACTTTGTTTGGCCTGTTGGCATTCTTTGTTTCGAACTTTGCTTTTTTTCTCATGTTCTCCGGCTACAAGCCAATTGGTATCCTTTGACACATATTTTCTGTTCTTATTAAATATTACTTGCACTTGGATCCTCTCTGTCTGGTGTCGTGACAGAACGGACTGATCAAACATGGATCCAGCGAGTATCCCCAGCCTGGCGTTTGTTTACACGCTACCACACGCATGAACAGACATGATGATCAGATGACCACCACCAGTCGCGCTATCCAGGCGCTGGTCACACAAGTGTCTGTTATGCCGGTTCCTGAGCGAACTGCTGGATTTTCCAAACCTCACCTTCTACTCCAGGGAACCTGAGTTATGTTGCGCCTTTTTAGCGAAGTGCTCTCTGTACTTTTCCGTGCAGCCTTCCTCGTTTTCCACGGAGAAATTGAAAGTGGCATTTATCATCACTCTTCTCACTGGGAGAGCAGCGCTATGGGGAACTGTTGTATGGGAGAAGAAACTCCCATGTTGCTCTTCGTTTGACACCTTTTTGGCAGAGCTTAAAAAGGTATTTGATTGAGCCGTGGCGGGCAGAGAGGTGGTGTAGATGACTATTCCATTGAGTTCTGCACCCTGGGGGCAGAGAGCGAATGGAACACGCAGGCGCAGTGGAACCTCTTTCTCCACAGGCTGGCAGACCGTATAAAAGACGAAATCTTTGCTCTGGACCCTGGATGGGCTCATTGATCTGGCCATCCGTGTGGATTCTCGTCTACAGCTCAGGGAGACATACACGCGACACACACACGCTCTGGAGAAATCACCTCTTACAGCTGTCACTGTAGTTCTGGGGCTGATGGACATGCCCCTCTAAGAACCTGAAGCCATGCAGATGGGCCACTCTAGACTGTCGCTGGAGAAGCGCAGATGCCGCAACGAGGGGCTGTGTTTACACAGCGGTGGTGCGGGTCACATCGCGGTTCAGTGTAAAAGCCAGAGCCCGTCAGTAGAAAAAAGGTTACTGACGGGTGGGGTATCTTTGGACAAATCCTCTCTTGCGGCCACTCTTTTGAAGATTAAGTTGGAGTGGTCATCTGGGAATTTTATGACTTAAGCACTTATTGACGGTGCGGAGGGAAATTTTATTGACTCTGCTTTAGTTCAAAGACTTAGACTTCCTATGATTTCTTTCTCCCAACCTATATTTGTTCATACTCTCAATGGTTTTTCTCTCCCTTCCATTACTCATTCCACTGGTCCTATAAGACTGATCACCTCTGGTAACCTCTCTGAAATTATTCTTTTTTTAACAGAAACTCCTGACCACTCCAGTGGTCCTTGGGCATCCTTGGCTGGTAATGCACAATCCACAGATTAATTGGAGGCAGGAATCAATAATTTCTTGAAGTGAGAACTGTCATGCTACGTGCCTGTTCTACTGTCTCGTTCTGTTTTCAGGAAGAACACATGGATCCGTCAAACATGCCCAGTGAGTACCTCGACCTGAAGAGGGTGTTCAGTAAATCTAGAGCTGCTTTTCTGCCTCCACATCATCCCTATGACTGTGCTATAGAGTTGTTACCAGGTACGTCTCCGCCTAAAGGCAAACTTTATTCGCTCTCCACTCCAGAGAGGGAGGCCATGGAGAAATATATTTCTGATTCTCTAGCAGCTAAGATCATCCACCCTTCTTTATCGCCAGCAGGGGCGGGGGGGGTTTTGTAAAAAAAGAAATATGGCTCCCTCCGTCCTTGTATAGACTACCGAGGGCTGAATGCTATCACAGTGAAGAATGCTTATCCTATGCCGCTGATGTCTTCTGCCTTCGAACGTCTGCAGGGGGCGTTCTTTTTCATGAAATTAGATCTCCGCAACGCTTACCATTTGGTCCGTATTCGAGAAGGCGATGAATGGAAGACACTTCAAAAATTGTGTTCTTCCTTTAGGTCTGTCTAACGCCCCTGCAGTCTTCCAAGCACTCATGAATGATGTGTTGAGAGATATGATAGATCAGTTCATTTATTTTTACCTGGATGACATACTGATATTTTCCCATTCTCTCCAGGAACACATTCAACACGTCAGACGAGTGCTTCAGAGGCTGCTAGAGAATGGGCTTTATGTCAAGGTGGAGAAATGCGTATTTCATGCACATGTCTGTTCCTTTTCTGGGACATATCGTGTCAGTCGAGGGGATGCCCATGGATCCAGAGAAAGTTCAGGCTGTGGTAGATTGACCAACCCCAGACTCCCGCAAGGCCGTGCAGAGGTTTCTTGGTTTTGCCAATATTTACCGGCGTTTCATTTGCAGCTTCAGTCAGCTCGCCGCGCCTCTGACTGCCTTAACCTCCATCAAGACTCCGTTCAGGTGGTCCAATGTAGCGCAAGTTGCGATTGACCGACTGAAAAGCTGCTTTGTTTCAGCTCCCATTCTCATTGCCTCTGATCCATCACGGCAGTTCGTTGTGGAGGTTGATGCATCAGAGGTGGGGGTTGATGCTTTCCTGTCCCAGCGCTCTTCCTCGGATGGTGTGTGAGGAAGAGTTCCCTTTTTTGCCTCCTTTCACTCCAGAAACCCCTCTTAAATCCCCTGCCCCGAAACATTGCAAAACGGAGGGTTGTGATGACACATCTGCTATCCTTTCACAACTCGGGGAGCTCTCGAGACTCATTAGCAACCGCTCGGATGCTTTAGAGAAGTTGATAGGGGAAAATTCACGTGAAATCGCAAGCATGAAAGAATCGATCAATGATAACACTAAACAGATCTCTGGAATAAAGGATGTCATTGACTTTATGAGTGCTGAGACGAAAGAGCTGAAAGTTAAACTTTAGCCAAAAAAGTGGATCTTAACTCACGTCAACTGGAGGAGCGACTTCTTCATCTCGAGGCTTACTCCCGCCGCTGGAATTTAAGAGTTCACGGAGTCCCTGAAAGTGAAAGAGAGAACGTCCACGGGAAAATTGTCAGTATCTGTCAGCAATTTCTTCCAGCGTCTAAAGATAAACTTCCAGATGCAGTGGACACCGTTCATCGATTGGGTCACAAAAAGATGAATGACAACAAACCCCGGGGCATCATCGTCCAGTTTACTTCTTGTTTCCAATGCGACGCAGTCTGGCGTGCTGCCAAGGATTCCATCTTTCGTAAAAAAAAATTATCTGAAGATTTCTGAAGATCTGACACCTGTAGACAGGGAGCAGAGAAATAGACAATGGCCGGTGGTGGACAAAGCAAAAAAGGCAAATAAACGGGCATACTTTGTGGGCGGTAGAGCATTCGTGGATGGAATTAAAATTTTCCCTCCTGCATAACGTAAGAAGTACTCTTATGCTCTGTTTTATTTTCACAGTTTATTGACTATTGACCCTAAATGTCATCCTCTTACGACATGGTCTAGAATACTTTATTATACAACTTGTTTTAATTTTGCTGAGAAATTTATTAAGACGTTTTTGCCTCACTTGCATTTATTTTTTGGTTTTGTGGAACAAGTTGCGTATTGGTCTTCATTATCTGATATCACACTTGCAATAGAACAAAAGGCTACCTTTATACTGCACTTTAATTCATTTCATTATTATAGTCGTGGTTCTCACTTGTAGGTTTAATTTCTTTTTTTTTTTTTTTTGAACTTTTATTGACAACAGTCAAGATAAATACAAACAATAATGAGAAAAAAAAAACACACAGTCCTGAGATTGGGTCCGAGCTCACAAATAAAGATATATATATATATAGTGACAATAGAGATCTGAGGAAAAATCTGAAAAAGAAAAAAGGCAGCAAATAGACAAACTTCAAGCAAACATACAAACTTAAGAGACCTAAGTGACCTATCCAATGAGGCTTTGGACTGGTCCCTATCTTCTTTCAAAGGTGTGAGTCTTCAGCTGAACTTGTGCTGTCAACTGTTCCATTGTGACACCGTGGGTGGTTCAGGTTTAAACCAGTTAATTGTTATAATTTTTCTTGCAGCCATTAGCAGGAGATGTAGCAAAGTTTCCTGATCATGGGACAGATCGTCCGGAAATATGTCCAGTAAAAACGTTAAAGGGTCCCAAGAGAGATTCACTTTAAGGAGCTTTTCTAAGATCCCCTTAACTTCGGTCCAAAAATTTTGAACAATGGGACAGTCCCAAAATATATGCGTTTGATCTCCCACCAGTCCACAGTTTCTCCAGCACTTATTGCTGCCCCAACTACCAGAATGGAAAGATTTTAGTGGTGTTCTGAAAAATCGAATTTTAGACTTCCAGTCAAACTCCTTCCATATTTGGCTCCCCACCCCCTTATGGCAACCAGAGCAAATACCCACCCAAGTATCATCATCCAATGTCACATTGAGTTCCATTTCCGATTGTTGTTTTATATGCTGTGTATTATCCGACATATCTTTCATCATTTTGCAATAAATTAAGGACACTTGTTTTTTCATTACACCCTTGTTTTCAATCAGATGAATCAAGTGTTTTTCTATGTTTGTTGGTTCTCTTCTGAACTGTTCCCAATTCTTATGTTTTGTTAAATAGTCCCTTATTTGTAAATATCTGTAATGGTCCCCTGAGGGTAGATTAAACTTGTTTCTTAGTTGGGAGAAAGATTTCATTACATTTCCCTCAAAGAGTTGGTTTACAGTAATAAGCTTTTTTTTCCGCCCATTTCTCAAAGCCCCTGTCCGTTAGAGATGGAAGAAATTCAATATTCCTGCTTATGGACATGGCTCGTGATAGGGCCACCAATCCTCTTGATTGTTTTTGTACCTGGTTCCAGATTTTTAGAGTGTTTTTAACCCATAAATTTTCTATCTTTATTTTCTTCTGTGTCTCTAGACCAATAAATGGGAGCCTCGATAGAGATATTCCAGGCATTGACTTCTCCTCCATGGAGACCCATATTGTTTCTGGATCACGAATGATCCAGGCCACAATTGCTCTTATTTGGGCAGCCCAATAATACATTTTTATGTTAGGCAGCCTCAGACCACCATTACCCTTATCTGACATCAGAATTTTAAGGCGCACTCTTGGCCTTTTGTTCTGCCAAATGAATTTTGAAATGCAATTTTCTAATGATTTGAAAGCAGATTGTGGTACAACAACAGGAAGGCTTTGAAACATGAACAGCAATCTTGGTAGAACATTCATTCTAATACCTTCAATTCTTCCTAGGAGAGAGAGTGGAAGTATATCCCATCTATTCAAATCGGTTTTAATTTGCCTAAATAACTTTTCATGATTAGATGAAAACAGCTGAGTGGTCTTAGGGGTAATTGTTACTCCCAGATATTTAAACCCCTGTGTGGAGTGTCTAAATGAGACCAAATTATCTAACTGTGATGGCCAGTTCCCAACAATCATTAATGCTTCAGATTTGTTTGTATTAACTTTATATCCCGATACAGTACTATACTCATTAAGGCTTTGGAGCAAGGCAGGGATGGTGGCAATTGGATTTTCCAAAAATAATAAAATATCATCAGCAAAAAGAGACAACTTATGAGGTGCATTGGTTTCGTCTCTTATTCCCTGTATAAGAGGATTGGATCTAATCAGTTCGGCCAGCGGCTCTATGCTAAGTGCAAATAAAGAGGGGGAGAGGACTTCACCCTGTCTAGTGCCGCGTCCCAGTGGAAAAAAATCAAAGCAGTGGCCATTAACCCTCACTCTTGATCTGGGGTCTTTATAAAATGTTTGGATCCATTTAATAAAAGTGTCATTAAAACCCATGTGTCTGAGAGTCTGCCGCAGAAAGGCCCAGTCCACTCTGTCAAACGCCTTCTCAGCATCTAAGCTGAGAAGCATTGATGGAATATTCCTTTTTTGCGCTATTATTTGGAGATTTAAGGCTCTTCTGACATTGTCTGTTCCTTGTCTCTGTGCAATGAAACCAGTCTGGTCAGGTTTTACAAGTTTTCTTATGTGGTTTTGAATTCTGTTTGCAATGATGGCCGTAAGTATTTTCAGATCAACACATAGAAGGCTGATGGGGCGATAAGAGGTGCAGAGTGTTGGATCTTTGCCCTCTTTATGGATGACACTAATAATGGCTTCAGACCATGATCGGGGGGGGAACACCTTCTGAGAGGTCATAATTGTATACCTTTTGCAAAATTGGCGTCAGCTCTTTTTCAAACATTTTGTAATATTCTCCAGGGAGTCCATCCACTCCTGGGGATTTGTTATTTTTAAGTTTTATAATGCTTTTTTTAATTTCTTCTTTTGTTATTGGGCTTGTTATTTGGTCAGCTTCCTCCTCGGACAGTTTACTAAGATTAATTGATTTAAGCAAATTTTCAGTCTTTTCCATCTTATTTGGGCAGTCCTCTTCCCTGTATAACTCCTGATAATAGTTAGCAAATGCCTTTGTAATCTCCTTCGGTTGGGGCATCATATCCCCAGATTTTGGACATTTTATTTTATGCACCACTCTGCTTGATTGTGATTTACGCAGCTGAAATGCTAACAAACGACTAGCCTTATTACTAAATTCATAATATTTTTGGTTTGTAAATCTCAGCTGCCCCTCTGCTTTATAAGTTAACAAGTTGTTCAGTTGTTGTTTAGTCTCATTTAGTTTTTCCAGTAAGTCATCCGTCCGAGTTGTCTGAAATTGTCTTTCCAATGTTCTGATTTTATTTTCTAATTCTAATTGTTCTGCAATTCTCTCTTTTTTTAATCTGGAACAAATTGCAATAATATTGCCCCTTAGGACACATTTGGCTCCCTCCCATAAAACTGTTGGAGACACCCCATCCTTATCATTAAATTCAAGATAGTCAATAATGCTTTTTTGTAATTCTTGTTTAACTATTTCTTTATTTAATATAGATACATTGGCTCTCCAATATTTGAAATTATTATTTGGGCTCATCTTTAATTTCAAACATACTGGAGCATGATCTGAGATGGTAATTGTTTCTATATTACATTCAGTGGCTCTAAAGGAGTCTGTTCCCGACATCAGGAACATATCCAACCTTGAGTGGGCACAGTGAACCTGTGAGAAAAAAGTAAAATCTCTTTCCTTGCGATGTAGGCTGCGCCAGACATCAACCAAGCCCAATTCCCCCATCAGTGCTAAAAGAGCCAGAGATTTTTGGGATTTTGAACCTGAACCAGCAGGGAGCCTATCTACAGCAGCCCTCAAAACACAATTAAAGTCCCCGCCCATTAGAATAATCCCTTCTGCTTTATCTGCTATCAATGATGCCATCTTCTTGAAAAAAATTGGGTTGTCCTTATTTGGTGCATATAAATTAAGCAAAGTTATTTTAATGCCCCATATACTTCCAATTACCATCACATACCGCCCCTCTTTATCACAAAAATTTTTTTCATGACAAAAATAAATAGATTTATTGAAAAGAATTGCGACGCCTCTCTTTCTCCCATTGAGGAATGAGGAGCTATATTGTTGATCAACCCATTCCCTCCTCAGCTTCAAATGCTCATTTTCTGAAACATGTGTCTCCTGAAGCATAGCTATAGCACAGTTAAATTTCTTTAATTGGTTGAATACTTTTTTCCTCTTAATGGGGCTACACAGCCCTTTAACATTATAAGTAACACAAATTAGATTGTTCATCTTGTAGCTACTATGAAGTTATTCATCATGGGGAAAAAAGAAAAAGGTTTTTTACATATTGGCAAGGATTGGCTCATTTTCAATCTCAGGACATAAAAAACATTAAGAACATAACAGAACAAAAATGAACAAAACAATGTAGACTTCCACATGCCAGACTGGATCCGTCAGTTATCAAACCTGAAAAATCCAGTCCCCGATGTTTCCTGGGCAGAGGATGGTGACTGGTCCTCCGTGGAAAACAAAACTAAACGTTTTGCGTCGCTGCGTCCGGTTCTTAGGGCAGTCTGTTGCGCGCCAAGCCGTGGAAGGATGAAACTCCACTCGTTTTTCCTCTCACCCCGTCCAGCGTTAAAACCGTTTATTATAATTCTCCTAACTGGTATCAGTCTCAAACATGAGATGTACTCGGCAAAGAAACAATACTGGAAAAAAGAAAAAGAAAGAAGAGAAAAACAGCTCACTCCTTTGTGGTGAAAAAGGATTCGATCCCTGCACATGAATGTGTTCGAGGGCCGCTCCATGTTTTTGCTCCCGCGGTGCTCTATCCGCGTTTGGACAGCTCCGCTTCCAGCCGTTCCCTCTCGTCCACGCGCACCTTCACCCCCATCTTCTCAAGTACAGGTTGAGCATCTGCCATCGTCGGAAAGATTTTCTCACCGTCTTCCAGGCCCACTCTCAACTGTGCAGGAAAAATACACCTGGCTCTGATGTTTTTCGTTCGCAGTTGTTTAACTGCGTCACGCACAAGCGATCTTTTCTTCTGCAGTTCGGGCGAGAAGTCATGATCCAAGTATATTTGTCCTTTTTTATACATCACTTTTTTTTGCTCCCATGCTTTCCTTAGAATAGACTCTTTGATGGAGTAGTCCAGAAACTTCACAATCAGGGATCGCGGGGCAGCGTCTGGATTTCTAGGTCTGGCGGTGAGTGCTCTGTGAGCTCTCTCGATGCTGATGTTCATCTCTGGGTGTAATTGAAGGGCAGATTTAAGCAGCTCTTGTACGAAAAGTTTTACATCTGTTCCTTCACTTCCCTCTGGCACACGGTAAATTCTCAGGTTGTTTCTTCGTAGTCTATTCTCCATGTCCTCGCAGCGCGCATTCAAGTGCATGTCGCGCTGCAACAAGTGTCGAATGGCCTGCTCATGGCGCTTCACAGTGTCCTCGTTAGCGCTAATACGGTCCTCCGCCTCCGAGGTTCTCTTTTCCAAATTTGTCACATCATCTTTTAGTCCTTTAAAAGCCGTTTCTAGTCTCGTTAAGGAGAGCTGAGTTTGCGCATGTCCCTCTTGATTATCTTTCCTCATTTTCTCGAGTTCCTCCAATATTCTTGACCCAGAGTCATGCGAGCTAGCATCTGCAACCGCCGCCGAACACGAGGCTTGTTTCAGAGTCAATTGCTTCAAATTGTCTCCCTTGTCCTTAACCTGTTCCTGTTTTTGCGCTCCCTTACCTCTCAGGGATGATGTCATTTTGTTTAAGTGAAAATTCGCCGAGTTTTATGTAATTTAGTTAGGAATTATTTTTGTATATGAACGGAGCAATTTCTTTAAGCTGCTACTAGCCACATGACGTCACCGGAAGTCAGGTTTAATTTCTGACTGATTAAAGTTCTGTATATCAAAATTTCTATTTTGCACATTTAGGTCTATTTAGTTTTGTACTTGTCTTTTATTTTTTGTTAACTATGTCTTTATCCATAATTTCTCTAAATGCCAGAGGGTTAAGAAATCTTATGAGGTTGAGGACAACATGGCGGCGCATTGATCGGACGTATCTATTCACGCTCCTGCAGCATTCGAGAAATTCGCTTTAAAACAGCCACAAACTCAACTAAAATATAACCAACAAACCACTATAACGTTAAATAACTCCAAGATAAAATGGCATCGCGTACAACAAAGAAGAAACACGGAAATCAAGATGATGCCGAGTCCGCCATTGGCCAGGCTAGCGCAACATACGCAGCTAAAGAAACCAGCGCAAACATCGATAAAAACCAAAAGAGTCCTATAATGGATGCAATCGCAAGTATGAGAGAAGACTTCTCAATCAAATTTACGGAGATTTTCTCAGCCATACAGGAGGTAAAACAAGAGGTCAAAGACTTTTCAAACAGATTAACCACGGCAGAACAGCGCATCAGCGACACAGAAGATTGGATAACCGTGGCGCAAAATACTGTAGACAGTCTCCAGCAACAGGTGAAACTTTTAGGAGCTAAACTGGAAGATCAGGAAAATCGAAGTCGTCGAAATAACGTGCGTCTTACCGGTCTACCAGAAGGGGTGGAGGGCACAGATGCGACGGGATTTCTTGAAAGATGGCTACCTGAAGTACTGGGACAGAGCTCTTTTTCCAGCCCCATAATTATTGAAAGAGCACACCGCCTACAGGATCGCCGAGACCGAAATACTCCTAGAACACTCATCGCGCGTTTCTTGAATTCGAAGGATAAAGACAAAGTGCTGCAACATGTGCGGGCTAAAGGAAAGGTAACATACGATGAACACGAAGTTAAGTTTTTTCAAGATATCGCGAAAGAAACACATCTGAAGAGGCGAAAATTCTACGAAGTGAAGCAACAACTTAAAGACATGGACATTCGATATGGGACAGTCTTCCCTGCAAAGCTACGAGTCACTCACGCTGGACGTGACCGCATATTTGAGAGCCCAGCTGAGGTGGAAAAATACATCCGTAACATGAAAGATGCAAGTTGTTAATATTTCAGTCAGGACAATCGAATATAGAAGAAAACAAATGTTTAAAAGTGACTGATTGACCTTGAGATGTGACCAATGGACCTCTATACAGATATGGTCAGTGCTTATTATTTGAGTTTTTTTATTTATTTATTTATTTATTTTTCCCTTTTTTATTTATTTATTTTTATTTTTATTTTATTTTTTACCAGTCAGTTTGAATACAGATAAAGAAAAAACATTCACGCAATGACAATCAAAAACTTATTGTATCTGTGATTTGACCAGTGAAACTCAGTATATTTATGTTCAATTAATCTTATTTAATGCTTTTTTTTTTTTTTTTTTCTTTTTTTCTCTCTCTGTTATTTGACTTCGAAACCTGCAGGATAGCATTAGACCTATTTTAAAAATCTGTATGATTTATATTGGATTTATCAGACGTTATTGTGTGCTGTTAATCAACTCCTAATTTGCATAATCGTTTGTTTGTGGGAGCGTGAGATAGTAAACACACGTATTATTTGCGTTACGCTGATCCCTAAAATAGGATCAGTGACACAAAGTGTTGAATCTTCAGTCTTTGTGTTAACATGGGTAAAATGCTGGCGAGTTCAGGAAGCCAGTTTTAAAAGCATCCTAGGTTGTTTTCATTATTCATTGATTATAGGGCAAGTGACATTTCATTTTAAACAGGCTAAGGCACAAACTTGTAATACTAATCAAACTATGCACTAGCATGGTAATGGGATCCAATTCAGAATTAAAAATAATATCATGGAATGTGAGAGGTCTAGGTAAACTAACTAAAATTAAGCAAATAATGACCAGAATAAAACAATTTAACCCTTCAATAGTATTTCTGCAAGAATGCCATATTTCGTCAAACAACATAACACCAATACAGAGACGCTGGAAAGGCCAAATTTATTCAGCTTTATTTTCTCCTAATGCTAGAGGAGTAATGATCTTAATACACAAGTCAATTCCATTCCAAATATTTAAGGTCTTACAGGATTCAGCTGGACGTTACATAATAATCCAAGGTTCTATTTATAATAAAAACATCATTCTGGCTAATGTGTATGGACCTAACACAGATTGTCCAAGTTTTTTTGAAAAAGTATTTCTCTTACTTTCATCTTTACCAGGAAAATTATTAATTGCAGGAGACTTTAACTGCACATTATCTCCTAACCTAGACCGTTCAACAGGTTTAGATACAACACACATACAGTCTAGAAGAAAGATATGGGACTTCATTAAAGAACTCAACTTATGTGACCCATGGCGAAGATTATACCCTACTAAAAGAACATATTCATGCTGTTCCACAGTGACAAAGGGCCACTCTCGTATTGATTATTTTTTAATCTCTAACAATCTTTTTCCCAGAGTAACATCATGTCAGTATGATCCTATTGTCATTTCAGATCATGGCCCAGTGTCCTTAGCTTATAAGTCAGTAAATAATTTTGAAGAAAATCATCGTTGGCGCTTACACCCAAAATGGTTACATGACTCAGATTTCTTAAAATTCATTGGAGTACACTCTTAAAAATAAAGGTGCTTAAAAGGTTCTTTGTTGGTGTAGATGGTTCTTTGAAGAACCTTTAACAGCCATGGAACCTTTTCAACTCACAAAAGGTTCTTTGTAGCCCCAAATGGTTCTTTGCACTATAAAATGGTTCTTTACGTGATAACCTACACTGTTAAAGATTCACAGAATTTAACCTTACTGTAATTTTTCAAAGTAAATTACATTAGTATCACTTTACAGGATTTAACTTAAAAAAATTCACAGGTATATGTTGTATTCAGAATTTTATTGTAAAAATCAAACTCTTTATTAGGTATACAAATTAATGCACGTGAACTTTATATGCTAATATATATATATATATATATATATATATATATATATATATATATATATATATATATATATATATATATATATATATATATATATATATATGTTATATGTTATAGTAAATTTTTAGCTTTATTTAATTTTATATGGTTAACATGGAAATATGGAATAATTTTAATGACCATAACTTTGTGTATGCTTAGCCAAAACATAATAAACTGTAACCAAAGTAATTGATTATGAAACCAAAGACTGTTAAACACACCCAAAATTATTTAAAACTCAGGGGAGGAACGCCTGCTTTACACGGATTGAAGAGTACGAGCCGCCTGTCATTACACTGGTTCGGTTCAGCACTGCGTGATATTGAATCAGATTGAACTGTTTGCTCGGGAATTATTTTATCACGTGTGCACAAGCTCATACCCATCTACATACATGCATAGTGTTCAATTACTGTATAAAATGCGTGTGACCGGGCAGTATAATTGAATAGTAATGAATGTTGTGTCTTACAATATTATACAAAAGAATCGGTTTTAGGCGGATTCGACTCCTTACTATTCACTTAAGGGAACCGATTCTTAGAACCAACTCGACTCAACTGCAAACAAAACAGCGTCACCAGGCAACGCACTCCTGCATTTTGAACTCTACCCGTCGTCGTCTCATCCAACGGCTTCATCATCGGTAAGTGTTTATGTGTCAATTTCTGTCTGTTTAATGATGTTTATATCTATATTCATGTATAGTGCATGTCATTTAGCAGAATTAACCAAGTAACTTGGTTCTTATGTCACGTTTTCGTGAACAGACGGTTTAAGCGCGCCATTTTTTAAACAACAAATTAACACGGTGCTTGTGAGGTAAAGTTATTGAGTTATTTTAAGCATAGCTCCTGAAAAAAGAAAAGGCATTTTCTGTTAACTTTAACTAACTTAATGTTAACTGCGTTCTCTATTTCAGCACAACACTGAAGTGAATGTTTGCAGTCGAGTCTGACCATGAGGAATAGTTAAGGTAAGCTGGCCTTCACGAGGCATTATGATCAATATCATCCAATAAAATGATGTTGTCATACTGAAGGTTATGGCAAATGCAAAGTGAATCAACCACATAATAGTGGCCAATTCAAAATACAGCAAATAATTATTTATCATATAAACATTTTAATTTTAAGTCTTTTAAGATTATTCAAATTTTTGTATTGGCAGTGGTGTTTATCACAGTACCAATTGCTTGACAATTTGTTTATTTTCAAACATTAACATTTTTAGATGTTAATCTGCTCTATTACATGCAGGATATATTGATTGAAAATGCTATATTTATTGGCCAGTTGTTCATTAACGCTGTACAATGATATTAAATTTAAATTAAACTTTAAGTTAGTTAATTAAACTAAACTCGTGATGAAAGATGTTTTATTAAATGGAGCTGATAATATAATTCATGTATTTTTTTATGTATGTATTTTTTTAAAGTTAACATTAGTATAGTAAATATTAATATTCTTTTCCTCACTGGTCGTTTTAATGCATTACTAACATGTACTAATGACAACTTATTGTATAGTGTCACTAATTGTACTTTTTTTTTTTGGTGCTCAGGTGTACTGATTGTTATAGCTGGCGTGCGTGGTGAGTGTACATTCTGAGTACACAAATATAACCTAAAATCATGATCACATTCTAAACCAACAAATATATATTAATATATATATATATATATATATATATATATATATATATATATATATATATATATATATATATATATATATATATAGCCTATTCTAAGAGAAATTGATGGGGGCAAGGAATGATTTATGCACAAATTTTAAATTTTTGATTGGTCCTCGGAGGGTCAAGTGGTCATGTCTGGTCTGAAATTGAAGTCTGCTGATGATGCCTTTTGCACTTTGGAATTTAAGGTAATGTCTACATTTAATGTTGTACCTGCGGGGCTTGTTTTGGGGGAATGTATAGAACCACAAGTAGTCATGACTCCCCTTGTCCCCTAATAAGGGGTGTGTTGCAGACTCAATTTGTGTATGTGCTGGAGACCAGAGTGGAAGCTGTCTTAAAAAGGGTGGAGCTCTTATGCTGCATTGATACGAAATGTGAACCTAAGTGTTCAGGTGAGTGGATTACATACAAGTCATTGCAAATACATAAACAGTGGGGAACTTGTACTGACCAGCACAAATGAAGTTAACTAGAAAATTATTGTCTTATTTTAATGCATCTTGTGCTAACTCTAGGTTTCTTTTATTTACAGGTATCTTCACATGAGTATGTGGATCTGATGAGAACTCTGTTGATGAGCTTTCCATTTCTGAGGGAGAACCATGGACTGGATTTATTAGCTGTTTAACTTTTCTGGGTGATTCAGGTGACATATTTAACCGAATTAGATGGGTTAGCTATGTAAATTCAGCTTCACATAGGCTATAACAGCTTCGCATAGTCACAAGTTAACAAGTCCACAACCACAAAAAAAAAAAAAAACACACATTTATTTCACAGATTCAAATGCAAAGGATGTTTAAGCAATTTTTTCAGTTGATTAGCTCACCTTGATAATCCTTCTAGTAAGATTGGAAACTTTTAGGCTTTGCAAGTTTGAACCTTACATAGGCATGAAGTTTTACTGTTTTATTTTTGGTTAAATGCACCTGTGCTGATAAAAAATGAAGTAACTAACGTTTACAATGATTCCAACATCATGTAATGACAGTGTTTAATCAATGTGGACATATTGTAGATCTGAGAAATTAATGAATCTGTGAACGTGCAAATCTGATTTGTAACACTGGTATTGGCTCTGGCAATGACCTTTTTCTTTGATACTGCTGTTTTTCCTTGAAGTCAAGTGTTTTTATGTTTTCTGATTTATTGTCTTTTTTATTACATTTTTTGATATTGTGTTATAAAGGTGTATTGTTGTGTAGTTTGCTGTAATTTCATTGTAAATTCTATTTTCACTTACTCATTTTTTACGGTTTAATGTTTAATTGTAATTAAAATGAATTGTAATGAAAACTAAAGTGTTATTGAATTGAGAACCATAAATGTATTAAATATTTTAAAATGTGGAAAAAAATAGAACTAATGTAAATATATTTAGCATTAGATATAGAACTATCAATTTCTGCAAAAAATTTGTTTTTTTTAACTGTTTTTGTGTTTTTTCAGTTTAACATTGTATAATTTGACTGACTTGTACAAGACAAATTTTTTAGCAATAAATATTTAAACTTTCTTCCTGGATTTTCTTTATTGACTGCATTTGGATCATGATCTTCATAGATGGTTCTACAAAGAACCGAGCTGTTAGAGGTTCTTTAAAGAACCATTAAAAATGGTTCTTTGCAGTACCAAAAAAGGTTCTTTATAGCACCAAAGAAAGAAAGGTTCTTCAAGGAACCACTTGGTGAAAGGTTCTTTGAAGAACCAAAAAAGGTTCTTCTATGGCATCGCTGTGAAACCCCCGTTTTGGTTCTTTGTGGCACCTTTTTTTCTAAGAGTGTACAGATAGATATCTTCTTTGAAAATAACAAAAATGAAACATCAGCTAGTGTAAGATGGGAGGCATTCAAGGCATATATTCGAGGTCAGATAATTAGTTACACAAGTTCAAAAACAAATAAACTTCAATTGGAATTAAATTTATTAGAAAAAGAAATTAAGCTTGTAGAGGAAAAGGTATATACAGATACGTCAAATACTACTAACCATGAACTGCTTAAACTTAGGGCTCAATACAACAAACTCTCTGCAATAAAGGCTGAAAACAGCTTAATAAGATTGAAACAATATTTCTATGAACACGGAGAAAAGGCCGGAAAATTATTAGCATGGCAAATAAAAAAACTGGAGACAGAAAAAGCCATTAATAGTATTCAAACACTAAATAGTGAACTAAAATCTAATCCTTTAGAGATAAACAATGCTTTCGTTCTCTTTTATAAAGAGCTATATAAATCTGAGTCAGCACAATACATTGAAGACCAAGTCCAGTTTCTTAATAATATTCAACTGCCACGTATATCAGAAGATGATAAAAATTATTTAGATCAAATAATAGTAGAAAGTGAAATCTTAGAATCCATATCAAACCTAAAGAATGGCAAAACAGCAGGCCCTGATGGGCTACCAATTGACATGTATAAACTTTTCAAAGATAAATTGGTTGGTCCTCTTAAAGAAATGTATGTTGAATCATTTAAAAATGGATATTTACCACCCACATTAAGAAACGCCTTAATTACTTTAATTTTAAAACCTGATAAATCCCCTACCAAATGCGAGTCATACAGGCCAATTTCCCTACTTAATACAGACGCAAAGATCATCGCAAAAATTTTGGCATCAAGATTGGAAAAATGCCTCCCATCTATAATAGGTTTAGACCAAAATGGTTTTATCAAAAATGGTCAGGCTACTCATAATATCAGGCGAGTTTTAAACATTCTGTATGAAAAGAGGGAAGCCTCTGACACATGTATGCTTTCACTCGACGCAGAAAAAGCTTTTGACAGGGTAGAGTGGAGTTACATGAATGACGTATTGACTTGTTTTGGTTTCGGAGATTCATTTCTTAATTGGGTAAAAATATTATACTTTAAACCAATAGCTGAAGTTAAAACTAATAATACAATATCAAGACCTTTTAATGTATACAGAGGCACACGGCAAGGATGCCCTTTGTCCCCAATGCTTTTTATTTTAGCACTAGAGCCCTTAGCAGTTGCAGTCAGAAACCACTCTATTATTAAGGGTATTACAATTAAAGACCAGGATCATCGAATAGCATTATATGCAGATGACTCTATTTTTTTCCTAACAAGACTTGAGAGGTCAGTACCAGCATTGTTAAAGTTGATTGATAGATTTGGAAAATTCTCTGGCTACAAAATCAACAACTCCAAATCATCCATTCTTTTTTTAAACACTCAAGAAAGAAATAAGCCACCAATTGAACACCCATTTACAAATGCAGTTAATGGCTTCAAATATTTAGGAATAATCATTACCCCTACAATTGACAGGTTAGTCCCTACTAATTACAATCCAGTCATAACTAAAGTTAACGAATCTGTAGATAGATGGTCCACGCTATCAGTCTCTCTGTTTGGCCGCATAAATATTATAAAGATGAATATACTTCCCAAATTTTTATATTTATTTCGCTCTATTCCACTTTCCCCTCCACTAGGTTTTTTTTCCAGTATGAAAAAAAAATTAAATAAATTCCTTTGGAACAATAGACGTGCAAGGCTCCGACTAACATTGCTATATCTTCCCTACGACAGAGGAGGTTTACGAGTGCCCAATTTGCAGTGGTACTATTGGTCTGCCCAACTAGCTAACGCCACCTATTGGTTTTCACCTCAACAACTGTCTTGGGTACAAATAAAATTAACGATAGCAAAAGGGATGGATATGGAGATGTATTTGTACTCCGATTCATATAAAAATTTTAAAAAGACCACTAAAAATCCATTTGTTAAAAACACCTTAACGGTATGGAATGATGCTCAGTGTTCATTAGGAAAAGTTCCAAATCTTTCTTATTTCCCCCCTATCTGGGGAAACAAAGATTTTAAACCAGCGAAAAATTATTTTGGCTTTAAACAGTGGGCATTAAAAGGTATCAGAAAGATAGGGGACTTATTCGAAGGAGGAACACTAATGTCCTTTAAAGACCTTAATGAAAAATTTGGAATCCCAACGACGCATTTTTTTAAATACTTACAAATTCGCAGCTATATTAATGTGAAGCAAAACTACTCATTAGCTAGACCTCTACAAACTGAATAAGAAAAAAATTATGTTTTATCAGAATCCTACGACAAATTATATTTCATTGTTTTATAGCAAACTGGTCAATGGCTCTAAAGAAACATCAGAATCTAAGAAAGATTCTTGGTGTACAGATTTGCAAATTGACCTGACAGATTTAGAATGGAGCCAAATATGCGTTAAAGCCCAGAACTTGTCAATTAATACTAGATTTAAAATGATCCAATAAAACTGGGCAATGCGCACCTATATCACACCTGAAAAACTAAACAAGTTTAACCCAAACATCCCAGATATATGTTTCAAATGCCAAAAACATAAAGGAACATTCTTTCATTGTATCTGGGAATGTGAGGTGATTAAGATTTTCTGGCAAAACGTAATCACATTAATTTCCTCAATTATTTTAAAACCAGTTCCAGTTACACCTGAAATATGTGCTTTGGGTTTATTTCCTGTAAGTTTGTCATTACCAGGTTATCAAACTAAAATGATTGATATGTGTCTTGTTATTGCAAGGCGTTTGATAGCACTCTATTGGAAAAATATAGAAAGTCCATCCATTGACCACTGGCTGAAAGATTTGACACATTACATTGCACTGGAAAGAATCACCTATTGTATAAAGGGCAAATTAAAGGAGTACCATAAAATTTGGGATCTGTTTATACAATTTTTGGAACATAACCACACAACGGCACAAGCAAATACCTCTCACGCTACAGGTTAATTGATTGATATGTGTAAATGTGAATTTTTATTTGTGTAATACAGTATATGTTTTTCTTTGCCTTAGCCCATGTATAACAATACATTTACCTGTTCAACTGAATCTGGATGCTTTGGGGGAGGGAGGGGGGAAGAGTTAAAATGTAAAAAGAAAAAAAAAGTGTATTTTCATGTTAATTTCAAGTGATTTTTCTACAATAAAAAATGTTCAAAAAAAAAAAAGAAATCTTATGAAACGAAAAGCTATATTTTTTATATCTAAAACAATTAAATTGTGATTTTTGTTTCTTGCAAGAGAGTCATTCATCTGAAGAGAACCGAAATTTTTGGAGGTCACAGTGGGGCTTGGACTTATGGATGTCTCATGGCACAAACCATTCAGCAGGTGTATGCATATTAAAAAATAAGTTTAAAGGTAAAATTTTACTCCATAAAAGTGATACAGATGGGCATTTTGTTTGCCTGGTTGTAGAATTCTCAAATATGATTTACATTCTTGTTTGTGTTTATGGTTATAACTAACCAAAAGAAACTTAAGCTTTAATCAACCATTTAGAAGAACAAGTTCTAAAATTAATAACTAAATATCCAGCTGCCATGCTCATTTTTGGGGGAGACTTTAATGTTGTTATAGACAGCACTATAGATAGATGGCCCCTAAAACCACCGGACAATTCTTATCTTTATATAAAAAAGTTTATGCAAAGATCACGTTAATAGATACTGTAATTGGAGGGAGTCACATTCTCTTGAAAAGATGTTTACGTGGTGCAACAGCTTCATCACAGTCACAAATTGATTTCTGGCTGATCTCTAAGGAATTATGCAATACATCTACTGATATTTTTCTATCACCATTATCTGACCATAAGAGTATCTTTATTCAGACTAACTTAGCTTCAGATAATGAGTGCAGATTTGTGTCCTACTGGAAAATAAACAACTCAGTTTTACTTTATAATGAAGTAAAAGATTAGATTATTAGAATAATTAATAAAAATTGGAATATAGCTAAAGAAGAGAATAGATATTGTAGCCACTGGGATTTCACCAAGTAAGAAATTGGCAAATATATCAGAACATTTTGTTAAAAAATATCTATATGATTATAAGTAGAATTAGTAATCTCTTATCTGAAAATGTAGATGCTCTACTTGAATGTGAAAAGGCAGAATTAACAGATTTGCAACATAAATTAGATGATATTTATAAAAACAAAGCTGGAGCATTTATTAGATCTCGTAGAAAATGGATAGAGGAAGGTGAACAAAATTCTGCCTACTTTTTTAGATTGGAACAAGAACAAGCCAAAAATAGCCAAATTAAGGAACTTATGGTTAATGGAAACATTACTGATGACCCAAATTCTGTGCTAAATTCTATAGCAATTTATACACTTCTAAATGATCCCAAAAGCATATGAATGACTTTTTTCAGAAGTTACCTGACATAAAACAACTAAGTGTTTCAGATCAACAAATATGTGATACGCTAAAAGAGATCGAGGAAGCTATTCAAACATTAAAAGACAACAAATCTCCAGGAACAAACGGACTTAGCTCAGAGTTTTATAAACTTTTTAGTCACATCATAGCTCCTTTTTTATTAAAAGTTTATGAAGAAAGCATAGAGAAGACAATAGTTACAGCCACAATATGCCAAGGCCTAATAACTCTTATTCCGAAAACAAAAAAAGATCCCCTCTTATTAGATAATTGGCGTCCAATCACGCTGCTGAATAATGATTACAAAATATTAGCTCTAGTCCTAGCAAAAAGATTAAAAGGTGTCTTGAGTTCTGTCATTGATGAAACACAGTCCAGATTCATGCAGAAAAGACATATCTCTAACAATATAAGACTGGTTTTAGACATGATGGACTACTCAGATTATATCAATAGTGATCCCTTTATTTTGATTTTTAGATTATTACAAAGCTTTCGATACATTAGAACATGCTTTTTTATTTCAGGCACTTGGAAAAATGGGCTTTGGTGACCCATTTTGCAGAATAGTTCAAATGTTATACACAAATGGAAACAGCTCAGTTAAATTAAGTAATGGTACATCACCTAGATTATTTTTAAATAGAGCAGTGTGTCAAGGATGCCCAGTTTCTCCATATTTATTCCTAATCGCAACTCAACTTCTTAGCAGTCATATTAATAGCAGTCACTTGAAGGGTATCACAATTGGTAACACTAAAATATCAAGTCAATTAGCAGATGACACGACTTTGTTTCTGCATAACTCATTAGAGATCCCTATTACTTTGAATATACTTCAATCTTTTTCTGATGCTTCAGGGTTAAATCTTAATCTTAAAAAAATGAGAATTACTGTCACTTAAAAATTGCTCTGCTGATTCATTTGAAGGTATTGCTATAAAAAGTAGTTTAATATATCTTGGGTGTAGGGATTTAAGATAAACAGTTAAAGAAAAAGTCTGGTATGACAGATGAAGAGAAGACTCAGAGTCGAAGATGCAATCAAAAATGAAAAATTTACTGAAGATAGTTTGCAGTTCTATGGCAGAAGGGCTTCACACTCAAGCTGAGTTCGCAGGCCGATTTGACTTACAGTACAACAATGCAGGAATTATACTCTTTACACAAGTCCAGAAAAGGTGTGATCCAGGTAAACAGTTCTCCTTGGTTACAGCAAAAATAGACAATTCTAAATGTGTGCGTCAAGGAAGCATTGTATCTAACTCCAGAAATGGATGGCCTAAATGTGTGCGTCAATGAAAGATTGTATCTAACTCCAGATATGGACATAGTTCTTCGGGCTCAGGCCGACCCTAAACTATTAAGAGCTGATCTCCGACCTGTAAAAAGCTGAACCATGGAGGCATACATAGACGCAAGAGACAATCTGTTATGGAAACTCAAGGCTGTTTCTTGTACTTTTAGCTGAATTATCAAACCAGTTCAAACCTGGTTTAATCAACATTCGGCTACAATATCCTCACTACACACAAAGTCTATCTAGCATAAAAAGGAATTACTTTATTAAGAATTAACAATAAAAATAGTTAAATTACTGTAGACAATATCATGACAATAGAAACCGTTGTCCCCCCCAACTCAGCATCAATAATTCCGCTCAAAAGAGGGAGAGAGAGAGAGAGAGGTCTCCATGACCTATGACCTGGTTTGTGTTTCTCCTGGAAACAAAATTAAAACAGACAGACAAAGAGAGGAGCAAGGACACTGAACATTCTTACATAAAGCAGTGTGTTAACGTATTCATTAGTTAAAATCAATTCAAAGTTAAATACTCATTCAAATAATCAACTAATTATATTTAATAAAAATAATGAGAAACAGGATGATGAGAAAAGAATAAACGTTGATACATGTTGAGATGGATCGAAAGGTAGAAATCCGAATCCTTCATGGGATACAAATAACTAAGGATACAAATAGATGTTCAGAAAATTTCAATACAATTATCGAAACAATTAAAATATACCAAATTTAGTATTTCAAAATATGGCATTTCAAGATAGCAAATTGTTAACTCAAGTATACAGGCCATTTGTCTAGCTGCAAGTATACTTTTAATGTTTTTGTGTTTTCATTTTATGATTTTTTTCACTGCAGTAAGCAGTTAAATTAGTGTAATTATAAGAATACCGACTTTTATAAAGATTTGACATTTGACATGTTCGTTGACAATTTAGGATTTTTCGCAGCAATTAATTTTAGTTAAGTCAACTCGAACAAAAATATTCTCTGTCTAAATACTTGTGCCTGTAACATTATGTGAAAAATACACTGTAAAAAATGCAGGGTTCCGCACAATTTATTCATGTTGTCCCAACACAAATCGGATTAAGTTAACACTTTTAACAAATTTATGTGAGTTGAAGATAAAAAAATTAGGTTGTCTCAATGAAATCTCAAAAATTGTAGTTTGAAAAAGCAAAAATTTTGAGTGTATAATGCATATGTTAAATGTCCAATCAATCAAAAGGAGTAAAAATAACTACAAACCAAATGTACTTAGAACACGTACTGTAATAGCATTGTAACCATACGACAATGAACAAGCATAGGACAAAAAACTAAACCTTTTCTGTTTGTATAAGTTTAAATATATCTAAGTGAGGTTTATTGTTAATTGCACTCAAGTAGATACTTAATAAATACTCAAGAACAACAATCAGCTAACATTATTCGAGTACTTTACATCTGTGATCTTGTAACTATTTCAAAAGCCTAAAAATCTAAAAATGTGTCTGTAATAAAGTGAGACGCTTCAACGGGGTGAGGATCCGTATGCAGGTCTTTATTAGGATGGTCAGGCAAGCAATGGTCAAACAGGAACAATCAGATGTATAAGGGCAATCCAGAGTCGTAGTCGATATAACAGGCAGAAGGTCACAAGGCAGGCGGCGTACAGGGATAATCAAAACAAAACAAAGCAAAGGTCTAAACACGGGAAAACAAGGCAAGGAGAAACGCGTTGTAATGTTCACTAAACAGGATACAAGACTCAGCCAAACTTGTGTGTTAGTGAGGTGTACTTATAGTCCATGTAATCAGTGGATGAGTGGCTTCAGCTGGGAGTGTAATCAAAGGGTGATCTGGAACATGTGTGCGCGGAGTGTATGTATGGAAATGTAGTCCATGAACTGGCGGATTTGTAGTCCATATGAATGTGTGTGTGTGATTACCAGCGATCTCTGGCTGACGATCGCTGGTGATCGTGACATAGCCCCCCCTCTACGGAGCGGCTTCCAGACACTCCTCAAACAATTCAGGCGGGAGGTGGAGCGGAGGCGGACCAGGGGGAGGGATGGAGGGCCAGGACCATGCAGCGGAGGTTTACCTGGAGTGTGGAGCTGCGGAGGGCCTGGAGCGTGGAGCTGCGGAGGGCCTGGAGCGTGGAGCTGCGGAGGGCCCGGAGAGTGGAGCTGCGGAGGGCCCGGAGAGTGGAGCTGCGGAGGGCCCGGAGAGTGGAGCTGCGGAGGGCCTGGAGAGTGGAGCTGCGGTATGTCTGGGGGCTTTGGTTCAGCAGGTATAGATGGTTCGTACAACCCCAGTGGGTCAGGAGGCTTAGGTTCAAGGAGTTCTGGCAGTTCATCTAACCCCCATGGGTCAGGAGGCTTGGGTTCAAGGAGTTCTGGCAGTTCATATAACCCCAGTGGGTCAGGAGGCTTGGGTTCAAGGAGCACTGGCAGTTCTTTAAACCCCAGTGGGTCAGGAGGCTTGGGTTCAAGGAGCACTGGCAGTTCTTTCAACCCCAGTGGATCAGGAGGCTTTGGCTCAGGAGGCCTAGAGAAGTCACACGGCTCTAGTGACTCTGGGAAATCACACGGCTTTGGCTGCCATTCGTGGGACTGAGGTGGCGGCTCTGGCCATTCGTGGACCTCAGGTGGCGGCTCTGGCCATTCGTGGACCTCAGGTGGCGGCTCTGGCCATTCGTGGGACTCAGGTGGCGGCTCTGGCCATTCGTGGGACTCAGGTGGCGGCTCTGGCCATTCGTGGGACTCAGGTGGCGGCTCTGGCCATTCGTGGAACTGAGGTGGCGACTCTGGTCGTTCGTGGAACTCAGGTGGCGGCTCTGGCCATTCGTGGAACTTTGGTACCTGCCATTCAAGGACTTTAAGGGACTCTGGGGTTTGCCATTCGAGAGATTCAGAAGTATTCAACGCCTGCCATTCGAGGGATTCAAGGGGATCTGACGCCCGCCATTCGAGGGATTCAAGGGGATTTGGTGCCCGCCATTCGAGGGATTCAAGGGGATTTGGCGCCCGCCATTCGAGGGATTCAAGGGGATCTGGCGCCCGCCATTCGGGAAGCTCAGGCGGCGGCGACCATTCGGGAAACTCAGGCGGTGGCGGCCATTCAGGAAATTCAGGCAGTGGCGGCAGCTCTGGCAGTGGCAGCGGCAGTAGCTCTGGGAGCACTGGCGGCAGTGGCTTTGGCAGCTCTGGTGGTAGCAGCTCTGGCAGCTCTGATGGCAGCGGCTCTGATAGCACTGGCGGTGGCAGCTCTGGAGGATCTGGCAGCTCTGGAGGATCTGGCAGCTCTGGAGGATCTGGCAGCTCTGGTAGTGACTGGAGATCTGGCAGCTCTGGTGGTGGTGGCGGCAGTAGCTCTGGCAGTACTGGCGGCAGTGGCTTTGGCAGCTCTGGTGGCAGCGGCTCGGATAGCACTGGCGGTGGCAGCTCTGGAGGGTCTGGCAGCTCTGGAGGATCTGGCAGCTCTGGTAGTGACTGGGGATCTGGCAGCTCTGGTGGTGGTGGTGGCAGCTCTGGCAGTAATAGCTCTGATGGTGGTAGCAGTTCAGGTAACTCAGGTGGTGGTGGCCATTCTGGTGGTTCAGGTGATGGCTTTTCAGGAACAGGAACGAGATCAGGAACTATGGCAGGAACAGACTTGGAACAAGGAGCCATCTGGGTCACCGGCAGTTTGGCAGTGACCACCGTGTGAGTTTGCTCCTTTACTGTAACCATCTTGGGAGCTTTTATTTTGAAGTCCGCCACCTTGTGAGTGGCGCCTCCCGCAGCCGGCGGCTCTTGCTGTTGGCTAGCGTTGGCGGCCATTTTGTGCGTGGCGGATCCCGCAGCCCGCGGGTGTTGCTGCTGTGTGGACAGGAGTATCGGTGAAGCCAGCATTATACTTGTGGTGGACTGTTCAGCAAACCCCGTTGCCAGCGGGTCTTGCTGTACACAGCCCCCCCCCAAAAAACATTTAGGAATCTCCTCCTCCATTTCTCCGACCGTGAAGGAAGAGCCTACAGACAACAGTGCGAGGTCGAGGAATTCCTGTAGCGCGAGTCTCCCTCGAGAATCAACCCCGGTGAGTTTACTTTTCAGGGGTTCGTTCAACCCATATATGAAAAAGTCAATGAGCATATGGTCTGGCAAATGGGTGTCGTTAGCAATGTTCAGATAGTTCATGATGTGATTCTCAAGGGAGTTTTTACCTTGCTGGAGACGTACTAATAACACCGCTGGATCCATAGTGTGGCTGAGTCTTCTGTAATAAAGTGAGACGCTTCAACGGGGTGAGGATCCGTATGCAGGTCTTTATTAGGATGGTCAGGCAAGCAATGGTCAAACAGGAACAATCAGATGTATAAGGGCAATCCAGAGTCGTAGTCGATATAACAGGCAGAAGGTCACAAGGCAGGCGGCGTACAGGGATAATCAAAACAAAACAAAGGTCTAAACACGGGAAAACAAGGCAAGGAGAAACGCGTTGTAATGTTCACTAAACAGGATACAAGACTCACTTGCCAAACGTGTGTGTTAGTGAGGTGTACTTATAGTCCATGTAATCAGTGGATGAGTGGCTTCAGCTGTGAGTGTAATCAAAGGGTGATCTGGAACATGTGTGCGCGGAGTGTATGTATGGAAATGTAGTCCATGAACTGGCGGATTTGTAGTCCATATGAATGTGTGTGTGTGATTACCAGCGATCTCTGGCTGACGATCGCTGGTGATCGTGACAGTGACAATATAATTTAAACATGTTCATAGAAAGACTGTCATTTCATTGTGTAAGTTGTTTATGGCCATATTTTGGTTAATTCACCGACATATTAAAATATTATAGATTTTCAGCAAAACAGAAGGTTTGTCCCAGGAAGTTCTTTGCCTACGTACATGACTGTCTGCTTTTACAAAACAGCACGATATGTACTTTTGTATATTTCTAACACTTTTACAATGTAGATTGCATCAAAGTTGCAGAATAGTGAATAAAAAACACTTTATTATTTCAAATTGTGGAAACATTCCACCAATCACAACCAAACAAGCCAGAGGCGACAGGTCAGGCTTTACATACCCTGACACATATTTACCTTTCAAAATGCTAAATATTCAATTAGCACAATCGGTAGGTTTAACTGTTTACCAAGATATCAAGCACATGATGTTTAACTAAATTTATTAGCTTGTTATTTCAACTTTGTTATAAGTATATTACTAAAATTATAGGGCTGAAAATAGATTTAGTATCACATAATATAAAAATAAAACAAAAATACTTAATGCTACTCAGTAACAAGCATAAGTAAACAGTTTTGGTACTCTTTGTATCAAATTGGTGTATGTTGGTACTCGTAGATTATCTATATTATAGTGATGCTCACGTGTATGTTTGTATATCTCCAGAACAAATAACGCATAACTTTATTTATTTTATTTTTTTTACGTTTTAACAAATCCAATTTAAGTAGGCCTAGATTTTTAACCAGACTCGAATATTTTTAAATAACTTTAATCTAATAACCAATTATGAATAATGGCTCTTAAACTTTCTCTTTCTTTACCTCAAAGGCATTGTAATAAGTTATGGAATACGGGTTATTTCATAAATGTAATTGTATTTTCTTTCAAGTATATTTCACTTAAAATAAATAGCGTGTCTAGTATCGTTACATTTTTTATTCCAAAATGAATATGTAAGTGTAGATGTAAGCGTATTTCTTCTCAATCATTCTTTTAAAAAGAACACTATCATGAAAGATGCTAATTTTCAAGTAAACGTGACTGCTTTGAGCCGTAATAGGTAACCAAATAAACAACTATAATGAACAATTTAGACTGCAGAATAATGTTGAAAAGCTTGTACATATTTGCGTAAAAACATTCAAATTTATTTTATTTTGTATGGCAACCAATTTGAAATGTCTTCAGCTGAGCATTATATTTTGTCAACCTAAAACTTCCATGAAATGTAAAATTCTGTAATATTAGTTCTCTAAAATCTTTCATTGTGAATATATTTACGGTGTGACCCTGTATTTTTTTATATTTTTTATCAAAATAGGTATCCCTACATCATCACGCCTATGTCTTAAATAAAAGAAAAGATGTTAACTAAATGTTCAATCATGACTTTTATGACACCATGGCAGATGTTCATAGTACCGCCCAGTGAGTGAAGGCAGGCCTGATTGAATGTGTAGATAAAGCGATCATTATTACTTCTAGCTACCAAAGAGTAATGCTTTTGGGTACAGTCACTGATACCAGAACTTTCTACAAGAACCCATTGAGTAAAAAGAAGATTAAAGACGTAAAAAGGTACTATCTTTGAGGACCACACCCCCTACTTTGGTCTTGTTTGAACTGAACTATTAGGACTGAACTATTGCTGTTTAAGGACACCAACAGCATCTTTAAGGTACTACTGCATATGTTCTACACAGATTATGGGACAAACTTTGTATTGTGATAAAAAAAAAAAAAAAAGTTTCCTAAAAAAATTATTTTCTGATTTCTTCTGACAGCCCCCTTGCAAAGATGGCTGATTGCTATTGTTCTCAAAATGCTGACGGCGAAGCGCATGAAAGGCCTGAGTGCAAGTGCGACCCTGTTTTTAACTGTCAAATGAGGTCTATTGTGGACGACATGTTTAAACAGCATTATAGCGACCATATGGTCTTTCTTCTGGAGAAGATTATTAATGATGTGTGTGATTCTAATCATGATTGTACAGGAGATGGCAAACGTGTGAAAAATCTCAAGAAAGAAATGGACGTTGTGAGAGGGGCCTTAAACTCATGGGCCGATACGATAAATCAATTGACACACCTGTGTGTTCGTAGCAATGGCGCTGTCTGTGCAACCATTACAAAAATTTTGGAGTCGCTAACTGGATGGAGTGATGAGATGGGAGTAACGCAGGTTCTATGTAAGTCTACATATGTAACAGATATTTGTGTGTCACTGGTTTCACAAAACAAAATAACAAATATTGCTGAGATTGTGGAAGTTATGACCAACCACATTCTAGAACATGACAGAATGCTTTTAGCAGAATTTCTTTGCTGGTTAGATATTCAGTAATGTCTTTTTGTTCAATGTATGACTGTACATACATATATATATATATATATATATATATATATATATATATATATATATATATATATATATATATATATATATATATATATATTTTTTTTTTTTTTTTTCTTTTCTTTTCTTGATTTGTCTTTATTATTGTTATGCAATCCATGTTTGTACTACTCTTTTTCAGTGTATATTTGCTTGAAATAAAAAGCTTATCAGCTTAAGTGAACTTGTAGTTTTTGTGTTAAACATGTAAATGTTTTAATTTAACTTAAAAACTAAGTAGATTTTAAATTCTAGTAGCATTTATAAAGAAACAAATAACCTGCTTCACGTTTTATTACCCCACCTAGTCATTATTAAACTTTGAATTAAATTATGTAATTTACAGGATCAGGTTCACATACACAAATGATATCTTAAAGTAAACTCGCAAGAGTGGCCATGTCTTAATTGGTGCATTCAAAGTCTAGCGGTATAAATGACCTAAAAAATTGTTCTAAAAAGTGTCTATGCCTTCCTGTAAAAAAGTTAGAAAATGAGCTGGTTGCAAAACGTGATGGTGTAAACCAAATCATAGAAACATTGTTGAAATTGATTAAAGCCCTCTATTTATGCCAAATGTATATTTAAATATTTAGAAAATTAAAATGTTGCATAGTGTGTCAAGGACTGGTTACTTGTTTAAAGCATAACGGTATAAACTGTGGATCATTTATTAAAGTTGGTTGCCGTTTAAGACAACCCGATAACACACAATTCTCATACAGTATGTATGCAGACAATAAATGTATCAGAAAAAGCAGTAAGATTACTTTTTTCATGTTGTGTCTTGTAAGGGTTTTGTAGTCAGTTCAGAAAGACAACCTAAAAATTGTTGCCCAATTTAGTTTTAAACCTAGAAGGACTGATGTACGATTTCATAATTTCTCATTCATTGGAAAAAGTGTATGAACAAAAGGTAATACTGTTGGTTGTCTTTGGTTTAAAACCATAACATTTACAACTCAAATTTTCATGACAGTTGAAAAGAATACATTTCTGCTTCACAGCTAAATGTCTATTTCTAATACATTGTACCTTGGACACTGTTGCAAAAACATATTAATGCAGATTTAGTGGCAAGTATTCAATTTAGTTTTGTACATTAATAATTCTTGTGAAAAAATATCGTGAAGAATTAGACAACAAAAGATAATTAGCAGTAGAAACGGTTCTTGTACGTTTTACTGTATGTATGCATTGTAACAGATGCTATGATAGTTGTGCAAAATTACAGAATTTTAACACATATGCAAAGAGTAAACATTTTGTGTTAAAAAGTGCTACAGAAATTGGATTAGGTCAAATAATTTGATGAGATGACAGTGGTCATAAAACGTACTTTCAAAAACATTCTGCATTAAAGGGTTGATGAAATAAACTTATTCATGCCTTAAAGTTTACTGCAAAGTATTCTTAAAACAAAATGTGTTTGCTCTTTGATTTGAATGTGCTTTGTTGACAGTAATGTGTGTAGCATTCAACGACGATACAAATAACTGTGTGTCGTTATTAATGTTACTTAGGACACATTAGAGGTTAAAAATATCACCATATCAGGAGTTGAGCCAAGGACGTCTGGATGAGACCCAGAAATTCTAACCATTAGAACATATTGGTATAACGAATGTATTTCAAAACATTACTTTTTTTCCCCAAATGAAACGGTTCTTGTTTTAATCTTTTTCTTAGTGATTTTCTCTCTTGAACTTTACAAAGTTGTATGTGTCAGTATGAATCTAAGGTTTAAAATGTATCTTTATGCTTGACAAACACCCATGCAACATTGTTCTTAAAAACTTCAGAAGAAAGGGAACAATGTTAAGTAACTTTTGAGAACCGACAGTTTTAAAAACATGTACAGTATGCTTTGCAACATACAAACTCTGACAGTGATTACAGATTTTATGCAGCATATGGATAAAAAGTTTACATTTTGCGTTGAAAAAGTGCTACAGAGTGTATAATCAAAAGCTTGAAATGGGTCAATGCTTTGGTTTGTTAAAAAACAAAACTCTAGTCATGCGTTAAGTTTAATGAATAGTATTTTAAACATCACTTTTACAAGTGAAATGTACAGATAATGTTTATATTCTGAGTGAAAAACATTCAGTTAGATTTTAGATTGTTAATTTGAAATTGAGTATGTCAATGAAAAAAAAAACACTCAGTTTAAAGAAACATACACACTCCATCCATTCATCTTTCTAACCATACCTTGTTTAGTTCTATTTCTTCACCAATGCTTTCACAAAAGTTAATCCAATAACTTCTCTTTGCTGTTCTTATAACGCGTCTTGCCACTGCTTGTGCCCTTTTATATTTTATTAACTCATTAAAGCTATAACTTTTTCTTACTTTCTTTATTGCCTTATTTCGTGTTTGTATTGCCTTACTGCATTCCTCATTCCACCAAGGAACCACTTTTTATTACCTGTTTTCTTTTTTCCTATTGCTTCCTCTGCAGCTTTCCTTATTGCATTACATATATTTGTCTGTTACATTCATCCATGTCTTCCATTTCCATTTGAATCTCGTTTAGGTACTCTTCACTTTTTTCTTTAAAATGGTCCCAATCTGCCTTTGCAAAAATCCATCTCTCTAGCCTTTCCATCTTTTGTTTTTCTACATCTAATCCAGTTTTACTTATAATAGGAAAGTAATCGCTTCCTGTTCTGATATATCACTGACCAGTTACTTTTTCCGGCTAAACTATTTGAAACTAAAGTTAAATCAAGGGCTGATATTTTACCTGTACGAATATCTATTCTTGTCCCTCTCCCATCGTTTATACATACTAATTCTTTTAACTCTTCTACTATCTTCTCATTATCGTCTGCATTTTCACATCCCCACAGTGCACTGTGCGAGTTAAAATCACCACACCAGACCATCTTGTGATTTGTTTCCCCACATATCTTTTCTAGATCTTTTATATTTAGTTTTTCACAAGGATTATACATATTTATAATTTTTATGATTTCGGATCCCTCCCATATTTGCATATCACCACCTCTAACTCTTGGTTAATTTCTACAACTTTGTGACCTATATCTTGTATTATAAATGTGACTACTCCTCCATTGTTTCCCTCTTTCCTATCCCTTCGAATTGCTGTGTATCCTTGTAGTGTAAAATTTAAGCATGGTTTAAGCCAGGACTCCTGTACACATATTAAATCTGGGTGTTTATCTTGTCTTAAAATAAAGTTTTTGAATTCTTGTCCATTTGCTACCAAACTTCTTGCATTCCATTGTAGAATTGTTAGTACCATTATGATCCCCCACATGCCGTCTGAGAATTTCCTCCTTGACCTTTTAGTCTTTCATTTACCATTTCTGTACTGATCCCTTCAATCTCCAGATATTTTTCTGCTGCTCTCACAATTATTCTTATTTTCTCGGTCCTCCTTTCCGTTTGAGCTGAACAATTAACCACCTCCGCTATGAAAGCTATGAATGAAACTTTATCCACTTCCAAATTGTCCCTCCCCACTTCTTCCTTGGCTTCTTCCCTTCTTTCATATGTTACAGTTTCCCTCTCTTTTACCTTCTTATCTTGTACTGCTTTCTTGAGAGCCTCTGCATACGATATCCCTTCTTCAACTCGGATGTTTTGCACTTTTACCATATTTTTCCTTACTTGACATCCTCCGTACCATCCACTATGCTCTCCTCCACAATTACAGCATTTTGGTTTTACTTCCTGTTCACATTTCCCATATTCATGCTCCCCACCACATCTCGCACATCTTAACTTTCCTCTACATATCGCCGCAACATGTCCGTATCTCTGACACTTATAGCACCTTAATGGGGGTGGCACATATGGACGGACCGTGTAGCTTATGTATGCCAAACTTATTCTCTCTGGTAGTTTCCCTTCATCAAACATAATCATCACAGATAAGCTGTCCCTTCTTTCTTTGTCTTTTGTGTATTGGAGTCTCCTTACCTCCCTCACTTTTGCTCCTAAGATGTTCTTTTTAATCCTTTCCGTTGACACGTCTGTCGGAATCCCAGTTATCACTCCCCTTACCCATTTATTCCCTTCTGGAATTGTACAGTTCACTTTTTTCCCTAGAATCATTTTTAGTTCTAGCGCCCTTTTTGTTGTCTGCTATCCTTGCAGAACATTAATACCCTTCCATCTCTCAGAGTTTTTGCATTTTTAATTTGACCTACCTCGTCATTAATTGCTTTTGTTAACTCTAGTGGGTTTATTGTAAATGCTCCTTATTTGTTGTCTACCTCTCTCGCTTTTCGAATCAGATACCTGAGGCCAATTCTTCTTTCTTTTTTTATTTTCTACTTTTTCCTATTCATTTCCTCCATCCTCATCATTCCCAAACATTTCGTCTTCATCCATTTCCGGATCACTTCCGGATCCCCCAGAATCTCCCACCACAACTCAGCTGTTGCTCCTGCCGATCGGCCCTCTAGCGCCACCCGTTCTCGCCTCACCAAGTGTCCGCACAAGTTGGGCTCAGCTCCGTGTAGTTTGGTGTAAACAGCCCGGATGCAACAGGAGCTAACTGAAAGTTGCACGCGATTCATCTGTTTTTTTTTCTCTTCTCGGCTCCAGACTGCTGGTGTCTTTTCCCGGTGTTCCGGAGAATTCAGTTCCCCCTGTTCCCCCTCCACAGCGCATGCACAAATTCAGTATCATGACGTCATGATTTTGTGTACTGAATCAGCTCATGGTGGCTTTCAAACAATTTAAGCCTGGAAAAAAGATAAACGATACTGCATTTCACAATTACCCGTGTCTTTCATTATTTTACATAACTCACGGTGATGTTTGTGATGTTTTAAATAAGTTATTTATGTAAATGTTCTCACTTATATGGAAAGCATGTATTTAAACTGACAACACGGGTAACAGATTTTTCCAGACTGAGGAAAATGGTCTCCCTCTATACTTTCTTAAGATTTATAGCACAGTAACGCAATGCTGTTGATATTGCTTATGTTGTAATTATGTCTAGCTACTTTTATTTACAGACCACTATTTTAAACACAAAGGTAACAGGTTTTTCCAGAGGCTGAGGAAAATGGTTTTCCTCTATATATTACTTTTTAGGATTTAAAGTACAATACAGCAATGCTGGTGATATTGCTTATGTTGTAATTATGTCTAGCTACTTTTATTTACAGAACACTTTATACTGAAACACAAAGGTACAGACTATATGTATATATAAACAATTTGTCCTTATAACAAAAGTATAATAATAAAATAGTATTAAAATATTCACAATTGTTGTTTAATTTAAATTAATTTAATTAAAAACTTTGTCTGTTAATTAAAATTTGGCAGTCCTTTAAAAGCACTAAATTGCTTAAATGATGTATTATTAGAAATAAACAAAAGCATGCACCTGATTATGTCCAGTAAGCACCTAAAAGTCTTTAACCAATAAAGATTTTTTGTCTATAAAATGCATTTAAATTTTAACACTTTGACTCAGTGTCCTTCAACACATTCTTCTGATGTACTGAAAACTATTTGAAATTCTTTCTCTGTCATCTATAAGTTAGGCCACATGTAAGTGTCAGCTTTTTAAAATCATTAAATAGTGCTAATATAAGCAGTGTAAATAAAATTAAATTATGGTTTTATTCCCAGAATGGACCCAACTCAGTTTGAAATTGTTAAATTATAAATGTCAAGGTATGTATCCTCCTGGCATTTCAAAAGTAGAGAAATATGTAATTCCACGGCGTACACACCAATTTGTTTCCCAGGGTAAGACTCTGCACAGTTTATTCTTTGTTACTTTGCTTAAACATATTGGGCTGGGGACAATTACTGGTACACTTCAGCCAAAATGTATAGGGTCATATACATGTTTTTAAGCTATTTGTTTGCTTGTAATAGATGGAGTGCTATTTTATATCCGTCATAAGGGCACTGCAAAACAGCTTACAGTAAAAGTTGTGAAAGGTGCTGCAGAGGCAGACTGCATTTTCAGAGAATTTCAAGCCAGTGAAGCCGGAGGTCACAGTGGCAAAGAAAAAACCACACAAGCGATTTCGAGCAGGTACTACTGGCCTGGAATGAGTGTTGATGTCAAAAAGTGGGTATGTTGCTGATAATCTTCTTCATAATTAAATTTAATATAACCGTGGTAGTTTCTACAAAAAGCAATGAAATAATTACTTAATTTATGCTCCCTGTAGATCAAACAATGTTCTGCCTGCCAGGTCAATAGACCTATCAAGCTCCAGGAGGAGTACACTCCAATAGTTGTATTGTATTGTATTATATTTTATTATTTGATATTATATCCCTCTGTATACCTTATTCTGTGTAGGTGAATGAACCATGGAAATTGGTTGGGATGGATTTAATTGGGAAACTGTCAATAACCTCTAAAGGGCACCAATACATTTGTGTGCTTATTGACTACTTTACAAAATGGGTGGAAGCATATCCCCTTACCTCAAAATCCGCAGAGGAGGTCTCCTGGTGCATCGTCAAAACCTTTTATAGATTTGGCGCACCAGTGAGAATCCTTACAGATCAAGGAAGGGAGTTCGTCAATCAGGTCTGTATGGTAACTTGCTCAACATTTGAACATTTTAGTATACTGTTATGCTTATACCAATAAAGAATTTGTTTTCTCCAGATCAACAAAGAAATCTGTAAGTTGTTTGGCATTGAGAGGAGTCTTTGTTCCCCATATCATCCACAAACCAATGGGTTGGTGGAGAAAATGAATGGCACAATACAGAGGTAAGATTATGTGTCCATGCCAGTCGAGCATATGGTTGTGACTTGGTTATTTTAAGTGGTACACAAAGTATTGTCATTAAGTGTTTTCTCTTTTCTAGTTCAAAGAAGGGCATAGACAAAATAAGAAGAGAAATGGCGGACACTCTTGTGCAGAAATCAGGTAAATGGTCAAGATTAGTTACTTCAAAAACATTGATTTGTTAGTTAATTACATTAAGTTCAGGTATTCTTATTCCATATTAAGATGACTTTTAATATAAATATGATCCTTGTGAATTGCTGATATGTTGGTGTATCTATTTAATAGAAGATTTACAGGAACTGTGTCAGTTTTGTGGACTCGGTGACCCAAGTGATTATAACCAAACCTCAGCTTGGGTAATATTTTAAACACTGCACACTTGTGTTAAGGCATTGCTAAAGTGGCAGAAGTTCTTGAAACTTTTAATGACTTAATTTTCTTTTTTTTTATCTTTCAGATTGCCTGTGATGGATGTAACCGGTGGTACCACAAATCATGTGTTGGCAACCCACCAGTGTGCACAGAATATTTCTGCCCATTTTGCACTAGTTGAATCCATATGAGGTTTTTATTTTTTTATTTATTTATTTTTTCCCCCCCACATTTTTTGGCAAGTCTGTTTAAATAAACGTTTGTTTTTCTTAAGTTGTCTGTTTTCCTGTGCTTTCATTGCAAAGACTGCATGCTTTGCAGATGACAACGGTCTGATGTTATAACATCTAAAAGGGTGTCTCTGTATTGTGCTGTATAATTATAAAAATCTTAGATGAACACCTTTACCAAAATTTTCCTCTGAATGTTACCCTGTATTGTTACACTGTAAAGACGGCATAAGTGTTCCTATAAATATGACATATATATATATATATATATATATATATATATATATATATATATATATATATATATATATATATATATATATATATATATATATATAATACATATATATATTAATTAGCTCATGAATAAAATTTGCATTTAATATGAATTAGCAATGTGTTTAAAACATAGTGTGGAATTTTTATAATTGGGGAAAAATGTTTTTTTGGGAAAGTCACGTTTACAAATGTAAGCATCTTAATGCTTAATTCATAGGGGTGTGAACCTACACTGGTCTCACGGTTTGGTTTGGTTACGATTATCATGCCATCGATTCGGTTCAATTCGATATCTCAGTGCATCACGGTGCATTGACGATGCTTTCCATACATAATTAGATTTTTTCTTTACAACACAAGAAATTTTTTTTTTATTAAAATCTATAAATATGTTTATATTTATATATTACTTGTAATACAATTTTGTCCTTTAATACAAGCAGTCAGATATATGAACTGTACCTTTAATTTTACCTGCTAAAAAAAAAACACTCTTTGTGAATGAAAACTCTAATACATGCTCAGAAGAGAGCACGAGCAATTCATAAAAGTTTCATAACAAATAAACTAATGTAAATATTATCCCGCTTGCTTTTTGAGCGCTGGAAAGATCTTACACCCCTATGATTTGTCATTGTCTTCACCCGCTCAACAGAAAGGGCTGCGCTTGGCTTAAGAAATGAAAGCGCTGTTCACCTATGAGTGACGTGAGAAAAACAGCCGCGGGTCAGTCTATATGCGCATAATACGCGGTTATCAGGTAATTCGTAATAGAATAAATACAATACAATAAACTCGCACCACAGGCACGCGTCTGTCTCGATCCACAAACAGCCGAGAGGAGGGAAATTTACCTCACGAACATGCCAGCGGGTCAAATGCCCAAAGTGTGTGTGTGTGTGTGGAAGAGAGAGAGAGAGAGTTAGAGTTTTACATCATTTCTCCCTAGTAGTGAAATAGCGGCTCGTGCTTTACCATGCTTAAGTGTCAGTGAAAGATCTGCTTTTTAAGTAGTAGGAGTGTTTTATTTACTCACCCTCGCCTCCTTCGCCATAGTATTCTACCGCGACATCGCGCATAGGGGATAAATGACGTCAGTGCGTAATAACCGGTTATGATCTATTACTGAACCGATATCGAATTGTCCCCATCTGCATCGCGGTGCACCAAAGAAACGATTAATTTTGACGACCCCTATTATTCAACATAACCTGTTTGTGTCACACACCACGCTGCTCATTCGCTCCTCTAGAGCGACATCATTGCGTCATCATTTCATGTACTGAATTTGCGCATGCGCTGTGAAGGGGGAATAGGGGGAACTGATTTCTCCGCAACACCGGGAACAGAGCTGCAACTTGCATCAATTATAACCTTATGCTGCCAAGAAGCCGCAAAGACCGCGCCACGCGTACGCATCTATGTGCGTACACTTGAAAAAATATTATGTCACATGATTGTTTTTGCGTTCGTCATAAAATGATTTTTTAAAAATGCATTTAACAACATATTATCTATATATATTTTTTATTTACACTTAGTTTATGTTAATATTATTAAATACAAATTTTTTTTTTTTTTTGAGCAACCGAGATGGTGCCCCCCTCCGGAGTTGAGGCCCTACACAGCCTGCGTACTCTGCGTATAGGCAGCGGCGGTACTGAGCTACCATATTGGTGTTCAAGGAAATTAAATCACAGATAAGGAAGCAAGCTGGTTAAAATAACGACATTAGTCTAAATGTAAGTATAAGTAAGAGTGAAATCAAGAGTATTATAAGGAAAAGAATCAAGGAAAGGTGGCAAAAACAATGGGATAATGAGAAAAAGAATGCATGAAGTATGAAGATGAAATAAGGGCTCTAGTAAGAATTTAGAAGAAATAAGAGTTCAATTCAAATTAGATGACATTCTTCAAAAGAACTCAGGAAATAAATGTCTTTTTATCTTAAAAATACTCATTTATGGGAGAGGATTTAATAAAAGAAAGCGGTAGGTGAGGGTTAAGTCATAATCATCCACACTCCATACCAGTTGGTGGCGGAAATAAACCATTTTGTTGTTTGTCAACCGCCAATAAATTGAAGAAGAAGAACTCCTGATCTGCACTCCAATCCAGATGGTGGCGGTAAATGCTGTAAAAAGCTGGTTGCCAACCGCCATACAAATCACAAGAAGAAGAACACTACAGTTCTTACATCAACAAACAACTTTACTATTGGAAATGGGTACTTACAGAAGAATAGACTGTATATTTTTTAGTGAATTTCATCCAACGTTAGGACCAAAGATCACATATCAGGTAACATCATAGAAACATGTATTTAGGAGCAAATGTATGTTTGACAGCATGGTTTGCAAAAGAGAACAGTACGCATAGCAAGATAAGCAAAGTTAACGTTACGTACGTTACATGACGTTTTGCTGCGATCATACAAGTCGTATTACGACGTCAGGTGTTTTCAGATTCCATTTGTCGGCAACAAATAGCGTTATGCCTACTTTTTATAGATTACAAGAAAATATAGCAGGGTTTGTTAACTTTGTTTATAGAAAAACGAATAGCAAAGAATTCGCATTAGTTGTGTTTACTTGCTATGTATTGCATTATATTTCTCACTGACACGCCCCGGAATTTAGCATTTATATACTATATACCATTGTGCCTTGGGACTCAGGTGTCAGTTGTTCATCTCCTCCTAACTCGGAAGCTGTTCTTCATACCTTGCTTAATTGATCCTGGATTTTTTGACATTTTAGGTTCATAAATTAAATACACTTATATAGAAAAACATGGCAGTAAAAAAAATAAAGTTGACATAAAAAATGTGCAGCACTCGTGTAAACATCTTAAACATTTTATTTGACAAATGCTGACAAGTACATACCAACTTCATCTGCAGTAAAGACAACAACACAAAGCTATACACTCTGTTTATCACTGATCACTTTGTTTTTTTAGAAACCAGATGTCTCGCCTTAAATGCATATAATAGAAAACTGCCATAGTCAACATCTAACCATATAGTAAATATACAGCTGACTGGGTGAATTCTCCATGGGGAGTTCTGTGTAGGTGGAAGTAAGGATACACTGTGGAGTCAAACTGTATATATATATATATATATATATATATATATATATATATATATATATATATATATATATATATATATATATATTATACACACACACATGCATATACATGCATATATACATACATATATACATGCATACATATATACAGTTAAAGTCATTTAAAAGAATTATTAGCCCGCCTTTGATTTTTTTTTTCCTTTTTAAATATTTCCCAAATTATGTTTAACAGAGCAAGGAAATTTTCAAAGTATGTCTGATAATATTTTTCTTCTGGAGACAGTCTTTTTTGTTTTATTTTGGCTAGAATAAAAGCAGTTTTTAATTTTTTTTAAAACCATTTTAAGGTCAATATTAATAGCCCCTTTAAGCTATATTTTTTTCGATAGTCTACAGAACAAACCATCGTTATACATTAACTTGCCTAATTGCCCTAACCTGCCTAGTTAACCTAATTAACCTAGTTAAGCCTTTAAATGTCACTTTAAGCTGTATAGAAGTGTCTTGAAAAATATCTAGTAAAATATTATTTACGTTCATCATGGCAAAGATAAAATAAATCAGTTATTAGAAATGAGTTATTAAAACTATTATGTTTAGAAATGTGTTGAAAAAAAATCTTCTCTCCGTTAAACAGAAATTAGGGGAAAAAAAACAGGGGGGCTAATAAATCAGGGGTGCTAATAATTCTGACTTCAACTGTGTGTATATATATATATATATATATATATATATATATATATATATATATATAGCTTATTTCTTTTAAAAATATATATTAAAGTTATTTTATCTTGTATTTTTTTCTTTATTTTTGATTGAAGGTTCCGGAGGAGTATATTTCAAGGGAACTCTTTGATACTGTACAGGTGTACATCATTACCAAACCTGAACTGCAGAACAAACTTATAACAGTGTACGTACAGAACTTCACCATAACAGTTGATCTAATTGTTGCAGTGTTTGTTTGTTTGTTTGTTTGTTTAATTTCATTTGTTTTAGCACTGTTGTTTTAGAGCACACACAGCATCATCCCAGCTATGCTTTAAAATGTGCATTCAAAATTACTTAGTTTGCCAAAAATTTTGATTTTAAAAAGTGGGTTTCTAGTACTGCTGAGAAAAAACTAATCGCATCCAATATAAAAGTTTGTGACCTAATATATGTGTGTGTACTACTGTGTATAATTTTTATGTATATATAAATACATGCATGCATATGTTTGAGAAATTATTATTTATATTTAGATATTAAATAAATGTATATGATACAAAAGATATAAAAATTTAAATACAGTTGCAAGAAACAGTATGTGAACCCTTTGAGATTTCTTGGATTCCTGCATAAATTAAAAAACACACTAGTCTAACACATTAGTCTGGTTAAACTAATTCCACACAAATATTATATGTTTTTATTAGACACAACATGTAAACATTTACAGTGCAGGGTGGAAAAAGGATGTGAATCTTTGGGTTTAATAACTGGTTGACCCTCCTTTAGCAGCAATAACCACAACCAAACGTTTCCTGTAGTTTCAGATCAGACCTACACCTCCTGTTCAGGAAGGATTTTGGACCATTTCTTTTTACAAAGCTATTTCAGTTCAGCAATATTCTTGGGATGTCTGGTGTGAATCACTCTCTTGAGATCATGCCACTGTATCTTAATTGGGTTGAGGTCAGCACTCTGACTGGGCCAGTCCATTCTTCTGTTGAAGTCATTCTGTTGTTGATTTACTTCTATGCTTTGGATTGTTGTCCTGTTGCATCCCCTATCCTCTGTTAAGCTTCAGTAGGAGGACAGATGGTCTTACGTTTTCCTGCCAAATGCCTTGATAAAGTTTAGAATTAATTTTTCCACCACCAATGAAGAAAACACACACATACACAAAGAATACTTAACTACTTCTAGGCTGTCTTGCTCTCCAGCAGGCATTTTATCAGGATAAATCCTGGTAGAAGATCCTGAGGAAACAAATAACTTGGCATGCAGAAAAAGCAATGACACGCATATCATTCCAGTTTTACTCTGAAGAAGGATGACACTAAAGTCATCATATAATCTAGGCCCTTAAACACAAATTCAACTTTTGATATTGGACAGATATCTGGAACTTTTGCAAAACATCAAATCACTGGCATATTAGGTTTCTAAATGTGCGCATGACTCCCATAAATTAGGCCTATTATTTCTTTAAAAAAACAAGAATATTGGCCAAGTCTATTATCATATAGAAATTGTATTAAAGCTGGGTCGGTATCTTTTTTTAAAGTATGTGTATGTATCTAAAATCAAAATCAGTTTTATTGCCAAGTGTGCTTCACACACACACAAGGAATTTGTTTTGGCTACAGAAGCTTCCAGTGTACATAAAGTGACAAGTGACAACACAAAATTAAATATGAGAGAAGAAAAAGGCGATAAACATTAGACATTAAACAGAGATGCAGTAAGTAAAGAATATCTGAATGTTGAATTGTATGTACAGATATGTTGTAAATATACAGGTTATAAGGTGCTGTGTACCAATGCGAATGGAGAAAGTATTGCATTGTATATTGTTATAAGGTGCTGTGTACAAGTGCGTATGAGAAAGTATTGCATGTTTATTGCCCAGTACTGGAATATTTAACTGTTCATGAGGTAGATGGCCTGAGGAAAGAAACTTTTCCTGTGTCTGGCTGTTTTTGTACTTGGTCCTCTGTAGTGCCGACCAGACGGTAACAGTTCGAACAGATAGTGTGCTGGGTGTGATTCGTCCAGAGTGATTTTGCGAGCCCTTTTACTCACTCTGGAAGAGTACAGTTCTTGAAGTGTAGGAAGGGCAGTGCCAGTGATTCGTTCAGCAGTCCGGACTATTCGCTGTAGTCTACGGAGGTCAGTTTTGGCAGCTGAGCTGAACCAGACCGTGATTGAAGTGCAGAGGATGGATTGGATGACAGCTGAGTAGAACTGTACGAGCAGCTCCTGTGGCAGGTTGAACTTCCTCAGCTGACGAAGGAAGTACAGTCTCTGCTGGGCTTTCTTCACAATAGAGTCTATGTGAATGTCCCACTTCAGATCCTGAGAGATGGTGGTGCCCAGGAACCTGAATGACTCTACTGCAGCCACAGTACTGTTCATGATGGTGAGTGGGGGGGAGTGCACGGGGGTTTCTTCTAAAGTCCACTATCATCTCCACTGTTTTGAGCGTATTCAGCTCCAGGTTGTTGTATCTGCACCATAAAGCCAGCCGCTCCACCTCCTGTCTGTATGCAGACTCGTTGCCGTTCCGGATGAGGCCGATAACAGTAGTGTCATCAGCAAACCTCAAGAGCTTAATGGAGGGGTCTTTTGCGGTGCAGTCGTTGGTGTACAGGGAGAAGAGCAGCGGGGAGAGAATGCATCCCTGTGGGGCACCAGTGCTGATGGTGCGGCTGTCGGATGTGATTTTGCCTATTCTGACTAGCTGTTGTCTATCTGTCAGAAAGCTGGTGATCCATTGACAGACAAAGCTGGGGACAGACAGCTGGGTCAGTTTGTTCTCGAGCAGTGATGGGACGATGGTGTTAAAGGCAGAACTGAAGTCCACAAACAGTATCCTTGTGTAGTTCCCTGGTTTGTCCAGATGTTGTAGGGTATAATGCAGTCCCATGTTGACTGCATCATCCACAGACCGCTCTATAGGCAAACTGCAGGGGGTCCAGCAAAGGTCCAGTGATGTCCTTCAGATATGCTAGCACCAGTCTTTCGAATTACTTCATGGCCACAGATGTTAGGGCAACAGGTCTGTAGTCATTGAGTCCTGTGATCTTTGGTTTATTTGCTATTGGGATGATGGTGGAGCATTTGAAGCAGGATGGAACTTTGCGCTGTTCCAGTGATCTGTTGAAGATCTGTGTGAAAATAGGAGCCAGCTGGTCGGCGCAGGTTTTCAGACAGGCTGGTGAAACACCGTCTGGACCTGGTGCTTTCCGTCTCTTCTGTTTACTGAAAATCTGACGCACATTATCCTCACTGATCTGAAGTGCAGGGGGGGGATGGCTGGAGGTGTTGATGGCACTGTAGGGAGATGGTCCGGGCGGGTGTGAGGTGTCTGGTCAGAGGTGTCAAATCTACAGTAGATTGTATTCAGCTAAAAAGTCCATATTGGTATCTTAAAATTTAGCCTATAGGCCTACATAGTCACTAATAATGTCACTTAATTGGGGCAGAACACCCCTTGACACTTTGTATCTTTGTTTTGTTGTGTAGATTACACAAGTGTTTTTTTTATTTTTATTATCAGATATATTTTTTTTAAATATATTTTAACTATTTTGCTATTTTCTCGAAAAGATAATACAGTATAGGCTGTATAACCTATAGGTTACTATTGTAAGAATATATGAGGAGTTGGTATATACTTTCAGTATCACCTTTTCTCGAAATGACACAATTGAATCCTGTTTATATGAAATAAGCCTGTTCCTGAGCAAGTTTGGACTTCCAGGGGTCTGTTCTTCATACCTCGCTTAAATGATCTAAGATGATTTGGCAGATCCTGAATCTTTTAATCTTAATGACTGATCTCTGGCTAATTTGGTTCTTCAAACAAGTTTGCCAATCAAATTAAAATATCTGGATGAACTGAGTTCGCTGCACATGTGTTGTGAAGGACAGATCTATCGATCCTTGAGCAGCGCATTGACATTATTGGATTAATATTCAATTATCTATGTGAACAAAATTACATAAAATTTGTATTAAACGGTTTGTTAAATGTGATACGTAATAACTTTCCACATTTGTTGTTGTGCTTTACACTTTCATGTGTTTGTGGGTCAATCATTTATTAAACCTAAAGGTTTACATCCTTTTTCAATCTAGGCCCTTAAACACAAATTTAACTATATTAACAATCATAAAATCATAAGAAAAGATATGTGTTGCTTCGTCCTGAAGCGAATCAGAAAATCCAATCCTTCACTATGTAAACTTTTATTTTGGTCCAATTAATTTGCCATTTAATCTTTGCCCAGCACTAGTTTGTAGAAATATATTTAATTATATTACTGAGTCAATTCATTGAATTCCAAATTGCAATTTCTCACTGTAGGCATAATTTACAAAATAAAATGGTAGGTACTGCTTGTCCTTGTCAGAAGTCCTTTAAATCCAACTTTATAAAAAAAAATTATAATAAAAAAAAAAAAACAGGTTTTCACATGTGTTGCAAATAGACCTTTCTATGTATTAGTAATTATGTTGTATTTTATCTGTAAACTGAATAAAGGACTGCCATGGAGAAGAAACTAATTGGCTGTCCAGTATGCATTGAGCATAAGAAGTACAGCAGGAATGCCTTGCTCTTCAATTTGGGTTTAGTCTGTGATGCCAGTACAAAAACATCTGCTTTAGAGCCCATTGTCAAAAAGCTGTCTGGATACCTCACGACTCTTGAGGTAAAAGTTTATTTAGTGAGTGTGTGTGTGTGTGTGTGTGTGTGTGTATGTATGTATATATATATATATATATATATATATATATATACACACACACACACACACACACACACACACACACACACACACATATATATATATATATATATATATATATATATATATATATATATATATACATTTATATATATATACATATATATATATACATATACATACATATACATACATACATACATACATACATACATACATACATACATACATACATACATACATGCATACATACAGTTGAAGTCAGAATTATTATCCCCCCATATTGCATTTTTTTTTTTTCTTTTTTAAATATTTCACAAATTATGTTTTTCAGAGCAAGGACATTTTCACAGTATGTCTGATAATATTTTTTCTTCTGGAGAAAGTTGTTTTATTTCGGCTAGAATAAAAGCAGTTTCTAATTTTTTAAAGACCATTTTAAGGTAAAAAATATTAGCCTCTTTAGGCTATATTTTTTTTCGATAGTCTACAGAACAAACCATCGTTATACAATAACTTGCATAATTACCCTAAGCTGCCTAGTTAACCTTATTAACATAGTTAAGCCTTTAAACGTCACTTTAAGCTGTATAGAAGTGTCTTGAAAAATATCTAGTAAAATATTATTTACTGTCATCATGGCAAAGATAAAATAAATCAGTTATTAGAAATGAGTTATTAAAACTATTATGTTTAGAAATGTGTTGAAAAAAAATCTTCTCTCTGTTAAACAGAAATTGGGGAGAAAAAAAACGGGGGCTAATAATTCTGACTTCAACATGCATGCACACACACACACACACACACACACACACACACACACACACACACACACACACACACACACACACACACACACTGGGGTTGGACAATGAAACTGAAACACTGGCCAATTTAGTCTTAGAAGTTTCATGGCTAAATTTGATAAGCCTGGTGGCCAAACTTAATTGAATGCACATTCCACCAATAGGAGCAGAGAGTGAAAGTTTAGTTAGCAGAGTAATAGCACAGTTTTGCTTAAAATATTGCAATGCATACAGCATTATGGGTGACATAACAGACTCTCCAACAAAAACTGTTCGTCGAGAGGTCAATATACATGGCAGGGCTGCCATAGCGAACCTTTGGTCACTCGTGCCAATGCCAAATGTCAGTTTCAATAGTGCAAGCAGTGAAAATCTTGGGCTGTGGACAATATGAATCATGTATTGTTCTGTAATGAGTCCACCTTCATTGTCTGTGAGTTACGGTGTGGAGAAACCCCAAAGAAGTGTACCACTCAGACTGTTGCATGCCTAGAGTGAAGAATGGGGTGGATCAGTGATCAGGAGCGAGTCAGAAAATGGTTTCCTCCACCAGTATTACGTAGTGACCTGGCCACTATTCTGTAAGAACAATGGCTCAAAATCCCTCTGGACATTGTGCAGGACTTGTATCTGTTATTCCCAAGCTGAATTGATGCTGTATTGGCTGCAAAAGGAGGCCCTACATCATTCTAATTAGGCACCAAGCAATGGTCGTGCGAGGCCCTATGGCACAGGTGTCAAAGCCAGTTCCTCAAGGGCCGCAGCCCTGCACAGTTTAGTTCCAACCAAGCGGCAACCTCCCGCTCTCCCTCGGGAAGCCAATACGGAAGTAACTAAAACTGCAATTCATCGACTCGCCTGGGGGGCTGGCTCCAGGAAGTCCAAGGGCTTTCTTTCTGCATTGGTAAATTGGCCATTTTTACAGCTGATAAAAACATGTTTACAGCCTGGTACAAACGATGGCTTTGGTGCATATAGCCATGATTACCCTTCATGACAACTGTGAGGGGGGTGAATTTTTTTATAACTGATCCGTTTCGTTTTTATTAGGTTATATTAAGTTTGCATAATTAAGGGCGTGGCCACTTGAGTGACAGCTAGCCCTCGCTGGTCGCTGTCTCGTCACCTCAGCTGATTCTGGCTAATTAGCCGCTGAGCTCGGCATATACATCGTTTTTGTTTTGATTAATGTTTCTTTACACAGTCATTTGCCTTTTGGAATTATTTCCTGCAATTATCAGATGATATGGCATGATGTGTGGATTTAATTGTGCTCACAAACCGTTCAAGTTGCCTCCATTTTACAGGTGAGAGAAATTATATACTTCTATAACATCTCTATAAATGTATTTGTTTTATTTAAGATCATTTATCATGTTCTTTAGAGCTGTAATGCACTCCAGAATCTGACAGATTGATTAGCTGTAGGCTATAAAACAGTCATCTGAAGCGTTTTCATACAGTGTTACTGCTGGATTTTTATAAACAGCCTTGCATTTACTAACACAGACTATATCTGAAGTGTTTGATAGTAATTCGCGTTTTCCTCCTGTCGAAAAACGTCATAAGAACACTGTTTAGTGGCTCAATGTGTTACAACAGTGTTTTTAAAGTCTAAACACTTTATTGATATAGTGTACAACCAAGCACATGTGGTCAGAACACAAACGAGTCACAGGTAATGAAGTATTAAACGTTCTCCCAAAGTAATAAATCTGTTTTAAGCCACGTCTAAGCAAAATGCTGAGAATCCAGCATGTCTGTAGCTCCGCTCACTCTCCGCCTCTTTGCCCTTATTTGGTATGCCGCGTTTGGCGCGATGACGCGCTAACAAAATGGCGACGGTTGGCCGCGCCTACTTGTGGCTTCTTTTGCAGTGTTCAGAAACCTATGGGTGACGTCACGGACACTACGTCCATATCTTTTACAGTCTATGGTTCCAACCCTGCTTCAACACACTTACCTGTAGGTTTCAAACAAGTCTGAAGGACTCAATTAGTTTTATCAGGTGTGTTTAATTAAGGTTGGAACTAAACTGTGCAGAGCTCCGGCCCTCCAGGAACTGGCTTTGACACATGTGCCCTATGGGAATTGATCTTCTTCTTCTTCTTCTTTCCACAAACTGATGTTTTGCACGAAACAAGAAGTTGCTGTAACTCATACATTGTCCAGTCTGCCTCAATTCACATGTTTGAGTCCTGACGGGAACATGTTTACATGCCAATATCTAGTTGCGTAGCGCCACCTGCTGGCAACAGGAAAGGACATGTTTTACACTGTAACAAACTCCTAGAAATTTGATCAGATTCCTTCAGTCTTATCCAAAGGCCTTTGTGATGTTAAATTGTGAAGATCTCGCAATGGAAGAGAGATTTCTTATAACACATACACACAATGTCCGATTTGCCTGAAAAATCATGTTTGACAAGAATCCTCTCCTGAAGACATCTATATGTCAATATTTAGTTACTTAATAGTAATAGGTAGTTAATATTACTAATATTACTAAATACTATTAATAAATTATTGTTAATATTTAGTCAAGGCCTGCTGACAGAAGGAAGCTTGGTGCAAATCAGTGACTTTGCCGGTGTTTTTTTATATTTTTTATATGTATCAGCTTAAATTAATATTCCCCAACGTTCTCTCATCCTAAGGCCACCGGGTAGTGGTGAGCCTGGGTGCGAGGTCCCTTTCATCGCTGCTTGCAACTTTAATAAATTATTGTGGTGTAAAATCAGGCGTTTCAATTTCAATTCCAACCCATATTCACACACACACACACACAAACACACACACACACACACACACACACACACACACACACACACACATGAGTATTTTTGTTTTATATATTTAATAACCATATGATGAATTGTCTTTGATTAGCTTGAAAGTGGATTCATTTCAAATGAGGAGAGTAAACAGAAGCTGTTGCCTATCATGTCTACACTTCTGGAAGATCTTAATATTACAGGAGCCTGCACCCTCCCTATTGGTATGTATATGTATTTATGAATCTCACTGTCCCCTATACCTAAAATATATAAAAACATGTATACATAAAAACAAACAAATTTCCTATGCATTTATGAATCTCACTGGTTCTTATAGTTTTAATAATCCCCCTTTTCCCTCTCTCATGCCAGATGACTCTAACACCATCCACTTGAAGCTAATTGAGCAAAGGAAAGACCCTCTGGTTGTTCAGGAGTATGATGTACCGGTATTTACCAAGAATAAGGACCACTTTATTAAGTCACAATGGGATCTTACCACACAACAGGTAAATAAAAAGTCCTCCCCTGTACTTTTATATTTTATTTGATTTCATTTCGATTAAAAAAATGAATTAGACTGAATTAAAATAAAGCATTGCTGTTAAATAAATGACTTGCAACTTGCAAAAAATTCAATAAAATCAAGAACATGCGATAAGTTGATTTTACTTAAACTTTTATTTAATTGACAGAAGTACAAAGAAAAAGTTTCCAGTGTTTTCAGTGAGCAAATTATTTGTATTCTGGATTCAGATTGTTGGGGCAGAGGCATGTTTAACACCATTTCACATCAACTTTCCTTTCCAGTGTTTAATTATCTGGAAGTTGTTTGAAAGGAAAATAATATAAACGTACATTTTTACGAGCAAAATATTTTGCCAAATCTGCCATAATACAAAACTTCAGATGCTCAGTCAGTGGTCATATTAAACTTTCTGGAATTTCGGGTTGTACTTCATTAAACATTTCTAGTGATTTCTCACTATTAAATATGATAATTCATTTAATTATTTTCTTTTTGGCTTAGTCCCTTTATTAATCCGGGGTCGCCACAGCGGAATGAACCGCCAACTTATGCAGCACATGTTTTACGCAGCGGATGCCCTTCCAGCTGCAACCCATCTCTGGGAAACATCCATACACACTCATTCACACTCATACACTACGGGCAATTTAGCCTACCCAATTCACCTGTACCGCATGTCTTTGGACTGTGGGGGAAACTGGAGCACCCGGAGGAAACCCACGCGAGCGCAGGGAGAACATGCAAACTCCACACAGAAACGCCAACTGACCCAGCCAAGGCTCGAACGAGAGACCTTCTTGCTGTGAGGCGACAGCACTACCTACTGCGCCACCGCGTCGCCCTAAATATGATCATTTACAGGAATAAAAAAATGAAAGAGCCTCTACTGCAGGGCTATTCAATTGGTGGCTCGTGGGCCAAACTTGGCCCGTGAGGCAATTTGTTCTGGCCCTCCAAATAGTTTGACCAAGACATCAAAAATAAATTTAGTTCAGTCGAAAAATGGCCGCTATAGTTATGAAGTGACGTATGTCTGTTCAATACAGCACAAGCTGCAGTTGAAGGCTGCGCAGAGCGTGAGTCACCTGACATTAACGAGCGGCGCTCAACACCGCGTTTCTGTTGCACGGAACGAAACCGCTGCAACTAAACAAAGTTATGCCACCTGTGCGCTACTAAAGTTCCAAGCTTATACACCAAGGCTAATACGCACGCACACTGATTTGACTATAGCAGCAGGCCATTTACATATCCCGTCTTTTCCGCGCGCAAGTTTGTTATTTTCCAATGTAAGAATATATATCCCAATATGCGTGCACAAGTGGAGCGATGTGCTCAAGCCTTCCAGACGCACCGAGTGGAAATCATCTCATGCCGTAGCGGTGAGAGTTGTGTGTGGCTTTCAGTGCAATGTAAGCAAAAGATATGTTAGACGAATTATTACAAATTATTAAAATGATTATGCATGTACAGTTGAAACCAGAAGTTTACATACACTGTATAAAAAGGCACATAACCATTTTAAAAAAGTCAGATGTTAATGTGACTAAACGTTTTCTTTTTTAGGTAAGGTAGGATTATCAAATTTGCTTCTGTTATGCTTAATAGAAGAATAATGAGAGAGATATTTTTTGAGAAATTGTTATAACTTTTCTTGAAAGTCATGTTTACATATAATATGATTATTATGCCTCTGAAAAAGCTCAGATGATGGTGTCAAGGTTTTGGAAGTTTCTGATTGGCTAAGTGACAACATTTGAGTTAATTGGAGGCACAACTGTAGAATAGTATTTAAGGAAAACCTCAAACACACTGCTTCCTTGTGTGACAACATGGGAAAATCAACAAACCAGAATCAACAAAAAAAAGCCAGATTACAATTTGCTAAATTACACTGGGAAAAAGACACATTTTTGGAGACATGTCCTGTGGTCTGATGGAACTAAGATTTAACTGTTTGGCCATAATGACCAGTGTTACATTTGGAGGACAAAGGGGAAAGCTTACAAGCTTAGAAACACCATCCCAACTTTGAAGTATGGGGGCGTAGCATCATGTTGTGGGGCTGTTTTGCTGCAGGAGGGGCTGGTCCACTTCACAGCATAGATGGCATCATGTAGAAAGAACATTATGTAGAAATACTGAAGCAACATCTCGAGACATCAGGCAGGAAATTAAAACTTGGCCACAAATGGGTCTTCCAAACACACTATTACCCTAAGCATACTGCCAAATTAGTTAAAATGTGCTTTAAGGACAACAGAGTGAATGTTTTGGAGTGGCCATCACAAAGCCCTTATCTCAATCCTATAGACAATTTGTGGGCAAAGTTGAAAAAGCTTGTGCGAGCAAGGCAGCCTACAAATCTGACTCAGTTACACCAATTATGTCAGAATGGGCCAAAATTCCTGCAAACATTGTGAGAAGCTTGTGGAAGGATGCCCAAAACATTTGACCAAAGTTATACAGTTTAAAAGCAAAGCTAAAAAAATACCAAGGAAATGTATGTAAACTTTTGACTGTCTAGAAATTAATATAAAAATTCTCAAAAAAAAAAGATTCTCTCTTTATTCTGGCGTTTAGCAAATGTAAATCATTTAGGTAATCCTAACGGACCTAAAATAGTAAATGTTTAGTATGATTTACCATCAGACATTTTTTTTTAAAAATGGTTATGTTCCTTTTTTTAAAATGTATGTAAACTTCTGGTTTCAACTGTATATGTGTGTATGCATGTGTATATATATATAATCTTTTTTGTTTGTTTGTTTGTTTTGTTGGCAGCTCAGAAAACTGTTCTCAGAAATTATGTGTTATTATTTGTTTAATATAATCCTAACATTTTCCCATCATATAACCGCACGGACTGACATCGCGATTGCGATACGATTAATCATGCAGCACTAGTATTTTTTGTTGTTGCATTACTTTAGATGCAAATGTTCAATAAATGTTTGTGATACTTATTAGTGTTACATTTTTCACAACCACGCTCACACTCGCAGTGTGAAATAGGTAGTATTATATTTTGACCTGCTACCTTCAAAAACTTTTCTCAGTAATTTATAATTTGTGGTTTATAAATATTTTCATTATGTTGTCCTGCAGATCTTACCCTTTGTAGATGGCTATCGACACATTCAAAAGATCTCTGCTGAGGCTGATGTTGAGCTTAATTTGGTACGGATTGCTGTTCAGAATTTATTGTAAGTATAAAGATATTCCTTTTTAACTGCTATCATAAACTTAACTTAACACTACCTGACAAAAGTCTTGTTGTCGATCCCAGTTGTAAGAGCAACAAATAATAACTTGACTTCTAGTTGATCATTTGGAAAAGTGTCAGAAGGTAGATTTTTTCCGATGAATCATCTGTTGAACTGCATCCCAGTCATCACAAATACTACATAAGACCTATTGGACTATGGACCCAAGATTTTTAGAAATCAGTCAAGTTTGGTAAAGGAAAAATCACGGTCAAGCCTGAGGTATCAAGACATTTGTGCTTACCATTACAAACCACAGGATAGGGCAAGTTCTACAGCAGGATAGCGCTCCTTCTTATACTTCAGCCTCCACATCAAAATTCCTGAAAGCAAAGAAGGTCAAGGTGCTCCAGGATTGGCCAGCCCAGTCACTAGACATGAACATTATTGAACAAGTCTGTGGTAAGATGGAGGCATTGAAGATGAATCTTAATGAACTCTGGGAGTCCTGCAAGAATGCTTTCTTTGCCATTCCAGCTTTTTTTATACGTTATTTGAGTCATCAGATATGCGCAATATTAATTCTTTTTCCACTGCACCATGACTTTATATTCTATACTGTACATTATTTATTTTAAGTCACAAGACTTTTGTCTAAGCAAAGTCAGACCTTACTGTTCTAATTACATAATTAAAAATCAAGGCATGATCATATTTTATTTTGGTAAAATAAGTGTAATCTAGAGGCCTTTCATATAAGCCACATCTGATACCAAATGATCAACTAGAAGTCAAGTTATTATTTGTTGTTCCAAAAACTTGGATAGGTGACGAGACTTTTGTCAGGTAGTGTACTTGGAGTATGTTTATTCTGTGATAAATTATCACAGAATAAACCTCCCAATAGTGAGTTCAGAACCCTGCTGTGGTCTTATTAACCTGAAAGACTATATTTTGCCATTACAACTGGGTGGTGGCACATTTTTCTGCTTATAATACATGGCTACTATTCACTTAGTTAAGACTTTGGTGTCTCCAGAATGTGTCTGTAAAGTTTCAAAATCCCCATCAGATCATTTTTTATACCCTGCTGAATATGTGAATTTTGGAGTTAGAGGACATTGTAGCTCTTTTGTTGCCTGTGGCTTTAAATGCAAATGAGCCTACCCGCCATTCCCTCATGCGTGTCTGTTTCTCCTGCTGCGTCAGGTCAGATAAACAGCAGTCAGTGACAGAGACAGATGCGAATGAAGCAGAGATTCAGTTGTAGTCGAAATCGGTTTACAACCCAGGAAACTTGCAGCGAAGAGAGAGTGTTGTAAAGTTAGCAGTAAAGAAAGATAAAATGTCATCCAAACGCTGCTGTTTTCACAGAGCTTGATCTGTTTCTGTATTTGGGATTCCAAATGACATGACACATAGAGAAGTGGTTACAATTTATTTTTAATTCCAGTTTAAGTCATGTTCCTATTACAATAAAGGTAGCTCTCTAGCATTTGACAAAGGACACCTTCCAGAATCTATCCCAGTTCTGTGCTGAATTTGGCCAAAAACTTCTCAAAGGAGTAGTTCTAACGATAATAGAAGACGCTGTGGATTGTGAGCCACAAAATGATTTTAGTTGTTATCATTTATATATTACATACATAGTTTCTATCGTTAACTGTAAGTTATAGCAAGGACATAAACAATGGGAAACGCTGTTTGACACTTAACAATTTAGCTTCAAATTCATATTTATCTGTAAAACCCCTGTAGAACACCTACAATCTTTACCAGCGCATGCAATGTCTCTTTTTTGTGTGTTTTTCATTTAAAATAATGGATTTCGCAAAAGACATGTGAACTTTTTGTATTACTAACACATGCTTAAAAACCGAATAAAGACACTTGTCAAATTTTATTTCAGAGAGCAGGCTTGAGGTTCAGCTATGTCCTCTTCATTTTCTGTGTCCGATTCAGGCTTAAACTGATGCGACTGCACTGACATTATTTACACAACAGATGCAAAGCACATGCTAGTAGAGGTGTGATGTTTCGTGGTGACATGGAGCTGATCTGCGAATCACAACACATTAGGTTAGCTGACCAATCAGAGCCCCCCGTGATGGCAGGCCTTCAGAGAAAGCAGGAAATATGGTGCTCGTTTTCATGTTAGCAGAGTAGCAGTATAAAATTAAAGTTAGATATGTCAAAAAATAAGGTGATTTTTTTTTATTTATTTATTTTTTTTTAGAAATAGAGCATAAACAGACATTGTTTTGCACCCCATAAACACAACCATGTCTTAAAAATACACTTTTTTTTTTTTATGATATGCGGCGACGCAGTGGCGCAGTAAGTAGTGCTGTCGCCTCACAGCAAGAAGTTCGCTCGTTCGAGCCTCGGCTGGGTCAGTTGCCGTTTCTGTGTGGAGATTGCATGTTCTCTCTGCGTTCGCGTGGCTTTCCCCCACAGTCCAAAGACATGTACAGGTGAATTGGGTAGGCTAAATTGTCCGTAGTGTATGTGTGTGAATGAGTGTGTATGGATGTTTCCCAAAGATGGGTTGCAGCTGGAAGGGCATCTGCTGCCTAAAACATGTGCTGGATAAGTTGTCGGTTCATTCCGCCGTGGCGACCCCGGATTAATAAAGGGACTAAGCCGAAAAGAAAATTAATGAATTAATGATATAGGATTCAATTAATAATAAAAAAAATAATAATAAGGATATTCACATTTCTTTATTCTAAATCTTTAGGAAATATTTTTGGTACATCAAAAGGTATGAATATGATGATCACCACAAGCTAATCCAGCTAAAAGTAGTGCTTAAAATGTCACTAAAATGCAGTATTTAAAACTCATCATTAAATAGAAAATCAGGCAAATAACTGCAAAAAGCTCCACTTTTTGAACCACCCCTTTCACCAGGCTGGCTACGGGCCTGTAATAGGACAGAAAATATTGATAATGACAAACATTTAAGGAATACAGTACAGACATTTATGAATTACACAGCATGTTGCCACAATTAATTACGTGAAACGGTTTAAAATCGTACCTATTTGATATCTCATTATGCATTAAAGAGTGAAAACAATCATTCTACAGTTAAGACTTCACACTGAAGCAGTGGATCTGTTTTACAGGTATTATGACGTGGTAACTCTGGTATCCATATTTCAGGTACGCTTTTTGTTGTTGTTTATTCTCATTCTTGTAATAGGTTCTTTTTCTTACATTTTTGGTTGTCATACTTTACAGTACTCAAATGTGTACTGCACAACACCTAAAGTGCAAAACCTAATAGATAAGAAGTGTCTTCAGGAAGAGTGTCTGCATAATGTCAGCAAGCCAGGTGAGCAAGTACAAAGTGATTGTAAATGTATCTTTCTGCATCATGTATGTGTATGAGAGTGAGATGTTTCTATTCACAGTGGCTATTTTACTGTGTGTTTTGTCACTAGGGCAGAGGACAAGTCTCAGGGATGTGTTTCAGTTGTACTGTGGTTTGACCCCAGGTACGACTGTACGTGACCTCTGTTCCCGCTATTCTCACCAGCTACAAAAAGTGGACGACAGGCAAGTTTGTCTCAGTCTGATTGCTGCTTTAAGATTATCGATTATCATTATTCCAAGCATTTGGGCTGAGGTTCATTTTTATTATGCGTTTTACAACTCATCGATGTGGTGGCGCAGTGGGTAGCGATGTCACCTCATAGCAAAAAGGGCGCTGGTTCAAGCCTCGGCTGGGTCAGTTGGCATTTCTGTGTGGAGTTTGCATGTTCTCCCCTTGTTCGTGTGGGTTTCTTCCGGGTGCTCCGATTTCCTCAACAAGTCCAAAAGTGTATGTGTATGGACCCAGTGATGGGTTGCAGCTGGAAGGGCATTCGCTGCGTAAAACATGTGCTGGATAAATTGGCGGTTCATTCTGCTGTGGCGACCCATGATTAATAAAGGGACTAAGCCGAAAAGAAAATGAATGAATGACAACTCATCAACATGTTAAGTTTATAGACTGCACATTTCATGCATAGTGCTAATTCCAACTGCTTTCCATAAAAAGAGCATTTAAAATCATGAAATCACAAAATAAGTCTAAGAAATATAAACAAAGCATTAAAATGGCACATTTCAAAAGAGGATGACACATTTATTAACATAGGAATAGTGCACAGCTTAACAGATGTTTTAGCACCCTGTCCTAACTACACGCGACGCCGTGACAAGTGATAAAAGCTATCTTTTCCAGGTTAACAGGAGTTTATGTCCTATCCATTCGCGTTATAGCTTAAAGTGAATTCACCCTGCTTTGAGTGGATTTTCTAATTTACTCAATCCATGTGATCTGAGTGATCTGTTTTCCATTTACAGTGAGCATGTCTGCATGTATTGCATGTATCTGCGGTCCTAGGTTATTTATATACAATTATTCCTTCATTTATTTTCCTTTGGCTTAGTCCCTTAATTATCAGGGATTGCCACTTATCCAGCATATGTTTATCGCAGAGAATGCCCTTCCAGCTGCAACCCAGTACTGGGAAACATGCATGCACACACTCATACACCACGGCCAATTTATTTAATCCAATTCACCTATAACACATGTCTTTGGACTCGGAGGAAACCCACGCCGACACGGGGAGAACATGCAAACTCCACACAGAAATGTCAACTGACCCAGCCGAAAGTCGAACCGGTGACCTTCTTGCTATGAGGCGCTCGTGCAACCCACTGCGCCACCACGATGCCCAACATGATGCTCCGGTTTCCCCCACAGTCCAAAGACATGCGCTATAGGTGAATTGAATAAGCTAAATTGGCCGTAGTGTATGTGTGTGAATGAGTGTATGGGTGTTTCTAAGTGTTGGGTTGCGGCTGGAAGGGCATCCGCTGCGTAAAATGTATGCTGGATAAGTTGGCGGTTCATTTTGCTGTGGCAACACGATTATTAAAGGGAATAAGCCGAAAAGAAAATGAATGAAAGTAGTTTAGGTGCTCCTCACTCACCTCACTCTTGGGTTTCTCAATGGCAGTAAATGATGATGTCTTTAAAATTATTTTAAAAATTCAACTGTTTCCAATCCCTTTTAACGCTCTACTTTTAAGATGCCAGCTGTAAAGCATGCCAGTGTGGAAAAATAAATGTATATAATCTAGTTTCAAATTAACAATAATCTACATATAACTGAAAATTTAATTCTTTGGTTTTTAATTTAGCTAATTTCATTTAAAACTCTAGCTAGGGTGTGACAAAAACCTCAGTTCACAGCACGGCTGTGTCTATTGTCTAACAAATGGCTAGGTAACACTTTCAAGCTAGTCAAGTGGCAGGACAGGTTCTGATTCCAATACTTCATTTGCACGCTTTGTTTTCATGCTACCAATATGCTGAGGAGATCGTGGCTGGGGAAAGGCAATTTACCCTACTGACAACACTTCTTTTACATGCTTTGTTTAGCCATCTCCACCTAGCCATTCCCCTCCTCCTAGAAACATTTTATTATAGACCAGGGATGGGCAAACTTGATCCTGGAGGGCCGGTGTCTTGCATAGTTTAGCTCCAACACTAATCAAACACACCTGAACATGCTAATTAGTGTCTTCATGACTAGAAATATATAAGCAGGTGTGTTTGATTAGAGTTGGAGCTAAACTGTGCAGGACACCGGCCCTCCAGGACAGAGTTTGCCCACCCCTGTTATAGACTCATTTTAGACTTGCTTTCAGACTTGTGATAAAACTCGCAGACTCCAGTAGGCTCTTACAGACTCTAAGTCTTCTTGAAGACGCTATATGACTGCAGATCAACCAACACATCTCAATAAAGAAGTGCTCTTTTCTGCTTGTTCAAGTCTCCTGGACTGGGTTCTCTCTCTTCATTATTTATTTTTTTCCAACACTAGTCAATCACGTGCTAAGAACAACATCCAAAAAATGCTTTTAAATCCTATTGGCTCATTTGGCTGCTGGCAAGTAAGGTTTTTTTTGTTTGTTTGTTTAGGAAGTTGATTCAGTTTGGTTTAATGAAAGGTCTGATTCGACGCCTTCAGAAGTATCCAGTCAAGGTTGTTAGAGATGAAAGAAGTCGTCCACCTAGACTTTACACTGGCTGCCATAGTTATGATGAAATCTGTTGCAAAACTGGTACATATTGTTTATTTATTCATTGTTTTTACATATTACTTATTTTAAAGTTTTTTTTTATGCAGGTGACATTCTTCTCTTCTTGTTTTTGCAGGAATGAGTTACAAAGAGTTGGATGAGCGGTTGGAGAATGACCCTAACATTGTTGTTTGCTGGAAATAATGGAATAAGCGTGTAACAAGAAAAACAGACCCAGGTGCTTTTGCTTCTAATGAACTGCCATGATGGACAAAAAAAAAATGTAAACACAAGATTGCTGAACATCTCAGATTTACAGTTTGACAAATATTGGAACATTAATCCAAACATAAAGTTTCTGTATCAAAAGCTAGATCACTGGTTTTGAAATAATTTGGTCAACTATGGTCTGATTATAGACAAGCAGTTCTAGTTTTCCCCCATTTCAAACATCGACATTTCCTCTGGCTACTGTAAAATGTGTGATCTACAATGTGTTAGCTACTGCATTAAAATAAAACACAACCAAACAGACACTTTTCTTTTTTGTTGTATACATATTTTGCTGCTGCGCAAATATTGGATTACATTCAATTTAGGGTCAGGGTAAAATATCATGACTGACACACAAAATCAGTGTAACGTGAACTGAAACATTTACAAATCAAAGATGTTTTCATTAAAAGTCATTTAGTAAAGTTCTATATTCTTTAATTTTCTTACACCACAGATTATTATTTCTTTCACCAAAGTCATTTTATGACCAGCTTAATGATTTTATTTCCCAGAAGTAACCAAATCAAATAAACGTTCAGTGTGACAGGGTTTTATTTGAAGTTGTTTTAGAGCTATTGCTATTTACACAAACAGAACAGAAATAAAGCATCGCATAAATTCATAAATAGCTCTGCTTCATGTCCGACATTGAATGTACCAAATTACTCTTTGGAAAGTGATGGAAAAAGAACATTTGTGGGCAAATTTGCTACCCCTCAAGTACATACAAGATAAGGGTATGAAAATTATGAGAGGAAATCACTGAAAGCTTGCTTTCCAAAGAACAATTAAAACCGAAGCCAGAACATAGCACTTCTCATTCTGTTATAGTCCGGCAGCTGCTCAATTGGTCCTGCAAAGAGAAGAAAAAAATAAATAAATCGGCAGTCAACAACAACAGTTCCCAATACCACAGCACGCTGCTATGCCTAGTTAACTGAAACTGAAGTAAAAAAAAAAACGATGAGCACAAAAACTAACACGCCTATTCAGTAACAGGACCTGTTCTGATAAATATTCCGATATTCATTTCAAAACCAAAAACCACTGCCTTAATACATATGGCAAAACATGCACCCTTGGCTTCTTTTTACATGATCAGGTTTAACATTATCCATCCAAACAATCCTGATGGGTTCAATTCTTTATAAAAACTTGAGAAAAGTTAATGCCTCAATTTGACTTGCAGCAATAATTTTCAAATATCAGAACTAATTGTAAAAAAAAATAGACATTTTAAATATAAACATTACATAAAAAACAATAAATGGACTTACCGACTGCAGACACAGCTGGACATTTATCATATATGTATTTAGAACAGACATCCCGGACAACACTAGGAGTCACAGCCTAGTAAAAAGCAATCAAACAAAAAGGTATTCTCAAAATGTATTTAACCTCAGGTATTCACCCATTCTAAGGTTGTAATAACAGAAAATTTACCTCGATTCTGGCATCCCACTCTGCCAACGGGATGCGGCGACCATAATTTAGTATGTGCCTGCCAATTTCATCACAAACAGGTGTAGTTCCTGAAAGGGAAAAAAAAAAAAAAACCGTTAGACAAATTTAGAATGCATCCATGCATGTACACACGTAGCCAATTCTGACCGATTTGAGAAATGTATTGAAGTCATTATTACAGTTTCAAAAACAAAACACTGTCAAGCCATGTGATTATACTTGTGACCCAAAAGTTATAGGTTCAGGTCAAGTTCCTTTCTTTGCTCAGATGGTTTCGTATGTGGTTATGATCTTAGATCAGTTTTATATACTTGTAGACATTTTAATGACCCATTTGTATGATAAAGAACTAAATTATTGTAGTTGTTTCTTCTTCATACTGAACTGCATTAGACGATTACTTCATTTATTAGATTTTGACGTCAATTAAACATGTGCATTTGGTTTTAAAAAGATGTTATGCATGTTTAAGCAAAATCAAAATCAGCTTGTGATGTTCCGAGTACTTCTGGTTGTTTCAAAAAGCTTCGTTTCTCCCCTCAATAACTCACAATCAAAGATTTATTACTGGGCAACAATGGATAATATCTATTTTTTAACCATATAATCTTCTTTATCTTGATCAAAATTTGTTTGTACTTGATTTTAGACATGTTTGATGATCAAGAAACACATTGCGTTTAGCAAAGTTAGGCCATGTTCATGGTGAGGCGCTTTGTTTTGGGCTTTTTATTAACTGCTGAATCATTGACTTTAAGTAAAGGTAATCTGTTTGTGATCATGTATGAAGTAGTGATAATAAATTGCTTGGTTATGAAAATATTGTAATTAAATGAAGAAGAAAAAAACATTTCCATAGGATAACATATACAAATTAATATATATACATTTTTTTTTTTACACAAAAAACATGCTTTGCACATGGCAGGGGTGTCCAAACTCAGTTCTGGAGGGCCGATGTTCTACTTTGTTTAGGTCGAACTTGCTTCAACACACCTCCCAGGGAAGTTTCTAGTATATCTAGTAAAAGCTTGATTAGCTGGTTCAGATGTGTTTGATTAGGGTTGGAGCTAAACTCTCCAGGACACCGGCCCTCCAGGACCGAGTTTGGACACCCCTGGCATATGGATATTTAAGTTAAATAAATGGTATGAAATATTTCTTTACTAGGAATATGAGTAAGAAGGTAAAGGGTTTGTATGGATAGTACGTTTGAGTTTATTACCATTGAGCTGTCCCACTAAGCTAGCCTTCAAAGCATTCTTAGCTCGAGCCACATCACTCTCAGTCACTGTGGTGCACACATTCATCCTGCGATACAGAAACATCAACAATTATGATCACTGAATAACAAAAGATCAGTTGTAAGAAACATAAACCACACTTATGTGGTTTCAATTCTGTGACGCACCAGGCATTCTGAGCCCAATGCATCATGTCTTCGATTTTAAGTTTGTCTGTAACGAAATAAATTCCCAGCAGTCCAGTATCGCTGTATGAGGAGTAGAAAGTCTGGAAACTGTGACACAGGTTCAGCTCTGCAGCCCGTTGAGCCAGACGACTGCTTAAGTGCTGTATACAACATAAAAAGAACAAAGAGCATTTCATCATCACACCAACATTCTACTTTTCGGATGCTCAGGTAACTTGACATTTACATGTCATTTGGAATGCATGATCACAGCTGAGTGAAGGCATGTGATCCTTGTTCAGTCAATGTACACATAGTCAATTCTAAAATGTTTGGAATAGAATTATTTTGTAATATTTTCTGGGGGTTTTTTAGTATGTGCATAAACCTATGAATTATATGGACTCTCCATATTACTTGGTTATTAGGTTTTCGGGTGAAACCATCGTCATCATCCATCATTATTTAAAAAAAAACATTTAAATCCTTCCACCTGTTCTCTTTAAATAATCCTTCAGTCTGATGGTTTACTTTGCTTTGTATAGCAACTGGTGACAAAGTAACAGCTCAAATGTATGGCATTTTTTACAATGACAATGAAGGGCCTGACAAATCCCGGAGCCTAATAACAACCGAACCACAAAATACCAAGAGATCCATACATGGTAAATTAATGATGAGGTGATAGAAGCTTAACAAACGAATAATCTAACCTTTCCACCCCCGAATGTGATGTCATAACTACCAATGATGGAATTGGCAACCATTAATGGCACAATATCAGGACTTGTAGCTCCAGGTCCCTCTACTGCAATAGCAATGTGTGCTAGAGGCATTGCATCATCCCGCATACGAATCTGGAAGCAAGATGGCAGGTTCAACAGCAAGTCAACTAATTGGTAAAGGCTATATATAAAAACACCGAAAATTCATACCTCACTCCCAGTAAAACGGCACGGGGACAGAACAGGTACTGCATCTCCCTCATATTCAAAAGAAATCCCCCCTAAATGCTGCTTAGCCAAAGACACAAGCTCATCGTGATTCACTCCTACAGTCGAGGAAAAAGATAGTGTTTAAACAATTGGTTTTGCTTTGCGTGGCTTTCAAAACCACATCTTTGAAAAGATTGCAAGTTAGAAAACAGCAGTACCTCCAGCTGTGGCCAGGACCATGCGAGGTGCTTTAAAATGGCAATTGATGTACTCCAGCAAATCATTACGTGTTAGTGTCCTTGAAAATACAGAGAATGAAAAAGACATTTTCCATTATCAGTTCTTTTAGGGGCATTTCATTTGTTATGTTTATGCAGATACATTGAATCTGACAAGTCCATATTTCATCTGATATCAGATTTTGAGAGTTTGCAATATGATTCACGGTTTTGTTTGGTTACTTGTGCACTTACAAATTTGAATGCATTTAGGCCTGGAGAAAGCTACTGTTACTGTGCGTTCACACCAAAGCGGCGAGAGCGTCCAAGTAGCCGGAAATCATTCATTTCCAATGGGAGCCGGCAGCGAGGAGCGGCATGGCGTGTGTTCGCCAGTGTGGGGGTTGAGGAGAGTTGAAATCAAGTCAACTTTATGGTAATGGACTATGACGCAGTTCGGCGGCAAGCAATCAGAATGTAAGTCCAGAGAACACAGTCACAGACCACAGTTGTTCCCAAGGGTTTGATTGTTGCGGTCGCCGGATTTCCACTTGTTTACGTTTTCTTACAGGGACATACATTTAAAAAGTTACAGGCAAGTTACTGATGTGCTTTAATGTTATTATATATATATATATATATATATATATATATACACATATACACACACACACACACCACACACACACACACATATATATATATATATATATATATATATATATTATATATATATATATTATATATATATATATATATATTATATATATATAATATATATATATATATATATATATATATATATATATACACACACACACATTTTTTTTTCTCCAGGAATCTCATGCAACAATACAAAAAAGTATTGCTGCAGAATATTTCAGACATATGTGCAACAACTTGATCTTCCATTGTTAAATTTTATAAAAAGTTTGTAACATTTTCATGCTAGAAAGCATGTTTTTATGTGGGAATGTAACTGATTTGCTGATATGCTGCAGCAGCTGCTTTAAATATGAGATCAATGTAGCGAATTTTGACATTCTTGCCGCCTTCGGTGTGAACGTCCAGTTACAATGTTTTCCAGAGCTATAGCAAGGATAATCATTATTGTTAAACGTTTTGTTTGTTTTGACGTGAATGCGTACGTCCATAACGGCAACTGAAAATTTTAACCAGCTGGACAGACTACAATTTGTCCTTCCCATTAAATGATCCAATTCGTGCCATTTCTTTTTTCGAGGAAAACTGGTCCCCCAATGTAGCCTGTTTTCTGTAGACTGCACAACTTCAGGTCTCCACCACCCCTTTCTAAATTTCATTCAAGTTGAGATCAGTTTGACTAACCAAAGATCACTTTGAGCCATCATTTTGACAATGCAAATACTTATAAATGCAGCTATTGTAATGAACACGCAATACTGGGTGTGCAATATCAGGATTCACATGCAAAAATAATAAGCATCTTGATGGTTTTGTGCATACCTGATATTGGCAGAAGGACCAAACACACTATGGCTAAGAGCAGTACCCTGGAAGGCCGTAGCATGGAGCAGATCCAGGCAAACATCCTGCAAACTGCCCTCTATCTCTTCCAGCTCTCTTAGCGCCACACTCCTCTGCTGCTCCATCTCAGCCTCACTCAAAGATAAGCTCTGTGCTACTTCTGCCAACAGCTCCACCGCTAAAAAAAATACCATGAAGACATTTTGTGATTAATGAATAAATAGTCATTTTACACATACTGGAGCCTCAGTTGCTGCAGTTTTTTAAGAAAACATTCAAGCAATCATCCTCCTAAATTATGGTAATTTGGCTATTTATTAAACCTTGAACAAGGCATGTATAATCAGATCAAATCCATGTTCCTGCTGACTCAGAGCAGATATGATTCACTGTATTCACTGTCAAGAGTCCTGTATAGTCAAAAGAAAGCTTCAGTCATTTCAAACCACACAATACAAATTTATTGGTTTACAAAAAGTCAAATTACCACTAGGGTGCCATTTTAGCACCTTTCCAAATGTAAAACAAAACGATAAGATGCATGCATTTCAATTCAATTCATCGATTGCTGAATCGAACAGCAGTGAGCATTTTACAGTTGTATCTGTCTATCTACCAGGTCATGTGATAATGTTGCCATGGACACAGCATGCTACTCATATTTCATCTACTGAAAGCGAAGGACTAAAAAGGTTCATTATTACTGATTTGATTTATTTACTGTGTGTGTGAGAGACTATGAGCGATAGTTGTGCTTGCTTTACTGCAGCTAAAACTACTCGAGCAACATCTGCGGACAGAGCTCTGATGTGAGTGCTCTTTCGCTCAGTCTAGTGTCTTTTAAAGAAACACCACATCATGATTTTGCCAAGTACGATGCGGTCCTGGATTAACATCTGTGTTGATCCTGAAACATCATTTTTATTGGAAAATGTAATCCATACCTATTCCCTATCCCTAAACCCAACCATAACTGTAAATTATTCCCAAAATCAGAGGGGAATAATAGTTGGATAACTAACATGTAGAAGTGAATGAATCTAACTGTAAGCCTAAGCTTAACATAAACTGTAAATGTATCCCTTAATAATGATTAAAATGTTGTTCCAAGATCAACATAGATTTCATTCCAAACATTTCCTACTTTGTGAAGTCAGGTTGGCGTAAGGGAAACTGCTACCCGTTTTGAAAGGTAGAGTTTTTCCAGACTATACTTTATCACTTTATGAAGTTATTTATAAAGAAATTACTTAATGCTTTATTCAACACCTAGAGGTTTTTAATGAATTGTTGAGTCTTGCAACAATGCACCAGATACAGCTAATGCTAGCAACAGCAGCATCTCACAATAAAAAGACTGTCACCTTTGAATTAAAGCTGTATAATTCTGGATAAAACTGATATATTTTTATTTTTTTGTGATCACGATTAAATATATTCAGGCAGTAAGTATAACATGTTATATTATATTTGAACTATTTGAAATTGTGTCTTTTATTCTCTAGTGAAAGTGTTATTTAATTACTTGATGAATCTCCAAAGTTAAGGGGATAGTTTACCAAAATGAAAAATTCTGTCATTTACTCACCCTTTATTCGTTTCAAACCTTTATAATTTTCTTTCTTCTTTTAAACACAAAAGAAAACATTCTATACAAAGCTGGAAACCTGTAACCATTGACTTCCAAAGTATTTGTTCTTTCTTCTGCTTTCTTTAAAATATCATGTTTTTTGTTTAACAGAAGAAAGAAACCCATAATTTTCCCTAACATGGTAGAGATTATAGCATAAATGTGGCAAAAATTTTAAGTCCCCAAGAAATCAAAACTAACCATATGATTTTGTTAGCTCACATTGCTAGTTTTGTGGCGAATAATTCATCTGTGCATGTCATTAAGAAAAAAAATGTTTAAACAATGAGAGCAACTGTTAAAATGACACTGAACCATTCAAGAAATTCATTAAAAAATGACAATTTATCCAGTAATGAAACAAGTATTCATCAGTCCTTTATACAAACAAAGTAACTCATTCATAATAAAAAACAAAATAATTCAGATTTTTACATTAAGATTTAATTGAAACTCCAAACAATTGGGATAAATTTTAACTATAATTCTCAATCCATCCATTCCATTAACACCTAAATGGATAGTTCACCTAAAAATCTAAATTTACTTACCATTTACTGACCCTCAAATGGATCAAATGAGTTTGTTTCTTATGTTGCACACAACAGATGACATTTTAAAGAAGGATGAAAACGTATAAACTGGCTGTAGGATGCAAGTCAATGGTTACAGGTTTTCAGCATTCTTCAAAATAAATTATTTTGTGTTTAACAAAAGAAAGAAAATCATAAAGATTTGAAACAAGGGTGAGTAAATGACGGCAGAAATTTCATTTCTGTGTGAAGTATTTCTTTAAAAATTATTTGGAAAACAGGACATGGGCTATACCATCTAGCACCTGTTAGAGTAATTGGCCTGTTTTAGTAGCTGGGTTGTTTGGTCTCTAACCTTTAGGTAGGTCCTTGGAAAGAGTCTTCATGTAGTAAGCAGTATGTTCCCGAGAGGTGTACGCATTTAGGTGACCCCCCATAGACTCCACTGCCTGTTCAAGAGCAGACTGGGGGTGCTTCTTAGTGCCCTTGATTCAAAATAGGAATAAAAGCATACTAATTAGTGAAGAGTTACGGTTTTAAATTGCATGAACAGTACAACTGATTCTAGTGGACAAACATTTTAAAATACATTAATTACAGTAGTTTCACACACTTAATGTAATGTAATGTATTTTTTATTTACTGCCATGTCAGCAACCAAGGCTATTTTCATTGCAAGAACATTTCAACAATAAATAAACAAAAGCAACAAACAAAATGAATACACAAGTTAAATAAGATTTTTAGTGTTAATACGTGATAAGAATTCTAAAATTCTTCCAGGTGTCACTCTTTGTTAAAAATGTCCTTAAGAAAGTTCATTTAATAAAAAAAGTCTTCTGGAATCATCAAAAGCAGGACAGTCCAGTAAAATGTGTTTTACCACACACTTAATATTTTCTATTTTTATTCAATAGACAACAAATTGCATTTAAATTTTTAAATCAAGAGATTATTTATTTACTGCTAATTAATTAGTTTGTTTCTGCTTTTCCTTAGTAGGTGTCATTTCAATAAATGCTCACTCTTATTTAATGTAATCTGCAAAAATTATAAGTAAAGGTGTTACTTTAAATGCCATGTGCTCCAAGAAAAACCCAGCTCCATTATTCTTCTCGGTCTCAAATCTGCTCCCACAACCAATCCAAAGGCCAACCTGCAAAAGCCAGACACATTAAACTAATTATGAAGAATCACAGATGTAGCAAATTTGCAGTTTATTTACTTCATGTTGAACATGATTTTTAAACACAACAAGAGCAGAACAACAGAGTGGTTCTACTACATAATTTTAAAACAATGGGTGTCATTCGCTAATAATTGCGTACGTTTTACGTATTTATAAGCACATTTAAACTTCTATCAAAAACTTTCCACCTAATTCGCAACACTTGCATATGCACATGAGTTTGTTCTAACACTCGTTCTTCTGTTAGTGAATTTGAAGTATTCGGCTCTGTTCTAAATTAGCATCTGCATGCACAAGGTTATTAATTTGCATAATACATGCCCAAACCAGTTCCATATAAGGCCTTTCTGCAAACGCACTTGTCCAGAAAAAATTATGAAATAAGAAGAGATAATTATGGCATCAAAACAGAAAAAGAATGTGGAACGTGCTTTTTTTAATTCTGAAAACGAGATGTGTAATGCACTGCATTTTTGTTGACTTTAGAATAGACCATTTTTCAAAAGAGCAAAGTGCTGCGCTTTTTATGATGCTATAGGCAAGCACACTGTATCAATGGACTTGATGCTCAGGTCCTTTTCCTAGGTAACTCTTTCCAGCTTCAGGCACACAAGTGCACCATCGAAACACGAGGTGCCATAGGCAAGCACAAAACGCATGCGGGGCACATAAAGACCCTGCAAAACACTTGATGCCAATAGAACCATTTTAAAAAGGCCCCTCTCACCACAAAAGAACGCATTCTGTATGATCGGGTGCACAGCCATTCATCACTCTCAGGAAACATATCTGTATGCTCTCTAAAGATGCAGTCACAGCCATGCGAAGGTGAGACACAATAATCATTTATATTAAGATAGAGCAGATGATTGTTGTTTGGACCTCTACTTATAGAATATATGACATATTATATGAATACGATATTTTTTACTACATTTTTAATGTCTAGTTACATTTCATTCACCTTGTAAATAACGTATCTAATGAGATGTATTAAATGCTAATGGTCAAAATCTTATTCGATTCTTAGGGCTTGAGTGTCCACATACGTGGAGTCGTGGACAGCACATTTTAGCTGTGGCTATTTAAAATACATTGAATGTTTTATATTTTGTTACAGACATACAGTGTCATCCTGGAACTGTTTTGCAGCATATGAAATGTCCCAAACCCTATTTTAAAAAAAAAATTTGTTTTTACTCTCTGACAGTCAAAGCAAGTTCAAAAAAAAAATTCTATGTTATATATGCATTAAAAAAATTCTGGAAAAAGTGTTTTATGTAAATTCGGACCACGAGTCCACATTTATGGACATCATTTTCTCTAAAAGTACATCATATCAAAAGATTTTGGGACCTAATTTTTATTCTAATTAGGTCCCAATAAACCCAATTAGCAAAGAGAAATAAAAAATGCATGTAAAAAAAACAACTTGAGCCTTAAGAGGTTATGCCAAGTAGGGCTGCATGACTATGACAAAAATCATAATTGTTGATTATTCCATTGAAACTGTAATTGTGATTATCACAAGGTATATTCATTGATGTTTTAAATAGATTTATACCATGTTTGAAACAATAGCATAATAAGTATATATAAATAGTATATATAAAATAATAATAAAAACTATTATTGTTTTTCTCATTGCCAGTTTCTTGAGATAAAAATGAATAATATGCAACATGAAACTGAATAATCTAATCAAATATAATACTGTACATACAGTAAATGTCACTGCATAAATTAAGGTTAAACATTATTGAAGTTACAACAGCCATACAGTCAAGAGCAGAGAGTGATTTAATTGTCTGTTGTTTGGTTAACAATAAAAACACAGACAGCAGGAATAAGAGGTTAACCGTTTAAGACAATACACAGATTTGAAGACTAAGAAAGCTACAGACAACATAATTTCTCAAATGTTTACATTCTAAGGCAAAACCTATGGAATACTATTCAAGCCAAGCCTGTTGACGTAATTATTGGATATAACTGTTTTACCATTCAGAAGCCAGATTTCATTCACGCGTTGTATCACTTTCACAGGTTTAGGATGAGGCATTCTCAAATCTCCAGCACATGTTGTCTTCGTGCCTTGAGGTTCAGTGATTAAATAACAAAAGCTTCAATGAACTGTAGTTTAAACATAAAGAAATGCTTCTGGTCCCACGTGCACTCGCAATGTCAAAACTCAGGTAATCATGATGACTTTAATGACAGGACTCAAACTGAGTTTACAAAAAGTGACTCAGCTTCTGTTCATGTGGTGTGTTAAGCTCTCACTGCTGTATTTGTGCATTTGGATGGGTAAAATGCAGAGCATAAATTCCACTTATCTTCCACTTGCGCTTTAACATGAAAGCATCTGTAATTTTAGCAGTGACTGATGGGACATTAAGCATGGACAATGACATAGGCTAGCCTACATTCAAACATCCACAAATATACAGAGGGCATGTAAACACACAACCTTGTAGTGACAGAAATGACATGCCATCGTGTAAATAATGTAGGCCTTATATAATGGTAGCTGAATGTGGCATGCTTTAAACACACCTCTCTTATGCTTGCAGAGTATAATAAATTTTTTTGTAATTGCAGCTTAGAACAATTACATAATTTTGGCATCAGTAATCATGACCGCGATAAGAAATTCGATTAATTGTGCAGCCCTAATCCTATGCTAAATGGGACCCCAAAAGAACAAGAAATCGTCTAATTGGATTCAAAAATAATTCGAGTCAACCACTCTAGGAGACTTGTAAATTGAGTCTTTTTTCCAAAACAAAAAGTGTCAGTTAGGCAGGAGTGTTTTTGTGAGGTTTGAATGTGCATATACATGTAAATGCTCTACCCAATAATTGATACATCAGACCCACTGCTTTGTGAAACATCTATTTACCGTGCATGTTGGCTGGTTGGTCTCCTCAGACGCAATCCTCAACCCATTGTCTAGGGTAGTGAGCCGAGTTTCTGGAGCTCCTAGAAGGCTCTGAGCATAAGACACGGAGGCCTGTCCACGTCTTAAAGAAAGGCGCAGAGGCTAGAAGAAAAGACAGTTCCAAACATAAGTATGGCGCAATTTCCTTCACAAATCCACATCACACAATAATGCAATGACATGGACTACAGATTGACCAAAAAGACAAGTTAAACGAGGAACATGATTTTGCATTTACAGTCATCAATTAGCATCTCAGCAATTAAGGACTGGATTTTCCCAATTCCAATTACTAATATGACAAACAAAATTAGACTGATCTTTATTAAAGATTTAACATAAATTTGACAGAAAATGAAAGAGATAAAATAGCTATAACGACTTACAAATTGTTGCACTTTCAAATGAAAAATCAGAATGACATTGATAGATATTATTAGGCATATTGTAAATGCATTAGCATACAATGCCAATATTTCAAATGGATGAATAATGCTAGCCCTGATAAATTTACATGTTTTCAGACTTGATCCAATTTTATGGGGGGACAAAATGCAGTTCCTGTTCTTTTGCATTCAGTCTATGCCTCAGTCTCGTCTGTGTCCACTGCACATGTTTACTTGGCTCAGAAAGTACATATTGTATTATGTAACAGAAACTCTGACATTGCAATGTTATATTATTTCTATTACATCATAAATAGTATGTTTTTACGTTTCCATTAGGAGAATTTTCATTTTATATGCAAAAATATTTGGTTAGCGGAAACAATAAATTTGCAGATTAACACTTTTTTTATTATTGTTATTATTTACAATTAGACAACCCCTGCAGACCTTATATGTGTCAAAGTATTCATATATTACAACATATTAAATGATTTGAAGACTAAGCAAAATGTTAAGTAATTATATATTACAAAAGATTAGATAATGTTATGACTAGGCAATATGTTTGTCAAGTGAATCAACTACCCAAAACCTAAATGGCATTCTAAACAAAAATAATAATAAAAGAATGTTACATTAAAACACACCGAGTCGTTCATTGTAAAAATGTAACTGTACAGTTATACACAAGTAAACAGTTGTAGGTTTTGTTTTTAAAAAAATAATGATGCCTATATGAAGATTAGCTGCATTTCCACAAAATCTCCATATTTACTGAAACTTTTATAAAACATTCATTGATAACAGTAAGAAAAAATAGCTCGTTCTGTGCTGTTTTGTTGCTGTTTGCTGAACTGCTCGATCCTGCAGAGTAAGAGGTGACGGTCATAGCACTCGCACATAACGATAACTAATTAAAAATGACAAAATGTAATGTCACAAATATCAAAAGGACATAAGCTTATATTCCATAGCTTAACATTTACATGATATAAAGTTAACAAATAATCTACAGTACATACATCTCCAAATTACGTCAATTTTCAATGACCTTGTCAGATCAATAACGAGGTTAACTTAACACTAACATTAAGTAAAAAGAAAAGATTAAAACGCAACATTTAAATTACAAAGTGATTTTCGTACACAACATTTTTACTCGTCTCTTTGTCATAAAAACTTTCATACAGATGTAAGTGACCAAACCTTCTGCGCTATCAGTTAGCTCTCTAGTACTCACAAGGCCAATGACAGTCACTTTGATCGTGGAAAGCGACTGATATTTACTGATATTTATCGGTCTACTTAAAATAAACGTTTGAAACTCTTTAAAAAACACTTTAGTATTCCAAGGGCTCGCAATACTTACGTAGCCAGCTTTAGTAAGAGCTCGACTGATCCGCCACATAGAGGGAACCATTTTGTCCACAGTGTGCACCACCACTATCCGTGCGAATCTGACTTGCGCTGTCTTCTTCGGCCTCCTCCTTTCGTTGGTTGCAAACATAAGTGTGCATTACCGCCATCTAGTTCACATGGACTCAGTGTGTTAGTGTGTAACAGGAGAGTATGCAAGCTTTGGGACATATACCTTAACTAAAATGTGTTTTACATCCTTTTTTATTAACATATAGAAGTTAACATTGCTGTTGCAGATTAAATATTTTCCAGTTGGCTAGATATTAATCAATGGTATATGCAGAGCTAGTATTTCTTTCCATACTGATAAACTTCCGGTAAATGGTTAATGTGACTTTTTTCCTTTTTTACGGCTCCTTTTACAGCATCGATGTTGTAATGTAATTAAAATATAATCAGTTAAATAGACTTTGGCATTCATTTAGTTGCTCAAGCGTAAAACGAGATGAAAAACTGTTGACTCGCACGCGTAAAATAAATGTTCATATAAAGACATGGCAGGGAAAGATGTAATTTAATGCAGTGCTTTGTGTACATTCTGCGACCCACTTTATATCGGATATCAGTTAGGCAGTGGAGATCGCTGATTTTTAAAGAAAACAGACCTTAAACGCGCAGATTTTGTAACTGAATACAGTTCACCGGAAGCGCTTGACCCAGGTAACTGACAAATTAAAAGTCCTTCCGCATACTTCCACATGTACCCTATAGTCATTCAAACAACTTTACCAAAGTCTCTTCTTGACGGTTGGTCTTACACATCTGCCATATTTGTAGTTTGTTCACACTTTTTACCCTTTTTTAATAAATACATGAATGACATATACAGAACAATGCCAGGGGTTTACATAAAAAAAATATGAAAAGCATATCAGTTATATACAAGTACAGAGACTCAATAGATATAACAATAAAACTCAATAAAATAATAACAAAGAAAGACAAAAATATGACAAATAATGCTAGGCCTTGCTAACTCGTGTCAACCAAATACACAGCACACCTTTTACCTGAGTTTGTACTAATCGAGTTCACATCCAACTCACAATGTTTTGGGGTTTAATTTGTGCCAGTGTTAAAAAATAGCCTAACTGAGGATCATGTTAACTTGTTAATGCTTGCAGTTTTTATGACATACAGGTAAGTTAAGGGTAAGTAAATGGACAACCTTAGCCTTCAATTCCAAAAACAGAGGTAACTTTGGTATGTCTTTAGGGACGGGCATAGCAGACATTTTAAGAGTGGAGGGGACGGCTGAATGAGATACAAAGTTTACGTTCATATAATTAATTATTCCCATGATTCTAAATGGTCTGTCTCTAAAAGTTAGGGGGACGTATCTCTCCATCCCCCCCCCCCCCCCCCCCCCCCCCCCCCCCCCCCCCCCCCCCCCCCCCCCCCCCCCCCCCCCGGAAATGCTACACCCCTGATTAGGAATGCACACTGTACTGGTAATGGAAAAAAAATTGTTACAGTTTAATAAAAAATAATTAATATATGAAACAAATAGGCATATTACCACCTACTTTATTGTTATATTCCAAATAAAGTTTTGGATCCACTTATCTTTTGAGGGCTGCTTATTTCTCACCTATATGGTATCAATTTAGTATAGATACCGAGGTATTACATTTTGGTATCGTATCAAATCCATAGCAAAACCATAGCAACTTGTCCTCTGAAGATATTTCCTCCAGGGTTAGTTTGTTAGAGAGGTAATACTGAGCATTGTGTGCCCCTTTGGTGATGATCCTTTGAATGGGGAGGCACAGATTATACTGTTATAAAATATTATATTATGATAGATTATAAAATGGTTCCTACACCCTTCTGTATAGTTCCCTGGCCATAAACCTCTGCATGTTATTAAGGAAAGAGAATGGAAAATCCTTGAGCTCGTCAAGCTTATTAGGAAAAGAGGATATAAACACAAGAGAAAGAAGATGCAGTGAGTTCAAAGCTCCTTCAGAAACATATGCTAATATTTGTTCTCCCTTTCCTCCAACAGACTCCAGTGGCTGATGGTCTGTGTTCTCACTCTGTACACAGAATCCACACTAGCCCTGGAGCACAAGTATCTGCACCATTGGAGGCCCCACTACCTGCTTTACCTGTTTCACATACTCTTTCACACCTGTAAATAAACACCCTCCAGAACACAAGCCGCTTGACATTTTAGACCTGTTGTCTACAGGCAAAACCCTAGCAACTAGCTGAGCTGCTGTCCAGATGGAGAGAATCATTTGCCACCTTGCAGAGCTTAGTTCAGTGAACAACTGACACATCATGCTTCTGGTGACCTAATCTCAGGCACACCAACATCTGATGAAACTTAATGACCTGGACAACATGGACACATACTTGCACACGTTCAAAATCATTGCCCACCAGGAAGAGTTGTGGAAAATGGACTGGGCCAGGTGTAAACTGTCCAAAAGGTCGGCCCTCCACTAAATCCCAGGTACATGCCTTTCTGAGATTAACTGGCTACTATCAATGCTTCATCCTCGTTTATTCGTCCATAGTCAGCTCATTTACAGATGTGATGAGAAAAGAAGAGCCCAATAATGTTCTGAAGCCCCAGCATGGAGAAGACATTCTGAAGGATAAAGAATGCCCTAGCATCACCACAGGTCATTTTGGCTGTCACTTTCACCTTCAGACTGATGCTTCTGAGACCGGCCTGGGTGCAATCTTATCATAAGTCATGACCATAGAATCATATATCAGTCGGAAGCTCACCCCAGCAGAATCCAAATAAGAAAGAAGGCCCTGGCCGTTAAGTGAACTATCCTGGAGAATACATTATGTCCTTCATACGGTTAAAGTGTAAGTTCAGCCAAAAATTTAAATTCTGTTATTAATTACTCACCATCATGTCATTCTAGACCTTTGAGATCTTCATTCATCTTAAGATATTTTAGGTGATATCTGAGAGCTCATTCATTATCAGACAGCAAGATTCTCGACTTGTTTAAAGTCCAGAAAAGTATCCAAAAACTAAAACATTGCCAATATACAGGCCCGGATTAAGAATTCAGAGGCCCCTGGGCACAATGTCTTGTAGGCCCCCCTACAAGACCGCACCTCTATAGTTGAATTAAAAAATAAGATTAATATAATATTTTGCCCACATTTTTTAAATAAATGACATAGTACATATATTTATAGTCAACAAAGATTTACCTGATTTTAAAAGCATTTAAAGCACACTTTGATAAAAATACTAATATAACTAGTGAAAATTAATGGTTTTTAATATACTTGTTCAAGTTCACTGAAGCAGTAGTAAAAAATTATATTTAGGGGTATTTTTAATGTATAACTTCTACAAACTTAAAATGCATATGATTTGGATATAACACCTCTCCAATCTAGTTCTATGAATCTGAGTCTTCCATAATACACACACTTATTAATGATTCCTACTGTCTCCCTCGTGATGAAGAATAGGCAAAAAGCACTTGATTTTAAAGCTGAAAGTATCCGAAATCACACACACTGTACCAGTTCTCTCCTGTCGCTCTCCTCTTCAGGGGCTTTTTCTGTCTCTCTCTCTGTCTCTCTCTCCTTGAGGTCGGAGAATATGGGTGAAGCAGGGCGACTAATATTGTAAATACAGATTGATTACATTAAGATGTCGCTTACATTTAACACCAGGTGGAAAATAACTGTTTATAGAATATTTATAATTATTATTATCCTTATTAAATACCTTGTGACTCATTTTATATACTTTATTTAAATTTTTAAACAAAAACATTTCCTTTCTATAGAAAATAAATGTATTTCCAATCTGCTATGTAATGGGGGGAAAAAAGAAGAACGTGTTCATCAGTCGCTGGATTTGAACCGGGTCCATGATAGATCGCCTCATAACACATATCCATGCTTTTTACAAGCTACGCCACTCCCACCTGCTGTCTACCGCGTTCTTTAGTTATGTTGACTCTGTCGATCAAACGGCGCTGGCGGGAAGCACTTAACTAGCTTATTACAACGAGGTGCGCTATTTGCACTTAGCCTAAATAGACACTCCAAAATCAGCATTTTTTTTCCTCCCTCGCAGGGGCCCCAAGTGCGCACGGGCCCCTGGGCCTGTGCCCATAATGCCCATTGGTTAATCCGGGCCTGCCAATATATATCATATACTTTTAGTGGGTAAATCAGAATATTATTTTTGTACAAATATAAAACAAAAACATGACTTATTCAACAGTTTCTTCTCCTCAGTATCAGGACATTGTGTGCATTAATGAGCACTGTGGAGTGACATATACCCCCACAAACTTTCTTTTTTAGATTTAAAAAAAAACAAAAACTTCTCTATAGCTTTTATAAGATGTCTTATTTGGCCATATCTGCTAGTTAGATATGGGTAACAGCATATGGAATGATTTAGGACTTTGTAATGTGTGCAGAATGTGGGTTTGCATTGTCTTCTTGAAATATGCATGGCAGTACTATCACAGAAGTGCAAGTTACTTTTTGCCAAAGGCACTGACACAACCCCATACCATGACAGACCATGGCTTTTCACTTGTTGCTGATAACAATCTGGATGATCCTTTTCCTTTTAGGTCTGGAGCACACGGCGTCCATTTCTCCCAAAACACCTGAAATACTGTTTTAACTGACCACAGTACATTTCCACTGTGTGATAGTCCATCTCAAATGCCTCTGAGCCCAGAGAAGTCGGCTTCCTTTTGGCAAAGTACAGTTTTAACTGGCAACTTTCCTTGAGGAACATATTTTACAAACATTTCAATATGTTTCTCACTTATTTGTTGGCAAACTGATGATCCTCGGCCCATCTTTGTTTCTAAAGAACTTGACCAGGAATGTCAAACTCAATTCCTGGAGGGCCACAGCCCTGCACAGTTTAGTTCCAAACCCATAGACTTCCATTCTTACGCACGCGAATACGTCATACCGGAAACGTAAGGTCATGCGGCAGGTTTCGCACTTCGCTGCATTGGAAAGTTCAAGCTTGGTGAACTCTGACCTGCGAAAGCGCATCACATGATTGCTTGATACCAACCGAGGATCAAAACATGACCTCTCTGGACAGAAATTTAAAACATGGACCAGTCGCTCGCTTTTTTAAATGTCTAATCATCTTGTTTAATCCCGCCCCTTTTCGCAGCGATGTACGACAGAATTTTGCAAGCTCAAACTCTAGTGTGACCGCAGCTTTAAGCCGCGGTCACACTAGACTTTTGCCTCCATAGACTTCCATTCATACATACACGAATGCGTCAGACCGGAAACGCAAGGTTATAAGTCACATTTAGCAGGTTGCTGCGGTGCAAAGTTCAAACTTGGTGAACTCTGACCTGCGAAATCGCATCACTTGACTGCTTGAGACGAATCAAGGATCAAAACATGACCTCTCTGAACAGAAATTTAAAACATGGAGCAATCGCTCGCTTTAAGCCGAAGTCACACTAGAGTTTGAGCTTGCGAATTTCTGTCATACGGCGCTGCGAAAAGGGGCGGGATTAAACAAGATGAATAGGCATTTAAAAAGAGAGCGATTGCTCCATGTTTTAAATTTCTGTTCAGAGAGGTCATGTTTTGATCCTGGATTGGTCTCACGCAGTCAAGTGATGCGATTTCGCAGCAACCTGCGAAACTCGACGCATGACCCTGTGTTTCCGGTCTGACGCATTCGCGTGCGTATGAATGAAAGTCTATGGGGAGGAAAGTCCAGTGTGACCGCGGCTTTACTGGTAGGTTTCAAACAAGCCTGAAGGACTCAATTAGTTTGATAAGGTGTGCTTAATTAGGGTTGGAACTAAACTGTGCAGGGCTGCAGCCCTCCAGAAATTGAGTTTGACATCCCTGTACTAGACCTTTCTTGGATGCTGCTTTTGTACCAAATAATAATTACAATCACCTGTTGACATCACCTCTTTTAAATCCCATCATTTAACCAATTTACCTGATTACTAACCCTAAACTGCTCCTGTTCCAACTTTTTTTGGAAAGTGTTGCAGGTCTGAATGACAGAAAAGGATGTATAATTACAAATGCAATTGACCAGATAAAACATGAAATAGTTTGTATTAATATTGCCTGCAATAAAATAAAAGTCAGAAGTAAATTTGGAAATCACTACTTTTTTTATTTGCATTTTCCATACTGTCCCAACTCTTTCTAATTTGGGCTTGTACAAGTTACATAACCACTTTTAATATGCCATTAACTGTTAAAGATCCTGGAAATTGTAACTTAATTTAAAATAAAAACTCATTTTCGGAAGATCCTTAGTGACCAGTAATACTTTATAGCATTTGTGGCTGTAACTATGTACTGTGGTAATTAACAAAGATTTGCCAAAGTAGTCCTAAGCCCATAATATAGACAAATAATATATACATGTATATGTGTGAGGTTTGAATGACAATAAGACAAGTGCAATGTTAAAATGCAGAGAAAGCTTAAGACAGATTTATTATTGATTTCATTTTACACCAAGGAGAGAAAGTGTGGAAATGCACTCCTTTGTAAGGCAGCACATAAAAAAAAAATCAAATATCTGCAAGTAATTGTAAAATTATAAACAAAGAATGAAGGTACATCAATTAAGCCAGAAATACTAAAGCATGGCTTCCTTACACGTAAAAAAGCCACTGCTCACAAGACCATTGCTTAAGAGCAGTTGGCCCCTTCCGACTGGTCCTTAAAAATAATACAATGCAATGCCATGCCATTGGTCCAGGTGTTAGCCAAATTGAAGTCGCTCTCCCATATTTACACACAAATGCAGGTCCTCGAGATGTGATGCGAAGCTTGACGAATCTAAAGACAAGGAGGGGCAGGCGTCAGTCAATACAGCATTCTGCGTTTCAAAAGAGATTTTTTTGGGCTTGTGTTTCCCTTGAGCAAAATTGTACACATGGTGAAAAAGACATGATGCTTAACAATTATTACGTCTTTATTTTCTGACAGGCCAATTCCAAAAGTTTTACAGATCATTTTCCTGTTTTAAGGAATTTCTTCAATAAATAGGTCAGTGAACACAGTCAAATAACTGATACTTAGCATGTTAGTACAAGAAAAAGAACACAAACTGTAAACATCATGTTCAATCAGTGACCTTTGTCTTGCATTACAGAAAAAATCTGAAAAATATATTTTAGCTGGCAACAAACATTTTGAAATATATACATAAATAATATTTCAAAAAATAAAACTTATACTCTAATTAATCTCTTTGCTTTGCACCTCAAGCTTAAAGGAGGGTGAATTTTGCATTTTATGTTTTTAATCATGTCGTTTTACTGTCTTGTTAAATCACCTTACATCAATACAATTTTATGTGCAACAGATTTAATAGACCAAATTGTTTTTGCCATTTAAAACTTAAAATTCCATTCTCTGCATAGAATGTAGTCCACACTGTGAGCAAGGTTTAAATGAATATGTAAATGTGCTGCAAACTCAAAAATAAACAAACAAAAAGTCCATCTTGACAAAACAGCAGTTAGTAAAACATCTGATCACATCAATGATGTTTGCATAATCTCTGCAATTCACTGCCATCTAGTTGACATGACAATTTCAATTATTCTGTTGTGATGGTATGCTTGTAAAATTAGCCGAAAATTGAGACTAAAGGCTTCATAGATTTCATAGCTTTGTGAGAAATTCATAGTTTGAATGAAACCATGCTCTTTGCATGGCACATTGACATTATCTCTTTTAACATGATCACAAATATTGTATAAGCTTTCGTTTCATGTGTCAAAGAATGAAAGAGAGGCTCTCAGTGTAATGCCTTGTTCACACTACAGGACTTTAAGCCCGATTTGCAAGTTAATGAGCTCACCGACAGATCGGACTGTAATCACAAGAAAATCTGCAGGTGACAGGCAGATCTCAGCAGTCTTTTTGTGTGAACTACTGAACAACACAAAGAGGTTCGCTGACGCATCGCTAGGCCCACATGGAATCTGCGCACGCAGAATTCCGCAGATTTTTAGCCCATCATTAATTCTGTTTATTTACATGTGTAAATGTGAGTAAATCTAAATTTATTTTGTTTTTAAATTAATTACAGTAATATAATTGACTAATATTGACTATATAAATGTTCATCTGATTTATGTCCAATGCAGTTTGTAAAGTAATATTCTAGTCTTTTAGTGGATATATTATATAGAAGACTTGCTTTGTTTACCAAATAAAGTGAATCTAATTGCATTTGCATTTTAAACATTAAATAAAAGTTAAAAAGATATTATTTTTATTTCACATATTAAGGTTTTAGCTATGATATTCCCAAAATAATTCCGCAGATTTTTACCAAAATTCTCCGCAGAAATAGCAAAAAATGTCTGCAGATTCCGTCTTTACTGTTATTATTAATTAATGGACCCCTATTTGAGTCTGACATGCAACATTTCAGGAACTACAATGAATGTTATGGGGTAATTATTTTATAGTCAATTTTACTAATATCTGTAAAGATTACTAAAGTAAATGTCATAATTTGGCCTTGGTTGAATATGTTTTTTCTCTGTGGAATGATGTTAGTGATCATGTCACGTAAGCAGATTTTCTATTGTAGAAGTTATGATATAACAGTTGGCATAGCTTGAAAAGACCTTAAAAGAGACGGGCCATTAATGTCAATGTTAAATCAACTGTGTGCCTTTTCAAGTGTTCAGAGACAAAAATCAGCTAAAATAACCTCCGCTTGGCTGAAGTTGCGTGACCAAAGTTGTTTATTCTTAAGCCCTGTCTGTCAAGTCAACACTCACAGCTTGTTACATGCTGACCATGCGCATGATAAAATCTTGATGAGAACTTATGAGCTGACACCTCCACCTGAGCAGGCTCTCTGCTCCTTGTTAATAATGCTCATCTTGACCAACAGTAAGAATTTTAATTGAATAATGTGATTAGTTAAACATTTAAAATATGATTTAAGTCATATTAAATGTTTTTTCTTTCAAGCTATTTTCAAAATACTTTTTGCGGTGGAAAGAAATATGCTATAACAGTAATTATCCTCTTCGAAAAGAGAAAACATCACATCAAAGTTGTCAGCAATTGATTTATAGGAAAAAGATAAAAGAAAATCAGAAAAGAAGTAGGCCTATCTAAAAAACAATAACAAAAAAGCTATATAATTATTAAATAAAATATATTATAACAATATAATACAATATGCTTCTCTTTGGACTATTGTCAAACAAGCAAATAATGAAAGTCATATGCAGAATAAATTACATATGTTTTTGAAATGTTATTAATGGATTTTGAAGGATTTTTATTTTTATGAATATTATTTAATTATCATTATTAGTTATAATTGTAATTTTTATAAAGAAAATCTGCAAAAATCATTACTGGCAGGTTACTTACCAAAAAAAAAATCTAAATCAGTCAAGAAAATTGCAGTCGGTGCACCTCTATTTGTGGGAGCTAAATAGCAGCAAGCTTATACTGTATGATAGTAAGCTAACATGGAGACAGTGAAGCAATCACTCCATCATTTTCAGTCATACAAGTTAGACAAGAATACTGTCACTGTGAACTTGATCACTTCAACACAGTAAACTGAAACACTGTTGCCTGAAGCAGGTGGCACACCAGATGCTCTGCAGATCATCGCCAAGCAATGCAAAAAGACTCTGAATGGTGGCGCCAGTGAAAAAAAATGCTATACTGATGTGTGAATACTGCAGCCGTATACCTTCTAGTCTTTACCATGTGTGATGAGCTTCACAGACAGGATAATGTATACAGAATGTGTGAGATGAACTGTGCATATTGTGCGTCCACCACAGAAAAGACGATTAAGCATCGTAACACTTTACTGCACTGTTAAATTTTAACATTTCAAATTATATTCTTCTGAAATTAACTAAATGATTCTGAAAAAGACCTGCTTGTTTTGGAGAATAATTCTTTTCACTTTATAAATAAATATGTATCAAATTTTTAGTTTTAATCTCCATTTAGTTTATTAATGTGAATTGTCTTGGATCTTATCAGTATTTGATTTGGGTGAACCCCTGACTTGACTTGCTTAATTTGTCTGAACTGTGGCTTGAGGCTTGACGGTAAAACACTTAAGATTTGCCACATGTGACTTGTCCCCCACTTGTCTGCTAAAAGTGGACTTTTCATAACATGGCTTTAATTTCTATAATGGCTTTCCATCATTTCCAATGGCTTTTGGTTGAATCAATGCAAATGGATTCAACATTCCTTTCATTCACAACAGCATCTTCTTTCTATATATCATTTTAGAAACGATTATGCATTTCTTTGGAATTTATCCCTGAAAGCTAAAAGCAACTTAAGAATCATGATATACCAAAGCAGGACATTCCACAGAACGGAAAGTCAGAGCAAGTGAGGCAGCACACCTGCCCCTGCCCTTGCTCGATGAAAGACACAGTCTCCACGATAATGGATATCCAGCTCTCACCATTTCTTGTTCCGTGGTTTCAGCTCCTCAGCTGCATTCCGCAAGAAGATGTAATTCTTTTTCTGGGGATTGTAATATTCATGTCCCTGTTAAAAGAAGCAGAAGAAATAATAGTGAGCACAGATCAATAGAAGTACACATATACAACAGTTACAACAAATAAGCAAACTTCAATAGGTGTTTCCATTAGATATATTCTTGACATTAACTTTTTTGATCACCAGTCACTGTGGCTAGTAGGTTTCCAAAATTACTAGCCACTCAGCAATTTCACTGACCACAATTTTGTTGTTAAGAAAATATGTTTAATATGCATAAGTATGACTTTGACATGCTAAAATTACTTGATTTAGATTTTGTTATGTCCATATGCCTCCTCATTCATTTCACTTTCTGTGTGTCGTGTATGAGCTTGCTCAATGAGCTTGAGCAAATGGGTCATGGTTTCATAGTGTCGTATTACAATTAGTTTTTTTCACATCACTTTCAAAATGAAGGATTTACCAAATGTATCTCTGACCATAGCAAACATAAATAAATATTATTTCTTAGCCACAAATTTTAAATGTGTCAAAACAAGCAAAATACAGCTGTATACTATACTTTTTATTTAACAAAACATTTATAAAAAAAACAACAACAAAAAAAACAATTGACATTAAAAAAAAACTATTATTGTCATGTATCTAAAATATGCACAGTAACCCGTCCTGGCTAAAGGTCCCAGATCACCAGTTAACTACACATAAATAGGGAGCTAATCTCATAATAGAGCAATGTTATTTTAAAGGATGATAATTAAACCATATTAACAAAAATAACTGTAAGCAAATGAAAGCAGGTGAAAAACACACCATGCGTGATAATGAAAAGATGATCACACGCACATGGTTAACGTTAGGCCAATTAATAATCTGTTCAAAGAATAGTCAAAGCGAAAGCAACCGGTGCTGGAGCTCTTAAAAGCAGCAAGACTGTCAGGTGCATGAGCATAATTTTTTGTCTAGTCTATTTGAAAGAGAACTGATCACACCAGTTGCGTTTTCAGGAACAGTTGCTTCACGCAAGAAAACGGGAGCGTGCAGGCATTTTAAACAGTAGCGCGCATCACATCAGCTGTTGGTGCGAGTGATCATCCTCTCATTCAGCATTCACCTGCTTTCTTTTGCTTGCACAAACACAATTATTTTTGTTAGTCGTGTTGCTTCTCGATTCTAAGATCGCATTTGCACGAATATTAGGCCATCCTTATTGTCGAACCCTGCTTTTAAGAAAACTACAATTTGAAATGTATTTTTAACCAGCCTAAGTAGCTAGTGATGGTGGCTGTCTAACCCACCACAGCTGAAATCTTCCCGCATTTGGCGGGTGTTAATGTCAAGCCCTGGATATATTAGCAATATTTTTTGCAGTATTTTCTAAGTGTGGACAAAAAAAAACTATAGCAAAAATACACTTTTCTGTTAACCAATGTTAACATTGTCCAGTGTCAAAAACTGCTATACTTGTAAGCAGCCACTGGAGGTTAGAAATATACAATTCCATCAAGGACCTGTGGAGTCAGAAGAGAAGTTGCTTTGATTCTTCATCTTTTAATATAATAGTATATGTGTGTGTACAACTTTCTGAACACAGAAAGGAAAGGAAAGGTCTAAACCACGTATATATAACTTATTAACAAATAACATTCAGCTGATAATTATGTATTAATATTGTACCTTGGACCAGTCATAGCTTGAAGCATAGGCAAATATATTCCCATTGTGATTGAAGCAACAAGCTGTTATTGGTTGATCTAATTGTTCAGAGGTCTTCAGCTTAGTACGGGCATCTTTATCCCAGAAACTGAAGCGCCCATCAGAGCCTACTGTCGCCAGTGTGCCATGGACAGGGTGAAAGGAGATGGCATTCACCTACAACAGAGAAAAGGAAAACAAGTTGACTGTTTCTGTTTGCTAAACAACAAAGTTGTCAGCTTCACAGGTCAGCCTCAGACTACATTCAGTCTCTAAGCAATCCACTGCATTTCAAAAATAGACAAAACCTAGAACACTCACGGCATAGATATCTTGGGGTGTGGCAGTATTGGTTCCATTGGACCTGTGGCACTTAAAGGTGAAATTGTCCTTGGCTCTGGGTAAAAAGATATATTAGACGTTCAATTTACAGACCAGCCACAAATTACTTGGGATTGGTAGATAGATTGAATATAAACTCACGGGTTAGGTGGGTTTATGTAATGAATGGCAACTCGTCCCTCAATGCTGCCCAGTGCAAAACCAGTAGGCTTACTCTGCTTGTCCTTAAAGATAGCCACACAGCGGTGCTGTTGAACAGAACACACAAGTTAAATACAGCCAACATGTTTGCAACAGCATCTGCAGAGCTGAAAAATCCATCACATTATCATGAAATACAAAGATTTTTAATGTTAATATGATAAATGATTATATATTGACCTGATGCTTAAGAGGTGACTCTATACGTCGAAACTCTGAAGGCTGATTCTCCAACTGGTAAACAATAAGACCACGTTCTGCAGTGGCAACAACAGCCATGGGATATACCTAGAAAATACAAATCAAATACAAAAATACAAATCAAATTTCAGAAAAGACATTTTAGATATCATGTACTGCCCAAGGACAATGTCACAGTTTAGATAATAAGGAAGAAAGAGGTTAACTTTGCTTTATAAGTGCACACACTAAACCAAGTAATCATCCAAACTGGGCCACCGAATACAACAATTAAAAAAATTTAAATAAATTAATTTACCACATCGGCACAATAACACCTCTCTGGCATCTGGAGGGACATCATTGGGTTAGGGGAACGTGTATCCCAAAACTGTCAAGAAAAAAACAATTACGAAATTACAGAAACAGTTGTTAACCTACTGTAGGATTGCTGTTAGGTCATTAGGTCATCTCAAGACCATGATTTCTGAACTGTGCAGTCTTAATTTTATGAGGAGCAGTTCCAGCACCTTCAATGTTTTGTCCCAACTGCCAGTCATAACACAGCTGTAGTTTGGTGCTTTAATCCAGTGAAGTGTTCTGATTGGACCTTCATGCTGAAAAAAAATTTTGTAGGACCCATTAAATCCTAAATACACACAAAAAGTGCAGATTTTGCTACAAAAAGAAAG